>CM059584.1:66307500-66910000 GCA_030407085.1 Trichopria drosophilae | reverse complement strand
CCGACTAACAATGGCTAAGGTGATCCAAATAAACCTTAATCACTGTGCGGTGGCCCGGGACCTGCTGTTCCAACTGGTCAAGGAGCAGAAGGCCGATATCGCCGTCATCAGCGAGGCTTACCGGGATCTTTGTAAACCGAGCTGGGTGAAGGATTCCACCAGCAAGGCGGCCATCTGGGTGTGTGGGAATCTCCACACATCCAATAAGATGTCCGACCCCCTGCCCAGCTTCACCTGGGTGGAGGTGGCTGGTATAAGACTGTACAGTTGCTACCTCCCTCCCAGTCTGACCATCGACGAGTTCCAAGGATCCCTGGAGGCCATCGTCGCCAGTGCAAGAACCTCCCGACTCCCATTAGTGATCGGGGGGGACTTCAATGCATGGGCGACGGAATGGGGTAGCGCAAAGACCAACCATCGAGGATATGCCCTCATTGAGGCCTTCTCGATACTGGAATTGGAGATCGCTAACACGGGGGGAAAGCCGACCTACTCCAAGGCCGGCAAGTCCTCTGTAGTCGACCTGACCTTCGTCGACCTAAAATTGATGGGGGAAAGGTTGGGCTGGAAAGTTAGCGACCGACACACGTGCAGTGACCATCATGCCTTCGTGTGCCAGCACCAACTGACTGATAGAGCAGCAAGAAGGGTTCAAAGTTTGAGAACAGAGAGATGGGCACCGGCGACCTTCGATCGAGAGATGTTCCTTTACATCTTGGAACTGATGGAGGTGGAGGGAACAGCGGATGAGAAAGCCAAATGCCTCACCCGAGCCTTAACAGAGGCCTGCGATGCCTCTATGGCCGTGAAATCAAATCCTCGTGGCCGACCGCCGGTTTACTGGTGGAACGAGGACATAGCAGCTATTCGTCGAGAGTGCCTTCGGGCTCGAAGGCTGCACCAGAGAGCAATTCATAAACCCCGGTACTACCAACTCGCCGCGGACTATGAAAAGAAGAGGAAGAGGCTCAAGATTGCCATCTAGGCCGCAAAAAGAAAGTGCTGGCAGGACTTTTGTGAGGAGGTGGACCGTAACCCCTGGGGTCGACCGTATAAAACGGTCATGAACAAGATTAAGCCCAGGGGACCCAACGCACCATCGTGTCCATCCCTCCTTGACAAAGTCGTCGGCCATCTATTCACAGAACAACGGAAACGGCCGATCGGCACTGGTCTGATGGCAATCGCTTGTGCAGCCGAGCCGCCAGACGTTACCGAAGCCGAACTAAAGATGGCTGCTGACAAGGTTTCCATCCGTAAGGCCCAAGGGAATCAAACCCCCGGGCGATCCATCCTCGTTCCGACCTCTCTACATGCTGGACATCCCCGGGAAGCTTTATGAATGGGTTATCTGTGCCAGACCAGAAGCAACCATCGAAGATGCGGGAGGTCTTTCCGACAACCAGTTTGGCTATCGGAAGGGCGCTCAACCATACATGCGATCGGCCGAGTGAAGGCAATAGCCACGAATGCCATCAGTGGCAGCCGAAACACCAGGTGCATGTGTGCCATCATTGCTCTGGATATTCGGAACGCTTTCAACACGGTCATATGGGATTGCATCATACAGGCACTCGAAGATCTGAAGGTGCCGCTCTACCTAAGGGAAGCCATCTCAAGCTACCTTACAGACCGGACCCTGTAACACCGATGACGGCAGGCACTCATACAACATCACGGGTGACGTGCCGCAGGGCTCGGCTCTGGGACCCTTGCTCTGGAACGTCTTATATGACGGACTGCTCAGGCAATCCCTTCCAGACGGGGTGTCCATGGTAGCTTTCGCAGACGACCTTGCACTAATCATCGTCGCGAAGACCATCGACGAGATGCAATTTAGCGGAGATGAAGCTATCGAGGTAGTAGCTAGGTGGTTGAGCAACCATGGGTTAGATCTGGCGACAGAGAAGACGGAGGCGGTGCTCATCTCTCGAACGAAGAAAAGGGTATACGCCACCTACACGGTGGAAGATACGCAGATCAGGACGGTGGACACTATATATCTTGGAGTCACTCTAGATGCGCGGCTGTCGTTCAAACAACACCTGATGAACGCAGGCGCAAAGGCTTCTAAAGTGGCTCGTACGCTCTCCAGCATCATGCCCAATATTGGGGGCCGAAACAGCCGCGACGGTCCCTCCTTTCGTCGGTGGTAACCTCCGTTATTCTTTACGGGGCACCGATCTGGGCTGATGCCATGAACATCCATAAGAGCTACGGAGCCACCTGTCGGCGGGCTTATAGAACAGCCGCCCTAAGAGTGGCCCGTGCCTACCGTTCTGTATCGGATATCGCTCTCTCGGTGGTCGCGGGACTCCCTCCCACAGACCTTCTTGCTACTGAGAGGGCAGCAGAACATCGCGAAGGCAGGTGTACAAGGCAGGACATCGCCGACCAGGAGCTGAACCACGACAAATGGTCCATGAGGACCATAGAAGAGTGGCAAAAAAGATGGGATTCGGGGCGGTGGACCCACTGCACCATCCCAGATGTAGCAAAGTGGACGGGCAGACAACACGGATATACCACCTTTCATCTCAACCAGGTGCTCACCGGGCACGGCTGCTTTCGCAGCTACTCACATCGTTTCCGCAATTACCAAAGCGCAGAGTGCCCGGCATGCCCTGGTGTCGACGAAGACGTGGCCCATGTCCTCTTCCACTGCCCGAGATTTGCAGCGGAACGGGAACAGTTCCGGATCTCGGGAGGAGGACCACAACATATGAGGGCTTTGGGGAATGTCTGCTCGCCTCACAGGAGGGATCGGACGCGGTGGTCGTCATCGCCACCTCTGTCATCGATTGGCTGAATGCCATCAGAAGAGAAGAAGAAGGAAGTGGCAACAACATCGCCCAGACCTTAAGAGCCAAAATATCGGCGGAGGGCCTACTGAGGCATAGACTGCCCCTCTCGAAGTCATGCCTTCCGGCGGTTTCCGAGGGGGAAATCACAGTCTGAGCGGAGGTGGTTTTAGGGGGTGGGAGCCTCGCACTCCTGCTGGCATCGGCTGGCAGGGATGGCTGGTAGAGCTTTCCATCGTCGCTTCGGAAAAAAAAACATACACACACACACACACACGCGCGCACACACACACACACACACACACAAACACAAACACACACACACACGCACGCGCACACACACACACACACACACCCACACACACACACACACACACACACACACACACACACACACACACACACACACACACACACACACGCACACCCCCACACACACGCACACACA
Organism: Trichopria drosophilae; assembly: GCA_030407085.1. Taxonomy (NCBI): domain Eukaryota; kingdom Metazoa; phylum Arthropoda; class Insecta; order Hymenoptera; family Diapriidae; genus Trichopria; species Trichopria drosophilae. Next base: position 66,906,751 of record CM059584.1, on the reverse strand, counting down.
CACACGCATGGTAATAACACTTTTTGAGTACACTACGTATGTTTATTAAGTTTGAAAATATTAAATGTGTGTTTCTTTAGTCGAGGCAGAGTGGTATATACTGGTGCACATTGGGAGCAACTATTGATATTCCGTATTTCCTGCAAATTGATAAAGATTCAGAGTCTATAATTATTGTGCATCCGAAAGTTACATCAGATGGATTGCAAGTATCGCCAATTACTGCTCTGGAAGAATATAATATACAATTGTATTCAATATGGTCACAATGGTCTCCCTGTTCAACGTGCGGCGCAGTTGGCAAAAAAATGAGATATGGCCACTGCACGATTTCTTTCATGCAAAATGTTGTACAGACATTTAAAAAAGGTATACATTATTCAGTAATTACGGTTAGGTTACATTTTTTCCACACCGTTTTCCTAAGATTTTTTCCCTACGACTTCAATTCTCCATGCATAGTTTTCCCCCAAGTCGCCTTTCCTAGATAGTTTCCCAGATAATTTTTATTATAAAATATATTAACAATTTTTATTTATTTATTTATTTCAACAAATTATACATATTTACATACAAATATTGTAAATATTAAAGTGTAACATCGTAACCAATAAGTTTTAATTATACTAAGTTTTCATTGTTATTTTATAATCTTCAAATTTTGACGCAATCTGATATATATTTTCTTCGTGGGGTATTCTTGTTTATAATCGTTGTTCCTGTATCTGCCTGTTCCTTCTGCAGCTCAGTCAGGAAGGCATACAGACTGGGATGCTGTTTTTTTCGGTGGCAACACAGCACAAGGTTGCCTTGCGTCTTGCAACGTTCCCATATAGACGAACAGCTGCATGAAAAGTGTCTGTACAACCAAGAATGTTTCGCCGACAAACCATGTCCTTAACCCTTTCGCTGCGGATGACAAAGATCTTTGTCATTTAGGACTTTTCTCTGACTGCGGCAAAAACGCAAATCTTTGTCATTACATAAATTAGTCTAATGAAGTCAATAATATATCCCATTTAAAAACTTGACCATTTCTAGCCAGCCTAAGGTATACCGAACAACATGCAGTTGTCCTTTTTCAAAAACATGTTGTCAAAAAAAAGATACAAGTTCTTAAAATATGTTATTTTTACGCTTTTGTAAAAATCTTTGTCATGAGCTATGTCTCCGTATTAGGTCAATTTCTGCATTAAAAATTAATGAAATCGTTTGAAACTTGCTACTCAAGGGTTTTCGAGGTCGCCGATTACAAATCTGATGATATATTTTGAAAATTCAAAATGGCGGATCCAATACCGCGGATTAATGTTAGCCTGTCCCCGTTAGTTTCGATATACAATATGTACTCACACACTTTACTACGAGGAGGTTCGTGAAAGGTCTTCAAAGTGCAATTTTTTTCTGTTTTTATATATTTTTGTTTAAAATTGTTTTTAAAATAAAAATTGTAACATATTGAACTCTAGAAGTCAGTGTTTTTTCCCACATGTAACACGATAACTCAGGAGTACATAACAAAATTTTGAAATTTACACGGTATAATCTGGATAGATAATAAACTCTGTAAAATATCTATAAAAACTAAAAATATAGATTAGTAGCTGCAGAATCGAAGATGTTTTTGATAAATATTCTATAAATAATCACGAGAGTGTATCTATTGCTAACCTGCCACGAGCAACATTATTGACATATGAATAACAAATTGCCGTAGTATTGTACATGCAAAAACTGATATAAGATTCGTAATCAGTTCGAATTTCGATTAAGACGTCCGCCATATTGAATCCGCCATTTTTAATTTTCCAAAAATGTAAATGATTCGTAATCAGCGAATCCGAAAACCTCTAAGTAACAGGTGTCAGGCGAAATGATTGGTATTCAGAAAATTTGCCCGCAATTTTAAATTTTCGAAATCTGACTCGGCGATTCGTATTCGGCGTCCCAAGAAACCCCTATACACCAAGTTACAGGAAAATCTAACCAATTTTTTTCCCCGCATTTTGGGCACTTTTCGTGAAATTCTCGCCGCAGCGAAGGGGTTAACTCTGAAAGGTATCGTAGATTTTCCGCAGTACCGAAAATTATCACTTTCCTCGACGTATTCATATGAGTCGTACAAATGAACGTTTCTCCTACAATTTTTGTTGGTAGACGTAAACTAAGTAACCTTAAATAGTGCAAAGTAAAATAAATGCCTGCTAACGTAATTCTATAAAGTTATATTTTCTGCTAGGTGGCTCATCGATGTTGGGTTGGGACATAACTGTTCGTAATATATTCACAACAAAGGGTTGATGGGGGTCCGTTAGGAAGGGAGCGTTTATATATTTACATATATTTGCATGCGATGTATGGGGCAGGGCCCGCTTCTCGTATCACCACTGACGAGTCCGTGAGCGGGCCCGGAACGAAAGATCGGCAAACTCGCAATAACTAAGCAGGTTTATATTGTGCGTGGCATTTCTTGCCCGAGTTAATGGTTAGGTTAACTTTTGTCTTAGAAATAGGAAAACGACGGCTTTTCTCAACGTTCATACCCCCTTTCCCCCGGGGCCAGGGGTGCTCTCTATTTATTTATTGCACTTACGCCATATACAGTCCATCATAAAGCCCCTATTTCCCAAACATTGGTCCTTCGAACCGGATAGAGAGCCTCCTTTGTCTCGGGTAAAAGGACGAAATTAAAATGGTTATGTAGACGCGTATATCTGCATGCGGAATAGACGCGACGCAGAAGGGCATGAAAATCACCCTCACCAGAAACTATGGCCTACTGTCCCACACATGCTGCAGGGGTGCGGGAACTGCATACACTGGGGGATGGGGAGGGGGTGGCTCTGCCGCTTCTTGACGGGTACTATCATCGGCCTTCGATTTCGGGGCGGCAGTAGCCCCAAATTGGTCGGGCAGCCGATCCAAATCGCCGGTAGGATACGGAACCCAAGGACTGGGCGTTCGCGCTACTTAAACGTGGGGATATACCAAAGTCTACATTGCAGTAGGGTACTGCATTTTGCAAACGATAATATAAACACTTACTAATTACGAAATGTATATCGTGTGCTCTTTGTTAAGTAAGCAGAGAGGAAGATGGAGTGTAACAATTTCAAATCACGTTGAAATTAAGAAATTTTGTTTCTTGAAAATTATTACTCGTTTTTTTTTAAAAGAGATGATCTCGTTTTTATGACAAATATGTACATGTTCATACAAATAATGCAGGTTAATGAAGGGGGTTAAAAGTTAAGAATCAGAGTAGAAAGCCTGCAGTTCTACTTCAGGTGGTAACTCTATCGTATACGTACTAAGTTCGTGCACAGACTATGCGAAGGGAAGAGTGTGCTCCCTTTCGAGACCGATAGCAGCACCAAACAGTCGGTAAAGTAGGCGTAACCCATTAGGGCCGATGGTACTGCCGGCAGGTGTGGTGGGGCTGCCTTTTGTTTTCCGTGTAGAATTTTTAGTTAATCGCAGTGACCAGAGCAGGCCGACTTAGGCTGAACCTGCCAAGATAGGATACACCTCGGGGTTCTCACGAAGTCCGGACTGTGGAGGCGACCAGAGGACCCGAGCTAGGCGGGTATTCCACATTAAGCTATATGATCACCTTTCATTCACTCCTTCACGTTACTCATCACTCGTTGATATCACTCGTTGACATCACTCGTTGACTTCACCGTGTGCGTCTCTGGGACCGCAGCTACGTTTACCATACGAGCGCGTCCGCGCAGCGCGACTCGTACCACGTCATGCATGACAAATCGATCAGCACGAGGCTGATTCACCGTGTGAGTCTTTGGGACCGCGGTTACGTATGCCAATGCGAGCGCGTCACTGCTGCGCGTCTCGTATCGCATATCACTCACACTCATCAAATATACCGTCGACGCTTACGGACTCACGTGCAGACCTCCACCTTGTTTCACCGCACACATCTTCACTATGACCGTCAACGCCTGACTGACCATCAATCATACGAGCGTTGCGTCTGACTACCTTGTGCCATCTCATACGACCGTCGCCTGGACGCCTCGCTTCACAAGTTCATTCATCCTCGCTTCACATCATGCGCTTCCCAAAAGCATGAACTGTCACGTCATAAGCCTTTATTCACACTCAAGAGCGTCGCCTGCATAATCAGGGACCGTCTCTGGGGAGTCGTGCGGTTTCCTTATCATGCGAATGTCTCCTATATGCTTGCGCTTCATTTGCTCACACAACGTGGAGAGATCGTCGATGCATCCTAACAGGGATCGCGTTGCTAACATTTCATGGACGTCGTCATGTCCTAAGACTACAAATAAATAGGGCCAGTGCACCAGCATGTACCCCCCCCCCCCCATCCCGATTAAACTGAGAGAGTACGATGCAGTCAGGGAGCGGTTCTATACCTAGTTAATATTTTTGCAAGTTGTGGGTTTCGTCATTATCCCTAAGTGAGGAATACGTAACCTTCCGTCGCCATCTAAACGTTGAAACCCTTTTCTGATCAACAAAACAAAACGGGTGACACCCCACCCGGAAGGACAAATATTTATAATCATTCTGTTGGTGTTAGATAGGTCGGCACAACAGTTCGAATTCTTCAATTTGCCTCTCTAATCAATAGAATACTTTCACGGAGGATAATGCCCCATTTATAATTAATTTAGCCGGCCTTCTAAAATAGTTTATTTACACTTTCCGACACCATAGTTCATAGCTCCTTAACTCGAGAATTCTAGTTATGCCATCGATAACAGGGAATTGAAATATTGAAATAACATAATCTTATCGACAAAACCATATTACGTGGCGTGGAGCTGGACTGCAGTTCTGGTCCGGGCATGGCGTTCTCGATGGCGATGGCGATGATGATGAGGAAGATGATGCGCATGGGCATGAACACGAACATGAAGATTGAATGTATGAATGGACCGAATGATTACGTTATTTAGTTATCATACACAAGCTCGTTTATTAGACCCATTTTATACATTTTCGGAAACTCGACTAAATTGCAAACTATCTACCCACTAGGGCGCAGAAGGAAGGGAAATTCTGATGTCACACTCCGTTAAGCCCTTCAGAGCTCTGGAAAGTCTCGACTTGGTCTCAGCTTGATATGATCGGTTGCAGAAGTATGTGTTTATGTGCGTGTCGTGTTTTGAGTGCCTTACCGGTATACGAGCAATGGAGTGGGTTTGCGTGTCTGTTGCGCATGCGCATAGATACGTAATGTGTGCATTATCGTCCTCGGCTATAAGGTAGCCGCTCATCCATGATAACTCATTTCAGGTTCTTAAGGCATGCGTAAGATGCCGAGGAGGCCATACTCCTGTTGCATGGAATACATATAACTAGATTATAAGGAAGCGGATACATATTGCCCTTCGTGGGGGAGCGCGCCACTATATTGAAAACTAGGTTGTATAACATCGGTGTCTACGCATGGAATTATACTTTCTTTCATGAGGGATGAGAACGTAATAGTCGCGAAGATTGGTGATAATAATGATATTTAAATAATGTAGACTCGATTTTCGGTTCGCAACAATTTCAAAATAAATTATTAACATAACGGCCATTCTTGCACAAGCGACATAGTCCGATCGTTAAGAACCCTAATATAATTTACGTTCGGTCAGGATGTTCATCCCAATTATTAGCAGTATTTTCAGCGATTTGCCGCGGTTCGAAAAAAGTTTAAATTTGTGGGGAAGGATGTTCGTGATATAATCACAACAAAGGGTTGATCGGGGTCGGTTAGGAAGGGGGCCCTCCCGTTACAGGTTGAACACCCATGCATATGAGAAGGGAGTATACAGGACTCTGAGTCGCTGTTTCTAATTGTATATTTGGTTGAATTTCCCAAGGTCTTGGCCCAATGGGAGATTACCTGGAACATATAAATAAGCCCGTTGAGGCCATTTCTAATGAGTTCATCGGGAAGATCTCGAGCGTGACAGCGCGGGAGGTGCGGACGACTGATTGTGTACCCCGGGACGCCGCTGCGATGTATGGGGCAGGGCCCGCTTCTCGTAGACCCACTGACGAGTCCATGAGCGGGTCCGGGACGAAACATCGGCAAACTCGTAATAACTAAGCAGGTTTATATTGTGCGTGGCATTTCTTGCCCGAGTTAATGGTTCGGTTAACGTTTGTCTTAGAATAGGAAAACGACGGCTTTTCTCAACGTTCATACCCCCTTCCCCCGGGGCCAGGGGTGCGCTCTATTTATTTAGTGCACTTGCGCCATATACAGTCCATCATAAAGCCCCTATTTCCCAAACAATAACTTTAAGTGTCTGCTTAGTAATAACTTTTCATATATATTTTGTCGAGTAGGTAACTTCTATCAAACTTCACTAGGGACCGGTGAAAGACCTTGCATGCATGAGCCAGTAAAATTGCAGTTCGTTGATGTTCGGTAGCCTTTCGCTTCAAAGTATTGATGACTTTTAATGCTTCGACCTTACCGTAATTGGGAGCATGGCTAGAACTGATTCAGAAGGGCTCCCTCTATTGGTGGTGATTCCTGATCTAGTCTCGTCCTCTGTATTGAAGCACGATATTCCAAGTTTTTTTGCGACAACTTCTGTTGACGAATCCCATTTTGGATACAGAGTACTGGTAGTTGGGAAATCCATCGATATGTAGGAAAGTCCATCCACGAGGAGACTCAACTAATTCGGCTATATTTGATAATTTTTGAATTTTTAAGCGGAAGTAGACTTTATTAACACACTACGAATTTTAGGTGAAGTATATTCATGTCAAAGCAAAACAGAGGATAAACGAAAAGAACATTGAGCCTATAATTAATAAGCCTGGGAACAAGGGACATGGGAAAACCGGTGTGGGAAAAATTTTCACCGACCCAAATTTTTTAAACATGCCGAAATAATCTTAATTAAATAAAATTTAAATCTCTAAGGTATTCCACGACAAGAACTGAACATCAGCATTATGCGATCACTCATCCATTCTACACTTTTATTGTTCAGAAATAAATTACCTTGCAGGTCGGTATATACACCAAAAGACATTCAAAATATAAAAAGTGTAAAAGAAAGAAAATCTGAGACTATCGTTGCATATTGTAAGGTAATAAATATATAAATATATATACCGGGTGTTTCTTTTAACTTGAAACTGTCAAATGTATCGAAAAGTAGGCACTCGATGAAAAAATGTTAAGAATGAAAATATAATGGCGGCGATGGTGGGGGGAAGCTTGAAATCTTAAATGGGAACCTCTATTTTTTAATGCATATTCAGATTCTTTGAATAAAAATGCGTATGATTTGTCGAAAACATTTTTCTCGTTTCACGATAGATGGCGCTGTAATCGGCGAAACTCAATTTTGTTCTCTTCATCTTACTGTTGTATGATTGAGAATTAACGCTTACGATTCTGCACAACACTAACAATAAAAATACACCATTTCCACTATGACATGACTGACCACAGAAAAAAAGAATTTTTCAAATTGCTTTGCAACCGATGAAGGAGAACAATAAAAACTTGTACATAAAAAAAAATACATCGCGAGGAACATAGAACCTTCTTCTTTTTGAAATCGGTTAAAATTATGCGGCAATTGAGCTTAGGGTCTCTTTCGTCCAAATCGTACGTCCGCTTTTAAGAAGTAATTATTATATATTATTATAATTATTATATTTTATTACAGGAGATTCGAGCGCGAATGTAAACAAACAAGGGTTTATTTGCGTTCGTGATCGAATCTCCTGCTGGCCAATATTTTGTCAGTTTCAATGTCATTATTAAGTAATATGTTTACGTTATCAGTGTTTCCTGAATATTTCTACATTTTAGCTCTGGTATTATTGTGTTAGATCTCTCATTTAGGTAAATCAAAGATTATTCCGAATACTACTTTACTATGGAGTATCAAACTGTCCAAGAAAATATTGAAATTGTTCTGGTGTATGGGGTTCAAAGAAATCTTGATGATGCTGTTAGTCTGTACACTCAGCGTTATCCACATAAAACTGTGTTACGTGCTTCAGTTTATCGTACTATTAGAAAATTTACTACCGATGAAAGTGTTCAACATAAGAAAAAGACCCGTACAAGAACAGTCACTGGAGAAAATAATGAAATTGCCGTATTAGCTGCAGTGGCCAATAATCCTCACGTTAGTATACGAAATATCAGTCGTGATTCCGGAATAACTCAGTGCAGTGTTTGGTGAATTTTAAAACGTAATAAATTTGATCCGTATCATGTCTCTTTACATCAAGAACTGCACGGTATTGATTTTCAAAATCGGGTAGCTTTTTGTCAGTGGGCACGTAAACAAGTACAATAAAATTTTAACTTTTTTCATTATGTACTATTTTCTGACGAGTCGTCTTTTACAAACCATAAAATACTGAAAACCATGAATTACTGAAAATCCCCAGTAGCTTCGTGAAGTCGAACACCAGCGTCCATGGGCTGTCAACGTATGGTGCGGAAGAATTGACAACAAGCTGATCGGTCCCCACATGATTGAAGGCAGCTTAAATGGTTCAAAGTATCTTCATCAACGTATTTTGGAAAATGAATTGCCAATATTGCTTGAAGACTTAAATTTCGAAATACGGCAGAACATGAGGTTTCAACATGATGGTTGTCCGGCACACTATTCAGCGGTTGCACGAGAAGTCGTTCATCGTGATTTTAATGATCGCTGGATTGGTAGAGGCGGCCCGATCAATTAGCCCGCAATTTACCAGATTTCTTTTTGTGGGGCTATCTTAATGACAAAGTGTATAAAGAAAAACCAACACGTGAGAATATGATTGAACGAATTATAGGTGCATGTGCTGAAATTCAAGAAGATACACTTCTCAGTTGTATAAATTCATTTGAATTATTGATTAATAAGTGCACCAAAGACGAAGGTCATGATTTTGAACACTTACTTTAATTAAACGATGCTTCCCTAAGTACCTAGAATCGTGAGAGAATTGAAATGTAAGTAATTCAAAATCTGAAAAATTTGCTACTACTTACAGAATCGTAAGCGTGTGTTCTCAATAAAAGTAAAATGAAGAAAAATTAAATTTCGTCGATTACAGCGCCATCTATCGGGAAACGAGGAAACTATTTTAGACAAATCATACGCATTTTTATTCAAAGAATCTGAATATGCAATAAAAAATACGGGTTGCCATTTTAGATTTCGAACTTACCACCACCACTGCCCGCAGGGGCGGTGTGGGGAGACCAATTTTAATATCGCTGTATATACACCTTAGATCCATTAAATTTTCATTCTTAATATTTTTTCATATAGTTCCTAGTTTTCAAGATATTTGGCAGTTTCAAGTTAAAACAAGCATATCCTTTATACCCAGGGTGTTGTTACAATGGCGCATAAGAGATATTCCATGATGAAGATTTTGTTTTTCCGAAGCCGATGGTGCAAATATATTTTTCAGCAAGACATGGTTCGTTTGTAGATTGAATTTTAAAGTTTATTTATTTTGGGCATCCTCGAAAACGAGGCAATTGGTGAACATGTGATTGTCGACTGTTTTACATCGAACACGTGGCCCGGTGATACTTGAAAGCACAAATCGATATTGCCGGGAAGGATGTTTCAAAACAGTCAGATGTTTGAATTCGAATAACTGAACGCTTGCGGGTGAGGTTAAAATCATCAGAAATTTCGAACATTCGATAAAAACATAAAACTTTAAATTATCAATGCTGGCAATGATGATACAATGCAATAACAAGCTGATCTCGGTAAACAGAAAAATATTGCTAATACAACTTAAACAATAACCTCAGCATGTATCTCAAAGAAGTAATTAGAGTTGATTTAAATTAATGATAATATTAACTTACTCATAAATAGCAAGAAATAATTGAAAGGTAATAAATTACCATTAGCTAACTAGTTATTTTACTAAATATCAATCTGTAGTTTCCCAAATCGGTTCATAAAGAGAGATTCTAGACGCGTTTAAACTAAAGGATCCTAATGTAAAAAATTCTTTCAATTCGATATGGGATCATTTAAATTAAGCCTAGGATATCAATTTTCGTGCCCAACATTGAACTCTTACCTAACAAATTCTCTGATCTCAATGTTGAATAATTTAAATTCAATCTGTATATAACTTTTTCCGGTCGTACAATAACCACACAATACTTGGGAATAATTTTGTTCGGAATTAACAGATAAAAGAAATTGTGAAAGATCCTAATGGTGCACATTTTTATTAATTAAGAGTACATAATTCAAATTCACTAAAGAAATGCCTCTTTCGGTTGTTCCAATCCTTCAAAAAAACTGAAAGACCGTTTTTATTTTCTCGAAAAAGCTGCAGTTAATAAACACATAGTTATGTAACTTATTTTCTCAATTCAGCGGTAGATAATTCAAATGCAATTCGCACTTCCACTGTTTTATTCATTCAATATCTGCTCCGGAATTTTTTATTGGCAAAATAAAAAGCAAACTTGTGTAAGGGCTCAAATCTAAGTAATTCACTATGTGAAATGTTTGTTAGATTACATTCAAATTATAATCTTCCCTTTTTAATAATTTTAAAATAAACACAAACGACAGTGTAATTTTTGTTGATTTAAAGTTAGGAGAAGTAATGAAAAATTCTTAATGAAACATATTATCTTCGTTTACGTGTAGGTTAATTCAATACTTACAAAGAAGTGTAAAACAATAGGTTCTTTTCGAAAACGCTACAATTAACAAATAAATTAGTACGTAACTTATTTTCTTAATTCAGCAGTAGGTCATTCAAATGCAATGAGCACTTCCATTGCTTTGTATGGATACCACCCTGATTCAAATTTCTCGCGCATAATGAACGTTCGAATTTGGCGCTTTATTCCTCTGCGAAGTATGGTAATTGGTATGAATCGCAAGTTGACGCAGGTACCGGAGCCGCGAATCGAATAATATAGATCGTCACGTGGTATTGTGAGTCCAGAGGGGGCGAAATGTATGTGCGTGTGTTCTACACAATTTTGAGTCCAAGATTCTAAATTGGCGACAAGCGCGTGTCCTGCCTTCCTTTTTGCGAAACGGCGAAAACATCGACACGTTAATTATTCACGCGTATTATCCTGGTGTAGCCCCGTGACGAGGGAACAAAATCCCGATTGGGGGAAGTTATGAATTTATTGGCACTTTTGTCAAGGTTGTGTGTCGTTCGAGAATTGTAGCTGTTCATATTTTCATGTCGCCTGTCCGCTTCTAGCATTATTGAACTCCGTCGGGCTCAACAGGGATACATTTTTTACCAACTGGTCCTACGGGCGGACGCGTTTTGGTGGACCATCCGTTTGCATAATCTGATGGTAGAATCGAACCGTATTGTTTTCAAAGGGTCTTTTGACCTCCAGGAATGCTAAGCACGTGGCATCAGGTGCAGCAAGAAGACGTCAATCAAGGAAATTTGGATCTCCACCACTCTATGCAATTCGAGTGTCTCTGAGACGAACTCCGATTCCTTGTCAAGGTGCTAATCCAGGACGTCAGGAGAATCTCGTATCGTCAGGATTTTGTTTTGAGTAAATTGGTGCTGTACCACAATTGAAATTGAACGACCGGATTGGAACAACGACGCGTTTTTTTTTGCTAAATTCTGCTTTTTTTGGTGCCAAGCATTCTTTTGTTGAATACCCCCTTTCTTGTTATAATTTAACGAACATTGTATATCGGGCAGTGGAATTTAAGAATCTTGTGACTCTCAGTGCAGTGTGTTTTCTTTTTCACAAGAGATAATAAAAATAATTTGCGTACGAATAGAACGGTTTAATTGAATGACTATGAGATAGTGACACCGGTATGCGAGATTCTGAAATTGATTGTATGGATGTATGACGCCTATACGTATTTATTCAAAGCCATCGGATAACCTATCCTTGACGAAAGAAATACCTGCAGTAAATCTAACAACAATCACCTTTTACGACGTAGGCAGCGATAAACGCTAAAATAATTAAGATTGTTGATAGATACCAAAACCTGCATAGAATATAAGAATATACTTACACGTAGTCGCATAGCACATATTGCATGACGACCATTTTAGTTAAACCATGAGAAGAAATGCTAGAAGACGAAAAGACCACATAAAGTAACGGACAAAATTTCATTAAACATTTTTACGACCGGATGTTGTAAAGACAAATTTAAACATTCTCCAGTATCTTTCCTCCCGAAAATATATAAAAAGTACAAAGATTTTCTCTCAAACCTTTCGTGGAAAACATCTTTGTTCTAAACATATCGTGGCTACTACTTCAAGAATTTTTATCATAAACTAACTCTGTCACATGACGCCATAGCTAAAAACATATGCGATACATGCAGTTGTCGGAAAAAAGTAATCCTAATACTCACTAAAACGATTGATTATTTTTCCAAAAATCCGAAGAACGGATGTTGAAACTATTAGTAGTAATAACGATCGATTATTTTTCGTTAACCGACAGCTGCAGATAAGAGGTACTTGAAATACCGTAAACAAGTCATGTTTAAAAATTCCGAAGCTCGTAACTGAATATGAATCTTAAAGAAAATAAGGGACCCGCCACTTCACGTCCCTTCCTTCTCTACTCATCCCTACTCTGTAGCACCTAAAGAATGCGCTGCGAGCGAGAGCGAGAAATACGACAACGTACTCCCCCCCCCCTCTCTCTCTCTCTCTCTCTCACCCATCGTCAGCATAGTAACCGAGCGATGGCACGCGATTGGTCGTGCCCCACTCAGCACCACGCGCCTGCGCCCCTGTCCGAACAGAGGAGAGCTCCTCAGTGCAGTGGACAGACAAATCAGTTCTTCGTCACCAGTCAACTAGTTAACAACTAGTCATTACTCCGGAACCCGAGGGTTTTTCTTACCAGACGTCCGTCAATCGTCTTGGACTATTTTCCTGTGGAAGTTGGGAGTGTTCTTTAAAAATTCTAAATTCATTTCGAACTTAGAATATTCTCGGGAGTGTTCTTTAAAAATTCTAAGCTTAATTCAAACTTAGAATATTCTCGTGTCACGTTTATTAAGACCTGAATTAATTAACTTTTCTCCAGTTTTAAATTTACTTTGCGCACGTGTTCCCTTATTACCTATTTCAATATTTAACTTCACGCGTTTGATTTTAAAAATTAATACTAAAGTAACAGAGGATCTGAATTGTCTGGTTTTTACTAGAAACATAACTTTAAAAATTTATATACTTCTCACTGCTACTACATTACTATTGTATTAAAGACATAACTTTAAAATTTTATATATTTCTCACGGCTACTTCATTCTACATTGCTATTGTATGAAAGACATAACTTTAAAAGAATATATACTTCTCACCACTACTTGTTCTATTCGCCTCGAGTTATTCAAGCCCTCAACGTCTCGCGAAGAAAGGACGCTACCAAACCAAGGAAACAGTCGAAGAGGACCCAGAGTAAGTATACTTTCAGTAATATCAAACTCAAGTAACTTCACTTCCCTTTCTTTTGAATTAACTTACAACCCTTAATTCAAGTTTTTATCATCTTACTGGTGTTCATAATTTTATTATCTTTACACGAATCAATTTTCTATAACCTAATTTATTAATCCAGATTAAAATTTTTGGAGAAATTGTTGTCCTTAATTCGAGTTTTTATCATTTTGCTGGTGTTCATAATTTTCTTATCTTTACATGAATCAATTTTCTATAACCTACAACGCTAATATCGCGAGTTTTCGCGATAAATTATAATCATTTTGCACCTCGCACTCGTTACCCCTATTGGGACGTAACGTTAGTCGCTTTTTACTTCTCATAAAGCAACACGACCCCATACGCAGTTGTTTACAAGAAAAACACGTTTAAAGATTTTACGCTGACATCTTATATGCACCGAACGACAAGACAATACGAAGCCGTAGAGGGTCAGGTGCTAGCGCGTTGACTTCGTAATTCGAAGGTTGGGCGTTCGAATTTCGACACGGTGATTTTATTTTGTTTTATTTTATTTCCATAATTTATTATAAACTATTAAAAATTATAAAAATGGGAAATGTAATGATTTTTATCGTTTTTAACATATAATTTTGTAGGAAAAATGTATTTTCTAGGGGGCATGATGGTTATGACGGCTAAGGCATCCTCCTTGTTTCGTAACTTGAAAGTCTCCGAAGGTTCTGGGTTCAGTTCCCCGTATAGACAATTTTTCTGCGCGTTGGATTGAACTCAGTACCGACACTGCAATCACCTACCTCAATGACCGTCGATGGCCTCAGCGGCTCAAAGGGAATGATGCGTAACACAATTGCTATTGGTATTTGGTATTGGTAATTTCTTCATCAGGCTCGGGTGAACCCCAGAAGTCAGCACACTTAGCTGTTTGCCTTTGTATGTTATTCCTGATGCTGTTCAGGGTTCCGTTGGATAACCAGCTGCTTTGCAGAATCTCAAAAATTGTCCGAGATTCCGCTCCCTGACTTCTTCCTTGCTTACAGAGGGAGAGTCCAGGTATCTCCTTCGAGTCTCCATCAGTGCAGGGCACTCGCATAGGAAGTGAATTGATGATTCCTCCTTGTTTTCATCACATCTAGTGCACATCGGTGAAGGTTTCCTTCCTACGATGTGACTGTGCTTATTTAAATTTCCATGTCCGGTTAGGATTTCGATGGAGATTCTTATTTCTGTTCTGTTTAGTTCGAGCAGTTTTTCAGCCCATCGGTCCGCCTGCAGCTCTCCTGCAAGGCTTTTGATTGTGCTGCATTTTTTGTTTTTAATCCACTCTCTAACCTGTTTGGATTTCATTTGTCTCTCCAGTAGGTTGAGTCCTTCTTGAAATGACAGTGCCACCCTCCCAGTCAAGTCAGTTCCATTGACTATTCCCGACTTGGCAAGGGTGTCCGCTCTTTCATTTCCTTTCCAGCCCATATGGCCAGGTATCCAGGTTAGGATGAGTTTGTTTCTTTCGGCCAGGTTACGTAGGCAGGTCTTTGTATCTCTGACTAAAGCTGATTTGACGACTGGATTGTCTATTGCTCTCAATGCGGCTTGGCTATCCGAGCATATCCATATCGTTTTATTTGTTGCTTCTTTCTCCATGAGGGTCTCGGCACACATGAGGATTGCCGCCACCTCTCCTTGGAAAACAGTGTTAAATTTGTTGAGCTTGAGGGAAAAGTTTTCCCGCAGCTTCGGTCCGCAGTATCCTGCACCTACACCCTGGTTGGTTTTGGAGCCATCTGTGAACCAGATGATGCCATTCCTGGGTATTGCTGATTTATTTTTCCAGTCCTTCCTGTTGGGGAAACAACCCATAAAGTTGTTTTCCCCCGTGTGGTGTGTCTGGATCTTGTCTTGTGGTTGGAACCACATGTCTCTCAGATTTCCTTGAAAAAGATTGTTGAACCAATCTTGCTTACCTGCCAAGCTTCCCAAGCACTTGAGTCTATACACGGTTCTCATGGCTTCGCATTTTACTGCCTGAGCCATGGACGGTACGCCCAAAAGAGACCTCATTGCGGCTATGGGTGTACTCTTCCTTGCTGAGCAAATGCCCCTAAGGAACACAGCCTGTACCCTGTTCAATTTTTGTTGAACTTGGGTCTTTTCTGTCCTCTGCCACCAAATTGGCGAGGCATAGGTAATCCTTGGTAGCACAATCTGTTGGTAGATCCAAAGCAGCTGTTTCAGTCCTAGACCCCAACTGTTACCAAGAGCTCTCCTACAATTTGTTTTCCAGGTGACCATTCCAGTTTAATTTTTTATCCAGAGTTACTCCAAGATATTTGATTTCGCTGGCATATGGCACCTGCTTCCCGCCAATCACCATTTCCTTTAGTTTTTTGATCTTATATCTTCTAGAGAAAATGATGACGGAAATTTTTTCCGGTTGTATCGATAGCGCTTTTTCATTGCACCATTTTTCCACAACCCTCAGGGCGACTTGGACAAGCTCCTGCAAAACTTCCTCGTAGTTGCCTCTAGCCAGGATAGCAATATCGTTCGCATATCCAATTGCATAGATTCCACTATCGTTGAGTTTCCTGATCAAACTATCAGCTACCAGGTTCCAGAGAAGTGGGGACAACACTCCACCTTGAGGACAACACTCAGAGATCATCCCCTCCACTAGGGTACCCTGCTATGTCCCCAATTAAGCCTTCCCCTTTTGGGGTTTACTTTCATGAGTGGGCAATTGGCTTCGAACGATCTCATCACAGCTCCCCTAAGAAAGACCTCTGTGTACTCAAGATCGTTTTTCGTTCCATACTTGCCTTTGAAGCCCTTCATCCTGGCTTGCAGACTTTCTCTTAACCCTTGCCAGTTCGTGCTTCTTGGATTTCTGGACCATTTTTCTGCAGGGTTCAACTGTTCCAGTTTGGCCCGAATCAGTTTGTGATCCGAGAGCGAGGGTTCATCAATAACCCTCCACTCCTGGACAGCCTCACGCATGCCTCGGCTGCATAGAGTGAGATCAAGGACCTCTCTTCTGTTTGCCGTTACAAACGTTGGCTCAGCTCCCTCGTTCAAAATTTCGAGGTTTGTGGATACCAGGTATTCCATGAGGGCCTCCCCTCTCTCATTTGTGTCGGTGCTCCACCACAGAGTACTGTTAGCATTTGCATCACAACCAATGAGGAGATCAAGGCCCTCATTTGCGCAGTACCTGACTAACCTAGTTAGCTCCACCGGGGGAGTTTCCCTATCGTGCGCAAAGTAGGCTGATGCAATAACCAAGCTCCTTTCCCCTATTCCCTGAGAGACTTTGACCGAAGCTAGGTCCCTAGGAGAGAATTCCTGTAGCAGGGCAGCGTCCATGTTTTTAAGAACTACGCATGCCCTCTGCATTTCATGAAGTCCACTTGCGTAGACTGTGCCAATCCTACTCAGGCCTCGAATCTGACCTTTGTAGCACCACGGTTCCTGTATTAGTGCCATGGCTGGTTTTGTATGCGTCACTTGCAGGTCCCTCATAAGTTGAGCTGAGCCACCTTTGCAGTGATGCAAGTTAATCTGGAAAATCTCCGCACGACCGTCAGCCATTAGAGCTAACTCGCGCTGGAAGCTCCCGACGCCGAACTTATCGGGTTTTTAGAGGATGGCCTGAACACAACCTCTCCTGTCCCTAGATAAACTCGGTAGCCGCGAGACTCGAGGCGCTTGACCGAGTCTTCGTCCACGCCGAGAACCAGAAGGGTGCCATGACAACCCACGTCCCGACCCTCAAACCAGCATTCTGCCTGTCCAAGATCTTAAGCAGGATGCTAGTCTCCTTCTTGGGTGGTGGCGCGAGTACCGTCATTTTAACTCTCTTGACGAGTTCCTCAGGGAGTACAAGCCTCACCTTTCGGCCCCCATCAAGGGTTATCTGCGGAATTGCTTCCCGCATCCAACAGGCACTCTCGTCATCCACACAAGCGAAAGTGGCAATTCCTCCTCTCAGGTGAGACTCCACGAACCTGGGTATGAACTCCCCTTCCGGGATGTCCACCACCCGGTCAATGATGACCCCCCTGAGTTGGTCAAAGACGCCCATCTGGACCCGCTCCCCTACGTCCTCGCCAAAGGCAATCAATACCCTTGGGAGTCCAGCAGCGGCCGTCGAGTATGACATCCCTGTTGCGGATGCTTGCCCCCGACTCTTGGCCTTCTTCCCTCGGGGTTAGGCCGTGGGATCTGAAATACTCCTCTCGGCCTTCCTTTTATCCCCAGAGGGAGGACCAATGGACTCTGTAGCGGTTGAGGTCGATCCGGGATGCTCTTCCAGACGGGTTCTAGCCCCAGCCACGGAAGATGCCGCCTTTTTCTTCCTCGAACCGCTTACCCTCGGTGGAGGACGCTCCGAAAGGGGGAGACCTTCAGCCTCCGCCCTTCTCTTCGCCTCCTCGTAAGCTACCCACTTGGCCTTTCGCGTCTGTGCGCCGTTCATTCGGATCGGGCTTGGACGAGTGTCTTCCGCCGTACCGGTCTCCATCAGAGTGTCCTTGGCCACATCCGACAATACCTCCTCGGTGCAAAGCACCTGAGGCTCTTGTTCTTTATTTGTTTTCGTCTGTGTATCATCCATATGAGTCCCACGAGAAGCTAGGGAAATAAAGGTCACACCTCGCAGAGCCCCGCGATACGAGGTGAAGGCTATGTACACTTGAATGTTGTTTATTTAAGGTGTCTTCCCTCCCTTGCGGGTTTAAGGCACCCCCCCCCCACGGGGGAATGGGGCCAAATTTGGGTGATGCGCCAGCACCGCTGGTTGTGCACACCCAGGTGTACAACAAGTCAGCTACCACATTATTAGCAACAAGCTGCCTGCCTTGATGCTTCTGTTGGTTCAGAGAACCTTTCTAACGTTGCCACGGCCCGCTAGAGGCCAACCCTCTTTGCGGTTACTGCCTAACGGACACGTCACGCCGTAGCGCTCCCCCGTGTGGAACCCGCCGGCAGGGGCTTGACACCGCACCCTAGCTACCCAGTACGGTGGGTCTCTCGAGTCGTTTCACGATCAGGCATTCGTCGGCACAGACCAGCCGAACGATCGGGTCCGTGAGGTCGTCAATTCTCAAAACTTGCTAAGAGAAGCGGATCTTTCAAAAGCATTGCTCCTCTTCGAGCTCGGGCACTTCGACCCCTCATTCTTCCACAAAAATTGTGGACGGAGATAACCCGCTCCGCTCTCTTCCACAAGTCCCCTGCGGGGGAAGGCTATGTACAATGGGAGGTCGCCCGGTATCCCAAGGGCATCGTTAGCGGTACAGTTTCCCCTGTACCATGCATCCCTAGGCACGATAGCTCCCACCTGTGGATTGGGGGATCCATTCTTGGTCACGGCACCTCAGAGGTCCTTTGCCCCACCCCCCTGCAGCCCGAAGGTCGAGGTGGGGCTTGAGTTTCTAGCCTCACTCATACCCACAGTCATCGGAGAAGCCCATTTATAGAGCCCCTTGCCATTCATCGGAGAGCCCAGTTTATAGGGATCCGCATTCTCTCACTACTGCTATCGACTCAGGACCTCCTGTATGGTGTTTGTTAAGCCCCCCCCCCCCCACTACGACAACGTGATAGGATCCAAAGGGGGGGGGGGGGGGGTGCGTAAAACAATGCGGCTATGCAAAAAGCTGCATCTTAGCCTATCTTCCCAAATGGCCTACTCTCACCTCCACGTGTGCTTATTAAAGCCGGTGGGCCTGGACTCTTAGTAACCTTGCCAGAGATTGGGTAACCAACCCCAGTGGATGGCGAGGTAAGAGACGAACGAGAGAGGCATAACGACGGGGAGTAGGGCTAACCACCCTGCTCCCTGTATATGCGGTTACAAATAGAATAACGCGCAGGACTCTTGACCATCGGGCTGCTTCGGATGCAGCCCAGTCCCGAGGTGGAGGGACCGAAACGGGTGTCCCGGGACGTCCGAACAGCTGATGTCCACGGACGATTTCAGTGGACGGAGGATCTCAGGCAAGATATAATGCGCTGCTACGAGGAGAGCTGTCCGCAACAGAGAGGCTACATGGCGCGAATGCATAGTCGGTTTGTAGTAATGCATCCCGAACTGGCAGATCGCTTTTCTCAACAACAGCTGAGAGATTATGTAGCCTATCTGAAGCGGATAGATTTCGTTGTTCCCAGCTGCCAACCGGCACCGGATGTGCGGGCAATAACAACTGAACCCGTACGCAGTGCTGGGAGGGATGCTCCACATTATGAAAGTACGACACTCGTGTTTAAGCAAAATTTGACAACGAAAATGTTGCCAAAACAACTAGAAATAGACAGAGCAAATAGCCTACTTCTGGATGCTCTTACAGATAACTGCAACCTGTGGCAAGTCAATTGTGCCGTTTACGAGGCTGCAAGTGAACTGGTAACTCCGCGAAATCTGACACAGATATCGGGGAGTCGGCAGATTACAAAACGCATGTCTTAATTGAACGGCAAGATTCGACTGACACGGAAACTCGCTCCCCGAATTCAGTGTGTGATCGACTATTAAACATCTGGCCGTTCATTTACGGCTAAAGTCAAGAAGTTCGCACCACAACTGCGGACGTACTATCGCACACTAAACAAGCTGAAGTTGCTCCACATCAAGCAACGTTTGGCCGATAAAATTCGGGTTTTGGCCGATGCCAAAAAGAGGCTGCAAAGACGGGAAGATGGAATTCGACAAAACGCAAAATTTTGGATGAATCCTTCCAACCTCTTCAAACATCGTATCGCAGCCTCAAGCGAGTTTCCGTCGATGGCCGCAGTTGAGGAATTCTGGGGGAGCATCTACGAGAAAACATCTAGGTTTAATGCAGACACTCCAGGTATTGAAATCTTTACCGAGTTGTGCGACGAAGTCACACAACAAAGTGAAGATTGCCCACCCGTCAGTGCATTAGAAGTGCAAAATGACATCACAAGAGCGAGGAATTTCTCCTCGCCGGGCTGGTATGGAATTAACAACTATTGGTGGAAAAAGTTCACTTCTGTCCATCAACACCTAGCCCGAATATTCACCTCGTATATAAATGGAGACCAACCCATTCCGCACTGGCTGATGGAGGGCCGAACGACATTGATCCCAAAATTGGGAGACTTGTCCGATCCGAGAAACCATAGACCGCTCACGTGTCTCAATGCGTTGTACAAATTGTTCACTAACATCTTGAACGAACGTATTGAGAAATCCGTGAAACCGGTGAGGCTACGGATAGTAGAACAACGAGGCTGCAAAATGGGTGTATCCGGCTGCAAGAACAACTTGCTTATCGACAGGTGTGTTTGTCAGGACACAGTCCAGTACAAGCGTAACCCGTCGATAGCCCGGCTGGATTACATGAAGGCGTATGACTCAACATCGCACGAGCTGCTAAGCTTGTTGCTCAAACGCCTCCATGTCCACCCAAACGTAGTGAGAATTGTAGAAGACTTGATGCCTCTTTGGAAAACACGCTTTGTCATAACATCGGGCAAGCGTCGAACCATGTCTAGACTGATTCAATTCCAAAGAGGTGTCTATCAGGGAGATTCTCTGAGTCCTCTGCTCTTCTACATCTCACTATTGCCTCTATCCGTTGCTCTCCGGAAATCTCAAGGGTACATGTGTGGACGGCCTGGTGAACGTCTACATAAGATCACCCATCTTTTCTATATGGACGATCTTAAATTATACGCATCAGGCGAGGATCAATTACATCGATCTCTGAACATCGCCCTCACATACTCTAGAGATATCGGCATGGAATTCGGATTGGACAAGAGTGCAGTCGTTCATTCGCACAGAGGAAGGTCATACTCCAATAACAACGATATGGAGCTCGTCAACGGAAATGTCATCCGCTACCTTAGCGCCGAAGAAGCCTACATATACCTGGGCGTACCTCAAAGGCATGTCCAGGATGTGCAGGCTGCTAAAACCACCATCATTAAGAAATACCGGCGCATTCTTCGTCAGATCTGGTCATCACAATTGACCGGGAGAAATAAGGTGGCAGCCATGAATATGTTGGCCGTATCACCAGTGCTCTATTCATTTGTAGCACTGAAGTGGAACGTTGACGAGCTAAGGGATCTTGACCGAAGCACACGGAAGATGATGTGTATGCAACGCAGTTTACGTCCAAGATCTTCCGTGGAACGACTGTATTTGCCCCGCAATATGGGAGGTCGTGGCCTTTTAAGCCTGGAGTGTATGCAAGACCGATTGGTCCAGGAAACGGCTTGAGATATTATTAATCAAACGGAGGATTCCCTGATTTGGGAAAATACAGACTGGTATTTAGTCAAATAGCTGGTTAACAAATGGTAATTTATGACCTTTTAATTATTTCTTGCTACTTTAAAATGTAAGTTAAAATTATCATTGGTATAAATCAACTCTAATTACTTCTTTGAGATACACACTGAGGTTATTGTTTACCGAGATCAGCGTGTTATTGCATTGTATCATCATTGCTAGCATTGATAATTAAAAGTTTTATGTTTTTACATAATGTTCGAAATTTCCTCAACCGCAAGCATTAAGTTTTTTGAAAAAAACATCTGACTGTTTCGAAACATCATTCCCGGCAATATCGATTTTGGTTTTTAACTGTCACCGGACCACGTGTTCGATGTGAAACGGTCGACAATCAAATGTTCACCAATTATCTCGTTGGGGAGGATGCCCCCAATATACATACACTTTCAAACAAAAGAAATCTTTATCATGGTATATCATATATATCTCTTATGCGCCATTGCAACAAAACTCTGTATACAGGGTGGACCTCGGCTTGCGGGTCATAGGCATTCCATGTTAAAGAAGTAACTAGATCTGCCGACTAATCACGCGGTATTTAGAACTTGTCGGCTTTGTACAATTCTTAATTCTGTTTTGTTATGCATTGTGAGAAATTAAAATCCTGTAGCAAACCCTAATTACCACGGGATTAATCGATTGATGATCTAGTTCCTTCTTTAACATGGGATGCCTATGACCCGCCAGCCGAGGTCCACCCTGTATATATATAATACATAGTGAGCGTCAACAAGCTAGTCTTAAACAAATATTTGTACAGGTGAACTGCTATGATAATGGTGCACTTGAAATACGGGATAAAAATGGAGAACTACTCGTTAGGAGGAATGACAGTCGCCGCATAATTTCAATTTCACAACAGCTGGTTGAGCTCGCACAAACAGTGACTCGAATAACTATTCATCAAAACTACAATGCAAAGTATAAACTCACATGTCCAAGGTTTGTATAACTAAAAGTTAAATGTTTTATCCACAATAGCTAGTTTTAAAATTATTTCTTTTCTATTATATAATATATTTGTTATATATGAAGCCGGGGTAAAGCGGAACGTTTTTTTTGTTTTGTATTATGTACGTATGACATGAAATATCTGCTCTATCCAAGAAGTAAGAATGATGGAGGTTTACATCTGTACAGAAAAAATGAACGAAGCTCGAGAGAATTATGGCACTTAATGTTTTTCAAATCTTCAATTCTTATACAGCAAGAGTACTTTATATTTCATACAATCTTCCTTGCCCTCTTATGTCACACTACACAGTGGGCCAGCAGCGCTATATCTGTGACCGAATTTCGGATTCGTAATATTTAAATAACAGACTAACCATTGTATTAAGTGGTAATGAAACTAGTTTTTACCAAAATGATTTACTGATCAATAAATTATTTACCATTTAGTTGTGATACAGATTCCAATTAAGATCTGATGAAAAACGCTTAGGGAGAAAAGAAAATAGGCACGTGTCTTTCTTAACGAAATGTGATCCATATAAAGTTCGTTGTACATATATATGTTTATATATATTTATATATATATATATATATAAACAATATAGATTGGCCCATATCGGTATCCAATGACAAATATGCGCGGTAAATACAAATGTTGGTTTCTGCCCTGCAGATTCTGCCCAATATGCTTTTGGCAGATTTGCCAAATAGCATGGATTTAGCCTTTTCCACTATCGTTCTATTAGCTCTTTCCGCTAAACCATTCTGTTCTGGTGTGTAACGAATCGTGTACTGATGCTTAATTCCAGCTTGCATCAACAACTCTTGCAATTCTCCATCCACGTATTCTCGTCCATTATCCGTTCGCAGCTTGTATATTCTTCCCGATTTCAGTTTCTACTGACGCTTTCAACATTTTTATACATTTCGTTGTTTCACTTTTCGACTTGAGGAAATATACAAACATTTTTCGGGTATAATCGTCTATTAACGTTAGAAAATATCTAGCTCCTGAGAAGCACGTCACTTTCATTGGTCCACATAAATCGGAATGAACCAACTCCAAAATTTCCGATGCTCGACTTCCAGTCTTTTGAAAGGGTTCTCGTTGCAATTTTGCCTTTATACCAGGAATACAAGGTTGATCGCCTTCGTTAAAATCTACACCTGCTCCAGCATCTTTTCTAAGTTCATGCATACTCTTTCGATTTATGTGGCCTAATATCTTCTATGCCATAAATCAAAAGATTCCTTTCTTATCGCAAAGGCTTTATCACTTCTTAACTGCAATTTAAAGATTCCACCTTCTTCAACCATCGTTCCAATATTTTCTCCACGATTATCCTCGATAAAGCTAAAATTCGGAGTGAAATGTACCGATAAGCCTTTTTGGAGCATTTTGCTAAAGGATAATAAATTCACTGCACTTTGAGGTACATGCAAAACATCCTTTACCGTATCCTCAACTGAGCTATCTACTAATTTTGGTAAAATTTGTACATTACCCATTTTCTCAAACTGAAGCCGTTGATGACCAGCTGTCACGATGCCTTCACTTATTAAGTCACACTTATCTTCGAGTAGATTTCCATTCGAAGTGATGTGAGCCGATGCGCACGAATCCACGTACCAGGTTTTTGCCGTAGTCCTCCGTTCCGTTGAAATATACGCCGTTTCCTTTCTAAACTTGTTCGTAGCACAATATCTCCCTTTGGGCTCATTCTTCGACTTAAGTGGACATTTATTCGCTAAGTGTACCGGTTCATCACATCTAAAACATTTAATAATTTTAGACTTTTTCTTTTTAAAATTTATAAAATAAAACACTGTCTCTTGATTCGTTTGTGACGAATTTTGCAGCTGAACTTCTTGCAAAAGTTTCGTATGTACACAGTCTGACGTAATTTCCAAACCGCTGCTTTCTAAACCCATCACCATTGGTTTATAAGCATCTGGTAGACCCGCCAAAAGTAAAACGCCAACCCACTCATCGGCTACCTTCATCCCTGCGGTCAACTTATGAGCAGTACTTATAATTATATTAACGTACTCTTCAATTGATTTACAATTTTTTAGGTTAGTTGACACCAAGGTTTTTAAGAGACTGACCTTTCTTAATAAACCTGAATCCTCGAAGGCTGTTTGCAAGTTTTGCCATCCTTCCTTTGGGGTTTTAGCTTCCTGGATGTTTATGTAATTTATTGGGTCGATCATTAAAATAAATTTTGATTTGGCCTTCACCATTTTTCTGGAATCCGCCACGTACGATGTTGTGCCTTCCAGGCATCCCCAAAGATCCTCGTACTCGAGCAATGCCTGCATTGCTATTTTCCACGTTGATTAGTTTTCACCACCTTTTAGCTTTTCCACTGCCAACGTGCTCGTAGGAGTAACATTCGTCGAGGTGGCCGCCATGCCTGCATGTGTTTCCTCGTTTTTCCCAAAGACACAAAAATAAACTTTTTCGCGTCGCGGCCGATTTTTCCGACCCGTATTTTCGGCACCTCGCGATTCTCGCCCATTTCACTTAATTTTTGTTATGGCTCGATTCTGGGCCCATAAACCTGATGAAAAACGATTAGGGAGAAAAAAAAATAGGCACGTGTCTTTCTTAACGAAATGTAATCCATATAAAGTTCGTTGTACATATATTTATATATTCTATATGTTAACTCGTAAATATAAACAATATAGATTGGCCCATATCGGTAGATAATGACAAATATGCAAGGTAAATACAAATGTTGGTTTACACTTATTCAACAAGATCATATTTATGAATAATTTGTTCTCTTCTTAATTTCAGTTTTTGTTTAGTATAGTCGTTAGATTAATAATTGTTTCTTTTTTGTGGGTTCAGAGCAAAGTAGAAAACATTCAATTCTAATTAGATGAATAATTCAAATTTTCACTGATGGTTTAATTTAATATTAATATCGGAAAAGTAAGTTTTTAAAATTGCGTTCACGCTGTCGAATGTGAGTACCAAAATGTTCCATGCTATTTTTAATAGTTTAAAGCAGGAATTTCTTCCATAGAGTATCTGCTTGAAGATGGGTTTCCCCATTTTTGCCCATTTTTTAAATTAAACTGTATAACACGCAAAATCGGACAATGAAGACAATTAATGTAAATGCTGACTGTTCAATACAGTTTCAGGTCCATAAGTTTTAGGATAATTTAGAAAATTCAAACAGTAAAAAAAAATTGTAAAAAAGAAAAAAAACAAAGATTGTAAAAAATAAAAAAAAATAAAAAAGTGCTTCAATAGTCTAACTTTCAACCTTCACGTGATGAGGCACGTCAGTAGGTTTTATAAAAGTAATCGAAACCAATGAAAATGTGGCATCAATTAGAATACTTAATTCACTTCCTTTATACAATACATATTTTTGTAACTCCAGTTTAAAAAAATGTATGTAAGTATTATATAAAATTATGTAAAAATTATGTAAATTCAATAAGGTTTTAAAACCCAAGTCTTGGATATTGCATTTTCCATCTTCAATTTTGATGATTTAATGTTAGATTCCTATTCAATGACCGGAAAATATACCCGAGAAATTTCGTGTTCCACGACTCCAAAAACCTCGGAGTAACTCGTTTCAGGCAATTTTAAAAACTTGTATACTTTTGGCCAAAATAGTAAGTCTTCTGGCCTGCGATATATTGTAATAGATATTTACAAATTTTGTCCGCCATTTTGAATTTTTGAATAAGAGACCCCAAAAACTGTAAAAACATTCATGAGATGTTACAACCCTGCAAACATAGAAAGTAACAGTTATGTAACATTTACGTAATGGTTACATTGTTACATAAATATTACCTAGTTGTTATATAACTATTACTTTTGTGTTTGTAAGGAAGTTATTCCTCTATTCTAGGAGTTATGTGCACTACTCAGATAGCAACGTGAGTTCATATAAGGTGCATAATGACACATATGAATGAGTCTAAAGCGCTTTTTTACACGCCATGTGAATGCTATATGTGTCGAAGTTCGTCACTCACATTTGAGACCTTCTTTCTTCGGGAATTTTTTCTCCCGACGCCTATTGGTTACCCATCAATACTATTAGTCGATCATTACAAGTATTCCAAAATAGTCATATATGCATAAAAGCAGACTATTTGACGCATGCGCGACTCAATTCTGTACTAATGAGATCTCAAATATGAGGACATCGCGAGACTATATGGGTACATTAAAAACTTTTCATCCCTCAATTCCATATTATTTTGGAAATATTGCTGATGTCCAAATATTTAACACTCAAGATGCCTTTTTCAGCGAAAAGCATAATTTGGCTTTGACCGGCAAGAAAAGCTGAAATAGCATTACATGGGATTATCGAGAATTAAAGCCTCTGAATAAGTTTTCTGTCGAGACATAGTATATTTCTAGTTTCGAGTTTAAAGAATACGAATGTTATAGTATGAAGTCATTAGTTTCAGGTTTTCAAAATTTGTTAGTACATTGGATATGAACTTCCCTGGTGAAAATGAAAGCGTGATTGAAGCGTAACCGAAGTTTCGACTCCACGCTTAAATAACGCTTTAAAAAGCACCTGAGAGAGCGCCTCGTGAGTTAAAGAGTCACTTAAGCGTATCTTAAAAGTAAATTTGGACATTTTCACGCTTCGGCCACGCTTCGATCACGCTTTCCGTTTTTACCACGGTTTGAATAGTTTCCTACACTTGGCATAGAACAGTTTTATGCAACGAACTGTATTATTTTTGTTTAAATAATAATAATTATTACGTTATTATAGAAATAATTATTTAATAATATAATATCATATCTCATAAACAATTGAAACTTCCTTATTTTAATGTTTCTTAAATTTTGAGGTTCGAAGGATCAAGGGTATGGGTGCAAATGATCAAACTCATTTGGATTAACTTATTAGAAATATATATACGGGGCATTCTCTGTCAACCGGACCACCCTTGCGACCTGGGCGTAGTGTGGCGTTCCATCGCCGTATGGTAAAAATTGATTATACAAAATGGCGACGCACAGTGGGCCGAGAGATACGGCAGATCCGACCTAGGACGTAACACTTTGAAGCACACATTTTTCCTTACATAGAAAACAGCTGAAATTCGTTACTTGTGGGATTTCGGGGTCGCTGAACCCGACCTCAGCTTTCAATATTCAAAATGACGGATCCAATATGGCGGACGTAATTCTCAAAAATGGCCAAATTCGCTTGAAACACATTACTCGGGGATTTTTGTCGTAGCTGATTATAAATCCGCTCTCAGATTTTAAAAGATAAATTAAATTACAAGAGTTTTTGCCGGAGTAAAAGAAAAATATCAATGATCCTCAAAGGCTAACAATACTGACACTCGCTCCGCCGTGTTGGATAAAATAAACTTTATATAAAGAACGATTTTAATAGACACAGTATCCACCCTGTGGAACGCAGAGAGTTTTCTGTGAAATCATAATTCGCGAACTAGAAAACCTGCGAGTAGACAGATTCGTTCGCATCAAATGATTGTTTGTACCTACAGTCGACCGTATTGGATGCGACATTTTCGTATTTATGATGTTTTACTACATATTCCGAATTAGCGACCTCGAAAAACCCTACCCCCCCCCCTCCCGCCAATAACCAGTTTCCTCCGATTCAAGTAATATTTTGCCATTTAGTCAGCCATAATGGATGCACCATTTTTAATTTTCGGATTTTTATTTCAAATTCGGAACGAACGACCTGGAAAACCCTTGAGTAACCAGTTTCATCAAATTTTCATTAATTTTTCGACTTTTGATGCGCTATTTCCAATTCCTAAAATCTGTGGCCAGATTCGTCATCAGCGATTCCACAAACTGCCGAGTAACTAGTTGCAGTTAATTCTATTCACTGTTCGGCATTTTATCTGCCATATTGAATCCATAATTTTGAATTCTTCAAATCTAAGTCCACATTCGTATTCAGCGACCCTAAACCCCCGTATAACCAGTTCTAGCTAATTCGGTACACTTTTCGAATTTTGGTCAGTCATATTGTATCCGCCATTTTGAACTTTTATAATCTGAGGCCGGATACATAATCAGCTACGCAAAAAGTCTCGAAGTAACGTGTTTCATAAGAATTTGTCCGCCATTTTGGGTACGCCACTTTGAATTTTTAAAAACTGAGGCCGGATACGTAATTAGCAACCACGAAAACCCCCGAGTAACATGTGTCAAGCGAATTTGGCTATTTTTAGAATTATATCCGCCATATTGGATCCGCTATTTTGAATATTGAAAGCTGAGGTCGGGATCAGCGACCCCGAAATCCCCCGAGTAACAAATTTCAGCTGTTTTCTATGTGAATTTCTATGGAATGAAGTGCCGAATGTACCTTGAGTTCCCCAATTTATACAACTCGGTTTTCGGTTCTCTACGAGTGGGGGCATTCCACCACCCGCCGACGCAATTCCGACATGCAGAACTCGATCCGCGAAAATTAAAGTATGCGGTTTCAAGAAATGGAAACGAAAAGCAACAAAATTTAAATGAGGGTGCTTTATTAATCTTCTGCTTTACTAATGGTCGAGAAATATTTCGAAAATAATAGAATATTATTTAATGAAATAATACATTTGTCCGTTACATATGTCCCCCTACATTTTTGGAACGACCACACATAAATCGAAGAACAAAAAATTACTGAATTTTCAAATTACATAATATCATAATGATCTTAACACAATTAAACTAAATTAACGATCTTTCATAATTAAATTATCAGTCTTTCAGTCTCGATGGATAATCCAATTTTCGCACTACATTAATACAAACAACATAATTTTATCACATCCAGTAATTTTGATGAAGCTAATAAATAGGTGTAAACAACAACAAACGAACACAACTAAACTGTCACTCTATCCTTTTTTTCATTATTTCTTAATACCGGAGCATTTCTGAGTTGAATTCCGTACTCGGTATGGTAGAGTAATCCTCCCAGAATTTGTCGATAAAATCGGGATCATATAAACCGCCTCCTTGCGGTTTTCCTCTTGTGGGACACATTTTACCGATTTAGTCTAACCGTAATTTGTTGTAATCATCGGAGATTCTAGTGTCTCGGTCTTTACACTCCTTCGTCCTCCAATTTATCTTAGTTTCGTCTTCTTTCTCTTGCCCCAAAGGAGGAGGGCCCTTAAGGCCTATTTTTCGCCCCCTTGGGATTTTGATTTAAACGGTTGAAAACTTTTTTTTACGGTAGAAAAAGTAAGTTTTTATTGATTGAGCAACCCCAAAAACCCCGAGTAACGATTTTCAAGCCAACTGCATAAGATTTTAAGAAAGTCGTCCGCCATATTGGATCCGCCATTTTGAATTTTGAAAAACTATCATCGAATTCGCAATCAGCGACCCCGAAAACCCCCGAGTAACAATTTTCAAGCCAACTGCATAAGATTTTTAAAAAGTCGTCCGCCATATTGGATCCGCCATTTTGAATTTTGAAAAACTATCATCGGATTCGTAATCAGCGACCCCGAAAACCCCCGAGTAACGATTTTCAAGCCAATTGCCCAACAATTTAACAACGTTTTTTGCATATATTTTTGACACTCTTTTTGAAAAATACCCCTAAAATCTAAGGGTTATTTTTGAAAAATACCCCTAAAATCCACCGTTTCGCCTAAAATCAATAAAATTACTTTTTCTACTTTTCTACCTTAAGAAAAAGTTTTCAACCGTTTAAATCAAAATTCCAAGAGGGCGAAATATAGGCCTTAGGGGCCCTCCTCCTTTGTTCGGCAGGCTTCATGGAGTGTCCAATGTCTTCTGAGAGTTGACTTCCCACGACATTTGAGTGTCTCTTCGTATTGTTCTTGGTGTATGATATGTCCCGCCTGCTCTCTGTGGACCACGGTAATGTCATCACCATCTTGTTCGACTTGAATCCCTACCTCGACAAAATTCGGGTTATCCAGCGTACAAGTTCCAAACTCCATTTTTTTCGTTTTCACGACGAGATGTGCTTGTTTTCAAAAGTGAAGTACGACTGAATTGAAAACGTATATCGTCATGTAGTTCACGAATATTAACGAGTGCGCGTATTGTTGTTATTGATAAGTAAACATTCCGAATAGATATTTCTTATAAATAACTCGATGAAAAAAAATCGTATCGGAATGACTAAAAAAGCATTTTAAAGCTGATGAATAGCACTTTAACTTGGTTTTTGCCAAATTTCGAACAAACATTTTTTTCTGCCACAAAAACTTACTGAAAATGGGCAAAATCGGTGTTTTTTGCACTTTTAGGTTAGGATATCTCAAATCTTGACGCGATAGGACAATTCTGCGGCCAGATTTGGATTCAGCGCATCGAAAACCTTTGGAAAAGTATACTCAGGTTTCTGGGTATTGAGATCGGCCTGATTTTGTAGGCCTGTGTTGCAATACTTGACTTACCAATCATTCGCAACTGATATGGGACAATTTAAACTTTCGGAAGTTTATGCCAAATCGTCGCCTGAACTTTTGATTATCGGTATTCCGAATCAAGTGGAAATTTCATCTAAGGAAATCCCCTCTCGCATTTTCTTCTATCCCTCTTTATTCGAATCATTTATTATTGATGCTCGTCTTGCCAATGTTAATCCACCTGTTACCCCATCCACCATTTCTACCACTCAGTCATCTAGTCCATTAAATAAATCCGTACGTGTTAAATTTATATCAATTGATGTACGCTCTCGATGAAAAGCGTTCTCACGGAAAATAACCCGCGTACAAATGTTTCCGGAGTTATCGAAAACAATCGTGCCCGACTCAATAATTTATTTAAACGAATTTCTATACATGTATGGTCGCGAAATAGGAATATTTGTGTGCGAAAAGATGCAGCCTCTTCAGAAATCCATATTCTTTTAGAATCGGATATGCCTGCAATCCAATGACGACATTCTCAATGTCAATCCTTGAATGCGTCCACTTCCCCTTGTCCCTATCTGCACCTCTGTCACGTTAGTATTAATTCGCTACGTGCGCATATAGCCGAGGTCGAACATGAGATTGCTATTTGTTCGCCCCAAATCTTCGCAATCACCGAAGCGTGACTCACGCCTAATATACCGTCCGATTTTCTTAATATACCTACATATAACCAAGTATGGCATGATCATTGGATTGCGCGTAAATACTGAACGATATACTCAGGGCCGTGGGCTGGGCTGTTATTTGCACGAATCATTAACCTATACAGTCCTTGAACGTTCGTTATACTCGTGCATTGGTAACCCAGAATTTTTATTTTTAAACATTAAATTTCTCAATATATTAAATCATTTATCAATCGCTATTTATCATCGCCCAGATGGTCGTTTTTTCGTAGATTTAATACCTAAATATCTGCTCGAGATTTTCGAAACTTTAACAGCGATTTATTTGCCGAACTTATTGCAAATGCTAGTCCCACTGATTATGGATCCGTTCTACCGCTTGATAGCATATCACAATTAGAAGATTCAGACAATACCATCTAAAGCATTATTATTCAAGCTGTTGACACATATGCTCCTATCGTTTCGCGAGTTCACGATCAACCATTGACACCTTAGGTGACGTCAGAAATACGACAGCTGAAACGTTCTCGAAATATGCTTGTACGCGTTGTGCTATGCCGATATTATTTCGAACGACATATGCAGCTTCGCTGAATTTAAATGTTCGCCGGATTGGAGTGCACAGGATAAAAAATAATAAGGGATGCACTTATTATGATATTCTCAATCTTTATTGAGTGCATACGGTACAGCCATATACTACACGAGGTGAGTCTTATGCTCACGTGGCCGCAATCGAATGCTCGGATGTTAATGACTGTAATACCGGATTACAATGTAAACGTTACTGAAAGCGAGAGCGATAATTGCCCTGACGAAGCGATGACTTTCGTGAGAGCGACGATCACGAAGACTCCGAATGCCGATCACCGAGAAAGATACAAAAGGGTGTCGTTTATGGATACGTAAAAGCAGTACAGAGGTGTGCTGACAACTGAACTCCCAAAAATGCGGAAGTTTCTTTTAGCAAGAGGCCGCACAGATCGGCGGAAACCATGAACGCCGCTCGCGGATTTTATAGAAGTCCTAAATATCGGACTATTTATTTGGCGCGAATTACAAACGTCAAAATAAGGCGTAATCAAAGTAATTTAAAGTCGGTAATTGCAACAATGTATACACCTACGAAGAATATGATTCTCGCCGACGCACGGAGATGTCGCACAAAGTGCCAGTTTCACGACAGAATATTAGCATCACGGTAAACTAGATGGCGAGTATCGTTCACACGCCAACAATGCTATACAAGCATACCAAGCGTAGGTCCTGCCCTCTAATCATGACCCAATATCGAGCAACACGCAAAAAATCTTAAACGCATTATTTCCCAAGCCAAAAACACCTTCATCCTTAGCCAGTTATACGGTCTGACTAGTCCACCGCTCATGGCCACGGCTTAGGAATCTTGGCCTTGCTAGCAATATCTCCCATTTCGCACTTCATACCTTTTCTTACTACATCCTCATCGCATACTCTATGTTCATCATCTGATCTACGCCTGATTCTTGATACTCCCCGTTCATCTCATTCTCCTCATTTTATCTTACCAGTTTTACTTCTGAGTGAAGTATTCCTTACTCTGCGCACCAGCCTAAATAAGCCACGTGGACTTAGTCCCCATGGTTTGCAATTGTCCCATTTGGAAACCGTATTTGAGGCGACTGTCGGCTCTTTGACCGACATTTATAATATGTCCATACTGCTGTCTTTCCTCATTTTTGGAAGTTATTTTATGTTACCACTACTCAAAAGGATAATTTCTATCTCGCCAGCCGACACTAACCCCGTTGCTAATCCTCCACGCCTTTTCAAAAATTTTGATTCCATAATTACTCGCAAAATCATTCAATATCTCGAATCTGGTAATCATCCTCAGCAGCGTGGTTTTCGTCATTACCATAGCACCCAGACTGCCTTACTTAAAATCCTCAATGATACCCGTTCCGCCATTGAAAAGAAATTTGATTTTATGAAAACCTTTGGTTCCCTTGGCAATAACGTCATCTTACGCTGTCTACGCAACATTGGATTTGATAATTCAGCCATCACAAGCTTTCGCGATTTTCGTTAAAGTGGCCCTATGTATATCAGCCAGAAGAGTACGCTGTGTACGCTCCGAGTCTTCTGGTTCAGACTCAGATGCTAGCTGTTGTCCGATATCGTCATCTGCGGGAACATCTTGGTCAGTCGATGAACTGCTGGATGGCACATCGACTTCTTCATGGACATTTTTCAGTTGACTGACATGAGTTTTACTGATCCACTTGCCACATTTATCTCGTATCTCATAAACGTTAGACCCAACGGGCAGCAACAAAATCAGGTCCGACAAACTTTGGAGCTAGTTTGGCTGCGAAACCGTGAGCGGCCGAAGACCATACATGATTTTATTTTACAAATTTTTCTACGACTTTAAACCGTACATCACGTTTCTTGTTACCATATTAGCTCGCCTGACGTTTTTGAGCTGTCTCAATTTTATGTGGTACCCTGATGAATATCTAGCAGATTGTGCATTCGCGTAGTCCAATCCCAAATTGTAGGCGAACGCAAATTCAGCAATATGTTCGTCCCACTATCTATGATTATCTCCGAGAAAAGTTACAATCATGCTCTTTAGCAAACGGTTAATCCGCTCAACATGATTTGCTTGAGGATGGTAAGATGGGTTAGTTGAGTGTATAATTCCCGTCTCCTTCAAGTACTTTTCAATCTTCGGATTACTGAAGCCCTTATCATTATCCGCGTGGAAAACTTCTGGAGTTCCGAAGTGAATAATAATTTTCTTTTCACATGATTTAGTAACAGAAGTCGTATTCACGTTTCGGACGGTATCGAGGAATAGATCCATGGCGTCCGCTGCTATCATTTTCCACGGATCTGGTACCATCCTACGACCCATTTTGTCAGGTACTGCTGGTATTTTACTTTTTTGCAGACCACAAAGTTTCGGACGTATTTAACGAAGTCATGGTGTATCAATAATAATATCGTGCGATACGATTTTATGTTTTCAGTTCACCCAAGTGCCTTGCTGTTAGAAGGTCATGGTTTTCGTGCAAAATTCTTTTCACATTTTTTACATACGAGATAAGGCTTCCGGCACATTATGCATCGAACCTAGACGATGTTTAACTTTATAAGCCCGTCAGGCTAATTTATCATTTGGATTATATAAATGACAGAGCTACTGGAGACTACTGTGTCCTGTAATAACTTGGAAATGACGTCCTTCTACGTATTCTCGATATTTTGGACCAGCCCACAGAAGGTGGAATCCGAACCACCTGCGCTCTGGCATTATTAGCCACTTATAAATAAATACAGAGGTGTCCCAATGATAGATGGCTGAGGCTGGGGTCGAACCAGGGTTTTCTGATTACGAAGCCGATACTCTACCAACTGAGTCACCACCGCTCCTGGCAGAAGATAATGTACGACTGGCGAACTACCAGAATGATCCGAAATTTTAAGTTCGTCAACGACTCTAGTTGTTCATCTGTTGATGCGAGGTTTGGCAAACGCCACGTTTTCTTTTTTAATTTTCACACGTCGCTTGAACGATACGCAACGCTGGTGCGCGCGACAGCTTTATCTAAAATTTGGCACGTTCGGTTTAATACAATTTCATATATTTTGTACCGCGTGAATGATCGAATTTCCGTGATACGCGCAGTGCTGAAGAACCTTGCAATAATTGAGAATTTTAGTGAAAATGTAGAATGGTTTTTGAAGGAAGGATCAGTGGATTTATTCCACCCCTGTGCTCGTGGACTCCTCACCGTGCTACGATTCGGATCCTGAATCTTCTCATTCCTACATTCGGGCTACGAGGTCCTCCGATATCGTAACAGATTTTCTGGCGATCCTGCCAGGATCAGGATTAACAGTGCCTGTGGAAAAAAATTGGAAACATTCATATTTTATAACGGACAGTGCAAAAGTGCCATTTACACTTCGCGTGTTTTTTAGTGCTACAATTAAGTGCCGCATTAACTTTTCGGCGATTTCAATCTACGCGTGCCTTGTAGATTGCGCCATATTTGCTGTTCGCGTCGCGTCTCCCCCTCTCTCGGGGCTTTTTCAAGTTCTCCGCCGTGCGCGAGTTCCCCGCCTTGGCTTTCATAATGTCCCGTGGACCGCGCCATTAGTCGCTCCTAGTTGCACTGTTGCCTTTTGCGCCGTTTCGCCCGCGCCTCTTGTGGCCAGTTCACGCGCCACGATTTTTGACGCGTCTGCACTCGTTACATGCGCGCGCGCATACTTTTGGACGCTTTCAGTCAGTCGACTCGCCACTGCCAGCAACACAACATTGCCGCGCCGTAAACACGTCACACGGACAAAGGACTTATGAACACCGTGCGAGTTGTCTAATTTCGGACCCTTCAAATTGTGGTTTTTCTGTGCGTTGATTTTAAACCACTTTTCAACAGTAGTTTTCACTTTCATCTCCGAGGAAAGAAGACTGTTTCGACATGTCTCATACCGTCTCTCTTGAAGATTTGATCACCGCACCATCGTCTCATTTTGAGAGTATACGGCGAGCGTTCTCCAATTTGCCACCGCCTGAAGCTGAAACCGTCGCAAAATTGAAAGTTCATCAGCAATATATTGAGAACATATGGAAACAAATAGTGTCGCGACGCTCACATTCTTATATGCCAATGGCGACTCAAATAGAAACGAGGCTTCCATACTTTTCGGAACGTTGTCCTTATTGTATGAAAACCAATATTTGTCCTCAAATAAAATTATTTTATTATTCTAATTGTCCACTGATTGTCTTTAAATGTGCAGACGGTTAAAATCATTCTTTTGGACGATGTTTCTATAACTCGTAATATTGTCCTAAAGGTTTTCCTAATTCCAAATAATATTGTCGGTTGTATTTTTTCATAAATCGTACTTTTTTATGTCGACCTTAATTGATTTGTCGACCAATAATTACTGAGCATCAAATTTAAATTTAAATTATTAAATAATATTCGTACATTAACAATTAAAATTATAGGGATTTCACAAAAGACAATACATAATTCCTAAAGTCGCATTAAGCAATGTTAGTTATTTTTAAAACAAAATTTATAACGGCCGCCGACCGATAAAAAAAAAGTCAGTAAATAATGACCATCAAATACAAATAATTAACTGAATTTAAATTAAGTTCCAAAGACACTTTTATTAAAATTTTGCCAGATAAATGAGTCGTAAAATAAAGACTAATCTACATTATAATATTTTGAAAAAAAATTCAAAGTTATACCGTATTTAAAGAAACTTTCATTATTACGAACAACAACATATAATTAAGTACTATAGTATAAGTTTATTAACCCATAAAGAATGGTGCACATACGCTTCCGATAAACTAACTCATGAGTTATATGAATATATGAATATAAAATCGCACGCACTAAAATTACTAAACGAACGTGACTAAACAATTAAAAACAAGGATATAAAACTAGGCCTAATATCAGAAAAAGACTGGACTGTGGCAGCCATAATATGCAAAATAAACTACATTGCCAGGAGAAATTGTCTTCTGGCGAAGCACGAGCTAAGAAAGCCAAAAAGGATCTTCAGCACACGGGGGTCGACAGAGTAGAGCAGAAAGGCCATTATTTTCTCGTCGGAATAGTTAGCCAAAATGCTGCTACGACGGAGTCTGCATCTTGAAGAGGTAAAAAGGGAATAATCACATAGAATGTGAGTTAAAGTGTCCCTTTCACCCGTGTTGCAAATAGAACATGGCTCCTTCGGTTTCTAGGCATAAAAAGTGCTACCGACACAAAATGAACGCGAGATATAGTGGCCATTCTCAACTGTATTTTTAAAATCAAAACCAATTTTGAACAATCAGACCAAAGATTGACATAGAGAGGCGAGCCTAGGGCTAACCTCACCTGTGTAAGCCAGTTCATTGCCGAATCACAATTACCTCTATAACTGAGCGCATAGAGTCTGGTTAATCCGAGACGTGCCAAACTGCTTGATGGTTGCCGCAAATACTTGAGTACTAGATTTAACACTCTACGCACTCATTCGACCGATATTGGATAAAGCCCCAATTCGAGACGCAAAAGGTAGGGCGGCATCGACTTAGGCCTAGGGCCCAACAGAGAACTGCATACTGCAAGGTAGATAAAGCCTTAAGGCTTGTTCACAAAAGTAGGTTACGATGTCGGAGATGTACAAGATAAAGAGCAGAGGACTAAAAATTTCTCCCTGCAGGACCCCCTCAGTCACCCTGACTCAATCAGTTGAGCCATCCGCAAATACGATAGACGATTTGGCAGAATCATAAAAGGCCTTATGCACCCTAGCCATTTTTGCACTAATCCCAATATTATATAGATAGTGAGATTATGCCAGAGTTTTGTGTGGGGGATAGAATCGAAAGCCCTGCGGAAGTCAACAAACATGACTTAGCACTTACTTTTTTCCTAAGCTGGATCTGGACCGCTGCATTAAAATGTTGTCTTCCGCAGAGCGCCCTCTCTGAAACCTGCTTGTTCTTCGGGGAGTATGTCACGGCGAAGGAGCCAGTTCTCGAGTCGCGCCGCAAGCACCTGCATGAATAATTTCTTGAACGCATTGGTTATGGCTGTAGCACTGTAGTTCTGAGGATCGGAACGGTCGCCCTATTTGAAGGGCCCCATAGAATATCAGAGACATCAATGGCTTCGAAGGGTAGAGGAGCCTCAAGTGACCGGACCAGGCCTCGAGAGACACAGGCGAAATACTAGGTGGAGA
The DNA here is from genome assembly GCA_030407085.1 of Trichopria drosophilae. Classification (NCBI taxonomy): domain Eukaryota; kingdom Metazoa; phylum Arthropoda; class Insecta; order Hymenoptera; family Diapriidae; genus Trichopria; species Trichopria drosophilae. The sequence continues at coordinate 66,868,192 of CM059584.1, read as the reverse complement.
CCAGCTATGCTTCCGAACCTCCGACCAGAATCCCTTGGCATCTCTTACCCCAGTGAAGGCATCTACTATTCGCGAAGTATGGAGTTTTTTAGGTACTACCGTTGTATGTTTGAAAGTCTTCTTGGCAGCAAAGCAAGAGCACTTCGTAAGAGTTCTTGTGGTTGTTCGACCGAAGGAGAGGAAGGGCTCTGTGCATGACTTTTTTCGCTGTCTTACAGGGCGCATCGGACCATCGAGGTACAGAACGCTTTAGTATATAGAGTGAAGTATAGAGTGCTTTTACCTCCGAAAGAATTAGAAAATTTAACTAAATCCTCCTGGATGAGAAGGCTGAGAAGATCCGAAAGACGGGCTTTGCGCTGCGTGATCGAAAAACATGACGTTTTATACCTTTGTGCTACACTAGACGAAAAATGGGACAAGAACGGAGAATTAAACAATTGCCGGAAAATGATCCGAGCCTTCGCCATCAGGGCCTATAAAAAGAGCGACCATTTAACAGTACAAAATCATTATTAAATATGAAATCGTAGAGATATTTCCCACGAGTATTACATCGGCTATCGCGAGTTTGCCTACCAGCAACAAATTGAGTTTCTTCAAATCAGTTCGGAAATTCACGTTCATAGTCAAGGTCACCGGACCACGAATTGAAACCTCCTAAAATAATCATACTATCCGGAAATTTAACTAATAAGTAGTTTAGGATAAGCTGAAGATAAGATAACAACGAAGTAAGATCAGAATTTGGCGGAAAATAAAACGAAACTTGGATTAACGGTAGCGGATAATATGTAATTAGTACAAAAAGCCAGTGCGGAGAGGTTTCAATCATCATCGATGACCCCGGCGACGAAACAAATGTTGACAAGCCACCGCTGAATTTTTCTCTGGAACCTTCACGCGGAGCCGGGACACAAAAGTTCACTACATCTTAGGCCGCAGGAAGTGTAGATGGTTCAGTATACCTTGTCTCTATAAAATTCATAATCACATCTAGTTGGTATTCGTAGCCATGGAGTAGTTATGTGGACCATGAATATTCCAGAAGACAACAGTAAGTGGAAGGTCTTGCAGACGAGATGGCACCACTGGAGGTAAAGTTCTGCGAGCTAGTGGTACCGACGAAGAGAGTTGAGAAATCAGCCGCCATGCTGAGATGCTGGGCAGCCCCTGACGCTGGTACACGGGGGGCTGCAGTTACGCGTTTTATAGATGGGTTTGGTTGGCGCATGGTCAAGATGTGCTTGAAGATGACGAGATCATTTGAGAGGATAAGAAGTCAACCTCCATTCCAAAAGATTGTGCTGGCACTTCCGGGATAAAGGCTTCCGCTATATCTGACTAGCCATACCAAACACTATCAACACGTATCTTCTGGTATTTGTGCTCGACCCGTGTACGGTCTGCAATTGCCTTCTTTACTAGCTGGCCGTTAGATCGGTATCAATAAAAATGTCTTTTCCACGATGATGATGGGAGGTTCATTCCTTATAATGTAAGCTATGTCCACCACGTTGAAGATGACAAATTCCTCCTCAAAAAATTTCTTTGCAGAAGCGGTTAGATCTCCTGAAATCGTTAAACCGCGAATTTTTAAGTTCTTTTTTTTTAGGAGTTTGTTCTGCGGCTGCAATTCAGAGGTGAAGTGGAAAATCTGAGCATCTTTTTCCTCCAATTTGGCTTTAAGCTTAGTAACCTCACTAAGGTCCGATATAGCATCCAGGTTTGATTTGCTCGCCGCATCTACTTTTTCGACTACACGTAACTTTACACGACATACAGACTTGACAGCGACCTTGCAATGACTTCTCGATGTTAGGAAAGAATCTTTCATACGCCTAAGAATAGGATCTTTCTTGCAACAGCACAGATTCACATGAAAAATAGATTTCTTGTAAGACAGCTCTCGAACTTTACGAGCAACATCAATACGGACAACTGTGCATAAAAAACAATTTAACATAATACATAAAAACACGGAGCAATATCTGACAGCGTATTTCACCAATCGATACCGGAAATGCACTCCATAACATATAATTGATCATGAATAATATACATGAAAACTGAAAGTAGTGTATCAATTATTATTTTGCATAAAAATATCTTATTTATATTCCATCTAGAAAATTGATTTAACATTAAATGAGTTTAGAATTATTTTATAAAAATAACATTCATAGTTAACTTTTTTCGATACTTAATTATTCAGATTTATTTGTCTCGAATCCACGAAATTGTATATTTATGTCGGTCGGCTATGATCAGCTCTGACTGCTTCAAATATTTAACTGTAACGAAATAATATGTTATTACATTATGTATGCTATTTTATTTTAAACATTATTTTCATATTTCATATTAAATTAATTATTATTTAATTTATTAAAAATATGAACACATAAATAATGAATTGAAATATGGGTTAATATGTATTTGAATATGTATAGATATATTCTCATTCGGGTCAATAGGACTTCCGGTTGTAAGGTGAGTGAGAGCAACTCACTTTAAGCCAAGAGAAGTAAAAGTAAAGAACTAGATACTGAAAAGAACTGACCTGCGGGGAATTTGTTTCAGAAAAAATATTAGTGCAATGAAAGCAGCTCGCTACCAAGTGTGGAAAAGAGTTGCAAAAGGCCAAGGAATCCGACAGCTGACAACCATAACCTCAACCTGTCAAAAAGTGGAATCCATCACAGGCTGAAGCGGAGAGGGCCCAATAAATCAGAAGCACTCGCTACAGAAAGATAAGGAAGAGGGAGACAAAGATTGTCAAAGTCGGAGCATAGGTAAATTTGGTAAAGTTACGAAAACTCGGAATATTATCGCACGTGTTCGGAGCGACAGGGCGCAAGCGCGGATAGCGGGAAGTGACGAGGTAGGGAGAGCAGTCTGTGTGGAAAGACGAAGAAAGGGAGAGAGCTCAGAAGAAGACTAGGAGCGAAGGGGGCGGTAGTGGGGAATGGATGAGACGGCGGCAAAGGAGATACAGCGACCCCAGCTGAAGATGAGAGACGAGTGCACGGTAAGACGCACGGAGGAGTAGGTCGACTGGGGAGATATGAGACAGTGAAAGTAAGAGCACAGAGTCTTGCGGAGCGAAAAAGAAAGAAGAGAGGAAAAAAGGGGTAGATATACGAACGCGGAAGGGTTGGCAAGGGAGAGGGACAGCAGCGTCATAAGTTTACCGAGATCGTGGTGGTCGAAGAGAAGGAGGGAGAGAGATTCGGAAGAGAGCGGGGAGGAGCAACAACAAAGCCAGAAGCGAACGAGGGAATACACGACCGCGACAATGAGCGAAAAACAAGAAATAGGAAACGTCTTAGAGATGGAAAATATGATCACCCGATTGCTTAAAGCGCAAAGAGAGGAGTTTATTAAAGATATAAAAAAGAGCTTAGGGAAGAAATAAAGCGAATAGTAAAGGAAGAGATGAAGGTAGAAATTGAAAAAATCCAAAGGGTGGAGAAAGAAAGAATGCAAAGCTAGAAGAAGAAAAGGAAGAATTGATGAGAAGAGTAAACGAATTAGAAAAAAAGAGGAGAAAATCAAGATAGAAGCGAAAGAAGATTCAACGTACTTATGAGGGGGGTCGAAGTAGATGGTGGAAAAGTTAAAGAGGCGGCGATGGGGGTTTTGGAAAGATTAGGGAGTTTAGACAAAAAATAAAAATTAGAGAAGCGTATAAGATAGGAAATAGAATGAATGAAGTGCTGGTTGTTAAGTTAAATAGTCTTGATGATAAAAAAAAAATGATGAAAAATAAAAGTAAATTGATAGGAACGAAGGTATTCGTAGACGACGATTTAGGTACAGATGAGAGATAAAGGCAGACAGAACTTAGGGAGTGGGCAAAGAGAAAGAAAGAGAGGGGTAAACAAGTAAACGGGTGTGTTGGAAGAGCATGGATAAATGGGAAAGAGCATGTTTGGAACGAAGCGTGTAAGTGTATGAATGAAAAAACGCTTTAAAGAGTGCTCACAATGTAAAAAGAAAAGAGGGGAGAAGAAGTGTGGTGGGGAAGGAGGGAGGGAAGAGAAACAAAATGGAAGAAGAGGGGGAGAATTGAAATCTAAAGGGAGTATTTTGTAATGTAGCGGGGTTAAAAAGAAAGGAAGAAGATTTCTGGAATTTTGTAAAGGAGTTTGATGTGATTGGAATGACGGAGACGTGGGTAGAAAAAGAAAGGGCGTTTGAAAAATTAGATAGGGCAGTACTATGGGAAATGATGAAGAGAAGGGGAATAAGTGAGGGGTTGATAGAACGAGTAAAAGAAATATATGTGGAGACAAGATGTGTGGTAAGGATAGGGGAGGAGGTTTCGAAGGAGTTTTGGGTAGAAAAGGGATGAGGCAGGGATGTCCTTTAGTCCAACTCTTTTCAATATTTATATAGCGGATATAAAGGAGGAAGTAAGAAAAGGAAGAGGAGGGGTAAAAGTGGGAAGAGATAAGGTATGGACTTTGGAACATGCGGGTGACATAGTGGTGGTAGCTGAAGAAGAAGAAGGATTAAGGGAAATTATAAAAGGCTTGCAGAGATACTTAAAAGGGAAGAAGTTAGAGTTAAGCCCGCAAAAATAGAAAGTTATGGTGTGTAGAATGAAAGGGGAAGGGAGAAAGAAAGGTATTGGTGGTGGGTAAAGGAAAGGATAGAAGAGGTGAAGGAATATAAATACTTAGGTTACGGTATGTCAAGATATGGAGGGGATAAGGAACATGTGAGGGAAAGGGTGAGAAAAGCGAGGGTGGCAATGGAATGGATATGGAGCTATGGAGAAAGAAAGATGAAGGGGGATATAAAATGGAGACTGGGGTTATTTGACAGTACTGTGAAAGGAATATTGCTATATGGGGTGGAGATATGTGGGTACAAGGAGTGGAAAGAAGTAGAGGCGCTACAAGAAAAGTATTTGAGATGGATACTACGATTGAATAGAAGCACTCCGGGATATATAGTAAGGGAGGAATTGAAAAGGAACAAAATCAAGGTGGAAACGGGGTGGAGAGCGGGAAAGTACGAAGAGCGGATACAGAACGGAGAAGGAGGCGAGATAGGAAGAGAAAGTATGAGGGAAAGAAGGACGGATGAAAGAGAAAGTCGAAAAGAGGAGTTGACGAGGGAAAGCGGAGAAAGAATGGATTATTTGTGGAGAGGGGGAGTGAGTGAGGCAGCGATAAGCGGGTGGGAAGGGGGAAAATTGGAGGGACTAAGAGAAGACGTCTTGCAGGATCCAACGCTGTAGCCCGGGCAACAACGAACGTTGCAGCGTGCTGCGCCAGCCCGGTAACGGGTCACTCCGACTGCGGACGAGGAGACCGTTACCCCACAATCCTATAGCCTCCAGACACTTTTGTCGCACAGCCAGATAAAGAGGTGGACGGGAAGCAAAGGGGAGAAGAGGTAAGAAAATCAAGATCTTGCACGAATTACCCCAGAGTCTTAGGAATTCCACAATATATAAGAATAAGTAAAAAGAGAGAGAGAAAGAATGTTCAGATGATAGCGAGATGGAGATGTGGTAATGAAGAAAGGGGAAGCAAGTATTGGTTGGGAGAAGAAGAGAGGATGTGTAGAATGTGTGGAAAAGATAGAGAGGACATAATACATATGAGAGAAGTGTGTGAAGTAGTGAAAAGAAGAGAAATGAAGGGGGTAGATGTTTTACATGAAGACGGAAGAGGGTATGAATGGATGAAAATGAGAAGAAGTAACAAAGAAGAAAAGGAGGGAGAGAAAGAAGGAGAGTGAATGAAAGAATAGAAAGAATAGGAAAGCAAGGTATAGAAGTGCGAGGCATTAACGAAGAAATGTATGGAAATGAACAGTGTAAAGTATAAATGAGAGAAAGTAGAAATAAACATATGTAAAGAATGGAAGTCAGTAGGAATGAAAGGGGTATGTGGAATCATGTATGAATATTGATGTGATGTAGACAGAATTTTTGTTAGATAATGAATGTTTAGAATGACTAAGTAGAGTATGATGGTATGAAAATGACCTGTTGTGAAAATAATTTGTAAATGTATATATGTATATGTAAAAAGGAAGTCCGTGCAAACGCATTGGTGAGCACGTAAAATAAAATAAACTAACTGTTCTCATTCGGATCAATAAAATTAATTGAATATTGGAATTACGATTTTAAAATTATAAAATTAATTATTCAAACTAATTTTAATAAGAATAAGAAATTGAATAACGTATGGATGCGTGTATTTATTTTTCTCTATTAGGGGATACATTTCCTGATGAGAGTGGAGTTCCGCTAACTTAACAGTTATATACGCTTCAGACGTGAAAGGTTAAAAAGAAAAAGATAAAGAGTACAGAATAAATAACGGCATAATAAAAATACAGATAAAATATGCATAGAGAGAGAAATACAGAGAAGCAAATATAACGTACGACGGCGCGAAAAGAATAATGCAAATTTAACAAACATTTAAACAAAATTTAGTAGGACTAGCTCGCTAATTACCTAAGAGAAGAGCCCATCTGTAAAGGGTCGCTCTCATAAATCTATAAAGCAGCCTCGCGGAGACAGTGTCCTTGCTGCAGCTCGCTGCCGCTCACACAACAAATTACAGACGCGAGAGCGATGTGCAGGTAAAAAACTGGCGAAATTCCGTCTAACCAGCGCAAGCAGAGGGCACTCGGTAAGGATGTGCCAGAGTGTGTCGGGAGCATTCATATTGTATAGCGAGCACAGGAGTTGCGGGTTATAGCGGAAACACATACCGGAAACAGAAATTGAGCGTGCATGGACTGTTGTTAGCCTGACTTGGGCTTTCACTGTAACTCAGCGTATTTAGCTACAAGACGCGGTCCAGCAGTAGCCTAGAAATCGGCGTCAAAATTGTCCTGCAACTCGCCGGCCTCCATCTCTTGTAAGAGTGATGTGAGCTGAGACAGTCAGTTGCGGGACCCCTGTGATGATGTGATAGAGGACATTTCTTTTAGCGGGAAAAGTAAGATTTTAGGTAGTCTGGAGCATTCTCAGGATCCTAGTTACCCATTTTAATGCTCTACTAAGAATCTCCGCCGCGATTGGTAGGATTCCAAGCTCCAAGCGGATCAAATAGGACGGAGTATTTCTCGGCAGGTGGAGAAGCCTTCTAAAAAAGTTAACTTGCACCGACTTCAGTCTATTGAAATGTCGGCGTGCCCAGAAAGGAGCAGCATACAGGAGAACCGAAATGACCATGGCTCTGTACAGTTTCCAGTGTACGTCCAATGCATCAATTTTCATTATTAAGCGATAAATTGCAAGGTTATCACGTGCGCCTTTCTTGTGCAGCAGGAAAATTGTTGCGCCAGTCCAGCCCGGTGGGAAAGTCTCCGACAAAAAGATTGTATTGAAGAGCGAAAGAGGAAGAGAAAGGCCCCAGTCGGCCTTTAATTTAAAGAGTTTAGAAGGAATTTTGTCTGGACTAATAGCCTTTCCCTTCTTCAAAAGCCTTATACTATCCTTTAACTCGGATGTAGTGAGAGGCGAATTGAGTGAAAGGTCATAAGTACCACAGTATAGTTCAAGGGGTGATTCGGTTTGCGGAAAAATGGACATAAAAATGTGTTGCAATCAGTATCCGAAATCTGATGACCTAACGCGGGTTTCATACGAAATTGTCACATGGTATTCCAGAAGTCCGCAGAGTTGCGGACTACCGCGAACCGATTAGAGATCTTAGACTCGTATGATCGCTTTTTCCGGTTTAGGAGGTTAGACTATGATCTTGAAGGATTTGTACGTGGTATGCGACTTAAAAGCGCAAGGAAAAGTTTCCAATGAAGTTTATAGATCTCCTCCTCGAATTTGATCCAGACTTCGGGATGATTAAAAAGTATTCGAGAGGACTGCTACATTAATGATTTATCGATGGAAGTAAACTAAACCTTGGAAAGTCGGAAGCCACTCTTTCGTTACGATGCTCTATCAACTAACGGAATATTCACTTCAGAATAAAGGATAACTCCATTTAACCAAAAAGAGTATATTTATTACAAAAATTAATAGAAATAACTAATTACAACGCATATTCGGAATTTTGGCCCTTTCGGCTCGTATGCGCTGCTTAACATTTTTTGACTATCTATACCGCTCTATTTCGTCTACGTCGGCCGTATCCCTATACAGTATTTTAGAGTCGGGAACGTGCGTATTATGATCAAAATGTCCGGCGAAAGATGAGGACGAAAGAGATGCTGATTTTACCCGTTCGAAACGCGGATCTTCTCTGAATACGCAAGGCACTCGAGTAGCTCGTGCTACGTATTCAATTGGTAACAATTTCTTACACGAGAATTTTCTGTTAATTTTGTAATCAAATCCGTTTCACGTGGGTTGTAATTATCGAAGGCTTTAAATGCTCTAGTTTAAATGTCACCACGTACAACACGTGGACGAGAGGATGCTGTCTCGTCATCAGGATCATTCAATAGCACGCGCAATGCGGAACGAACGCGTACGTTCCGTTGGATATCGACTAGTTCCAAGGTCGAAGTCGGGACATTCGTGTTCACGGTCGATTCGTTCGCGGACATTTACGCTATACTTCGTGGAGGAGTTTGACACACAAATACCTTTTTAAGCGGACACTAACCAGCTGCCTTCCGATGCTGCCATCGCTGTTCCTACCAAGCAGGTGGAACAGGCGTGTAACTCTGGAACAGGTATGGTTGCCTACCTTTCAGGCGGCACTACCGAATTCGTTGTTGACTTCAGTTACTCCTTGTTGCCGGGTCGTAAGCCTGATGGATGTTGAAGGGCTGCAGCATACGGTTGTAGTTACGGTTGCCTACCTCACAGGTGGTAATACCGTATTTACGGTAACCTCTCCTTAATCCTGATATCCGGTGATATGGCTCGTCTTGCTGACAGAAGAACAACCGTTGGAACAGCTCTTGTCCGTCTGTAATGTGGATGTTTTGTCGCTGGACCTCGTTTTCGGTGTTGGATGCTGCAAAAGTTAAAGGTTATTATTTTGAGTCCTGGAAAGGACTGTTAATTCCCAACGTTGAGTTTCTATCTGGCTGCAGTTGTCCAAATTGAAGATCGCCGGATGACTGTGGTACAACCGTTGGAAGCTGGAGGCTGGTAGTTACGTCCTCTGATTATCTGCTGTTGCAACCTTGGAAGTTGTAAACCAGTAGATAAGATCTCTGTCCTGTAGTTGTCCACTGCGTTTGTCCTGTGTTGATATTCGTCCTTCTTTTCCTGTATGGTAATAATCGCCAACGTAGAATCGACTCGTATTTATACCTTGGACGCGTACTTCACTCTGTTTTAATTGGATGGTGCCCTTTGCGTGGCGTTTCCTCGCATGTAACGTATATCACAAAAAGTATGAGAAACCGATAAAAATGTAATTTGTTAATTTTCAAGGTCCTGTTTAATTTCAGAAGTAAAAAAAATATCTAAAAAATATTCTATCTAATTATGAATTTTTACTTTCCTTTACGGATGTCTACGATAGGAAAATCTTTTTTTTTCGTCTAAACTGTAATTTGACAGAATAAAAAATAATTAGTATTTTCTCCTATTAAGGATTGAATTACATTATTGTATGATAATTCAATTTTAGTCGTTCTTTAATTCAGAAACGGTAATTATACATTATACAGTAGGAAACCATAGAATCTATGGTGATTAATGTGGTTCCGACACCAGCATCTTTGTTATAGGGCTATAAGGTTTCATATGAGTTCTATAGAACTCTTTTATAAGTTCGCAAAAAAACGATCTTGGTCTTAAAATTCATTTCGATCTTCGTTTCCATAAACTTTTTATGGTAAACCATGACTGGACTTTCAGAAGATTCGTACAGAACTTAATTTTTAGTTTAATTAAAAAAATATGATTTTCGTTTAATTTTAGTTGAACGGTAATTTCGAAATCAAATAATCTAATATAATATTCGGAATTCTCGGAATTTCATTGTGTTCGATATTTAATTTTAAATTCGTATTTTCAAATTATTAGTCGTCGTGTATATTTTCGGAGACCCACAACTTTGATGTTGTCCTGTTAGTAATATTAAAATTTCCAGAGTTGCCGATTATTGTAAATAGTCAACAGGGTTGCCGATTATTGCAAATAATTATTTCGACTACTTTTCTTGCTTATGTTGTCCGGTTAACTAAATGGTGTGCGGTGCAGACGTATCCGCCACAACCTCCTTGCTATTTAAACGTGGTTGTTTCTGCCGAAGAGTAACCTCCTCCTCTCATTTGTTTTTAGAGATCGTGCAAGCATTTTCCTTGACGTGCGATATCCATCACCATCTAACCAGGGCTTGAAAAAAGGCTTAGGCGTGCTGCTGTTGTCATGGGCGATTTCTTTTACTAAACCGGAGGTATGCGCTGACTTACGTAGTAAAACTAAAATTTCATTATGAAACGCGTCGAGTACGTCTAATTCTAGAAAAGCATTGGATAAGAGAATCGTTAAGTTTTCTCTATAGAGATGCGCAGGCAAGTAATAACGTGTCACAAGCGAGTTGATGCAACCAGATCGTTAAGTTGCGTGATCAGAAATTTAATGCGACGACGAAACCCAGGCTAGGTCGACGACGCGACGCTAACATCTTTTTGGTAAGTTTTGAAGTCGAGTAGAAAAAAGTATGTTCGATTAAGAATTGCGAATTGCACTTGAATAATTCACTGCGTTATTGATAAAACTATTTATTCAATGATCGTCTCGTTAACGATAGCGATTTAAAAAAAAGTAAAAAATTTTTTTAAATGAATTGAACGACGCGAAAAATCCATTTCTTCTTGAATTTTAACTAATTTAGACTTAAGTGAAAAAAATATGTCCGATTAATAATCTTTCATTATCTCTCCTAGCTTTCGATCATCAAAAATGTGTACCAAGTTTCTTACTATTCGTGGCCGATGATAAAAGAAAACTTACGAATTTAATTTAATCTATCCAACAATTCATCGAGTGAATTATTTACATTAGTGCCCTTTCATAAATTGTTTTTTTAATATAGCCAAGTTTGGTACAATTATTATTAAACAAATGGAACAATATCGATGCTAATTATAATTTAAGTATGTACTGCTGTACTGCTAAATTGAGTTACATAAGCTTTTTGAAAATACTGATTTAACCTACACGTAAATCGAAAAAAATATATTCGATTATGAATTATTGATTAACTCTCATTGCTCAAGATTAATAAAAATACTTCAAGGTTAGTGACTATTTTTGACAAAAGGAAAATGGTTGTTGGATATGTATCCAAAATTTCACGGTGTGAATGACTTAAATTTGATCCCTTTCATTATTTCTTTCCGATATACTCTGAGGTTATTTTTTAAGTTTTATTAGCATTTTTTAATGTTTACTGAGATTAGCATGTTATTGCATTGTAGAATCACCATATCATTGATCATTTGAAGTTTTGTGTTTTTACCGAATGTTCGAAATTTTTTAATGATAGTAACCACACAGGTAAGTGTTCCGTTATTTGAATAAAAACATCTGACTCACTCGAAACTTATTTCCTAGACTCTCGTCGGCATGCGGATGCGGAAGTATTATTTTTTTCGAATAGTTGTTTTAAATATACCATCCTGGAAAAATAGGTATTTTTAGTATTTTCCTCACAAAGCTGACGTTATTAGATTCGAAATGAAAAAAAAAATAACTTCAATCTAATTAAAATTTATCGGGGATATGACGGTTTGAATCTGATCATAAAACCCATGACGTCAAAAATTAAAATCACGATATCTTCGAAAAAATTGTTGATGTGTCGACTTTTTTCATGCTTAAAATGCGTAAAAAGAAATTTCAGGCGATTTAAAAAATAGTCGTATGAAAATTGTGCGATTTGCAAAAGAATGTGGCATATGTAATACTGTAAATAAACAAATACTGAGAAATCGATTTTTGATTCCACAGAGTTGTTCTGAATGACTTTAGTCTCAATTTAAAAAAAAGCATCTCAGTCGGTTGAATCGTCCCTTAGGAAAGTTGATTTTCCTTAAAAAATCTCATTTCGAAACAATGGCGCACCGCGTAGCAGCCTTCTGGGTTGGATTGGTGTCCGCCCCCTCATCAACAATCGCTTCCATCGCGGCCTTTATATACAATATAATATTTATTGCTGGTAATTAATGTTATAAAATGTCATGTGTACAAGTATTATTTTTAATACAAGGTTAATCACTTTATACAGTAACACCATTTTTTTATTCAACAGTTCCAGTTTGCCATGTGTCCTGATTTACCCCGTCTTCTCATATTATATAATTATGTTGGAACGTTATGAATGATGCCACCAAAAATATGTAATACATATTACAAATATTAATGAACAACGTCACTTTTTTTCACAAATTCACTTTTTAATGCTTATTTGCTTTCCTAATAATAATAATAATAATAATATGATTATTAAATTATGTATAAAAATTGAACAGTAATTTTCTACCATTCTAAAGTTACAATGAAAATAAAAATAAGCTTTTCTTATTAAGATGATGATTCTTGGGTTATTCCAAAGAGTAATACAATTATTGAATCAAACTAGAAAATTAATTAACGGCTCCCCTTTATCTTGGAGAATTGGAAGCCAAATTTTCACTCCGCGATCAATAAAGCAACAAACATCTGGAAGGATTATAATTTCCCTAAACCAAGAAATCATTTTCACAAACCTTCTTTATTCAGATACAAATATTTACAGGTATGTTTATTTGAGTGCGTTTAATAATTTAAAATATAGGAAGTATTTGAAAATTCTGTAATGTAATATCAGAAATATTAATATGTATAAAAAAGAAAAGGTATTAATTTGCAGTTGCTGGCAAAGAAATAAGCTTATGGGGACAATACGACTTGAAGTAACTAAAGAAGTCGTAATGCAATTAAATCATCGTCTATTAATTCTCGGAGCAGTAGCGATTGTTTCTACATTTCTTCATATACTTTGGAAAATAATTGAAAGGCACAAATAGAACAGAAAAAATATTAAAATCTCTGTGTATTAATAAACCGAAATTAATTGTAATTTTATGTTTTATACTATTTAATAAAATTAATAATCGTAGAGTCAAACAAAAATGTATAAATTCAAATGAATATTTATTAAAATAAAGGCAAGCAAATATTTCCTTAAAGTAAGTAAGATCAGGCAATAACAAGAAGCATTTGTTAAATGTACAAAAGATCTTCTCTAGCAAGTTGTATGCTTGTACACTATTAATATACGTTGTTACGAACACGCGGTTCATAACAGTGCGAGTGGTGGGTGGGAAAAAGGAGAGAAATGTTTAGTTGGACGATTCGTATATGACTGACTTCTCCGGTGCGGTCTCGAGTCGAGAGCACATCGGAGCTCGTCGTCGCATATCTTCCAAACTGTGGGAATATGCTGATGGTGCACCTCGTGCATATTCCCAAGTTGGCGAAGTGCAAATATTGCATTTATTTACAGAATACAATAATTGTAGGAGGGTACGATCTACCGATCGTAACATACGTAATGGATTATGTTTTTAAGGCATGTTGGGCAGAATCAGAATTTTCAAAATCTCAGAGCAGTATGGCGGCTGGAAACTAAAAGAAATAGGGTATGTCGATATAAAAGTTTGTTAAATAAAAAATTCAGCTACAAGTGAACTGTTTTTGTGAACAAATTATTAATAATTAACGTTCTGAAAAATTTGACAATATAGTTTGGAGAAATACAAGATGACGGATTCAAGATGGTGCATAAGACTTCAAAATCATCGCAAAATAATAAAAAAACGTGAATTAAACTGCCATTTATCATTAGATTTTATTGAAAATTGTTAATAAGGGTTTTTTTGGGATCGCTGAGTATGAATCCGATGTCATTCATCAATAATTCAAAATGGCAGATCCAATATGGAGGACCTACAATTCAACAAATTAATTTAAGACTTGCTTCTCTGGGCTATTCGAAGTCGCTGGTTATTAATATAATCTCGATCTTTTTAATTTCACAATGCTTAATCAAATATGGAAAACCAAATTTTTAAGAATAATTTGTAGTTGATATACTTTTGGTTGCGCCGGAGTATTTAACCTTGAATGAGCTTGAGAAATTTGTAGTAGTGCTGACGCAATATTAAATACTCTAATATTGGACGTACAATGTTAATGTTAGTTTCAAAGTTGTTAATGGATATTACCAACTTTTCTAATTTCAACGAAATCGATTGAAACGTGATAGTTATACGCTTTGTCTATAAATTATATTTTTAATTGGTAAAATATAAGATCTATATTACATGTTTAGATTATACTACGGAGAAAACTGTTTAGGAAATTGTACCAAGCTTACAAGAAAATTTTACTAAGCTTCCGAGTAAGCGCGGACACATACACTCTAAATCTGTTTACTGATTTTCGACTTTAATTAAAGAGCTTTATTCGTAAGATCTCGAAGAGTAACATTTCTTGGCTGTTGTCTTGGAAACCGTTCAGAGTAATCTGCAGCCGCAGCGACATGATTGATCTGCCCAATTATATAACTCGCTCGACGCTCGAACGGCCGGAAAAGTTTTGTCCAACGAAAAAAAAAACGTTGAATTTTTAAAAGTAGATATTTCGATTTTAAAAAAAATACATGAATGTAGAAAATGACAAACCGAGCAAGTTTTTCCCAAGAATTTTTTAATAATAATGAATAGTTTCCGTTTTAATGAATAAAAACAATAAAAATTAGTACCAAAAATTCAATTACATTTCAAAACGTAAATCGTCAGATCTCAGCCAATTATTATTAAAATTGTTTGAAATTTGCGATGTACACCGAACAGATCTTGGCGATGACTATGAAGTGATAAAGCATTGTAAAAGTTAATTTCGTTATCAACAAATTAATTTTTGAATGGCAACTGTTGAAATCCGCGAACTTTCGGTTTCAAAAATCTTCAAGCGAGTAATTTGTTCCTTACAAGTAGAGGAAGTTTTTTGGAAAATTTGAAATCGATTGGAATTAAATTCGGAAAGTTATGGCGATTCTTCAATAAAGCGCGCGGCGAAACACGGAACGCGTTTTAGTTCCGTAAAAAGAATGCTTTGTGCGCTTTATTAAGAATCGCCATAACTTTCCGAATTTAATTCCAATCGATTTCAAATTTTCCAAAAAACTTCCTTTACTTGTAAGGAACAAATTACTCGCTTGAAGATTTTTGAAACCGAAAGTTCGCGGATTTCAACAGTTGCCATTCAAAAATTAATTTGTTGATAACGAAATTAACTTTTACAATGCTTTATCACTTCATAGTCATCGCCAAGATCTGTTCGGTGTACATCGCAAATTTCAAACAATTTTAATAATAATTGGCTGAGATTTGACGATTTACGTTTTGAAATGTAATTGAATTTTTGGTACTAAATTTTATTGTTTTTATTCATTAAAACGGAAACTATTCATTATTATTAAAAAATTCTTGGGAAAAACTTGCTCGGTTTGTCATTTTCGACATTCATGTATTTTTTTAAAATCGAAATATCTGCTTTTAAAAATTCAACGTTTTTTTTTCGTTGGACAAAACTTTTCCGTCCGTTCGAGCATCGAGCGAGTTATAGAATTGGGCCGCTCAATTATCCCAACACGCTTTTTACACCATAATCACCTATAATAACAAAGAGAATATTCAGAAATTTTAGCTAATGGTAGCAAATTAAAGATTATTGCAAGGAAAATTACATTTTCCAGGATCTACATGCGTTTACTACGAATGGCTCCCATAAATTAAATTTGCTGCATTCAACTTCACTTGCAAGAAATAAACAGAGGAATCATAGATTGCATTTTTACTTTAACGGTTCTAAAAATAAATTTACCATTTTTCTTCATAAGCATTGTACATAAATGTTTTCGAATTAAAGGTCGAGTAAATAATATTTTCGAAAAGTACATTTTCGAAATAAAAATTGAAATCACTTTATTTGCAGAGTACATAGGCTCTGCAATATTTTAAATGAATTTTATACCGTTCAAAAATTGTATTATTTCTGGAGAATATAGTTTGGGTCCAATCAAGCCATACGTATTTTATTTAATTGTATAAATATCACTCTTGACCACAATCTAATTCAACTCTGAAGAGGCATCAACTTTTATGTTCTAAAATTTGTTTATTTCATGTCATAAATATCGATATTAAAAAGGATTTGCATACAGATTTTTAGATCGATGATTTTTAAGTGAAACTTTATCGAAGATAATAGAAAAATTCCCAAACTCAGGTTTCTGAGATTTACAAGCAGAGCAGGTCATCTTAGATTGAAAATGGAATCTACTACCATACACAGGGCAAACTTACTTTGCACAGACTAACCAATAAGATGTAATAAGCTATCCAACCAATAAAAATAAGATCTTACGGTTAAATTCTCGAGTTAAGTAATTCTCAAACAACCACTGAATAATTAACCTCGGCTAGATCAATTTGACGATTAATATTAATATTTTCATTAAATAGATAATCATCCATGATTACGGTTTACAGAAGAAAAGACAGAAAAATCTGAAATAACAGTCAAACTATTATAAATAACAGAAATCCAACAATCTTTGTATGGCTCGAGATACCATAAAAATTTCTTAGTATTTACAAAAAATCGAGTAAAACTGGAATAAATGCTGATATGCCTATCACTGGATAAATTTTTCTGTCAAGTAAAGGTCTTTTAAAAATGTTATTTACCCTTTGTGTCACGCTTTTCTTAAGAAAATGTTATTCTTTAATACACATGCTACATAAAGTATTCAAAGTTGTTGATTGCGAATTAGAAGTCAGCTTTTGAAAATTCAAAATGATGGATCCAATATGGCCGACGAGTTTTCCAAAAATTTATCGAATTCACTTAAAAATCGTTACTCAGGGATTTTTCGGGTCGCTGATTATAAATCCAATGTCATATTCGTCTTCAGCCACTCCGAAAACCCCAAATAACAAGTTTCAACATAATTCGATGTATTTTTAATTTTGCGTCCGCCATATTGGTTCCGCCATTTTTAATTTTTCAAATCTGACTTCATATTCGTAAACAACAGCTCCGAAGCTATGAAATATAAGACTAAATGGATTCTTTTGTTATTGAAATATAGCTACCAATAATTTCTTTTACAAAATCAATGTTTTTCCAAATTGATTGCTATATTATTATGAAACCTTAAAATTAACTTTAAGTGTTTTAAGGGCTACTTACTTTATATGACGATGTAAAAATTTACACAATAAAGTGTCAAGATTCGTTGTTTTTCTGAAATATACTGTACAGTACTAGGTGTTACTCCTGAGTAACACTGAGACGCAATGGGTTAAATGAACACATGTAACTAAAACGTTTAAGCAACCTTTAAGAATTATATGATTAATATTTACTAGTGTTACGTCCAGCGTTCAACGCAATAAAGTATAGAAAAATAAAAGAAAGAAGATTTTGATTTCTTATTAATCTTGAACGAACTTATTATTCGTCCCTCTTATCTTGGGATGACCTGGATGGTGTAGGAACGGTGAAATAAAATTGAGCGATTATTATTATTACCATTAATGATTACAATGTATATTCTACACTATTATAAATACAACAAATAAGGTTATGTGTAGAAGATAACCAGTAATTGTGGAGCGATAATAAAAGAAATTAAATTTAATTATAATTTGTTAATTGCCAAAAAACGTGAATTTAGATTTTATAATTTGAAGCTTTCGTATTCAATGCCAACAAAAATCTTTTGTATCAATATCTAGAGATTGGTACCTTAACCCTTTTCGTCCCAAAAGTCCGGAATTTGGACACAACTTTCAACGATGTAACTTTTGTTCCAATCAGCGTTAAAAAAAAATTGAAATAAGTCAAAATCGATAGATTTGGACCTCCCCTTTCAAATGCTGTGGTCAGAATCAGCCCAAAATTTCAGAGAAAAAAGTTATGATCATTTTTTCGAAAAAAATACTGATTTTTTCGACGTTTTTTCCCAATAATTGCGTTTTTTGACATTGAAAAGGGTAGTGCTGATCATTGCAAAACATGTTAATCGAGTCTTTTTGCTCAGACCATTCTTCTCCCGTCGGATTTTTTTTCAAAAAACAAAATGACGGCTTCAAGATGGAGTCTCCAAGTTGTAATTTTACATTTTCTCCTACAAATATTGCTTATTTGACCGCGTAAAGGTTCAAATCATGGAGAACTGGGATGAAGAAGTAATTATTATCATTTGTAAATACTTACTCCTGTCATGATTCATTCATAACCTCAAATAAGTCATGTACAATGGGTTTTTACCGATATTTTGTCTGATTTTCACTCAAGTTCTGACGTTTCCGTATCACTATGTACGTATGAAATTGAAAATGACCACATATGATTGTGACCTATGAAGAATTTGTTTATAACCTAAAAATTGAGTGCAGGTCAACCCACATCTTATAGTGCGACATAACTTTCAATATCTGCAATATTGATTTACAAAATATAAAACAAAATACAAAAATAAAAAACAAATATTTCCTCATTACCTCCACGTGTGTTTTGAATACAAGAAAATTAAAATAAAAAAAAATGAAGAAAAGTATTTTAAAAATAAAAAAAGTCGAACTGTACTAAATTTTTAGGTTATAAACCAAGAATTAATAGGTCATAAGGATATATGGTCATTTTTAATTTCACACTTAACTAATATTACGGAAACGTCGAAAATTGTGTGAAAATTAGACAAATAATCGATATAAACCCATTGTATCCAACTAATTTGAGGTTATGACGTTATGAATAAATCATGATGATTCTAGGTATTCATAAATGATAAGAATTACTTTTTCATTGCAATTCTCCATGATATGAGCCGGTCAAATAATCTCGGTCAAATAATCGATATTTGTGCGAGAAAATTCAAACATAACTTCCAGACGCCATCTTGAAGCAGCCATTTTGTTTTTTGAAAAAATCCGACAGGAGAAGAATGGTCTGAGCAAAAAGACGCGATTAGTACGTTTTGCAACGATCAGCACTACCCTTTTCAATGTCAAAAAACGAAATTATTGGGAAAAATCGTCGAAAAAATCAGTATTTTGTTCGAAAAAACGATCATAACTTTTTTCTCTGTAATTTCCGGCTGATTCTGACCACTGCATTTGAAAGAGGAGGTCCAAATCTATCGATTTTGACTTATTTCAATTTTTTTTAACGCTGATTGGAACAAAAGTTACATCGTTGAAAGTTGTGTCCAAAATCCGGACTTTTGGGACGAAAAGGGTTAACAAAGACGCGACCAACCTGAAGCGTTTGATTTCAAGAATAAATATGTTTCTCTTATATTGAAAAAAAGGAAAAGGAAGAAAAAATAATGTTTTGGTGGAAATTGAAAAAATATATATACAGTTCCTTACAAGTTCTTTTGATAGACTCCAAAGCTTATATTTGCATTATGATAACGAGTCCGGTCGACTATCGACTGTCGACTTTATGGAAACGAGTCCGGTATACTATCGACTACATGGGCGACTCTAAGGGGCTTCTGATCTATAAGGGGACGAGTCCGGTCGTCTATCGTCTCTCGACTGTTTTGGAAACTTGCTTTTCCTAAACTGTCACCTCGATGAGAGGTCTCGGACGTCTCCCTCTCAATGTTCACGGTATGAGAGTCCCGAATCGTCTATGTTAAGATTGGAGGGGATAAGAAAGGGGTAGGGCCTATGCCCGAGGAAGTGGGATAGCTGGATATAATGTGTAGGTACTATCTTCCTGACAAATATAATTGCATAAAAATTATATCCAAGCGCATTAATGGTAATTAATATTCAATATACTACAATGTCATTAACAATTTTGTAAATGGATTATGTACTCACCTAGCAATACACCGATGGTATTTATAATAAGTAGTTATATTGCTTTAATCATAAATTATTACTTAATTAGTAGCGTCTGATTAGAAATGCCATATTAAACAAGACATGTCGCTAAAATTAATATCTACCGTCATAAATCTTATTGTCCGTAGGCAATAAGTTACTATTAGTTGCGCTTCTATAATTAATCTATATAACAGTTAATTGATTATTATACATATAGTAATAGTTGGAATGGTCATTGTTGGTTTTACTAAAAGAAAGAAAGCGAAGACGTGACGTCAATCGCGGCAAAATTTTTATTCTTTTTAGTTTTCCAAACGTGTTTGACAACTAGGAAGTGTTCTATAGATATTAGATATTATTAAGTTTACTACTAGATACCGCTCTTGGCCAGCTTAGTCGCGATTGGATTGCGAAACAATGAGATGATTTACAAAAAAATCATAAATTTACACGACGACTTCGAGCAATTCGTGCCTTTGTTTACGTCGCCAACTAGTCGAGCTACTTTGTGATAACGCCCGAACATGTTTCTTTTCGGCCAATCGCTGAAGAAACTTATCTTCTGGTTGTCGAAAGTTGGAAAAAGTAATACATTTCCTTGTTGTAATTTTTCGAGTAACAATTGCGCAAAGCTATACGCACGGTAAGATGAAACTCTGGGAAAAATAATTTGTGTGAACAAGGTAAAACGACCCACGTTACACTAGTTAATTACAGCTAATGATAAACAATAAACAAGGCTTTAAATCAACTGAATCTCCAAAAATGTATTGCAACCGTATGAAAGGCAAGAATTCAACAAGTAATCACAAACTTCTCAAATCTGTCAATTGCTATGTCTGGAATTGTAATAACTGAAAATTTGTTATAAAAAGTAAGTTTGCTCTATGTATGGTACTAGATTGCATTTCCAATCTAGGAGTAATCTGCTCTGCTTCCTAAACCTCACAAACCAAAATCAATTTTGTTGAATTTTTGTCATTGTCATATACGAAGTTTCACTTGAACAACATCGAAAGGTGTTCAGTCTCTTAAACAGTAAGCGGTAAGAAGTTCCTTTTGAACCCACCTCTTCAAGACATGCAATAGACTTATCGAAGACAAAAATTGTTGTCTAAACTACTCCAAGTTTGAAATGTATCAATCTCGAAAAATGGCATCTGTAGATATAACTTAGTCAGCGGTCGTCTTAATTGGTGCAAATTGTAGGTAGCGTTTATCGTTCCATCTCAATTGTTTCCCTCACGTCATCGCTTTCTACGTTTATATTGTCGACTGCGTATATCTTCGGTCGTTTATAAAGAAACTTTAACTTCGATTGGTTTCCGAACTCGCGACGAAACCTCCTATAGTGCGCATTCGCTATTTCGAAAATTGTCATTCCCCCGTGTTTAATTGGCACGTTCCCAAATAGTGAAATATCCTTCGATTTTTATTCTGAATACAAGAATTCAATATCAGTTAGAAGCGAGTAAATTATTTCCATTTATGGAAATTCTAAATTCTCAGGAATCGGGTTATAAAATGGCATCCCCGGTGGGAAAATCTAAACAAAAAAATGTGAATTTTCTAGTATTCGTCGATTTTTGGTAGAGTTCACCTGTGAAATTAGATTATTCTTTTCTTTGCTATTTTCACGATTTTCAACTGCGACTCGCGTCCGCTAGTTACTCTTTGCGATTTTGCATACATTAGTATTAAGAATATTTAATGTTTTATGATTTATTATTGTTTTGATTATCTTGAATCCTGTCCCATGCAACCAACTCCCTTTTTCCATTATTTGCGGTTCACCATCCGAATTTGAAAGTCTAAGAATCAATAAGGTGAAAAATAATCAAGATCGATCTTAGAATTTGGAAAAGTTTAGAAATAAGTTTTGTAATAGTGAAGGTTTAGCCCTTT
Organism: Trichopria drosophilae; assembly: GCA_030407085.1. NCBI lineage: Eukaryota > Metazoa > Arthropoda > Insecta > Hymenoptera > Diapriidae > Trichopria > Trichopria drosophilae. The sequence goes on along the minus strand of CM059584.1, from coordinate 66,846,421 downwards.
CTCCTCCCGCCCCTCGGCATCTTCACGCTGTATTTTTCCCAATTCGTGATTTCTGAATTTAATATTGATGTTAATGATTTTCTTATTTTCTTCAAGTTGCAGGTACCAGCGCAGCGTCGGGTAAAACGTTGGAGAGAGAGTTAAAAGATTACTTTTTTCGGATCTAATTCGGTTTTCTTGTTTTTTCGTAATATCCTCCGCAGTAGTTGTAGATTTCATTTTGTTTTCTCTTTCTCGTTTTATTACTCCATATTGAATCGTAATTGTCCCAAACCCTTCCCCCTTTGCGTTATAAGGCGAATATCTACTCTATGATATCGTCTTGATTGACTTGAATTTATATTCATTCTTTCGTTTATAGTGGGATTGTAGGTCCTACGAACGTCAATCGCGTAACTCGACTTAGCATCTTGAGTTACATACTGATCTAAAATAAAAATTTCGACATTCTTTCTCTTCACTTTGCTGTACAAACAACGGACTGCACCCTGTTTCATCCTTCGATTACTTAAATAATCTCGATTTCATGTTAAACATTTTCATTTATCTTTTTCGGTATTAAGTATACCGGGTGAATAATTCAAGGCCGAACAAAGGGGAACACATCTCAGCCAATCGCTATCGAGCTTGAGAGTATGCTTTATCGCCACCGAACAATCACGGAAAGCGTATAACATCTATCAACATTTTGATGTTTACGATTAAGAATATGATTTATTTAAAAAATCTATGCATTAAATATGAAAATGCTAATAATTAAACTATTTTTTAATACGCATCAAATTACTTAATCGAAAAAGTTTTCCGTATAATCATGTAAACATGCCTTACATGCTAGGTTAGGTTAGGAAGACTGGAATGGTTTCGGACGTTTCGGAGTGTAGTTTGATGGGTCTGATGTTAAGACATATCAGCTGATTCGGAAAAACTTAATTCACAACTTCACTACAATCAGATAAGTTTCCAAGTGACAAATATTTATAATTTATTTAATATTTAATATGATAATACGATTTATTGTGATTATGTTTTTTTTTTCAGGATTATTCAAGAATGCGTGAATTGGACTGCTATTAACGAAGACGTTAAAGTTATGAATTTCAACTGGTTAAAACGGAACCGGAGGTATGTTCTTCAAATTATTAACCGCTTCATTTTTAATTGCTCAATGTACGTAATATATATTTTTAATTTAGCGACTTATACCAACAATAAGGAGATAGTCCTGGAGGTGTAGTGTAACGGATTGCGTACCATGAAGAGGTGCTCTTGCTGAAACCATATCGTTTCTTCTTCCTAAAACATAATGATATTCTTTAAAAATACAGTAATGGTGATGATTAATTTAATTGCATAATTCTTTTTCATACGCACCGCTTGTTCTGTTTCATTTGCAGAGATAATGACAAACTGCATAAATCGCGACCCGCTGCTTGTGCACAAGATATGCTTTAGCGATGAATGCACTTTCTTTGCAAAATCTGCACCTAATAAACAAAATTACCGATACTGGGCTCGTGATAATCCAAGTGAATTAATACAAACAAAGACGAATACCCGATTAAAATAAATGTGTGGATAGGGATTGTAGGCTCTAGGATTGTGGGCCCAGTTTTCATGGAGGATAACTTGAACAGCAAATAGAACAAAAAAAGAATTATGCAATTAAATTAATCACCATTACTGTATTTTTAAAGAATATCATTATGTTTTAGGAAGAAGAAACGATATGGTTTCAGCAAGAGCACCTCTTCATGGTACGCAATCCGTTACACTACACCTCCATGACAATTTTCCGAGACGCTGGATTGGACGGTTTGGACCCATCAAATGGCCAGCCCGTTCTCCAGATTTAAATCCTTTGAATTTTTTTGTGTGGGGTCACATAAAGATTGAACTGTACAAAGGTCCATTTTATTCAGATGCATATCAATCGTTTTTTAATTCAGAGAGATGTTAATAAAATTAAAAATATTACCTGTATATTATTATTTGAGAGATCCTTAATTCGATTAAAATATAAAGCTTTTCTCATTCGGCGTACAATAATATGTACTCGCATCTCTAGCATCAGTGATGACAGATTCGGGTTTTTCATCTGACAAATTTGATTATTTCGGTCCTGAACAGGACTGTCTCCTTATTGTTGGTTTAAGTTTCTAAATTAAAAATACATATTACGTACATTAAGCAATTCAAAAGGAAGCTGTTAATCATTTGAAGAACATACTTTCGGTTCCGTTTTAACCAGTTGAAATTCATAGGTTTAACGTCTTCGTTAATAGCAGTCCAATTCACGCATTCTTGAATAATCCTGAAAAAAATATAATCACAAAGAATCATATTATCATATTAAATATTAAATAAATTATAAATATTTGTCGCTTGGAAACTTATCTGATTGTAGTGAAGTTGTGAAGTATGTTTTTCTGAATCAGCTGATATGTCATAACATCAGACCCATCAAACTACACTCCGAAACGTTCGAAACCATACCAGTCTTTCTAACCTAACCTAGCATGTAAGGCATGTTTACATGATTATACAGAAGACTTTTTCGATTAAGTAATTTGATGCGTATTAAAAAATAGTTTAATTATTAGCATTTTTCATATTTAATGCATATATTTCTTAAATAAATCATTTTCTTAATCGTAAACATCAAAAAGTTGATAGATGTTATACGCTTTCCGTGATTGGTCGGTGGCGATAATGCATACTCTGAAGCTCGAAAGCGATTGGCTGAGTGCTAATACGTGTTCCCCTATGTTCGGCCTTGAATTATGCACCCGGTATAGATATCTATTTAACCGTGGTAATTCTACCACCGACACAGTTCACCCCCCCCCTACCCCCTTCTGCCGCCCCCACTCACTATAGCCGAGATCCAAATTTCGGGGTCGATGACGATCATCCGAGACTGTGTTATGGGGCATACAATATTCAACTGGTTCCTGATACCGCGGTCGAATAAAAAGTCTATGTCTACGCTCGTAGTAACCACCTTTATCACTTAAGTTTGATGCAGTCAGCTGACAAATTATCGGCAGAGTGTCACCTAATGCCACCCACCCCGGCCATACTGCCCGGACTCGAAATCCCCGACTTCAGGCTTTCGCTTTTTCCATTAGTAGAGTACTTTCAGATCGGTCACGCGCGTACTAACAATACCTGATCTTTTTTGATAATGGCAATTCTAATTTGCTCTGAGCCGAGGAGGACCCGCGTCCACGTTTACGTCTCACCATTAATGGAACCACTGTTTTCGCTTTTATAGATACAGAGGACTCGAGGTTATACCTAGGTCTCGTATCTCGCGATATCGGTTCGACGTTCATGAAAATTATCTACGAACAGATTAAGATCGAAAATGGGTCAGTAGTCGCATTGGAAGGAATCGTTTCCAAGTTGAAGTCTCGATGGGCTAACCGAGTACTTGAATTTTAAAGTTGCTCCCATAGATTATGCCTGTATTGAGGGCTTGGATTTCATGCGCCTGTTCGGCATCAAATTGAATACCTACAATAAATCCTGGAGGAATAGTAAAGGCCACTCTGTCGATGACTTGTAATAGCGAAGTTGTCACCCAAAGAGTACACAATGGCCCTGGTTTAATGTCACCCTCTTAGGAAGCCAAACCACGCCTAAAGAAACTCCTCAATCAATATTATGCCTCCAATAGGACCGACGCGATAAGTATAACGCACTTAGTGCAACACACTATTGTCGTGCCGGGCCAATTTCCCATTCGACAGAAAGACCTCTTGTTTTCTCCATATATGCAGACGATAGATCAGGATGCGGTCGACGAGATGCTGAGAAATTACATTATCTTAGGCTCTGAGAGTCCATGGATGAGTAATCCCATTATCGTCCGGATGAGTAAAGGAACAGTTGACCTATTACCGCGTTTACATGTCATCAGTCATAGTTTATTCTAATTTTAAAGTATTTCCTTCGGGCTTACCGTTGCCTCAAAGACTTTCAAATGAATTGTGGACTGCGACTTCACGGCCATAGAGGCATCACAGGCCGCTATTATAGCTCGGTAGAGACATCGGGCTCTTTCCTCCGCTGTTCCCTCTACCTCTGTCTCTCCCAAGTTGTAGAGGTACATGTCTCGATCGAAAGAGGCCGGTACCCACCTCTCTTTCTTCAAATTTTCCTCCTTCTGCTCTATCGGTCAGTTGGAGCTGGTACACCAAGGCTTGATGGTCACTGGCCGTGTATCGATCGCTGACTTTCCAGCCCAACCCACCAGGTCAGGTCGACTACGAAGGACTTGCCGGCCTTTGGTTTGTAGGTCGGCCTTCTCCTGGTATTTGCGATCTCCAACTCCAGTAACGCGAAGACCTCAATGAGGGCATATCCGCGATGAATGGTTTACTTTACGAATTACGGCGCTACTTTACTGAAAGATTTTGACGCCACCTGGCATTGGCCGAGAAAACCCGATTTGATTAAAGGGTGTTGTTCGTCGGGATGGTTCGTGTCGAGATTACCGCTGACTAAACGCTAAAAAACTGCTAATCAAGAACGTTGACCGCTCGTTTCTCGCAAAATGACCGTAGAATAACCGATGAAAAACTTTTCTACCACAGCGTCGAACGGTCATTTCTCTCAAAATTACCGTAGAGTATAACCGTTAATGAACCGTAGTTCCAGAGCGTTGACCAGTCGTTTCTTATAAAATTACCGCAGAATGCCGATGATATAACCGCTGTAATAAAGCGTCGACTGGTTGTTTCTCGTAAACTGACCGTAGAATAAGCGAACCGATCTTTCTCGGTATTAACTATCCATTAATAGAAAATTTATTATGACATAACTAGAAAATAATTAATAACAAGTATTATAGCATATGTTATAGACGATTTTAGAATCATTGTAGCATGCCACGAATACCTTTCTTCCAAAGCGCTGATAAATAGAGCGGTAATTTTGCTTAAAATTGTCATCTAATACCAGATGATAAAACCGTGCGAATGAAGTCACGAAAATCACAATTTGTGAGCCGCCAGAGATAACTGCAGGAAGTTTTTCTTCAGAACTCACGTTCCGCCCAACGCAAATCCAGACATTATATCGCAAGATGTATCCATCTGACCCAAATTAATGTACAAATGCAGTGCTCGCAATATGAGGACCGTTTATATGGAACGAAATACTGTGCTATAATTTTGCTCTGGCTGTTTTCCAATATTCGAGGAAGGCAAGGCGATCCGCAAAGTTTGGCGTTGAATTGGTGGACGTGATATGGCTAATTATGTCAAGCCATTTCAATAGTGCCTTGTACCATCCGCGAGAAGTACCATATACTATCCATGTGGCAACCTGTGGCACTCGGTTAAATATTGCCTGCCCGATGTTAACTTATTTAATATCATCTCGATCATGGAGATCGCACCTCGAATATTCGTTTTCCACGCATGTAATACCGCGATGTCTGCAATGCACTCTTTGCAGTAATATTTCTATATTAACCACTTCAGCGGCGTTCCAAATGTCGTCGCGCGTGCCGGTGACAAAAGCGGCGATAATAGTAGAAATGGCGGTGCCACTTAAACTCGCTTTGCAAAGTTTTCAGACATATTGAAGGTTAGGAAACCATAATAATTATATCTTTTAATGTCAAGGAAGACGAATATGTCAAAAAACATATTTTTTTTTTTTGAAGTTTTGAATAGTTTTTTTTTCAGTGCAAATGTCGTCAATTTTTAATACTTTTGTGAGAATGGCATCAAAACTTTTTTTTGCTTCAAACATCTTTGGATTCGGTCGAAAAATGTTACGGGGGCTTTCTGAGCTCGCTGATTACGAATTTGATGTTGCTTTTTGAATATTCAAAACGGTCAATATTGTTAAAAGGGGCTTATTGGGGTCGCTCATTGTTAATTTGAAGTTTCTTTTTGAAAATTCAAAATGACAGATTCAATATGGCAAAATATTTAAAAAAATCTGTATATTATTCGCTCTAAATTTTTATAAGGGGTAATAGGGGTCGCTGGTTATGAATTTGAAATAAAAATTAAAAAAATACAAAAAAAATATAAAAAATGAAGTACGAAATCCTACTATTTTAGCCTCTTCGCGGCGTGCTCTGGGTAGACAATTTTTTTCTAGTGAATTCAAGCAGGAGATTATTTTTGAAAACCGGTAACCCCCTAGTAACAATTTTGAACTAATTCTATAAATATTTGTAAAACTCGTACGCCATCCGTCATTTTGAATTTTCAAAAAGCAACATCAAATTCATAATCAACGATTCCAATAATACTCCAATACCAATTTTTCAATCATAATATCCAATACGATAAATATATTTGAAAATCGTCCGTCATTGGATTCGCCATTTTCAATGTTCAAAAAGCAATTAAATAAACTTTATAAAAATCTTGGTATAACGGTCCTTGTACAAATGTAAATAAACAAAAAGGTAAATATTGCGTAACTGTGACATCAGTTATTGCGGAAAATCTTAACTATTGTTGGAAATTATATAGCATTGAAAAATGTATTTAACTATTGGGAAATAAATGAAAAAATATCCCTCTGGTATGTACATATAAATCTGTGAAAAAAAGTACGTTTCGCACGAACGGCCATGTGTGCTCTTCGGCAGGACGTAATTATTTAATAATATAATGGAAAAAAGGAACTTTTCTCTTTTTTAGAGTCTCGGGATAAAAATTCTAAAAATTAAAAAATTTCAATAGAGCGACGAGCCATAAAACAAAAAAATTGTTCCAGCTCTACGTTTCGCTACCATAATCATTACTTTGTGGCCGATACGTCTGCACCGGACAACATAAGCAAGAAAAGTAGTCTAAATAATTATTTGCAATAATCGGCAACCCTGTTGACTATTTACAATAATCGGCAACTCTGGAAATTTTAATATTACTAACAGGACAACATCAAAGTTGTGGGTCTCCGAAAATATACACGATGACTAATAATTTGAAAATACGAATTTAAAATTAAATATCGAATACAATAGAATTCCGAGAATTCCGAATAATATATTCGATTATTTGATTTCGAAATTACCGTTCAACTAAAATTAAACGAAAATCATATTTTTTTAATTAAACTAAAAATTAAGTTCTGTACGAATCTTCTGAAAGCCCAGTCATGGTTTGGCATAAAAATTTTAAGGAAACGAAGATAGAAATGAATTTTAAGACCAAGATCGTTTTTTTACGAATTTATAAAAGAGTTCTATAGAACTCATATGAAACCTTATAGCCCTATAACAAAGATGCTGGTGTCGGAACCACATTAATCACCATAGATTCTATGGTTTCCTACTGTATAATGTATAATTACCGTTTCTGAATTAAAGAACGACTAAAATTGAATTATCATACAATAATGTAATTCAATCTTTAATAGGAGAAAATACTAATTATTTTTTATTCTGTCAAATTACAGTTTAGACGAAAAAAAAAAGATTTTCCTATCGTAGACATCCGTAAAAGAAAGTAAAAATTCATAATTAGATAGAATATTTTTTAGATATTTTTTTTACTTCTGAAATTAAACAGGACCTTGAAAATTAACAAATTACATTTTTATCGGTTTCTCATACTTTTTGTGATATACATTACATGCGAGGAAACGCCACGCAAAGGGCACCATCCAATTAAAACAGAGTGAAGTACGCGTCCAAGGTATAAATACGAGTCGATTCTACGTTGGCGATTATTACCATACAGGCAAAGAAGGACGAATATCGACACAGGACAAACGCAGTGGACAACTACAGGACAGAGATCTTATCTACTGGTTTACAACTTCCAAGGTTGCAACAGTAGATAATCAGAGGACGTAAATACCAGCCACCAGCTTCCAACGATTGTACCACAATCATCCGGCGATCTTCAATTTGGACAACTGCAGCCAGATAGGAACTCAACGTTGGGAATTAACAGTCCTTTTCAGGACTAAAATATTAACCTTTAATTTTTGCAGCATCCAACGCCGAAAACGAGGTCCAGCGACAAAACATCCACAATACAGACGGACAACAGCTGTTCCAACGGTTGTTCTTCTGTCAGCAAGGCGAGCAATATCACCGGACATCAGGATTAAGGAGAGGTTACCGTAAATACGGTATTGCCGCCCGTGAGGTAGGCAACCGTAACTACAACCGTGTCCTGCAGCCCTTCAACATCCATCAGACTTACGACCCGGCAACAAGGAGTAACTTAAGTCTACAACGAATTCGGTAGTGCCGCCTGAAAGTTAGGCAACCGTACCTGTTCCAGAGTTATACGCCTGTTCCACCTGCTTGGTAGGAACAGCGATAGCGGCATCAGAAGGCAGCTGATTAGTGTCCGCTTAAAAAAGGTATTTGTGTGGCAAACTCCCCCACGAAGTGTAGCGTCAATGTCCGCGAACGAATCGACCGTGAACATGACTGTCCCGACTTTGGCCTTGGAACTAATCGATATCCGACGAAACGTACGCGTTCGTTCCGCATTGCGCGTGGTATTGAATGATTCTCATGACGAGATAGCATCCTCTCGTCCACGTGTTGTACTGTGTCAGTCGGGCTATAAGATCTGTCGTGACATTCAAACTAGAGCATTTAAAGCCTTCGATAATTACAACCCGCGTGAAATGGATCTGATTACAAAATTAACAGAAAACTCGCGTGTAAAATCGGTAGTGATAGTGTAATATTTGTAATAAATATACTCTTTTTAGTTAAATGGAGTTATCCTTATTTCTGAAGTGAATATTCCGTTAGTTGATAGAGCATCGCAACAAAAGAGTGGCTTCCGACTTTCGAAGGTTTAGTTTACCATCGATAAATCATTATTATCGCAATCCTCTCGAATATATTTTAATCGTCCCGAAGTCTGGATCAAACTCGAGGAGGAGACTCTATAAACTTCGTTGGAAACTTTTCCTTGCGCTTTTGAAAAGTCGTATACCACCTACAAAACCTACAATTTAAAGGAGTTTCAACTGCATTCAAAAAGCAACTTCAAATTTCTAATCAGCGACACCCCCAGTAACAATTTTCGACCTAATCCAATGATGTCTGAAGCAAAAAAATGAGTGAAAGTTTTGACGCCATTCTCACAAAAGTATTAAAAATTGACGAGGTTTGCACTCAAAAAAACTATTCAAAAATTTAAAAAAAATTTTTGTTTACATATTCGTGTTCCTTGACAGTAAAATATATAATTATTATGGTTTCCTAAACTTCAATACGTCTACAAACTTTGCAAAGCGAGCTTAAGTAGGACAGCCATTTCTACTATTTTCGCCGCTTTTGTCACCGGCACGCGCGACGCCATTTGGAATGCATCGCCGCCGAAGTGGTTAAACGTATGATTCTTACAACCTTGTATACACTGTCACTAATAGTAATACGATTATACATATTTCGGTTGAACTATTTCGTTGTCAGGCTGCTTAACTATTCCATATGCATACAATCACATGGAAGAATCATAAAAGTATCGCTAAACGTCAGATGCGATTCTCGAGATCATTTCTATCATCAAATAATGCGCAAATGACTAAAATCTAGTATCGCGGACATCGCTGAAGTATCGTTAAAACGTAAATCGTTAAAGCTTGCAACCAAAATGCGGATATCGGGAAAAAATGGAGTAAGTCTTTCCTCCAATATCTCGCGAGTATTGCAGAGGTACTGAACACTTGACGCAAATGAAATACTGAAAGTATCGTGCACATATTTCGTCATTTCGAGTCGTGATATTGCGTAAGGCCCGTGAATCACATCCTGCAGTTATCGTTCAAATATTTATCACGGAAAGTTGCTGACCAGAATGTCTCGGATTTTGCATAAACATTACATTTATTTGAGTGCCAATATGGTACGAATATCATGCATGCATCGCGTAAGTTCTGTTATTTTTAAAAGTTTCTGAGAGATTATGACGAGGTCTGAGGCACAGCTGATTTACAATATACGAATGATCAATTTAAATAATCATTGAATTGTATATAATATTAATGCGATACTCACCTTTGATAAATTTATTTCATTCATGTTACACGGATAAGTTATTGGATACAATACAACACCACAAAATAACACTACGGCAGTCTTCCAGAACTCATTAACGCTCAGACGGACGGATTTTCAGTATTAGTTTGAACATCGATAATTTGTATATAAATGCCTCTAGAAAAATTAGAGCTCCATTCTTTTCAATATAAAATTGTATGCTCTTTCAGAATTTTTCAATAAAATTTCGATAAAATGAACCGAAAAAAAGTTATACAGGTTTTTCTGTTAAAAAAACATGTTTTTTTACATTTTGTTCATTAAAGCATCACTTTCACCTCGAAATTGCGTTGGGAAACATATCTAAGTTGAAAATATCGCGTCCATGGACCCCCAGGATTAAAATATACCATATTAGAATTCATAATTCAAGATGGCAGTTTTCAAAATAGCGCCTAGAAGCTGAAAATTCTTTATAAAACTTAACTATTTTTGTTCTTAAAAACTGTGGACTTTGGAATGAGCCAAAGAATTCTCTCAAGTTTTATCAGCATGCAATAATACACTGCTTGATTTTTCAAAAATTCGAAAAGTCGAAATTTTGAAAAAAATCATTTAAAGAATATGAAAATTTTTAGTAGTGTTACGGATGCAGATCTCTTGGGCCGGGATTTAAGAAATACTCTCTTTATGCTCTTCGCACAGTTATTATTATTTGTTATTATCCCGACCAGCACCCGTACAGAAATGATTATTATCGGCGCGCTATAGTAAACGACCGGAGCGCGCACTCGGTATTCTCGTTGTTCGGAAGCTACGATTCGGATAACTTCCAGAGGCAGATCGCTGAGGTTAGATGTATGAAATCGGCTAAGTCTCGACTGGAATTAGTGGCTCGCGATCTGTGTCTCTCGCGTGAAAAGTTGCGAACGACCCGAAGTTGCCTCTTTGCTTTCGATGATCTGATTGACTGTAGACTATCGCGCTTTTCGGGATCCGTCAACGATGAAAACGGATTGTCCATACGGTCACACGCGCGATATGCAGTTTTCTTGTGGGAACCCGCTGAAGACAGCTCCTTTAAGGTGCTCGTCGACACCGAGTGTGGCCATGCGATCTGCAAACGCTAGCAGGTTGACATCGAAAACTGCTTACAGGTTCCTCGAACATTCATTTAAGCAATTTATAATGAATTAAACTGCTGTGGTTGCTCGGACCACGTTGTAACCGTGCACCGGATGTACGACTATTGTATTGCGTTAAATACAATATTCGTTCATCCCACTTGCAACCTGACATTTATTATAATAGCTTAAATATTATAGAAAATTATAATGTACTATTTGATAAGGCGAGGTACGAACTATCGTCCGTAACACTTCCCCCCCCCCCAAATATCGGCGGTCCCCCGTTGAACATGCAAAACAAGTAATTCATTTACGCTATGTCACTTGTGGGCAAAACAACCCATTCACTCCGCTAATTTAAGTTATATATATGTAAAAAACCTTTTACAAATTTCAACGTATTATCGACGATTTTTTTTCTTTCATGTTTAAAGTTTGTATACATCAATTAAAAATTATTCATTAAGCATATGAAATAAAATATAAACTACGTCTTTCATGTAAATTCCTGGTTGATGTTAAATTCACGTTTCGCAAAGACGGCTAAGAAAAAAAATGAATAGTTCAATCAAGTCATAATTATAATAAAAATGTTAATTAATTTTTCTTAATACATTATAACAAATAAAATGGACGTGTAATAAAAAAAAAATAATAATATAATAATAATAAGGGGGCGAGATGGTTACGATGGCTAAGGCGTCCGCCTTGTTTCGTAACCTGTACGTCTCCGAAAGTTCTGGGTTCGAGTCCCCGTGCAGACAATTTTCTGAGCGTTGAATTGAACTTAGTGCCGACACTGCAATCACCTACCTCATGGTTTGGGGCGTGGTTGCAGTGACATTCACGCTGATCTGGTAGAAATTTGAGCAAACATTTCTCACTTTTCGTACAGATTGAGCGACATAAGAAACCAATGTTATTGTTAAAGGTATTATTAAAATCCCGAAAAGGCGGTTAACGCACTGAACTACGAAGTCGTAGGTCGTGAGTTCTATCCCCGTCTGGTAAACAATTTTTCGATTTCGTTTTCAAGCAGCAGCTCGCTGTTGGTAAGACGAGCCACGTTGTTTGTGTTTACGTTTCGAAAGTATTGTTTATCTGGCGGAAATCGACTCATGACCGCTGCTGTACTTGGTGTAGGTTTCTGCAGTCCTACATTTCATACACAAATGTGAAGTATGGCGCCATCTTTCTAAGTCGATCTGCAGCTCTCGCAAAAATAATACGATTTATAATTCAGCAAAAACAATTCAGTAAAAAGGGCGATTCCGCCCGTTAATTAATTAATAACAAAAAAAAGAAAAAAAAAGAAAAAATAATAGTAATAACGATAACAAGAACAATAAAAAAAAATTAAACAACATCTTCAACCCCCTATGGTGCCTAACGCATTTCAACAAAAAAAAATTAAATTATAACAACGGGGAGTAGGGCTAACGACCCTACTCCCTGTATTTGCGGTTACCAACAGAATAACGCGCAGGGCTCCTGCTTATCGGGCTGCGTCGGATGCAGCCCAGTCCCTAGGTGGAGAGGCCGAAACTGGTGTCCCGGGACGACGACCCGCTGATGTCCATGGACGATTTCAGTGGACGGAGGATCTCAGGCAAGATCTAATCCGCTGCTACGAGGAGAGCTGTCCGCAACAGAGAGGCTACATGGCGTGAATGCATAGTCGGTTTGCAGTAATGCATCCCGAAATAGCAGATCGCTTTTCTCATCAACAACTGAGTGATTATGTGGCCTATCTGAGGCGGATAGGTTTCATTGTTCCCAGCTGTCAACCTGTATCGGATGTGCGGGCAATAACAACTGAGCCCGTGCGCGGTGCAGGAAGAGATGTTCCACATTGTGAAAGCACGACACTCGTGTATAGACGAAATCCGACAACACAAATTTTGCCTAAACAACGAGAAATAGACAGAACAAATAGCCTACTTCTGGATGCTCTTCCGGATGACTACGACCTGTGGAGAGTCAATTATGCCGTTTATGAGGCTGCGAGTGATCTGGTGACGCCGCGAAATCTGACACAGATATCGGGGAGTCGACAGATTACAAAACGCATGTCTCAATTGAACAGCAAAATTCGACTAACACGGAGGCTCGCTTCCCGAATTCAGTGTGTGATCGACTATTTAATATCTGGCCGTTCATTTACGGCTAAAGTCAAAAAGTTCGCGCAACAACTGCGGACGTACTGTCACACACTGAACAAGCTGAAGTTGCTCAACATCAAGCAACGTTTGGCGGATAAAATTCGGGTTTTGTCCGATGTCAAAAAGAGGCTGCAAAGTCGGGCAGATGAAATTCGACAAAACGCAATATTTTGGACGAATCCTTCCAACCTCTTCAAACATCGTATCGCAGCCGCAAGCGAGTTTCCGTCGATGGCCTCAGATGAGGAATTCTGGGAGAGCATCTACGAGAAAACTGACAACTTGCTTATCGACAGGTGTGTTTGTCAGGACGCAGTCCAGTACAAGCGTAACCTGTCGGTAGTCTGGGTAGATTACATGAAGGCGCATGACTCCACATCGTACGAGCTTTTAAGCTTTTTGCTCAAACCCCTCTATGTCCACCCAAACATAGTGAGAATTGTAGAAGACCTGATACCTCTTTGGAAAACACACTTTGTCATGACATCGAGCAAGCGTCGAACCGTGTCTAAACTTGTTCAATTCCAAAGAGGTGTCTATCAGGGAGATTCTCTGAGTACTCTGCTCTTCTGCATCTCACTATTGCGTTTATCCGTTGCTCTCCAGAAATTTCTAGGGTACATTTATGGACCACCTGGTGAACGTGTACATAAGATCCCCCATCTTTTCTATATGGATGATCTTAAATTATACGCATTAGGCGGGGATTAATTACATCGATCTCTGAACATCGCGCTAACATACTCGAGAGATATCGGCACGGAATTCGATTCGGACAAGTGTGCAGTCGTTCATTTGCACAGAGGAAGGCCAGGCTCCAATAACAACGATATGGAGCTCGTCAACGGAAATGTCATCCGCCACCTTAGCGCCGATGAAGCCTACACATATCTGGGCGAACCTCAAAGGCATGTCCAGGATGTGCAGGCTGCTAAAACCACCATCATTAAGAAATACCGGCGCATTCTCCGTCAGATCTGGTCATCAGAATTGACCGGGAGAAATAAGGTGGCAGCCACGAATATGTTGGCCGTATCACCAGTGCTCGATTCATTTGGAGCACTGAAGTGGAACGTTGACGAGCTAAGAGGTCTTGATCGAAGCACACGGAAGATAATTTGTATGCAACGCAGTTTGCATCCAAGATCTCTCGTGGATCGTCTGTATTTGCCCCGAAATATGGGAGGTCGTGGCCTTTTAAGCCTGGAGTGTATGCATGAACGATTGGTCCTCGAGACAGCTTGCGACGTGATTAATCGAATGGAGGATCCCCTGATGATGCTAGTTCATCAGCATGAAATTCAGTGGAAGGGGGCGTTTTTGTACAGCGCGGCGGAACGAGCGGCGCGAAACCTCGGACACAGGAAGCTGAATCAGTTATCAATCTGTGCCCAGTGCGTCTCAGAGCTAACATACGGAATGAACAACTCTGTATGTTGGGGAGGGAAGGCATATCGACAAGCCATTGCATGGACAATTCTTTCGAAATGTCCAACAACTTGGCTTTTCGACAGAGATGACCTTCTCGTTCTTAAGATCAGCCGTCTTGAAATCCGAGACCGAGGGTTTTATCTTCGCATGCCAGGATGGGGTCATTAATACCTTAGCGTACCGCCAGACCGTTTTACACCAGGCGGTACAGAGTACGCTTTGTAGATTGTGTAGATGCCAAGCTGAGACACTAATGCATCTTTTGGCAGCATGCCCAATATAGGCAGTTTCAGCATACATCGAACGTCACAATGCGGCTCTTTGAGTGCTGTGTTATCATTTTCGCAGCACTTGTGGTATTGATGCAACCCCAGTTTTGCCGTACGTCCCCACTGATATTGAATCCGTAGTCGGGAATGAGTCGTACCGAATATACTGGAATTACTAATTCCCGACGAGCAGGCAAATATCAGCCAATAAGCCGGACATCGTCCTTGTTGACTTCGATGACAAATCCATCTTCGTCATCGAGTTTTCTGCACCAGCAGAAACAAATATAGGCAGCAAAGAGAACGAAAAACGGATGAAATATCAGGAACTCCTGATCGAGATTCATAAGCTGTATCGAGGATTCAAAATCAAGCTCGTCATGCTGATAATTGGAATGCAGGGAGGAATGAGACCAACTTTCCTCCAAAATATCAAAAGCATTCCGGCCTGTCGAGAAGATGCGAAATCCATCGCAGGCCGAATGCAGAAAGCAGTGCTGCTGGGATCTCTCCGCCTACTGAGGTCACATGAGATCCTGTAACCACTGACCCGATGGTAGAGGAAGTGGTTACAGTTACAAAAGAAATGGCCCGGTACAGTCTGCTGTGGAGGAGACGGATATCGGAGCCACTTTTCTGCTGCAGACTGCACACGTGGATTATGGAGGGCCAAGGGAGGTTAGAGTTTTAGTCGGTAAACCTTGCCGTCAACATCAGATGTGAGGGAGTTCGACACACGGGGGGTTAAATAACATCTTCAACCCCCTATGGTGCCTAATGCATTTCTCCCCTCCGTATAAAAAAAAAATAATAATAACATTCGTGTGCAGTAAAGTGGACCCTCGACGAGTTACGTATATTATATGTAGACACACGCAAAATCATGAAGTCTACATAAGCGCTTGTCTATCGAACGACTGTACATAACACGAAGGGATGAAGGACGAGGCCTCATAAGTTTGGAGGATCTACACGACCGCATAGTTTTAGAAGTTGCCTACTCGGTAATATGCAGAACTGATGATCCGCTGATGTACTTGGTACGGTGCCACGAAGAACATGGAAGAAACGCTTTCCTCTATAAGAAAGCACGACAAGCATGTGAGAAACTCGGTTTGCCATACGAGTTCGGAGCGGACACTCAAACATCAGAGTGGTCTATAAGGGGTATGGGACTAAAAGGACTTAAATCCCAAATTACTTGTCAACAAATAACCCGACTCAAAGCCCACTTAGTCGACAAACCGTTGCACGGTGAAATAGATTTTGCAGAAGCATAGTGTGATTCGGAAATAAACCCGACATTTCATGTGTATTTTTGAACACTTCTGGGTGAATTTAATTTTAAAAAAGTGATTACAAAACACGTTCAATTATTTTCGGTCCATATATTAATTACTTAATGATGACCAAAACCGCGTCAACATTACTTTATTATATAGCGTATTCTACCCCTTTGCACTTTTTCTGCACTGCAGACATACCGCGCGAGTGCACGTGTTCCATGAGACCGTGCAGAAACGTTGTACGTGTTCCGCGATACCGTGCAGAAACGGTGCATGCGTTCCACCTCTGTAACGCAGCGCCGTAAATGAACACCGTCTTTGCTCCGAAATTATACTCTCGACAGAAAGCGGCCTATTTGAGTAGTATTAATTGTTGAAAAGCAGCAGTGATTCAAAATGAATGCTACTGACAAGATAAAAGCCCGTTTTCCCTTATGATTAGTGTCACATACCCCACTCTCAGTAGTTCATTTTGTCGCCGGTGGAGTCGCACACAGCAGAACTTAACAGGGCGAATGCCGTTCTCCGTGCACGTGTTCTCACATCGAGCAACCTGCACTGGTGCGGTGTTTGTTTTGCACTCTCTCCGTGTCTGTTTGCACTCCCTCCAGGCAATAGTGCAGAAACGGTGCAAGGGGTAGAATACGCTAATAGATTGACATAAATTAAAATGCACAGTTTCAGTACATTTTCGAGAATTGAGTTATAATTTTCTTGCATTACATAAGAATTTTAAACATTTATAACATCGCACGTATAGACAATTAGAAAGTTTACAACTTTTTTCATGTCTTATGAAAATATGGTACACTAATAAATACCATTAATTTTCAACTTTAAAGAAAACTGAAAAGAAAGATATTCCATCTTTACGTGTGACATAATTTTTCGGCAATTTTTCGGAAATTTTTCGCAACGCTTCTGAAGAGACGAAAAAGTTTCCGACTTCAGGAGGAGAACAGCCGAAGAATTAAAAAATATGTTAGTTGCAAAAATTCCATCTTTGTGCATTATAAGGCCACCCAACATCGTATATACCATACAAAGTAAAATTTAGGACCAGGATATAACTTAGGGGGTGCTGCCGCCCTCTTGCTTGATCACTGTACATCGGTTTCGCACGTATGCCCCGTTTTCGTAGACCACGGAACATACAGTAGAATCTACGTTATATTTCCATGCCGGAACCCACAATTCCCCTCAAACCTTACTTATATTAACATGCGCTGTCACTAGACGAACTCTTCGCTCTTCTAAAACATGCCCGCAGAAACGCAATATAACTGAGGCATTAGGTGGCAATATAACAGTGAGGAAATATAACGCAGACTCTACTGTATGTTGTAGATAACAATTCTACGATTATAAAAACCACGGTCTGAGAGCATAAAAATTGAGGGTGGTATCACTTAACGTGGAATGACCCATAGATTCTATTTTACGAGCCATTTAATTGAATTCTAGGAAATCCAATATCGATCCGATAATTCCATTTTTATCCTAAAATTGCCAAAGGACCACTTACATAGCACATATCCTCAAAAGGATGCGTTTATGGAGCGGCGGTGGCTCAGTTGGTAGAGTATCGGCTTCGTAACCAGAAAACCCTGGTTCGATCCCGACCTCTGCAATCTATCATTGGGACACCTCTATATTTGTTTATAAGTGTCTAATAACACCAAAGCTCAGGTGGTTCGGATTCCACCTTCATAAACTGTAGGTCCCGTCGCGATTTAGTCCAATTTGGGTTCATAAAAGTCGACGTAAAATAATAAAAAAAAAATAAAAAAAAAAACGAGGATGCTTTATTACGTAGGTCCTGAATGTACTGATTTCATGATGTAAGTGCTCAAACTAATGTTTTTGTAGTATTATGAGTTAAAGTATTGCTTTTATAACGTGGATCCTCGAAGTACTGGTTTTATAACTTAGGTCCTCAAATTAGCCACGTAACAAAAATAGCATGCATGTTTTTAAATAAATGATATATAGCCATATAACTTATTATCTTAATAATATAATACGAATACAAAGTTATCAATCATCGTGTTACAGCTATCTATTCAATAGTTGGCTATATATTCGCACTTCAATTAGGTCCTCAAATTACTAGTTGTACATATATATATATATGTATATATAGACACATTAATGTGATTTATGCATGTAGATTCGTATATACTACATAAAAGAAAAAACATATAAACATATAAGAAATCTAATTGTATAAGTTACAGTTCACAACTGTATAATAGGATGGTTCAAAAAACGAGTTATTTTTTTTCTTTCTTCCGAGTAATTTCTTGTAGAATATAGAGAAAAAAATAAATGCGTTTTTTAAAACGACATTAATCAGGCCTTCAAGTGGCCAGAAATTTGAAATTTTAATCAAAATATGGATTTTGTTAGTTTTTTCGCGTTAGTTCTCGAATCACCATTCTTCTTAAAATTTTGCCAATCCAACCTTTCATAAAGGTTTTGTTTAAATTTATCGGTACCTTAAACACACTGTTTCAATTGTAAGCAAAAATGGGTTTGGCAACCCATGACAAGAATTACCAAACCCTTTAAAACGCCATCGTTTATTTATTCGGATGTTTCTCTAAAAGCAAAAAAAGATGTATTATACTCACTTTTCAACTCCTTCAAATCATATAATTAAAATGTACTATAAATTAGTTTAAAGCGTTGAAAATAATTCATTATTAAATGTTGTTATTCGTTTATTTTTAATTTATTAATTAAATTAACTTAGATGAAATTTGTTATATTACATTAACATTAACACGAATCAGACAAAGTAAAATCATTGTCAATTTTTTTGCAATATTTTATCCACAAAAATATGTTCTTCAGGAGTTTTTAAATGTTTGCGACATATTTTATCGACTTCAAATTACATAGTAATAAACATCAGAAAATAACATTACAGCATGCATTGAAGGTATTTCAAATCTTTAATTATGAATTCCCTTGCATACAGTGAAATCACATTTAAGAAATGATATTTATGGAATGATAAGAACAATAATTACATTTATTGATACCTTGATAACACAATAATAATTATATTTACTTTATGTATATAACACACTAATTACACTACGCTAACTAATCTGCATATGTACATTATTTATATTTTACTTTTTGAAACTTTGTTACTTTTTGGGTAGCGAAAAAATTGTCAATTCGTAGGCAAAATTACACTAGTATGTTTATTTGGCCATTGTAGACCTACCCAGATAACATTCCTCGGTGAACTCACGAACGCTGCGTAATGCGACGCGTATTGCCGTGAGTTCACACGAATGTGTGCACGATGAGCTCATTACGATTTCATGCACACATTTCGCGTGAAGCAAAAGAAAATTCATTGAAATTCATTAAGTGATTTTGAATGAATCTCAATAGATTTGAATTAATTTTCTTAATCACTAAATATCAATCGAAATCTATTCAACAGAGCTGTAACCAATGATTTTCTATTGTTTCAAAATCATTAATTTCAGTACGTGCTCATATATATATATATTAGGGTGGAGTGAATCGGAAAAGTTTGTAACACTTATTTTTTAGTAATTTTTGACGCGCTACGAACGAAAATGACCATAAAAAAATTCTAAAAAAATGTTTCACATTCGCTCCGACGTCCGAAAGATGCCGTTTTTGGGGTGTTTTTTTTTTCGATTGTCTGTAACTCCGTCATTTTTTTTTTTTTTTTTTTTTTTTAAAGGCGCCCACATTATCCATCTATTAAATCCATGTAATAGAAATTTTTATTTTTTTTATTATGCCTCTGAAAAATCGATATGTATGTCGATTTTTCAAAAAATTGAATATTTCGATATTTCTTATTTATAACAAGTCAAATATCGGCAAAATCGAAGTGTGATTACGATTTTTCGACGTATTTTGATCTCCTAAACATGAAAATTATCGTAAAATTTAGCTAAATGTCTTCTCTTAGTCGTTATTTTTTAAAAAGTTCTAAAAATTTCAAGATTATTCTGTAAAGATCTCGCGTTAATCCGAGCAAAACTAACACAAACATGATTTTTTGAACTGTCCGACTGGGAAACCTAACGCGTAAGAGCTGAGCAACAAAATGACATTACCAAGAAAGAAGAGAGAATACGAAGAAGGCAGGAGTAAAAAGACGCATTAAAATCCCTGGATTATACAATGGCGTCGAATCTATTCCAAGAAAACAAAGTGTGTCATTATAAATTGTAAATAAACAAATTGTTCACAACGACAGAAAGGCCGTACATATTTGGATTTTCGAACAAATATCTACATCTCCATTATCGATGAAATGTAATTTTCAACGTTCGTTTCTGATAAATACCATCCAATAGTTAACGAACTCTGTCAGGACTTAATTGGGTTTGCGGAGCAGGCTGGGTTAGTTAAAACGATAAGAGGGGGTGGATCCAATAATATCACAGAGTCTCGGTGGTATGACTGATCCTGCAGAGAATCTCGTAAAATTATGAACAGAGCTTTGCAGCGTTTGCGTACAAATAATTACGAGCGTAGCTTTGAGGTCGTATACCTTAAAGCCAAAGAAGACTTTAGGCGGACGACGACTGCGGCAAAGAGATTGTACTTTTCGAGCGTGGCTGAGTCGTTTTCTAAAGTGGGCGATTCCGGGAGCTTCTGGTCTGCGATCCGGAGGCACAGGAGGGCTCCTTTGCAGAGCCCTTCTGTGCCGCTGGAGGCATGGGAGCGGCACCTTGGTCTTCTTTACCCTCCTAGGCCTTCTACACCTTTCACGTTTTATGGTACTTTTGACAATGAACTAGACATGGCCATTACACCCTGTGAACTTCTGGAGAGCATGAGGAGATTGAAGACCGGTAAAGCTGTTGGCCCTGACGGGATCCCTGCGGAAATTTGGAAAATGCTTACAGGCAACTGGTTTTCATTCATCCTTGATTTATTTAATCAGATTTTTTCCGATGAAATGCCCCCTCAGGGGGCATGTTCGCCAATCTCTTCATGCTCTTTAAGAAGGGTGATCGCTCTGCTCCCGCAAACTACAGGGCTATAGCTTTAACCAATGCACTAACAAAGCTTTTTATGCAAATAATAACTGCAAGATTGGAGCGTTGGGCGGAGTTAAGGAAATTAATTCCAGAAGAACAGGCGGGTTTTAGGAGGGGACGCTCTGCGGAAGAGAACATTTATGTCCTGAACGCAGCAGTTCAAATACAATTAAGGAAAAAGAATTCGAAATGTTACATCCTCTTCGTCGACTTTCGCAGAGCGTTCGATTCTATTCCCCATGTCAAGCTGTGGCATAAATTGTACAGTCTTGGAGTCAGCGCAAAGATAGTTAGGTTACTCAAGTCCTTTTATGACTCGGCAAGGTCTTCTGTAATTAGTCGCAGCGATACATCGGGGTCGGTGGAGGTGACTGAGGGTGTCCTTCAGGGTGAAATCTTGAGCCCGTTGCTATTTCTCCTTTATATTTCGGATATTGTCAGCTTTTCTCGAGACAACCATCTAAGGGGTGTTGATTATACGTTAACGTTTGACCTCATGATGTTACTTTATGCCGATGACCTGGCGATTTTTGCCTACTCTCCTACTGATTTAAGGTCAAAACTGAGGGTTCTTGGATCATATTGTGCATTGAATGGACTTTATGTCAACACTTCGAAAACGAAAATTGTAATTTTTAGAAGAGGTGGTCCTATTGATGCCACGTCCTGTAATTTTCTACTTGACAGTGAACAAATAGAGGTTGTACCTTTATATCGTTACCTGGGTATAATTGTCTCGTCATCGGCTAAAGGGCTGAAGGCTACAGAGGATGCTATAGTCAGAACCCGCCAAGCTACGGCGTCAGTTTTGGCTATAATGGCTTCTGTAAAAAGTGACTCGTGTGACGCGGCCCTGAAATTGTATAATGCATCTATTATTTCAATTTTGTTATATGCAGCTCCCTGTTGGGCCCTTGGTCATCTCGAACGTCTTGAGACTGCTCAAATAGATTTTTTTAAAAGATGGCTTAGGCTTCCCAGGTCGACACCTGCCTACCTTCTGCGTCTTGAATTGGGCCTTTACAGTATTGCGGCAGAAATAATTAGACGTGCATTGCAGTTTGTTATTAGGTTACTGCGTCTGGAGCCGACAAATTTGGCGCGCATGGGTCTCTGTAGGTTATATGAGCTCAGTATGGGTACTGCGAGTGGGTTAGCCCTAAATTGGGTCACGCAATTGAGGCAGGTCCTGAGCTCGTCGACCTATGATGAACTGTGGAACGACTTTACCATTGAAAATTGGCAGGCCCGTTTGTCAGGGACTTGTGAAGCCTTCGCGACAGAGTTACGTACTCGGGATTTGCAACGGTATTTTCAGTCCGACTCGGTTCAAATACCAATTTTTAGGCAGTTTACAGACGGCCTGGCCAATTTGTGCCCTTCCAGCTGCCAGCTCTCTTTTTTGAGCCTTAAGGTCCAGTTAAGAACCTCTACAATTTTTTCGCGTTCGCTTTACATTGGTAATACTCGTCATGTTTATAACCCATCTGAAATGTGTTCGTTATGTAATTTATTAGAAAACGAAACCTTGACCCATATTTTGTGTAACTGCCCTCTTGCGCGACCTTCAAGAAAGAGACTGATGCGAAACCCGAAGCTCGGTGGCCGCTGTTTTCTTGATTCAATGGCTTATTTAATTAACTCATCGGAGATTAGCGCGCTTAGAATATTGTTGTATTTTGTAAAATCGTGTTTCGTCAGAAGGCAATTTGTGCTTGAGTACTAAACTATTTAATGTATTTTTTTCAATTATAGTATAGGCTAAATACGACTCTGTTTGTTCTTATTGGTTAGTAACAGCGATTTTATCTTTTGCGTCTATGTTAGTCATTATGTATTATGTAGCTTCTAGATGTTAATTTTAAGTGTAAGCTGCCTAAGTTGTACCTGTGCAATCCAACCCTTACGAATCAAATGTATTTCAATTAAGGGTCAATAAATTATCTATCCATCTATCTATTACGATTTCATGAACACATTTCACGTGAAGCAAAAGAAAATTCATTGAAATTCATTAAGTGATTTTGAATGAATCTCAATAGATTTGAATTAATTTTCTTAATCACTAAATATCAATCGAAATCTATTCAACAGAACTGTAACCAATGATTTTCTATTGTTTCAAAATCATTAATTTCAGTACGTGCTCATATATATATATTAGGGTGGAGTGAATCGGAAAAGTTTGTAACACTTATTTTTTAGTAATTTTTGACGCGCTACGAACGAAAATGACCATAAAAAAATTCTAAAAAAATGTTTCACATTCGCCCCGACGTCCGAAAGATGCCGTTTTTGGGGTGTTTTTCTTTCGATTGTCTGTAACTCCGTCATTTTTTTTTTTTTTTTTTTTTTTTTAAAGGCGCCCACATTATCCATCTATTAAATCCATGTAATAGAAATTTTTATTTTTTTTATTATGCCTCTGAAAAATCGATATGTATGTCGATTTTTCAAAAAATTGAATATTTCGATATTTCTTATTTATAACAAGTCAAATATCGGCAAAATCGAAGTGTGATTACGATTTTTCGACGTATTTTGATCTCCTAAACATGAAAATTATCGTAAAATTTAGCTAAATGTCTTCTCTTAGTCGTTATTTTTTAAAAAGTTCTAAAAATGTAACCTGATTCTATTAAAAGCTATTTTAAGGGCTTACTACGGTCAAAAATTGTCAGAGTTTTAATTTTTTATTCGAAAGTACAACATTTCAAGATTATTCTGTAAAGATCTCGCGTTAATCCGAGCAAAACTAACACAAACATGATTTTTTGAACTGTCCGACTGGGAAACCTAACGCGTAAGAGCTGAGCAACAAAATGACATTACCAAGAAAGAAGAGAGAATACGAAGAAGGCAGGAGTAAAAAGACGCATTAAAATCCCTGGATTATACAATGGCGTCGAATCTATTCCAAGAAAACAAAGTGTGTCATTATAAATTGTAAATAAACAAATTGTTCACAACGACAGAAAGGCCGTACATATTTGGATTTTCGAACAAATATCTACATCTCCATTATCGATGAAATATAATTTTCAACGTTCGTTTCTGATAAATACCATCCAATACGGATCTTCTGAACTTTAAATTCAACGCCATCCATAGACAATCCCAACTTAGGGTGAATCCACATGGAGCGGAAATTTCCGCGCGGAATCGTATTTTAGCCAATAGTATCTAAGTTCTAGATCACCTATCTCATTCTAAGTGAAATACTATTGACTAAAAGACGATTCCGCGCGGAAATTTCCGCTCCATGTGGATTCACCCTTACGTCACCAATAAATCACTAAGGTAAAGAACTAGCTAGTTCGGGAATTAATGACTTAATTTAACATTACAATTTGGAGAAATGTGTGATCTTATGTAATAATATATAATACTAATGTAATAATAATACATGTAATAAATGCCTTAAAATATCTGACTTCTTCTTCTTGAATTGTGGCATTAACGCAGGGATTAGATATGATATTCCAAATCCACTACGGCCCACAGCTCTGGATCGCCAATTCAATATGGATCCGTGAGCTTGCTGAAATTTTTGGGCTGTTGACTAGGGTGACCTCTGGCGAGTTGTCGTTTTATTCATATTATAGGTCTCCGAGTTGGACAGTTCAAAAAATCATGTCTGTGTTAGTTTTGCTCGGATTGACGTGAGATTTTACAGAAGATTCTTGAAATATTGTACTTTCGAATAAAAAAATTAAAACTTTCACAATTTTTGACCGTAGTAAGCCCTTAAAATAGCTTTTAATAGAATCAGGTTATATTTTTAGAACTTTTTAAAAAATAACGACTAAGAGAAGACATTTAGTTAAATTTTACGATCATTTTAATGTTTAGGAGCACAAAATACGCCGAAAAATCATAGCCACACTTCGAATCTGCCGATATTTGACTTGTTATAAATGAAAAATATCGAAATATTCAATTTTTTGAAAAATCGACATATATACCGATTTTTTAGAGGGATAATAAAAAAAAAATAAACATTTCTATTATATGGATTTAATAGATGGATAATATGGGCACCTTTTCCAAAAAAAAAAAAAAAATTTTTTAAAATGACGGAGTTACAGACAATCGGAAAAAAACACCCCAAAAACGGCATCTTTCGGACGTCGGGGCGAATGTGAAACATTTTTTTAGAATTTTTTTATGGTCATTTTCGTTCTTAGCGCATCAAAAACTACTAAAAAATAAGTGTTCTTTTTTTTCCGTATTTTCAAACAAATACGAAAATAATCCCAAATTAATTAAGTCCTTCCCGCGAACCTTGGGAACATTAAGCGGGCTTGTTTACTATTTACCCCTGTGCCCCCTCATCAGTAGTAAACAAAGCTAGCCCGATAGTAGTGTGGTATCGTAAATCACCCGCATTGTTGTACCGAGTCAACCAAATAGGAAATAATAATTTTGAGAAATTTTCGAATATGATATTCGTCGTATTTTCTGATTTTATTCAAATGTTCGCATTCCTGAAAACTTAACTTTGACTTCATTTATTTTTGAATCTGTTTGGAATATTTAAGTCTCTGAATTGCATATGATTAATTTCGTTTTCATTGTGATGTTTTGAAATTATCATCATAAATAAATCCCTCCAATTACTTAGGATTTATTTTGATAGTTTCAGGAAATAATAGAGTAATAAAATTCGAAGTCGAAAATAATAGATTTGCTTTTGTTATTATTCCCAGAGGCTGCTCTTTCACGAGCGTTGTTTACATTTTTCCCCTACCGACCTTCCTGGATATTGCGGCGCTGATTTATTATTACGTACAATTTTTGCTTGAATAATACCAGTGGATAATAGTTGTTTACATTTTGGGCAAAGTTTCGAGGACATACAGTTCATTAAATTTTTGGAAATTTAGTTAGAAGCATTTTTGGAATAGTATTATATTTCGCTTGGAACATTTAGAGATTTTGGCGATATACAGGTATAGGATCCCCCTCTCCCTTCAACAAACCAGAGAGCGACACTCATTTCCTGTGTTGATTCGAAACAATTTTGGATTTATGATATGTGTTCTTATAGTTTGTAGAAGTAGTATTATCAGTAAGTTGCAGGTACTAGTGCAGCGACTCGAACAATTTTCGAGTGAAAATAACGTTATTTCCCCGTCGCAATTCGCGCTCCCTTACCTTTCGCGGTTTGCACAAGTCCACTCGTCATTTCTTTATCGAGGATTACGGATAGTTTTCGCTCGCTATTCGGAGTATAAAGTTCTTGAATTAGGATTTTCCCTATCTGATATTTTTTAGTTTATTTACGGAATTCTAGATCTGGGTTCGCGGAAACTATAATTCCATTTTATCTCGTATTAACGTGGTAACACGCCCCCTTTGCGTCGGACACTGCAGATATCCTGTTCGTATCAATTCCGGGTAATATGATTTTTTTTTTGTGTGGCTTTTGTATTCTCTTGCTTTCCACCAGACAGCAGGTCGCTCAAGCGATGAACCTGGTAACTCGACGTAGAACCTCGAGTTACATCGCGTCCTCGAGAAGCGCCCGCTCTTTTTGCGTCATTCTTTTCAATATTTGAGTATTTCCGGTATTATTTAGCGATTAGATACTGATATCTACCCCCACTCCCTACCGTCACTTTTACGTGGTTTTCTTAATTGCATTCTTATCGGTGGTGTTAAATTCGGTAAAATGGATTCTTTCGTACCTACTGCTACTTCTGGTAATGGTAGCGCCCTCGTTAACAGTGATGACGCCTACCACTGCATCGGGACATTTCACCATTACGACCTCGCCTGTGTCTTTTGGGCAACCGCTACTAACGTCATGCCATCTAGCACAGCTGGGCGACGCTTCGCCCAGCCTTGTGCAAATCTCCGCAATTCGGGAGGAGATCGAAAGGATAGTCGACTTGCGTGACCTTATCGGCCGATGCGCAGGGTACACTATTTTGCGGCGGTTCCCAGACAGCTGGTCGAATGTGATGCAACTGTAGATAGACGCGGCGATTACCCCCCCCCCCCTATACGCTGGCCGAAGCACTTAGTTGTCCGTCTCCAGAAACTGACCTAGGAGGACCACTTACCGACCCTTGTAAAACGAGAAATAGATTGATAAATCCTTTCCGTCCATTGCGTCACACCTGCTCCTTATCTCAGAATAATCGATTAGAGGGTTATGTTCGAACTCCGAATTCAATCTCCCCTTTGGAAGGATCTTTCTCGGATAGTTATAAAATGACATCCAATACTGATCAAATTTCACTTGCAGAAGAGGATCTCGTAGTTTACAAACACGAGAATTTAATAGTCCCTCTCCAAGCACATCTGTCGGAACCCGGTCGAAGGGATCATGTCTTCCTTGAATCCGACATCCCCCGCTCTGTACCTCCTCCGCGAAAACGTCCCGCAGGGCACATCCACACCAGGTTGCGCGGAACACCTCTCGTGAATTTTTACATTCAGCACCCACCCCTGGGACTAAAAAGGCTATTTTAGCCCATGCAGATGGCAGTGCACGTCCTCGGCATCAACGGCCTGGGCCGCCTTGGGATCCATGGACGACATGGGATCCATGTCGTCCCTCCGGATCTCCTCGCTGGCGGAAGTGGCTACAAGATATTGTCCTATAGCCAATTACTCTCTCTTTACGAACAGGATTCGAAATCCCCGTTACCGGCAATTCAAAAAATGGTATAATCAAGAACCACTAAATTATTTTTGTAAAATTTGCGAATGCCCAAAACGGTGCTGCAATAATAGTCCTACATGCACGCATAGTAGAAGTCGTTACAAGGGTCCCTCGCGAATTTGCACCCGTTCATATTCAACGTTTTGAAGATAGTTGCAACTGCTTGATCGGTATTATAGAATAAACCCATTGCGTCCATAAATTGGGTACGGTACGTTTCACCACAGCAGTTTCGAGATTTCTATATATCGATTTAGAACATAGTACACGTATTACAAAAACCACGATTTATGTGAATGTGTGTGTGCATCGTCCGTGGCATAAGGGCAAATAACTATGACACCTGTCTGTCTGTCTTTTCTTCGGTTCCTCTTTTTCTCTCTCTCTCTCTCTCTCTCTCTCTCTCTCTCTCTCCCTCCCTCTTTCTGTAAATCAGCTGCATGCCTGCAGCTGGCACCCGTAAGTGGCTACCGTGTATCGGCGACATCGAGGGTTATGATTTGCCCTCGGAGATGGTTTCTCCAGCGGTTTTCGGCGGATTTCGGTGCGTCGGCGAGGATTTCATAACAACCACGAGTTTTTCTCCCTGCGTCAGGTTAGTATAGACATTGTTTAATTTAATAATATTTTTAATTTAAAAGATTTGATTCTTTGTGGGTGCTTACTGTTTTTAGCACCCAGGAGGCAGACTAGGCGGAGTGTTGTGACGAAGCCATCCTGATTTCTACATTCTGGACCGCTGCCATCTCAGAAGCACTCGGAATGTTGTGATTTGTCACGAGTACCTCCAAGCAGACTCCATAATTAAGATTCGGCAAGGTAAAATATAAAGCACCAGTGCGGTTACAGGGTGCATTTTAGTACGTAGCCTCGTTCAACAAATTTAATCTCGCCCGGTTCTCCTGGGTAAATTACATTTGAGAAACTTAATCTAACTCCCTTCCCCTCGGTCAAGCAAATTTTCCACTTTTAATCAAGTTATTTACACTCCGATAAATTAAATTTGACAAATTTCATCACACTCGCTTCCCCTCGGTAAAGCAAATTTGACATTTTTAATGAAGCTCTATTCTCGCGGATAAATTAAATTTGACTAATTTAATCTCGTCTGTTTCCCTTCGGTAAAGTCTCATCTGTGTAACTACGGAAATTTGTCATTTGTAATCCCGCTCTGATATCCAGGATAAATTAAATTTGACAGATTTCGTCTCGGTCTGTTCTCCACAGTAAAAAAAGTTTACATTTTTTGTCTCGCTCTGTTTTAAATTTGGCAAATTTAATCTTACTCGCTTCTCCTCAGTGTTCGCGTATCAATATTAAATATCGCGCCCTTTATGTTTCTCCGTTTCACCAGTTATTATACTGACGCGTAAAGTCGCGAATATCGAGAACGATTTCCGGAAAAATCGGAGAGTCAGTTCGGATCGCTTTCCCCACGAGGTAGCACGCACGCCATTTTATAATAAGGTTACGGAAATAGTTAGTTGTACTGATTAGAGTTACTGAAATAAATGTGCTAGATTACAGTTTGCATTTTTTTTCTTGTGTTTACTCCATCCTGGACCAAGCACCCACAGCAACGGCGGTTGTACAATGTAATTTGCTACGTTGACAATCCACACGCTAACATTTGGCGATCCTGCCAGGATCGGAGTACGCGAGTATTTCAAATAATCTAGCACAAATTTGGATTTGTATGACGCGTTGAACAATTTTGCGAAAAACTTGCATTTCGTACGAACTTGGACTTTTGTGCAAATTATAAGGACAGTCTCATACACGCGAGTGCTTCATCAATTTGGACATCCGCAAAATTGCACCATTGGAATGCAGTGTCTCATTAGTGCAATTTAGTGCAGTGCAAAGTGCATACATAAAGCCTTCGTGCGCGGTCGGAACTTTCCGCCGATTCTCGGCTCCGCCATTTGAACCTGAATTCGAAACATTCGAAATTCGAATTCCGCATTTTCGGCCACTTTCGGTCCGCTTCGGAATCACACGGGAGTGGTGGTAAAAGCACTTCCAGTGCGCCACACGCACTTGCAGCATACACATCGTGTTGTACGATATAATCAAGTGCACGCAGTCGCACTTGTAACTCGTAATTCTATTAAACTGAACATAGAATTATTATCAATATGGTCAAGACTCGTACTCAAGGAGATCCCACGGATGCGTACCATGAATTTATGCAATTGGTGGCGCTACAAAATTATGAATTTGGCTCTCTTAAACGGGCTGCTGAATTACTCAGTTCCTCGCAGATCACGTATGATCAAGCCGTCTCGCGCCGCTCAATTGTAGAAACTAAGTGGCAGCAAATGACAGCTCGTCATGAGCAAATGCTGCTATATAACCAACTGCCATCCTGCTCCACGGAGGAGTATTTTTCTAAGGATTTCATTGGAACCGCCGAAGATTTGTATTCCGATACCAGTGCCGGCCTGTCAGCCGTCATCCGTTTGTCTGCGCCTGCATCATCGGCATCGACAAGAATCAGCGGTCCAGCAGCTACTGCTCCCGTCATACTGCGACAGACAAAGGTACCGTCAATCGATCTACCGCGATTTAATGGCGAATTTTTAAATTGGATCGGGTTTCGCGATCATTTCAGCGCGTTAATTATTAATGACGCGTCCATCGATCCATTTTCGCGATTGTTCTATTTAAAATCATGTTTGCAAGGCGACGCGGCAAAATTATTAGCGAATTTAACTGTAACGGCTGAAAACTTTGAAATTGGGTGGAAGATTTTGACAGATCGGTACGAAAATCGTCGTCGCCTCTTACAAATCTATTTGTCACGTTTATTTTCTGTAAAGGCTGTCTTGCATGACTGGTCGCCGCAAGAACTTAGAAAATTACTTGATGAAGTGCAATCTTCCGCAGATGCACTAACGAAACTAGATCGTCCGGTACAAGACGACATTCTTGTGTATCTAGTGACCTCCAAGCTTGACTGATTTTTGTCTGCTAAAATTCGGTCGTACGAAGCTTCCGCTTGTTTTCAAACGGCTAGTATACAAAAGATATCTCGCGCATCAAATGCTCAAGCTCGAAATAAAACCGTTTCCGCTTTCCCTGCTCAAGCTTGTCGGGACGATTCACATAAACAAACAAAATGCGTTCTATGTTCTGACACACATGCTTTATTTAAATGCGCCATCTTCAATGGCAAAACAGTTTCTCAACGATGGGATATTGTGAAAATGAAAAATGTCTGTCAGAACTGCCTTTTAGCGTATCATAAGGCATCTAATTGCAAAAGTTTGCGAAATTGTATACAATGTGGTAAACGTCACCATTCACTTTTGCACTCCGACAGCAGTAAATCGAGTACTGAAACAGGCATTGCGAACGTCGCTGCGAGTACATCCAGTACCGCCTCTCCAAACATAGAAGCCAGTTACGTGCAATCACGTTTAAGCACACCGCAGGTACCGTCTCACGTGGTACTCGCAACGGCATGGGTGCTTGTCACTGCTCCCTCTAAACGGGTAATAAAACTACGTTGTCTCTTAGACCACGGGTCTACGCATACATATATTACGCGGCAAATAGCGAACGATTTGCGAACAAAATTATACCCCACATCAACTGTCGTTAGTGGAATTGTATCGGGCGCAACAGGCAAGGTTAAACAGGTCATTCCTATTTCAGTCTGCTCAACGTCTGATATGTCGGTAGCGGTCGCAACTGACGCATTACTAATGGATTCATTAACTAATTATGTTCCTAATTTTCGGCACCCAATTTCGTATTGGCCACATTTGCGAAATATTGAATTTTCGG
This sequence comes from Trichopria drosophilae, assembly GCA_030407085.1. NCBI lineage: Eukaryota > Metazoa > Arthropoda > Insecta > Hymenoptera > Diapriidae > Trichopria > Trichopria drosophilae. The sequence continues at coordinate 66,814,642 of CM059584.1, read as the reverse complement.
ATCGGTATCCGACAGATGACGCGCCCATACACTTGATAATAGGTGATCTATACGCTTATATTCTTCGCGACGGGATTATTCGCGGCAAACCTGACGAGCCGGTTGCAATCAACACCATTTTTGGGTGGGTCCTCTCGGGTCGTACAGATTCAACTCGCGATTCATCGCCTAATCCTACGGTGCATTTGCATCATTCCCATGCAGCCGAGGATCTGCATTCCTCTCTCTCACGATTCTGGGAGATCGAAGAAATCCCAATCTCTTGTGCTCAATCCGAAACGGACATCCAGTGTGAGAAACACTTTCTCGAGACGCACTCTCGAGATTCGGACGGTCGGTATGTAGTCCGCATACCCTTTAAGGAACCTCCCCCATTAGATATCGGGGAAACTAAGCCTCGTGCAATCCAGTGTCTGCATTCAATGGAGCGTCGTCTCGCAACGCGCCCTCTTGAACGCGAAGCGTATTCGCAATTCATGCGCGAATATGAAGATTTAGGACATATGCGCGTCGCCTCTACAATTACTGACATGGAACCGGTATATTTACCTCACCATGCAGTTACTAAAGTTAGTAGTTCGACTACCAAAACACGCGTTGTATTTAACGCCTCCGCAGTATCTACCAATGGTAAATCATTGAATGACCTTCAGTATAGTGGTCCCAGCCTCCAATCAGATCTTCCCACACTGCACATGCAGTGGCGTTTATTCCGCTACGTATATGTTGCCGATATTGAGAAAATGTTCAGGCAGATTCGGGTTGATGAACGCGATGTAATCTACCAGTGCATTGTGTGGCGAGATCACCCATTAAAACCCATTATACTGTTTAATTTACTCACAGTCACGTATGGGACTAAAAGTGCCCCATATTTAGCTCATCGCGTCCTACGCCAGCTAGCCGAAGACGAAGGAGATGACTTTCCATTAGGGAAAGAAGCTCTTTTATGGGCTTTTTTTGTGGATGATGGCATGATTGGATCTGATACGATCGAAGGCGCGAAAGCGATTCGCAATGAGCTTATACAATTACTCGCTCGAGGACAATTTTCGCTACGCAAGTGGGTTAGCAATTCCACGGAATTGCTATCCGACATTGACGTGCGGAATGTTGGCATCGCCTGCGATAAAACGCTTCAAGCAGATGATAGCGTGAAGATATTAGGGCTCGCGTGGCACCCGTCGACGGATTCGTATCAGTTCCGATTTAACGAACCTAGTTTAAATTTTGAACCTACCAAACGTGTGATTCTTTCACACATTACAAGAATATTCGACCCTTTAGGTTGGATATCACCGGTTGTTATTACTGCAAAAATATTAATGCAGCAATTATGGCAGTGCGCGGTAGACTGGGACGACCATCTCCCCGCTGAACTCGCATCATCATGGTGCACGTTTTATGAAGCGCTCCCCACGCTCACGCAACTCAAAATTCCGCGATGGCTAGGCACCTCGCCATCAGCGACTATCGAAATTCATGGCTTCTCAGACGCATCCGCGAAAGCTTACGCAGCAGTCGTATATTTACGCATTACTGACGCATCAAGTAAGTGTCACACGTTGTTGCTCACGTCTAAAACACGTGTTGCCCCTCTGAAACAAGTGACCATACCACGCTTAGAGCTATGTGCAGCAGTACTTCTGGCTCGCCTCCTCGTTCATGTCCTCCGAGTCCCTGCACTTTCTCAATGTACGGTGAAACCATGGACGGACTCAACCATTGTTGAGGCGTGGTTGAACGCGGAGTCATCACAATGGAAAATCTTTGTAGCGAATCGCGTCGCTGAAATCCACACTCTGCTACCCAATGTATTATGGAGTCACGTGCCAGGAACAGAAAATCCCGCCGATCTGGCATCTCGAGGCGTCGCAGCCTCTGACCTCATCCACTCGTCCCTTTGGTGGCATGGCCCGGAATGGCTATGCAAACCTTCAACCGAATGGCCCGAGCTAAAACCTCAAGGGGTTGAGCCAGTCACTCTAGAGCGCAAGTCAACCATTCACCATGGTGCAGCTGAACCTGACCATACGGAGGCCATCTTTCGCAGATTCTCGTCTTGGCTTCGGTTATGCCGCACGTTAGCATATATCCTCCACCTGTCAAAACAATGGCGAGCTAAGAACGAACAAAAGACACCATTGGTGTTCTGTACCATGACCCTTGCTAAGGTTGCTCATCGGGTGTACACTCTACTGCAGTCAAGAGCTTTCGATAGAGAATTGAGATTACTCAAAGGGAATGAGCCGTCCCCAGATGGGTCACGCCATTTGAAAACCGGTCAAGCGCTACCCAGAGATAGCCACTTGCGTCGTCTTTACCCATTTTTAGATAAGGCAGGTCTACTCAGGGTTGGTGGTCGCCTTGACTTGGCTCATCTCCCATACAACACTAAACACCCTATTATATTACCCGCTGGATACATCGCCCAATTATTAGCCTCTCACGCTCATGATCAATGCCTGCATGGAGGCATAACCCTCACACTTGGTACTATGCGCCAAGAAGTGTGGGTACTACAAGCTCGGAAAATAGTGAGATCGGTTATTACGCGATGCATCTCTTGTGCTCGGCAAAGAGCCGAGGTCCCGTCTCAACTAATGGGTTCCTTGCCATCGGCCCGGATCAATCCACCCCCTCGCGCCTTCTCAGAATGTGGGGTCGATTATGCCGGACCCGTCAAGGTTCGTTTGGCGGGCGGTCGTGGACACCGTTCGCAGTCAGCGTATATCGCATTATTCATTTGTATGGCCACGCGTGCAGTCCATTTAGAATTAGTCTCGGATTACACAACGCAGACATTCTTAGCTGCGTTTCAACGCTTCTATTCTCGTCGCGGATTACCAAGCGTGATATACAGCGACTGTGGTACCAACTTTGATGGTGCCGATCGAGAATTGCGCGCCGTGTATCGAGCAGCAATCGCATCCGACAATCTTCGGGCTCGGGTTGCATCAAACGGCGTGGATTGGAAGTTCATCCCTCCAGCTGCTCCCCATTCGGTGGGTTGTGGGAGGCAGGGGTGCGCTCCATGAAACGCCACTTGAAACGTGTATTAGATCCACACACTCCGACATTCGAAGAACTCGTCACGCTTCTATGTCGGGTGGAGGCGTGCTTAATCAAATGTTAGCGTGTGGATTGTCAACGTAGCAAATTACATTGTACAACCGCCGTTGCTGTGGGTGCGTGGTCCAGGATGGAGTAAACACAAGAAAAAAAATGCAAACTGTAATCTAGCACATTTATTTCAGTAACTCTAATCAGTACAACTAACTATTTCCGTAACCTTATTATAAAATGGCGTGCGTGCTACCTCGTGGGGAAAGCGATCCGAACTGACTCTCCGATTTTTCCGGAAATCGTTCTCGATATTCGCGACTTTACGCGTCAGTATAATAACTGGTGAAACGGAGAAACATAAAGGGCGCGATATTTAATATTGATACGCGAACATTACCCCGCCTTGCGGTATGTAATATCGTAATAACACTTCATGATCGCAACAAACAAATCATGTATGTACCTAAATTACAATAATATTATAATGTAATATTGACTTAAACTATCATCTACGAGTCGTCGAGAGACGCTGGCTCCAGCGCACTTCTTGATCGGCGGACCGTTAGTGTCGAATGCAACACCACTTACCGTAGATTATTCGAGTAACCGAGTTACACGCTGGCGACATTATCAACAACTCTTGGAGCGATTCTGGACACAATGGTCCCGCGACTATGTCACGTCCTGTCAACATCGCTCCAAGTGGTTGACCCCTTCAAGGTCGGTCTCTCCAGGGCAGATCGTATTGCTGCGCAACGATCACCTGCCTCCAGCTCAGTGGGACCTGGCTCGCATTCTCGAGTGTCATCCAGGACACGACGGTCGTGTTCGTGTGGTTACAATCCGCACCGCTTCCACAACATTACAAAGGCCCATAACCAAACTGGCCTTACTTCCAATTTATCTCGAGGATGCGCCGCAGCCAGCGTCTCTCGACGACTCGTAGATGATAGTTTAAGTCAATATTATATTATAATATTATTGTAATTTAGGTTCATACATGATTTGTTTGTTGCGATCATGAAGTGTTATTACGATATTATATACCGCAAGGCGGGCGGTAATGTTCGCGTATCAATATTAAATATCGCGCCCTTTATGTTTCTCCGTTTCACCAGTTATTATACTGACGCGTAAAGTCGCGAATATCGAGAACGATTTCCGGAAAAATCGGAGAGTCAGTTCGGATCGCTTTCCCCACGAGGTAGCACGCACGCCATTTTATAATAAGGTTACGGAAATAGTTAGTTGTACTGATTAGAGTTACTGAAATAAATGTGCTAGATTACAGTTTGCATTTTTTTGAAAGTAAATTTGACATTTTTAATCTGGATCTGTTCACCCGGGTAAATTAATTCTCATGAATTTCATAAGAGATTTGTCAATGGTGTCCTTAGATCATTGCTTAATATTATTTTTTCAAAGTCGTAGGTGCCTAATTTTCAATAAAAATACTTAAAATTGACAAAAATTGAAACGAAACAAAAATTTCGAACCTGAGATACGCCAAATATCACGGAGTCTGAAATTTTTTAAAGTTCATAATTTTCTTGCTCGACATTCAATAGAGGTCACCAAACTACCTCAAGAATAATCGTGTAAAAATCGCAATAAAAAATAATAATAAATAATTTTAATGATCCTTACAAAATTTCTAAAAAATGTACAATCAGGCGATTAAAGATAGCATGCCTCTTAGACACCGCAGGTGTATTGCAAATACAATATCATCTCCTAATTACAATTTTCATCAATTTGAGGGCCTTCTTGTCGATGTTCAATGCATATTTGCACTTAAAAATAGTAATAAATATTTTCAATGGCCCGTACAATATTTCTAAAAAATTTACAATCAGACGATTAAAGGTAACATACCTATTGGACACCTCAGGCTTATTACAAGTACTAAATTACAGTTTAATTACAATTTTCATCAATTGAAGGAACTTATGTTCGATGTTCAATACATACTTGCAATTAAAAATAATAATAAATAATTTTAATGGGCCTTACAATATTTCTAAAAAAATGTACAATCAGGCGATTAAAGGTAACATGCCTCTGAGATACCGCAGGTGTATTGCAAATACAATATTATTTATTACAATATTATTTCCTAGGCCAGAAAACTTTTGACGCTGGAAATTTGTACACTTAAAAATTTCCTCCTGTATACAAAATGCACTAAAACTGCTTTTAACAAAAGATAGGTGATTAAATTTCAATAATATTATCTCTAAGTAACGGTCATTATAAATAAACTCAAATTTCAAAATATGACTACGCTTTTATTAATCCAATATAAGAATAGGACTGTAAGCACTTTAAAAAAAAAACAAAGTGAAAACTTTGTTCGAAATTTCAGATGTCCTGTATATTTATTCGATATTGATTTTGTACACAGGTATCTCTTCAATATCGAATAAATATCTCTGAAATTTTAGAATATTGAAAATTAAGCACCTAGCTTTTAATAAAAGCAGTTTTAGTGTATTTTGTATATACATGAAAATATTTATGTGTGAAAATTTTCAGCGTAATAAGTTTTCTGGCCTTTTTGAAGCTGGTCGCGTAGTAATATTTTGAAATTTGAGTTTACTTATAACGACAGTTACGTAGAGATAATATTATTGAAATTATGCATCTAGTTTTTAATAAAAGCAGTTTTAGTGCATTTTGTATACCCGTGAAAATTTTTATGTGTGAACATTTTCAGCGTAAAAAGTTTTCTGGCCTTTTTGAAGCTGGTCGCGTAGGAATATTTTGAAATTTGAGTTTATTTATAACAACAGTTACGTAGACATAGCATTATTGAAATTTAAGCACCTATCTTTTATTAAAAGTAGTTTTAGTGCATTTTGTATACCGGTCAGTTTCATATGATCGTAAACTTGGCAACTGGGCTGCGTACCCCAAAAGCAAAAATTGCTTTAGTTGCCGTATAGAAATTTTGTAAAGACCTCTAAATTTGTTCGATATTATTTTTTTGCAGCAGTATCACTTCAATTTTGAACAGATACCCCAGAATTTTATGAAAATTGTCATTTGAAAACTTTACTCAAAATAATTTACTCATTAATTTTCATCATAATAATTACAAGATCTTTATTATTAGAAGAATAGGTACTGTAAAATCTATGTGTGTTATCAATGTACCATAAAATATTATTAAATATATTTTTTGAAATTATCATATTCCTATCTCCTAGATCTAATTTTGAATTAGTTTCCATGGTTACACGTTATTTGACAGCTATTAATTTATGCATGTATGTAAAAGAAGACATTCTTTGTAAAGTCCGAAATACTAAGAAATGGAAGTAATTTTAAGTGCCAGTAAAAACATAGGTAGGAAGATTCATCGGAAACATTTTTTTCATGGTCTTCGATACCAGTACGTGGTTGTACGGAAAGAAGGAATACAATACGTGAAATACTTTTTTTTTCAATAATTGACTGTTAATAACACTTTTATAACTATTATTTGTATTTAAATTGTATTTATTTTATTTGTATCTATTTGTATTTACCACAAGGAAATATAAGTAAATACATGTATGTATACATATGGACGGGTTGCACTATCTGCACCGTTTTTGCACTTTTTAGTGCATATTCGCGGTGCACACTTCAATGGGAGCCAATGGGAGCCCACTAAATCGTGCGTCACGTGGTTCTTAAGTAGGGCTCGATCAGCTGCGATTAGCTCGATTATCCGATGTATATGTTCCATGCGAATTAAAGCGAGTAAATTATTCTTTTCTAAATTTTTGTATACATTATTGCTTGAAATAATAACAAATTTGTATGTGAAATCTATTTAAAAAGCCCTACATATGAAGCTTCGGAAATATTCCACCAGATAGCGTATGACCAAGTATGCATCGCGAATACATCCATAATCATCGGCAGTTGAATATCTTACACTTAAGGGGGTTCTATAATGCTCCGCCGATGAGTTGTAAAATTTCACTCAAAACCGTAAATTAAAAATGACTGAATCAATTTTTCAAATTTCGGGCTCTGTTAGGGTAATTCTAATTACTGTAGACGCTCTTCCAGAAAATACCACAGAAATTCTTTGTTAATTGGCTGAGAATTTTCTGAAATATGCGATTTTTATACTTATTTCAGAAATTTCTTTGGTTTTTTATATAATATTTTCAGTAAAATGGCCTACCTTATCGGCGGATAACTGTAGAACCCCTTTAAGGGGTACATTTGTTCCACTTTCCCGAAGCAGAGATTATAGGGGCTCGAGGGTCTCGCGCTGGCGCGGTGCAAAAACGGTACAGAAACGTGCACACGGTGCAGCCCGACCGTATATCCTACAAGACCTTCTTTAAGAGTAGTAAAATCCCCAGAAGATTGTATATTTAGGCGCACGACACACAGTTTAGTGTCGTAAGACGTTGTCGCAGAACTCCTCTTAGGGGGAGCTCTTTACGACAGTTCCTGTGCGTTGGATACGACAACTGTCGTACGACACTAAGACAGTTCCTGTGCCGCGGCCATTGCACTAACAGAGTACTTCACATCAAGGCCGTAGCTAGAACAAAATTTCGAGAGGGGTATAACCAGACCCACTGAAATAAAAAAGCATCGGGAATAATATTTATTAATGTATTTTTTCTAATTTCGGACGGGGTCTGGACCTCTTGCCCCCCCCCCTTCTTGGCTGCTGTCTTGCTTCACATTGTAGGAAAATGTAGTGAAAATGGAGGATACTTGAGGAACAAGATTAGGCAAAGGGTGCCATAGTAGTACCTTGTGGGCATGTCCTCTGGTACCCGCCATTTTTTTCTAGTTTTTTTCTAGAACGTGAAATGCTGTAAATTTACACGCGCCTAGTGATTTTACAGAGATTCCATTCTCATATTAATAATTGAATTTTCTTTATAGGCATCCTAAGCATTGAACGCGAACTGGAACGCGAACTCGAAGCCGAAGGATAACTTTGCCCTCTTTCATCTTATGACAAGGTACACAAGGACTCCAAGGAAGAGAGAGTGCATCCTTTTGCTTCCAATTCGCGTTCGATGCTTAGCTTGTGCTCCGGCCTTATGCCTCTTAAATTTCTGGCTACAGTATACAAAATTTCAAGATGATAATCCCTAATTAGGCGTTTTCCAATAAGAATTTGTGTTTGGTTTTAGCAAAAATGAAGGGAATTTTTTGACTGAAAGATATAAAATGAGATTCTCTATGACCGGTAGCAAAGGACTAACACGGTATATAAGGTTACATTGAATCATGAATTTTAAAAACTAAAATGTAGCTTTTGCATGCGTAAAGGCTTTACTCTGCCCACTAACAAATAAACCTTTACCATCCCCCATCCCCTCCCTCCAGAAATATAAATGCACAAATACTAGCCAAGTGCCGTTTACTCACAAATTTTTTTAGAAATCTGCGCTGTTCGAGACAGAAAAATTGTCATGGCCGTGGAATTTTAAACGACGGCGTTTTTTCGATTCTTCGCCCCCACACGAATCCTTTATGTCAAACGGATTTCATAGCAGAGAAAGTCGATGATCTGTGATCAGCACTTCTGTATGCTGCAGAAAAAAAAGTGGTACTTTTTCGCAAATTTGTCTGTCAACAAGTAAAGAGTTACTATTAGTTTTGTTTGCTTGATGCATTTTTGAATAATCAATTATGGTATTTGTAATTATCAGATGTTTTATTATACGTACAGAAGTGATGAAACTGACGCTTGCAGCCGATTCGAAATGCGAAGGTTTTGTTTTTTGTTATCTCGAAAATTTTATATTTAAACCTAAATATAACACAAAATATGAATATTAACACCTTCTGGAATCATTAAAATAATAAAAAGTTCGTTCATTTCGAATCGACTGCTAGCTTCAGTGTCAGAAGTGTCGTATACAGGACATCGGACTGTTGTGTAAGTTGTATCTGTATATGCCTTAACTGTCTAGATCGCGTTACTGGTAATACGTACACTATGACTAAAAATAACGTTTCTTTGTAAGCCAAAGATTCAGATTTGTTACAGCGACTCTCATGGTTATGCGTACAGCAAACTTGATATATTGAAATACTGGTTAAAATTGGTTCAAAGAAAAATAGGGACATGGTAGGGCTTCAATAGTACCACTTTATTAATTTTGATGTGTATTTCAACTTTTTAATATATATGTACAGTAGAGTCCCGGTATATCGATCGGTTCCTAGCTGTCCCCTCAAGTTTCGTTATATGTACACCCAGGGACATAATATCTGTCATCTTTTGTCTCCATTTTCACACGCTAACCTGTATTTTCTGTCGCCTAATGGGCGTTGAATGGTTTACCAAAGGAAATCCGCCGCTTCTCCTACTCCACGGTCAGGTTTTGTTCGTGAGGATCGTGAGGATATAGTATACCTCGTGCTTCGCTCTCATTGGTTCGCGAAACGCGCGCGCGGCTGCATGTTGGAGGAAAGTGAAAGTCGCGGTAAATATAACACGGCGAAAGCGCGTAAATATATCAGAACGTAAATAGAGCGAGACGTAAACATAACGAGACTCTACTATGCATTTTTCTAACTCTAGACCATATATAACATGATGTTGTTAGCCACACTTATGATAACTTTTCTCTTGCTGCTTCTTGTATTAATATTCGGCATGAGGCTCGCCAGAGCAGCGATCGTGACTCTTGCTTTATCAGGCTCTCGTCGAATATGGTACCAGTCATAAAGTTACCTTCTTATCACCAATGGAGCCCAGGTTTTTCATTGTTGTCTCCGCTGTTTCCTTTGTCCCGAGAATATAATCCACAAAAGGTCTCGGAAAGCCACGTTGTTTCAGCACGATCATTTCCGTTTTCTCTGCCGCCATACTTTGCCAAAGAACTCTTTCCTCAAGCCATAATAAACAACCAATAATCAACGAATACTTATCGTTCTCAGCCATCTATTGACATAATTTGATATAATTCATAACATAATATAATTATATAATATATAATCCACTGACATAATTCAGTCATTGCCATCGTCTATAAATCTCGGCATGAGTATGGCTGCTATCTGGAGTGTACTTGCACGACTTACGATCGCAAAATGTGCTCCCCACGCTGATGAACGGTTTACAGCAGTTATAAGCAGACATTACATGCTGAGAATTTTGGAGTTCGCCTCAAAATTTGTCGAACTTATATGAATGCTCGAAACGATACAACACAATTTCTCTAATAAATAACACCCGACAGGTAGAATTGTATCGTGTGTCGTTATTTAACACACTTTCTATTTGCATATCCTAATTTCGGCAAATGTACAACTCATCGTTCAGCGAGGAAAACGAAAAAGAATTTAGCATTTCCGCCCGGCTGTATTTACAGTGCTGCTTTTCAGAAATATATTTTTGCAAATACCTTCATAATTTCAATACATCCTTTAAATTAGTATATTGAAATTGTATATTACAGATTTTATGAAGCTTCCACTTTTTTCAAATTCTATAATACCTTAAATCAGGCCATGAAAAGGCGGAGAATGTCAACACAAGTAAATGATGTTGCTGCAAATTTAAGAAAAATTAAAACTTTACCCGAATTGGGCGAATTGTTATGTTCACCAAAACCATCCGATCCAATATTACAGTGTCGAAATTGGAAAAAATTGTCAGTAAAAGTAGTTCATCTTGGTATTGGTGATAAACGCGCCGTAATAATATATAATAAAGAGCTTATGAAGACGATGACATCTACCAAATGGTTATTTATAGACGGAATGTTTGATGCTGTACCGCCTATTAAAGCCGTTACGCAAATGGTTACGTTAATGGGGCAGCTAAAAGATAAAGGAAGCTTCATTAATATAGCATTTTATACAGAATGAAGTGCGCACTTTGTGCACTTTTTGCACAAGTATAGCACGCAAAATAAGACATTGGTGTCGTATCCACACTAGCAATTTTTTTTTGACAAAAATGAATTTGATTTCCTATTTTACTGTTAAGTAGCAATTACACAAAGCTTGGAAACGATCAAAAAACATTATTTAGTATATTAATGTCATGGAAAACTTTAAGGCCCGAAGTCATAGTCGCGGATCGAAAAATCCTGTATTTTTCGCCGGCAGTATGCGTTCCGAAAGTACGTTGAATGATGTTCTTTGTTATATTTTCGTACTGGTTTTGGTTACATTTGTATATGTTAGAATGATATATTTTATTAAATAAATGACACTGACTTTCAATGATTGAATGAAAGAAATATCTTTATTATAATTGAGGGGCTGCGTGGAAAAACGGCCTAATTCGACTTACCCAGATAGCAACGTGAGTTCACATAGGATGCATAATGACACTCACAAATGAGTCCAAAACGCATTTGTGAGACGCTATGTGAGTGCTATTTGAGTCCTCAAATGAGCTGACCATTGTCACTCATACGTGCGTTTTTCCTTTCACGAGAAATAAGCGCATGCGCAATAACGGTGGATTTTGATTGGCTGCTTCCAAAGTGCCCGACAAATTTAAAATTAAGTATTGTATTTACAGGGATTTCGCTTAACCATATGGCATATATGTAAATAATATATATTTTGTATAATTGTAAAATAGTTCTTTACGTTTTTAAGAGGCAGCTAAATACCGACTAGCTATTTTCATCAAATTCGCTTTTACTGACGCCGCCGTATTTACATTAAAAAATATATGTTTTGGGTAGAATTTACAATGAATTACTATTTTACAGCTATTTTATGAATGTTGGTCGAATTTCAGTGACTTCAGCTCAGAAATGAGCGAGAATCCAGAAGAATAAATTTCGGAGGTAACATCGGGCTCTGTTTGACCACTACAAAAATGTATTCTCTCGAATTCTCGACCGTTTCTGAACCGATTTAGGTGAAATTTAACATATATTCATAAAAAAATTTGTGAAATAGATTTAAAATAGATTTGGGCATGAAAATCTATCTATTCTCTGCTTTTGCAATTTTTAGGTTGACAGTCAGTGACGTTATCAACGGAGTCGACTTAGCAGCCCCTAAAGCCAAATTCTTTATAGCATGTATAATATGATGATCGTTACTGTGGTGAAACTTTTAAAATTGTTATTAATAGGAATACTGTTGATATAATAAAATGCAATCTGCATTTAACCGTTTTTCAAAATTCCTGTAATTCTAACTACATTACATGATTTAAAAAGTAAAAAAAATTTCTATGAAGTTTTCAGTCGTAAATTACGAACCCGAGGTCAATTTTTAAAAAATTTCAATTCGCAGACAAAATTTTGAACAGTAATTTAGGAATCCGGTAGAAACTTAGTTTATGGGAATTTTGTTATACATTGATCACTAATTCGTTATCAGAATCACGATCTGCGACCCTGAAAACCCACAAGTAACAAATTTCACTTATTTTTTATATAAAGAAATATGTATATTTTAAAGGGATAGTGGTTTTAAATAATTTTTAACAATGAAATATATTTATTTATTTGTTTATAAAATTAAAGTATATGTAATAAATACAGAATTTAATTATGTATTTTGTTTTTATTGGTAAATCTTTACACCATGGCTGTATGTAGATAATATCATACATAGTATAGACATTCGCGTTATTAGTAGGGCCGATTCGCGGATTGATTCGCATTTTTGATTTACTGTTTAGTATGCGGGTATATAATTCAAGACTCTCTCATTGGGAAATCTGACCGTCGCTAATGAGGTCATTAAGATGACGCAAGACTTCGTGGACGGTCCCATTAAGTTATCGAAGATTAATGCTGTAGCGTTATGCATATATCTTTCGATCTTTTAAATGTGCCCTGTTGGGAAATCTCTCTTTCAATATGCCGGTACCAATCTAATTCGGATGTTACATATATTTTTTGATGAATTGAAAGCGTAGATTTCCATTAGGCTAAATACCAGCTTGAAGCGTAATCTCGTATATCCACGACCTGCTTTTTAAATCTCATACAAATTTTAAAAACCCACAATCAGGGCGTTGACCTCTCCCTTGTCATCGACCATCCTTGGGAAAACACATGTGAATTCCAAGCATATTAGATAATATATCGGGACCTATGTCTCTGTAGATTTCCATTAGTCTAAATACCAGCTTGAAGCGTAATCTCGTATATCGACGACCTACTTTTTAAATCTCATACAAATTTTAAAAACCCACAATCAGGGCGTTGACCTCTCCCTTGTCATCGACCATCCTTGGGAAAACACATGTGAATTCCAAGCATATTAGATAATATATCGGGATCTATGTCTCTGTAGATTTCCATTAGTCTAAATACCAGCTTGAAGCGTAATCTCGTATATCGACGACTTACTTTTTAAATCTAACACAAATTTTAAAAACCAACAATCAGGGTGTTCACCTCTCTCTTATCGTCGACCATCCTTGGGAAAACACATGTGAATTCCAAGCATATTAGATAATATATCGGGACATATGTCTCTGTAGATTTCCATTAGTCTAAATACCAGCTTGAAGCGTAATCTCGTATATCGACGACTTACTTTTTAAATCTAACACAAATTTTAAAAACCAACAATCAGGGTGTTGACCTCTCCCGTATCATCGACCATCCTTGGGAAAACACATGTGAATTCCATGCATATTAGATAATATATCAACTCATTTTATTATAACGCATTTTCTGTTTTGGTACAATATCATGCAGGAAGGAAGGAAGATGAAGAAAATAGAGAAGATGTATTTAATAAATTTTATTTTTCACATTCATATTCATACATTACATAAATTTTTGTTGTTCACAATATTGTTATACATAAGAATATAAAATAGCTATTAGATAAAATTTATATTTTCAATATCGTCAACTAATGCATCACTTTTAATTTGACAACTGATGCAATCTTTAATCATAGGCGGTTCACCATCTATCATATCATAGCTTGATTCGAAATGTTTATAACATCGACGACATTCACGTATTTCAGGATGCATTTGCATAGCAGGTGGTAAGCAGGTCCATGCTTCTTCAATTTGTCGTTCAGCAAACATGCAGATGAAATCGATCGGTAGACATTCTATATCTTTTGTTTCCATCAATGCGAGACGTTTCACCTCGTAATAAATCCTTAATGAACGTTGAAGAGATGCAGGCTGTTCAAGTAGATTTCCCAATACCCACTTTTTAAGTATTTGCACATTTTCTTTGGTGCAAGTTCCATTAAGCGAATGATTTTCACACTTCTCCAACAATTCATATTGCTGCTCTTGCTTCAGTTTTTTTCAGAGATGGGCAGTCCAAAACGTCGAGATCAATAACATTTTCAGCGTTTAATATATCCTCCAACCAACATTTTTTATCGACTCCTTTTACATAAATTTTGTTGGCACATTTAATGATATCCTCCAAAGTCTCGTTTATAGCATCAAAGGGAACGTCGCCAGATTGCCATGGTAAGCCGTGGTAATTATGTATTAACCAGTTATTGACTCTTTTATAGTGTAGAGGTAACCATACCCATTGATATGGCGCTTTAAACACACAAGTCTCAATTTCACCGACGAAAATATTCATTATAGACATTTCCTTCGGTATGAAGCGATTACTAGGCCCGCGGAATCCCTGAACGTCTACAATGTATTCCATTTCGTATGATACTGATTCACTAGCAATTAAAGTATGACTATATTTTATTCATTAATTAGCGCATGCGCAATAATGGCTAACCCCCTCTCAAACCAACTTCTTTACATTTCCACTTATGGGATTATATTCTACAATACGATCATGTAAAATTAAACAATAAGCAGAAGTGTTTGCAGGAAAATTTTCTTTTGATTCAAATTCGAGCCGCACATCGACAGGTGCGTGTTTTAAAGCTTCATTCTGCTTAGAGCAATCAATAATGATTAACGGAGCTTTCTCTAAAAATATTGATTTATTCAATATAGGTTTACCATTAACATTTTTATTATAGTAACTAGCTTGAAAATTGATATACATATCGTATAATAAAGAAAATTGATTATTTGCAATATCAAGGTTTAAATTACCATACGGATAATATTTTGAATTCAGAAATACTTTAACATTACTAATGTTACAGTGATCAAACAGGCTAGCATTTTTCGCCTTGTCATTTTTTCGTGCTGTTTGGTAGCCGATAATAATATATCGTGGCTTTTCTAGTTGTGTCGCTGTTTTCACGGACCACACGTGGGATGATGTTACCGGTAATAGAGGATATTCATAAAGTTCCCATGTACGGAAATTTAAAGATATGCAAAGGTCTTTTTCAATGAAACGTAACAGCTGTGTCCTTTCCCTATCAGCCAACGTCACATATGGAACTAACCATTCTATTTTATTCATCTCAATTTTGTAATGTTCTTCTGCATTTTGTATAATTGCATTATCATCATGTTTAGATCTTGTTAAAACAAGTTCGTGCTTCGCGTTTACAATTATCTTACGATAATCTTCCGCAAATCCGAGAATCATACTCAGAGGCATGATCACATAAAAATAACCATTATCATTTGTTATCTTCAGATTTGAACTAGATATCCAACCTGCATTGATTAAAACGGGTTCATCATTTGGTGTGTAAGAAGGATACCCCTTCATCAAGCTAGTAATACCAACATTTCTATTTCGATCAATTTCAACACCATTCAATTCATATCGCGCCTCATCAAATAAATGACAGATTGCGTTAGACGTTCGATTAGTATTATTTGCTTTAGTTCCGTCGGTTTTCGTCAACCTTCCACTAACATGTATCAAACTTTTACACGGTAAAATACGTAAATCTCGATTTTGCACAGCAATACGAATTTCATCATTTTTACCAAAAGAACTTGTATTGTAAGATTGATGTGAATGCAGCTCGTAATGAGCGACAGATTCGTCGAAAACGACTGGGTTTTGAATGCTGAGTATTGGATCCTCCATTATTGCTATTATGATAACGTGCAATAAGTATGCAAATACAACAACGGCAATAACAATTTTTATTATTATTTTTCACTTTTTGATATTGTGATGATAATGTAACTTGAGTCCCAAGCTTTTCAGAAATAGAGCGTTCCGACGTGTTAACGTCTTGCGAATTTGACGACGACTGATATGTTTTCTCCATGATGGGTTATTATTATAGTAACTATTAAGGTTCTGACCATTGTACATAATACCCATTGTTACGTAGATTTAAGATGGAGTCGTATTGTAATTGTTTCACCACGAAAATTCACCAATTCACCGTTCTGATCAACAATACGCAATTGAATATGATCTATTAATCTGACGGCAATAGGTAGGTAAATGACGTGATTCGGCACTTCCACAATCTTATATCCGGGCGCCACAGTAGGAAAAAATTCATGAATCGTGTGCGCTCTACTGCTATTAATATAAGCGCCTGTAGTTATATTGCATTCCACGCGAAGTGCATTAACTTTAATTATTGTTACTGGCAAATCTGAAATGTGCAACTTGTTTGCTTCCAAAATTCGTCTATTAAAGCCCAATGTTCGTCCAATCGAATCGATTGGTGTAAAATCAATGTCTCGATTAGATCTGATTTCACTACGTAGTGTATTATTATTCGGTTTTATATCTAGCGTAATATCACTATACTCCGACAGCTTGTTTCTAATATATTCTGCTATATCCTCAATTTCATAGCTACCGATAGGCACAATAATGTCATGGTTACCAATATGAAATTTATTATTAACGTCAACATTTGGGATTGAATTAAACGTTAAAAGTTCTATCAAACCCAATTCATAATTCTTCTGCGGTGAAAGTTCAATAGGTGGAAAGTATTGCGCTTCCAATACTGAAGACTGCCCCGTGAGCGTCAACGTGGAAGAATCATTCATACTGATTGTTCAAATTACACTGATTATCATAATATTTTATGCGATATATTTATATAACTGATACTTGTTTGGACAAAACAGCTGATTGCATAAAAATTTGAGACATAAATGTCCACAATCAAAAGTGGCATAGTCTTGAAATTTTTCACAGTTATACATAATGCTACCTACACCGAGATATTTTCCCAATTCAGCAGGTGGGCTAAGGTTTCCAAAGCTGTCAAAATAAACGACTTTAGAACCACGTTTTCGATATGCTACCCAATGTGTCCCGGACCGCTTGCATCATCTAAATTTATGACTGCACATTCATTAACTTGGGGATTCTTTGGTAAATTATTACGCATAAAGACACCTCTAAAATTCGGAATTCCAGCTTCTTTCGAATATCTTAATATATCTACATCGGTGAGTGCTCGATGCGGTAGCTTTACAAGTTTTTTCGATTTTTTATACATTTAACACCTGAACCCGTTTTATATGGTTTTAATTTCAAACCTAGACCATTTTTATAAGGTTTAAGATATAACCCTTTACCTATAGCTATTGTCTCCATAGCACGATTATGCCTCTCACTTTCATGTAACTGCTTTTGAGCAGCTTTTGCATCATTAACAGCCTTGGTTATACCCGCTGCGCCACCGGCTAATGCACCTACAGCACTTAATCCAGCAAATATGGGTGCTAGGATAGGTAAGAATCCTCCAACCTTTGAAGGTATCGATAGCTGTCGAGTTTTTTGAATGAATCGTTTACCACCTGCTTCTTTTACGGCTTTACGTGCCCCTTTCAAAGCGCTCGATATAACACTTTGAACATTATTACTTGGTGACATTGACATTTTAGCAGCCGCAATAATGTTGTTCAATGATGTTGTTTTCTTTTTTGGCACTTTTTTCTTCTTCCTTTCCAGTCCCATGCCTAATTTACTTTTTAGTTTCATTGTGTTTGCAACACCCCAAGCTGCCGCCTTTTCTGCAATGCTTGCGTCTTTTGCTAAAACTCGCTTTCAAGCCTGCTCCGCTAATATTCGATCAGCCTCGCTTCTACCGGTGGGATTTTCACGAGTTTTGGAATAAGCAATATCGTGTTCCTTACAAGCCTTATCTAACGGATTTATCCAAGAGTCCCCTCTTGCTAATCGTTGCTTTAATTTTGTACCAGGTCCGCAGTACTGATAACCGGGTATATGAAGTTCTACCGGTAATTTATTAATTAAAGAATTGACCAATCCTTTCCCACTCTTTATACGTCTTTGCTTCTTGTTTTTACCCACATATGTAATCATTTTAAGATGTGCATCATTCAAGTAACAAACAGTTAATGACTGACATTACATATAAAGGCGCTACTTATACTTTTATGACCAGTTATTATCAAAATGCGATTTCATAAACAACCAACAAAAATCCCAATCATCAATTTTGATGATTTAACATCGTCTGTACAAAATAATGCAACTAATCATAAACGACATGGGGAGTTGCTGCCAAATATATACGTGCACTTTTCTGTGGCCCGTCTAATTGCGGAAAAACAAATACACTACTCAGTCTAATCATCGATCAGAATGGATTAAAGTTTGAAAATATATATGTATATTCGAAATCGTTAAATCAACCGAAATATCAATTTTTACAAAACTTACTCGACTCTGTGGAGGGTATAGGATACTTTCCTTTTCACGATAATGAACAGGTAGTACCACCCGCCGAGGCCAGACCAAACTCTATTATTATATTTGATGATGTTGCGTGCGAGAAGCAAGATAACATTAGATCCTTCTTTTGTATGGGTAGACATAATTGCGTCGATTGCTTTTATCTCAGTCAAACGTACGCTCGTGTTCCCAAGCATCTTATTCGAGATAACGTAAACTTTTTGATTCTCTTTAGACAGGATGAAATGAATCTTAAGCACGTCTATAATGATCATGTAAATACAGATATGCCATACAACACTTTTAAAGATATATGCACACAATGTTGGACAGAAAAGCATGGATTTATTGTAATCGATAAAGATAGTGAAATAGAAGAGGGAAGGTATCGAAAAGGTTTTGATTGTTTTATAAGCATAAATGATTTTAAGAAGAAACAAAAAATGTTGTAATAAGTCAGTGCAGAGTGAGACTTGCATGCATTAACATGTCTTCTCCACTTAAACAGCAGCAAGACGTTTTACGTCAAATTGTCAAAGCTAGCGAATCTATTCGCCGAAAACATCGATTATTAAAAATGGGTAAAGAAACGCATGACCTTGCGATAAGTGAAACGCTCAAACCTCTGATAAGTCCATTGGAAAAAATAGCAGACGCTACAACAATGTCAATCAACAAAAATGCGATTGATGATATAAACGTACAGGATAAAGTAGCAGATAGCATAGAAATTAATGATGTTAACGATTTTGATGATGATGATGATATGCTTGATGGATATAATACCCCTTTAGAGCAGACATTTAGCAGTGATATTAAAACACCTACATATCATACTGAAGAAAGGTTATCAAATAAGTTTCTAACTTTACTGGTGAGAAATATTCATGAGAAAAGTGATATTATTGATACAATTTATGGTGTTCGCATAGAAGGTGGTACTACAAGAATCGGTGATTCGACAATAGAATTTAAGAATAAAAATGTCATTGTTAAGGATAATAAATTTGCTATTACTGAAGGTTTGCTAGAGTTATTATTTAAGAAAAAAGCTGATATAGCTATAATCCAACAGTCTGATTTAAACAATTACAAAAGTATACTAACCTTAACTAATGCACATAGGAAAGATTGGAATCAGCAAAAACCTATTCGGTATAATGCTTCCCACAAGTATCGAAACTATATCAAGGAAATGTTCAAAGATGTTCCGAAAAAGGGTGGTAATTTGCCTGAATACATGATTGTTGAACAAAACCACAAAATTGACTACGTGCATTGGGATGATCCAAATGTACTTGTCGATCGTTTGCGCCTTCTAATAGCATCGCAAGCTGCTGGTAATTCAAGTCTTTCGAATGAAATTTTATCGATTATTGAAGAGTTGCGCGAAGCTAATATAATCTATTAATTGCGTGATAATTACGTCAGTATCATAATGAGCATCGATGTATTTGGACGTTCGTCTCAACGAGCACGGAAGCAAGTATTTCAAAGTGTCAAAATTGCTACAGACGGTTCTTATGATTTTAAGAAAAGAAAGTTATGTAATATCGGAATTCCGACAGATTCGGATGATGCCATTACTTTGAGAATGTTCCACACATCTATTCACGATATTAAACAGCAAATAGATGAACTGTGTAAAGGTGTAATTAAAAATAATGAGAAGATTGAATATTTTGAAAAAAGTATAAATAAAATGCAACAAGATATCAATAAAAATTACAATGAAATAGAAAAGAGGCGGATTATATCTTCAGATTTTGGAAATTATACTATTGAATTACATCAGGAAATAACTAAACATAACAATAATTTAAATAAAAATAATTACACTCTTAGCAATCTGACGAATAATATCACTGTCTTAGAGCGGGAAGTAAAGAAAAATAAAGATGATTTGAATAAAAATAATGGTCTGATTGATAGTCTTACTGTAGATATTGCCAATATAGAAGGAGACTTGAAAAAACATACCTATGACATAAGGGAGAGTAGTACTGTAGCTCACGATGCTAAGAAATTAATTTTTCTCCTAGAACAAAATGTCAATAAAAACAGAGAAGCCATAAAGAAGATTAATGGAATAACTGATGTTGTTTACGGGAGAATTAATTAGTTGGTATGAAAAATGTGCATAAATAGACTATCTGCAACAATCCACCCAACAGTTTTAATCAAGACGTTGCCTTATCTATTTAACAACAATGACTTCTAAAGAGAAGAAAGAAGTCGTGAAGGAGCTTCATAAACTAGCAAGAAAAAATTATACAAGACGGCGAGTAGATATTCGCGGATTAGATGAAACTTGGCAAGCTGATCTTGTAGAAATGATTCCATATGCAGATGAAAATAAGGGTTACAAATACTTGTTAACTGTCATCGATGTATTCTCTAAGTATGCATGGGCCTGCCCAGTAAAAAGAAAGACTGGCGATGACGTCACAGCTGCCATGAAATCGATATTTAAAATGGGTCGAATTCCAAAGAATCTACATACCGACCATGGAAAAGAATTTTATAATTCAAAATTTTCAAATTTAATGAAAAAACATGACATCAATTTATATTCTACATACAGTAATCTAAAAGCATCAATTTGCGAACGCTTTAATCGTACTTTGAAAAATAAAATGTGGCCACAGTTTAGCCTTCATGGTAATTATCAATGGCTCCATATCTTACCAGACTTGGTTAATGATTATAACAATAGCACACATCGTACTATTAAAATGAAGCCGCAAGATGTTAATAAAGACAATGAAAAAGAATTATTGGAACGTGTGTACAATGTAATTGTGAACGAAAAGATTCATCCAAAGTTTAAAGTAGGTCAACAAGTACGCATTAGTAAATTCAAACATATATTTGAAAAGGGATATACACCAAATTGGACGACTGAAATATTTTCAATAGCAAAAGTTAAGAAAACGAGTCCAGTAACATATTTACTAGAAGACAATGCAGGAAACGCAATATCAGGTGGATTCTACGAATTTGAACTGCAACGTACTAAAAATCCAGACGTTTATCTTATTGAAAAAATTCTACGTGATAAAGGTTCTAAAGTGTTTGTTAAATGGTTGGGCTTTGAAGATAGGCATAACAGCTGGATTGACAAGGAAGATATAATACTTTAAGACTAATATGGTGAAACAAATGGGAGTGTTCTAGATCGTGATTAGTTAGAATTGCCAACAAGCATTAATCGTTATAGACACGTGACTAGTTTTACGTATAAATAGAGGGATATTTTCAGAGATTCGTCAAAAGCCAACATGATCAGCCAATTGGGTATGTTACATCAGTGGCTGGAGACTAAAATTATCCTTGAAGAACATAATATTTAAAATGCATTTCAAAAAATGCAAGAGCTGCGGGAGAATATTTTAAAGCTGCGAGATCGGCTAAAATATTGCGTGGATGGAGCAGCTGCCCTCATGGAGCTGCATGAAGAAGGGCATGATTGTGAGGAACAATACTTCTACAATCGCTCAAACTACTTGCGAATGTGGGCGGAAGATGTTAAAAATTCTCTCCACCGTGAGGAGAAGTACAGTCGAGCCAGACACTGAGCTCACCTGAGAATTTCGCCAGCATGCTGCCGCTATATCCCCACTCTCGACCGTCCCCACCGCGCTTAGCCCCACCATTACCTTCGGCCGGTTCGTGTATCGTCGGAGAAAGGCTGCGTTCGAGAGTGGGGATATAGCGGCAGCATGCTGGCGAAATTCTCAGGTGAGCTCAGTGCCTGGCTCGACTGTATATTGCTGCAGTGGTCGAGGAGCGTAACGCTGTCCTGGCTGCTGTGGATCTTGATCGGGAGCTGTTAAACCGCATCTCGGAGCATATCAAATTTCTTATTGATGAAGGTATATAAAAACACTTTTTAATTTTTAATAATAAATATATATATATTTGTTTGTTTTAGCAATAATTAACATTAATATTTATTATAAACATTCATTTAAAATGTATTTCATTTTCTTGTTGCAGATTCCGTTCGCAGATAATGGCAAGTTCCTACAGATGTCTGTTGGATCCGACTTCTTCATCATCATTGGCGACTGATGCTGCAGCATACAGCTCTGATTTGACCAGTCACCAATTATGGTCATGGATTAATGCTGATTCGAGAATGGTCTCCCCCGAAGATGTCACGTTGCCGCTGTATGAAATATCCGCTAATCATCCGGATTCGAGTGCATCGGTTTCGCTTCAAGCGGAAAGCTGTGATGATAATAATAGTAATAGATGTAAATTATAATGCATTAATAAAATATAAATTAAACAATATGTAATTAGTAAAACATATTTCTTACCATATATAATACCTTCTATTCTTTAATTTCGTTCGACATCGTCATTGTTAGTGGGATTCGGTTAAAAATTCGATGTTGTTGAATTTTGTTCCGATGTACTTCATGTATAGCTGATTATTTTCGACGATGCTTTGGTAACTCTCCATCGCATCTCGGAAAAGTGTTGTGTACCGAGGTGGAAGAAAACAGGAGATTTCATTGTTCAACTCGACGCTTATTCGTTCTCCAAATTTTGTTGATACTCTCCGAATTTTTGAAACGACATATACTTTTTCTGGGTCCAGTTCTGCCAGTTTCATAGTCGGTAAAAATTTCGTTGTTGAATTTAGTGTTTTGACTAGCGCTGCCGCTGTAGCTGCTGCTGCTGCTGATGATGATGATGCCATTTGTAATATATAAATTTTCGATTTGGCTTGCTAGTACTTTAATTTCAGACCTAAGTTTCAAATCGTCTTTTAATATTTGTATATTTTTAAAAAAAATGTCGACTCTATTTTTTAATTCACGAGTTTTAACTTTTAGATCTCTTGAAGACATATATCGAGCCACGTTACTGATGAAAAATACTCGACTGCATCGGCATTTATAGTAGAAACCCCCAGAACCTTAATAGTTACTATAATAATAACCCATCATGGAGAAAACATATAAGTCGTCGTCAAATTCGCAAGACGTTAACACGTCGGAACGCTCTATTTCTGAAAAGCTTGGGACTCAAGTTACATTATCATCACAATATCAAAAAGTGAATAATAATAATAAAAATTGTTATTGCCGTTGTTGTATTTGCATACTTATTGCACGTTATCATAATAGCAATAATGGAGGATCCAATACTCAGCATTCAAAACTCAGTCGTTTTCGACGAATCTGTCGCTCATTACGAGCTGCATTCACATCAATCTTACAATACAAGTTCTTTTGGTAAAAATGATGAAATTCGTATTGCTGTGCAAAATCAAGAGTTATGTATTTTACCGTGTAAAAGTTTGATACATGTTAGTGGAAGGTTGACGAAAACCGACGGAACTAAAGCAAATAATACTAATCTAACGTCTAACGCAATCTGTCATTTATTTGATGAGGCGCGATATGAATTGAATGGTGTTGAAATTGATCGAAATAGAAATGTTGGTATTACTAGCTTGATGAAGGGGTATCCTTCTTACACACCAAATGATGAACCCGTTTTAATCTATGCAGGTTGGATATCTGGTTCAAATCTAAAGATAACAAATGATAATGGTTATTTTTATGTGATCATGCCTCTGAGTATGATTCTCGGATTTGCGGAAGATTATCGTAAGATAATTGTAAACGCGAAGCACGAACTTGTTTTAACAAGATCTAAACATGATGATAATGCAATTATACAAAATGCAGAAGAACATTACAAAATTGAGATGAATAAAATAGAATGGTTAGTTCCATATGTGACGTTGGCTGATAGGGAAAGGATACAGCTGTTACGTTTCATTGAAAAAGACCTTTGCATATCTTTAAATTTCCGTACATGGGAACTTTATGAATATCCTCTATTACCGGTAACATCATCCCACGTGTGGTCCGTGAAAACAGCGACACAACTAGAAAAGCCACGATATATTATTATCGGCTACCAAACAGCACGAAAAAATGACAAGGCGAAAAATGCTAGCCTGTTTGATCACTGTAACATTAGTAATGTTAAAGTATTTCTGAATTCAAAATATTATCCGTATGGTAATTTAAACCTTGATATTGCAAATAATCAATTTTCTTTATTATACGATATGTATATCAATTTTCAAGCTAGTTACTATAATAAAAATGTTAATGGTAAACCTATATTGAATAAATCAATATTTTTAGAGAAAGCTCCGTTAATCATTATTGATTGCTCTAAGCAGAATGAAGCTTTAAAACACGCACCTGTCGATGTGCGGCTCGAATTTGAATCAAAAGAAAATTTTCCTGCAAACACTTCTGCTTATTGTTTAATTTTACATGATCGTATTGTAGAATATAATCCCATAAGTGGAAATGTAAAGAAGTTGGTTTGAGAGGGGGTTAGCCATTATTGCGCATGCGCTAATTAATGAATAAAATATAGTCATACTTTAATTGCTAGTGAATCAGTATCATACGAAATGGAATACATTGTAGACGTTCAGGGATTCCGCGGGCCTAGTAATCGCTTCATACCGAAGGAAATGTCTATAATGAATATTTTCGTCGGTGAAATTGAGACTTGTGTGTTTAAAGCGCCATATCAATGGGTATGGTTACCTCTACACTATAAAAGAGTCAATAACTGGTTAATACATAATTACCACGGCTTACCATGGCAATCTGGCGACGTTCCCTTTGATGCTATAAACGAGACTTTGGAGGATATCATTAAATGTGCCAACAAAATTTATGTAAAAGGAGTCGATAAAAAATGTTGGTTGGAGGATATATTAAACGCTGAAAATGTTATTGATCTCGACGTTTTGGACTGCCCATCTCTGAAAAAAACTGAAGCAAGAGCAGCAATATGAATTGTTGGAGAAGTGTGAAAATCATTCGCTTAATGGAACTTGCACCAAAGAAAATGTGCAAATACTTAAAAAGTGGGTATTGGGAAATCTACTTGAACAGCCTGCATCTCTTCAACGTTCATTAAGGATTTATTACGAGGTGAAACGTCTCGCATTGATGGAAACAAAAGATATAGAATGTCTACCGATCGATTTCATCTGCATGTTTGCTGAACGACAAATTGAAGAAGCATGGACCTGCTTACCACCTGCTATGCAAATGCATCCTGAAATACGTGAATGTCGTCGATGTTATAAACATTTCGAATCAAGCTATGATATGATAGATGGTGAACCGCCTATGATTAAAGATTGCATCAGTTGTCAAATTAAAAGTGATGCATTAGTTGACGATATTGAAAATATAAATTTTATCTAATAGCTATTTTATATTCTTATGTATAACAATATTGTGAACAACAAAAATTTATGTAATGTATGAATATGAATGTGAAAAATAAAATTTATTAAATACATCTTCTCTATTTTCTTCATCTTCCTTCCTTCCTGCATGATATTGTACCAAAACAGAAAATGCGTTATAATAAAATGAGTTGATATATTATCTAATATGCATGGAATTCACATGTGTTTTCCCAAGGATGGTCGATGATACGGGAGAGGTCAACACCCTGATTGTTGGTTTTTAAAATTTGTGTTAGATTTAAAAAGTAAGTCGTCGATATACGAGATTACGCTTCAAGCTGGTATTTAGACTAATGGAAATCTACAGAGACATATGTCCCGATATATTATCTAATATGCTTGGAATTCACATGTGTTTTCCCAAGGATGGTCGACGATAAGAGAGAGGTCAACACCCTGATTGTTGGTTTTTAAAATTTGTGTTAGATTTAAAAAGTAAGTCGTCGATATACGAGATTACGCTTCAAGCTGGTATTTAGACTAATGGAAATCTACAGAGACATAGATCCCGATATATTATCTAATATGCTTGGAATTCACATGTGTTTTCCCAAGGATGGTCGATGACAAGGGAGAGGTCAACGCCCTGATTGTGGGTTTTTAAAATTTGTATGAGATTTAAAAAGTAGGTCGTCGATATACGAGATTACGCTTCAAGCTGGTATTTAGACTAATGGAAATCTACAGAGACATAGGTCCCGATATATTATCTAATATGCTTGGAATTCACATGTGTTTTCCCAAGGATGGTCGATGACAAGGGAGAGGTCAACGCCCTGATTGTGGGTTTTTAAAATTTGTATGAGATTTAAAAAGTAGGTCGTCGATATACGAGATTACGCTTCAAGCTGGTATTTAGACTAATGGAAATCTACAGAGACATAGGTCCCGATATATTATCTAATATGCTTGGAATTCACATGTGTTTTCCCAAGGATGGTCGATGACAAGGGAGAGGTCAACGCCCTGATTGTGGGTTTTTAAAATTTGTATGAGATTTAAAAAGCAGGTCGTGGATATACGAGATTACGCTTCAAGCTGGTATTTAGACTAATGGAAATCTACGCTTTCAATTCATCAAAAAATATATGTAACATCCGAATTAAATTGGTACCGGCATATTGAAAGAGAGATTTCCCAACAGGGCACATTTAAAAGATCGAAAGATATATGCATAACGCTACAGCATTAATCTTCGAAAACTTAATGGGACCGTCCACGAAGTCTTGCATCATCTTAATGACCTCATTAGCGACGGTCAGATTTCTCAATGAGAGAGTCTTGAATTATATGCCCGCATACTAAACAGTAAATCGAAAATGCGAATCAATCCGCGAATCGGCCCGCGAGTCAGTCCGCGACTCAAACCACGAATTAGTCTACGAACCAGTCTGCGAATTAGTTCACGAATCTACCACCTCGCATGCTGCGACAGCGCCGCGACTGTGGTGACGCCTGGTGGCGGCGGCGGGAACTGATTTCAGTCTGTCCCTATTCTACTACTATGCTATAAAGAATTTGGCTTTAGGGGCTGCTAAGTCGACTCCGTTGATAACGTCACTGACTGTCAACCTAAAAAATGCAAAAGCAGAGAGTAGATAGATTTTCATGCCCAAATCTATTTTAAATCTATTTCACAAATTTTTTTATGAATATATGTTAAATTTCACCTAAATCGGTTCAGAAACGGTCGAGAATTCGAGAGAATACATTTTTGTAGTGGTCAAACAGAGCCCGATGTTACCTCCGAAATTTATTCTTCTGGATTCTCGCTCATTTCTGAGCTGAAGTCACTGAAATTCGACCAACATTCATTAAATAGCTGTAAAATAGTAATTCATTGTAAATTCTACCCAAAACATATATTTTTTAATGTAAATACGGCGGCGTCAGTAAAAGCGAATTTGATGAAAATAGCTAGTCGGTATTTAGCTGCCTCTTAAAAACGTAAAGAACTATTTTACAATTATACAAAATATATATTATTTACATATATGCCATATGGTTAAGCGAAATCCCTGTAAATACAATACTTAATTTTAAATTTGTCGGGCACTTTGGAAGCAGCCAATCAAAATCCACCGTTATTGCGCATGCGCTTATTTCTCGTGAAAGGAAAAACGCACGTATGAGTGACAATGGTCAGCTCATTTGAGGACTGAAATAGCACTTACATAGCGTCTCACAAATGCGTTTTGGACTCATTTGTGAGTGTCATTATGCATCCTATGTGAACTCACGTTGCTATCTGGGTAAGTCGAATTAGGCCGTTTTTCCACGCAGCCCCTCAATTATAATAAAGATATTTCTTTCATTCAATCATTGAAAGTCAGTGTCATTTATTTAATAAAATATATCATTCTAACATATACAAATGTAACCAAAACCAGTACGAAAATATAACAAAAAGAACATCATTCAGCGTACTTTTGGAACGCATACTGCCGGCGAAAAATACAGGATTTTTATTATTATTCCAAAATCATAAGAGAAATGAAAATTCAGGATCGAATCGGGAGCCACATATTATATTTATGTTCTTTATAGTATAGGAATTCGCGGAAGGATACGTTCGGAAAATTTCCTTTTAACAGCGTCTGCAGAGCTCACACAGGCACGCCGACTTTGCTAGTGTGAGTGCGGTGGGGATATCACACGGGCACATCGACTTTGGTAGTGTGAGTGCGCAGGAGAAATTGGAAGGGGACGAAGGGGACGAAATCTCCGTGGCTGGAACGCGGTGGGGATGTGAATTCTCCTGCTCTGGACACTCTTCTTTACCGACCGGAGCAGTACTGGGGCAAGAACATTTGTCGGCAAAACGACGGTTCGGCAAATCGAATTTCGGAAAATCGACATTCGTCAAATCGATTTTCGGCAAATCGAATTTCGGTAAAACGATTTTCGGCAAAACGATTTTCGGCAAAACGACGGTCGGCAAAACGAATTTCGGCAGAACGATATTCGGCAACGAGACTCGCTATCACCCTGTCTATTCCGTTCGAACCCACACCAATTTCCACCTGAGCTGATCACCCATTGGTAAACTAGCAGCCAATCATAGGAAAAAATGCGTTGGAAGAGAGAATCACTAAAAACTCATTTATGCGTCGGAACGGAGATTTTTCGCACTTGCGCAATACATCTCTCATGCTCAACTATCAATGTGAATGGATATATGCACTCACAAATGAGATCTCAAATGTGAGGACATCGTGAGACTCGCCCTTTGCTATCTGGGTAGGTGCTTCTTCCAGAAAAGAGTGCAAAGATAAGAATAACGTATGAATCTACTAATACATGAATACGGATCTGCTGAAATATTTTTTGAGGGAGAAACAACCACGATTTATAAAAAAAGGGCCTAACTCGAATTAGGTTGTTTTTACGAAAATTGAAAATTTCGAATGGATTCTATAGACATAACAAATAGCATGATGTAAGTTAATATCGCTAATTATATTGTCAGCTATTATATACAAATATTACATGCGGCATTAACGATCTAACGCCTTTTATAACCTCGATTTACTATACAACAAATATTTTGTAAATATTCAAAGGTCACAACAGTTTTCGTGATAGATGTTACGATCAACAATCATAATATAAATAATGCTTTTGCGTCAGTTAATTTGTTATTGCTTTCGTTCAGTTACTCGCGTGCTATTTAAAGATCGAATGCTTCTTAGACATTTAAATTGAACAAACGTGATTTAATTGTTTAACTATAGCCAAAAATGGAATGTTCTGATAGTGATTGTAATGTGCTTCACGATGAAGAAGACGTAAGTGCAGATGATTGCGAAGACGAATTAGTGTGTGATAAAGACTTAAATAAAGGTAAAGAAAGGAAACGATATAGCCAATTGCATAAAAGGCAGACAAATAAAAAGCGACAAAATTCTGGCAAGTCGTATACAACCAAAAATGGAACTGAAATACGTATATTATTCTACATTTGTTCATCGTAAAAGTATTTGTGAGATGTTCACATTTTCTTATAAATTATTTGTAGATACCTGGTAAAATATTTTCGGCTGTACAGAATTGTTGTACCAAAAAGAAATGCACAACAAAAGTTTCTTCCAGTATGCAAGAAAAATTATCCAATCAATTCCGGAAATTAAAAAACAAAGAAAAACAGGATTATTTTATAATGTCATGCTTAGATAAAACCGAAACAAAATGTAAATCTGCGAATGTTAAAACTAAGAACCGAGAATGTTCTTGGAATTTCTACATCAAACATAATGGTAGCAATATTACCGTATGT
Source organism: Trichopria drosophilae (assembly GCA_030407085.1). Classification (NCBI taxonomy): domain Eukaryota; kingdom Metazoa; phylum Arthropoda; class Insecta; order Hymenoptera; family Diapriidae; genus Trichopria; species Trichopria drosophilae. The sequence continues at coordinate 66,784,485 of CM059584.1, read as the reverse complement.
AAAATGTTTTTTTTTAAATTGTTTAAATTTTCTCAACAGAGATTGCGTACCGTTCAGACTAAGATGAAGCTACACTGAAAGAAATTTCCGAACGTAACGTTGGGAGGCTACATCCCAGCCCGTCGTTACGGAGACGTTCCAGTCGTGCTCGTTGGGAAATCCCAGCGTTCGGTCGGGATCGGTATCCGCAGACCTGCGTCTCGGCTATCACGGCGTGGAGTCATGATCGTCGAGACGCTGAGTATCCCCACCATAACGTCGCATGCGCAGATTTCAAGACGTACGGGGGTGTGAACTTTATCAGATACTTCGAAAATTAAAATTTTGTCTAATCGTCGTAGTCGAGTGGTACAAGCGCATGAGTTGAAGTGCAGCGCGTTATTTTTTTAGTTCGATTTCGATGTCGGGGATTTTTTTTTTTTCTATTGTTCATTTACTCAACATTTGTAACGAAAACAATTTTTTAGTTGTTTACTATTAGTTATTTTATTTACAAAAATGAATTGTGAAAATAAATTTTAAAAACATTAAACAATATGTTTTTGCAGAATGACATTTGTAAGAATCGAATTCTCTGTAATATTAAAACAAATAAATGTACAATATTTTATTGTAATTTCCGAAATAATATACAAAAATTACAAGTCGTACATTTTTTCCAAAAAAGTTATTCTAATTAAAATAAGCTTGTAATTCATTTTTTTATATGTTTCAAATATAATGTAGACCTTCGATCTAATTCCTAATATCGGGCGGTATCTTTATTTATATATACGGCAACAGTTTATATTACATTTACGGTAAATGGAAACATATTGTACAGAAAAAGGAAGAAACGAAAGTATCGTGGAAACAAATATTTGGAACACTCGATTAATATAATATTAAAATAAAAAGATGTTTTTTTACTTCTGCAATGAAATTGTACTAAATTACTAACTGCTTTTTGAAATATTTCAATACTACTAGACAATAATATTTTTATCCTGTTGGAAAACTTTTATGATTACACTAACAGCATTCTGTAAATCAGTATATCTATATAGTATAAAATCTTATTTAAATTAGTTATAGATTTTCACCAATATTTTTTTAAATATTTAAACCCTTTCACGACAATTTTTCTTACTTTTAATTAAATTGATTTTAAGGATATATCATTCAGCAAGATCGTTATTCGTCATTCATTATTTACTTTGTTTTGCCTACATTATGCTATTATTTATAGCTGTGGGTTTTCTTTTACGTATTAATTAATTAAATAAATATATTATACTAATGTTATTGTAATACACCGATTAAGATATCGAAATTTGCACATTATGTTTCAGATGCTGATTTTCATTAACCTATTAAAAAACCACATGTTTGACACGAGACTGGATATATGGTCTATTATTTATCAACACATCGTCCAATTTCATTCCCGACTAGAAAAGGTGATAAATAATTGATAATCGTTTCGTTAAAAAAATAGTTTAAATCTGATTTTTCCTTTTATAACAATATACAATAAATTTCGTTTACTATATTTATAACAAAATAGTAAAGAAACGTTCGCAAAATCCTTTTCACAAATGTATAAAGTGATAAGTAAACTGTAAAACATTGGTAGATTTGAGGTTCAATACTCTACATCATATTTAACTATCGGAAAGTAGTAAAGGGGCCATATTATTGTCTTGTTTACTGTATAAATGGTTCACGCCCAAATGTGCAATTTCTTCATGAAGTTTGACCCTGATAAAAAATTTATTTTTGACATGATATTTGTCACTTTTAGAGGTATGGTAATGTCATTACCCATAATAAAATTCGATAAATTAAAAATAAAAGCAAACATTTCACGCTTAAAAAAAACGTGTATAACTTTTTTATTTCAACATTTGAAGACAGATAATTTAGGGCAATAAGAAATTACTTGACAATTTTACTTCTTGGGGTTTAACTAAATAAATTAAATGTAGTGTCATACTCCACGAAACAGCTTTGTATATTTGAGCGTTAAAGGGTTCATTTAAGTAGGTTTTTTCTTTCTATCTGTAAAATAACATAATATAATAATAATTGGAGTTACTGACTACTCAGCTTTCTTTCATCTTATACAGTGACATCTTAGATAATATATATATACAAGGATTTATAGAGTAATGCAAATATTTTCTTCCTAACTTGCCCTCTGTTAAGATTTTAATATTTTTTTAAATGGTCTTTCTATTCAACGTAATTATCACAAATATTTTTAATGTGATACACTTTTTTATACCGACAATTAACAATTATATCACATTAAAAATATTTATGATAATTACGTTGAATAGAATTTTCTTCTTTTCAACAGATTCATTATTGTTAAATTGATTTAAGCCATCGGCTTCGTGGGTCAGGCGGTTAACGCACTGGACTACGGAGTCGTAGGTCGTGAGTTCGATCCCCGTCCGGTGAACAATTTTTCGATTTCGTTTTCAAGCAGCAGCTCGCTGTTGGTAAGACGAGCCATGTTGTTTGTTTACGTTTCGAAAATATTGTTTATCTGGCGGAAATCGACTCATGACCGCTGCTGTACTTGGTGTAGGTTTCTGCAGTCCTACATTTCATACACAAAATGTGAAGTATGGCGCCATCTTCGTAAGTCGATCTGCAGCTCTCGCAAAATTCTCACGATATAAGAACAATATGGCAAAAAATAAGTAAATAGGGCGATTCCGCCCGTAAATTAATAAATAAAAAAAAAAAAAAAAAATTGAATTAAAAACTTAATATTACAGTCAACAACAAAATTATTTGCACTAGCTGAATGCCTATAAAGGCATTACTTACTATTAATAGCCTTTACTATTTTCCGATAGTTAAATATGATGATGTATTGAACCTCAAATCTGCCAATGTTTTACAGTTTAATTATCACTTTATACATTTGTGAAAAGGATTTTGCGAATGTTTCTTTACTATTTTGTTATAAATATAGTAAACGAAATTGTTATGAAGAGAAAAATCAGATTTAAACCATTTCTTTAACGAAACGATTATCAATTATTTATCACCTTTTCTAGTCGGGAATAAAATTGGACGATTTGTTGATAAATAATAGACCATATATCCAGTCTTGTGCCAAACATGTGATTTTTTTAATAGGTTTGTAACGATCTTTTAGATTTATTATTATTTTTAATAAGACGTCTATGCGTCTAATTCCAAGAAAAATTGATCTCGTGCCGACAGTTACAAAGGTGCCAATATACAACTAAGGCACCACCCGGAAAAAGAAAACAACACGAGTAAATACTTGAAATAAAAATACGAAAGGTGACCATTCAAGGAGAAGGATATGGTTTCGGGAAAATAAAAGTCTATATATATATATATATTGTAGACATAAAAAGAAAATATTTATAACCCGAGAGAAATGCTAGAAAGCCGGGACAGAGCCGGTACTTACAAAAGTTGGTGCGTCGCAAAATACGGCAAGTCTCTCTCTCTCTCTTTCTGTCGATTTGAATAATGGACGTCGCTTGTCCCTAATTCAACAATTTCGCCAAAGGGTTTCAAAAACGGGGACGTCGGTTGTCCACTGGCACAAAGTTGTCCCACTATATATGGACGACTGTCCTTACGCAAAATCTAATATTTAATATTATTAACAGTAAAATTCGTAACCGAAAACGCACGCGTGTTCGTCGATTAACAATTTCTCGAGGTCTGGTTTCCCAATTACCTGTGAATACGCACGTACCTCTCCACACGATGTTGCCGGCTCTCGCTGCCTTGGTAGTCTGCTACTTCTAAAATATTTCTAGCCTTATAATTATTACGTATTACGTGGCGGAATTGTCGCCGGAGTCTGGGGAATAACGGAATGCTTTTTCCTATAATTAGATACTAAAACAAATATGAAACAGCTTTCCGTTACAGGTTAACGAAAATCAGTATCTGAAACATAATGTACTAATTTTTTATATCTTAATCGGTGTATTACAATAACATTAGTATAATATATTTATTTAATTAATTAATACGTAAAAGAAAACCCACAGCTATAAATAATAGCATAATGTAGGCAAAACAAAGTAAATAATGAATGACGAATAACGATCTTGCTGAATGATATATCCTTAAAATCAATTTAATTAAAAGTAAGTAAAATTGTCGTGAAAGGGTATTTAAAAAATATTGGTGAAAATCTATAACTAATTTAAATAAGATTTTATACTATATAGATATACTAATTTACAGAATGCTGTTAGTGTAATCATAAAAGTTTTCTAACGGGATAAAAATATTATTGTCTAATAGTATTGAAATATTTCAAAAAAGCAGTTAGTAGTTTACTACAATTTCATTGCAGAAGTAAAAAAACATCTTTTTATTTTAACATTATATTAATCGCGTGTTCCAAATATTTGTTTTCAAATTTGTTTCCACGATACTTTCGTTTCTTCCTTTTTCTGTACAAGATGTTTCCATTTACCGTAAATGCAATATAAACTGTTGCCGTATATATAAATAAAGATACCGCCCGATATTAGGAATTAGTTGGAAGATCTACCTTATATTTGAAACATATAAAAATAATGAATTACAAGCTTATTTTAACTACAATAAGTTTTTTAGAAAAAATGTACGACTTGTAATTTTTGTATATTATTTCAGAAATTACAATAAAATAACTGGCTAACTAGCCAGCTAACCGACCAGGGTACCAGCTCTGACATTGGCATCCCAGTCTCAGGCGTAATCGAGTATAACTAAATTTAAAAACAAAGTAAAAGACTTTGAATTAGGTTTACAATATATATATATATATATATATATAGGTATATCGGGATTTAAGACTCATGCAAACGATATATTATAAGAAAAAGACAAGACAAATGATATGATTATAGAGCTATATTTTATTAATTATGGGGGTGTCATACTTTCACCCTACAAAAAGGGACCATTCCTTAGGGATTAAGTCCGGTATGGACGTCGAAGCTGATCCATTTGCTGGAAGAGATCCTCTTCCTCCTTTTCTAGGTGGATCCGATTTTGCCGGACCGACCGTATTTTTGCCTCGAGGATCGCCCACTTTTCCCCCGTGGTGAGGTCAGCGGTAGCTTCTTCCGAGGTGGAGGCTGCATTTACCTTTTGGAGATCTTCTTGGGAAGCCCCCCATACCGGGAACTCCTCGAAAATGTGAAGTTTGTCGAAGAGCTCATCGATCTGGTCCCGGGTGGAATATTCCACTAGCGCCCTCTTCATGGCGCGTAATTCGGCCTCCAAGGTTTGATGGTCGTCTTCCATGGCCTAATGAGAGTGAATATGTGGATGAAGGTTAATGTCGATTGAGGGGGAATGAATTCAATTTCAAAACAAGAAATAAATAAATAGAGTATATCACAGATTATCCATCACCAACGGTTTTTCATGCTATTATCTACGACTACGCGTGTTATAATAATGAGGTGGGACACAAACAGAAGGAATTACTCGTCCATACTTTCTAGGACGTCCACGAGGACGTATACCAGCAGGATTAGGCATATTGACTTGATTAGACGGACTAACAGAGACCTCTACGTTCGCTCCGCTCGCCCTTTTCGACTTCGCAGGTCGCCTATGTATTCTATCGAGACTGACGGGCGTCGCGTCGCCTAACCTAATCTTTCTTGGCCTACCGCGGGGTCGTCGTTCGACCTCAGCGCCCCTATGGACGTCCGCATGTACAAGGATTTGAGGCCTATCTACCACTTCTTGTTCAGGTTCAAGCAATGTTGATTGTTGATCGATGTCTTCTTCTTCTGCTAGATTCATCGAATCTTTTTCAATAAGCATTGAATCTTCTAATGGTGGATCTTCTTCTTCATGGTACGGCTTCAGTTGATTTACATGGCATTTACCGATACTTTTCCCGGATCCATCTCTTAATTCATAAACATTGGATCCTAATCGTTTGGAAATTGTATACGGTCCTACAAATTTAGGAGCCAATTTTGCAGCAAATCCTTGGGCTGCCGATGATAAAACATAATTCCTTTTAAGGACGACGTCCCCTATCTTAAATTGGACGTCTCGTCTTCTTGAATCATAATAATGAGCTTGTCGCTCCTGAGCAGCTTCAATATTACGAGTCGCTTCTTGATGAAGCGACCGCAATGCTTTTAGTCGAGTCATCCAATCTTGGATGGCACTTCTTTCCTCAGCTTCATTAGCTGCTTGGTCTTCATGACGTCGATAGTGATCAGGTGGAATCAATTGACGGCCATAATTCATCATGGCAGGACTCTCTTGCATGGAGTCGTGTACAGCCGTATTATAGGGAAAGGCAAATTCCAATATATATTTGTCCCAAGTGCGATGATTTTCTTCGACGAAGGATATGATCATCCCTTTTACGGTCTTGTTGGTCCTTTCGACCGGATTGGCCTGAGGGTGATAAGGAGGACTTGTGGAAGGTTTGATTCCTCGCTCTGTTAAATATTTGTTTAGTGACTTATTTTGAAAGGCTTTGCCATTGTCGGTATGAATAACTTCTGGCGTCCCGAAACGAAAAACAATTCTCTCATTGAACGCCTTGATTACCGAGGTTGCATTTACCTTTCTTACAGGTATGAATTCTATCCAGCGTGTAAAGACATCCTGGAATACTAATAAGAATTCTCGACCTTGAGAACTTTTAGGAAAGGGACCCATGGCATCAGCTGTGACAATTTTCCATGGTCCCGGAACTGGTCGACGACCCATCAGTCCTGCTGGAGCGACCGGAGGAATTTTCATCCGTTGACATACGGAACATTTCCGCACGTATTTCACGATATCTCTCCTCATAGTCGGCCAAAAATAATACCGAGCAACACTATCACATGTTTTACGGTTGCCTAAGTGTCCAGCCGTTGGGACGTCATGACTCTCCCTTAGAATCACTTGTCGATTTTCTTCTGGAACGACTAGCTTCCAGGCATCCTCGTCGTTCATCATTGTATCCAGTATTGGATCGGGTCGATAAACGTAGAGTCGACCACCCACTAGTTTCCAAAAGGGAAATTTATACGGATCCTCTTCTATTTGTTGACGTTTTTGGAGATACCACTTGTCTTGAATATCTGGAGTCTCTTCTATCGAACTTATTGGGATCCCATCATCCGTCTCATACATCCGCGAGAGTGCGTCTGACACATCATGTAAGGCACCCTTTCGATGTTTGATATCATACTGATATCCTTGTAGTTCTAGGGACCATCGAGCTAATCTACCGTTGGGGCTTCGTAGATCACAGAGCCATTCGAGACTCTTATGGTCTGTGATTACCGTAAAATGATAACCCTCAATGTATTCTCGAAATTTCCGTATGGCTCAAAGCACAGCCAAACACTCGCGTTCCGACACCGAATAATTTCTCTCTGCAGGAGTTAAGGTTCGACTGGCAAACGCTAGGACACGTGTACCATCTTCAAATGGTTGACACAAAACAACACCTAGACCTGTATCACTGGCGTCTGTTTCCAAAATATACTCCTTGGAGAAGTTAGGCCTGTGTAGAATAGGCGCTGTACTCAATAAATGTTTGAGTCTTTCAAACGATTCTTGTTGTGCTTGTCCCCATATATAAGGCTGGTCTTTCCGAGTTAACTGAGTGAGAGGCTCTGCAATTGTGGCAAAGTCGCCCATAAACTTCCTGTACCACGACACCATGCCAACAAATCTTCTCAACTGTTTTAGATTCTTTGGCGCCGGGTACTCGACAATAGGTCGGATCTTCTCGGGATCAGGTCGGAAACCATCTTTATTAACTAAGACGCCTAAATATCTGACTTCCTCCTTGCCAAAGACGCTTTTATTTAAATTGACAGTTAATCCTGCATTTTTAATTTTATTCAAAACATGCTCTACCCATTTGATATGCTCCTCAAAGGACTCGGTGACAATGATTATGTCGTCTAAATACGAGAAAGCATATGGTTCCAACTCAGGACCAATTAAGGAATCGATCATCCGTTGAAAGGTAGCCGGAGCTCCATTTAATCCAAACGGCATCCTGGTGAATTGGAATAACCCTTTTCCTGGTACAGTGAATGCCGTGATGGGTTTGGATTGAACATCCATCTTGATTTGGTGATAGGCACTTCCTAAATCTAGGGTGGTGATATACCTAGCACTTTGCAATTTCCGCAGAATGGAATCCATATAGGGTAGAGGGTAGGCGTCTGGCCTCGTTAAAGCATTCACTTTACGGTAGTCGACACAAAATCTCCAAGTACCGTCTGACTTCTTGACCATGACGACGGGACTCGACCATGGACTTGAAGACGGTTCAATAATGCCTTCTCCCAGCATCTCTTGTACTTGTCGGTGCATCTCTTCTTCTAACTTCTTAGATACTGGGTAGTACCGCTGCTTTATAGGCCGGGCGTCACCTACATCAATTATATGCTCGACCAAATGGGAACATCCAATATGAGGCATATGGTTAGGCTGGATTGATTGGACTACGGCTTGTATGCACCTTTGTTGACCGTCCGTCAATTTCCTAAGACCTGATGTCGTTTGACTCTCTTCAGGAGGAAAAGAAACCAAAGCAACTTGTACAGGAATCCCCTGGACACTTCCATTTATGGTTAAATAATTTTCGCGAGGATGAAGTATTGCGTTGAAATCGCGAATAAAGTCTGCGTCTAACAGACACTCTGGCTCTAAATCAGGCATGATTAGAGCCGTCAAATATTTTTCTTCGGTTCCAACTCTGAATGGCAGTCGTATTTGGCCAGTTATCGACACAGTTCTTCCGTCGGCGACTCTGGCGCCATCTCCTCCATATGGTTCAATAAAAATTCCATAAACATCGGCGAGTCGATAAGCAATTCGACCGATGACTGTACGGGCTGCTCCAGGGTCAAAAAGTGCTTTAAGGTGGTGACGATTAACTACAACGGTCACCCACCAGCGAGTGTGACCCTCTTCCGTCGCCATATGAACATCCGACGGGATAGGTTTCCTCCTTTACGCATCCCTGATCTCGTTTTCCCAGCATCGAGGGCAACTAAATTTCGTATAACCCGGTAATTGGCAATTATAACATTTAACTCCATTTCCGGGATTGTCCCCTCTCCTTGCCTGCGCCGCTATGTAGGATCCAGAAGTGAACGATTTATTGGAATTCCCAACAGGTGGCGTCACTTCTTCTTTGTTCCTCGTTGGACCCTGATGAGTTGGAGTGTACCCACGTCTTTTTGGCGCTGACCATATTCTTCTAGCGTTCGTCGCACGTTGGCCAGAAGGTAGCGTCTGTTGTCCTCGGTCTTGAATAGGTCGTCTGTTATCTTGCGGAGACATCTCTCTTTTTAATGAAGTAATGGCGCCTGTAATTTTTGAATCAAGTGCTGATACCAGACGTTTTTCCAAAGACCCCAATAATTTTGTACAGGTATCCTCGACAATTTTCTTGACGTCCCACTCTGATACGGATGCAACTGATGGAGTCGACTTGTTCTTATCCTGGACGACTACTTTATTTACGTCCATTGCAGCAAAGTCCACATTTTTCCTAATCGCCCCTTTTGCTTTGCCACGATATGCAACTTCCGGGCAAAATGAGTATTCAGGCGCAGGTGGTGGTCGATATGCCTGACTACATTTAATGATCCTCTCGGCCTCCCGTGCTTGATATAAAAGATCGTCAAACGATTGGATCCCCTCTCTATGTACGGCCATCTGCAGCTCTGGACGCAGATTTTGATGTAGCCAGTCTAATTGAATTTCCATTGATGGCGTCGGCACCCATCTATTTAAAATAGACTGAAGACAGATCATGTAGTCTCGGACTGACTCGTCTGGGCCTTGAGTACGCATATGTACTTCTTTTTCTAGGCGATGTTGAACATTTCTGTCGACACCATAACACGATCTGGCATCCTTGCAGAAATCCGCCCAAGTACGCCATTTCTTATTTGAGAAGCGATATCATTGCAGCGCTACACCAGTCAACAAATAAGGTAGAGCTTGTAAGAGTTCCTCTTGTGATGTTCCTGACATTAGACTACATTCCTGCACTCGTATTAAAAAGTCGACACTATGTTGATCATCACCGGAATAGGTGACGTTCCATCGACGAACAATTTCTCCTAAGTCTTTAGTTCGTAGGGTTTGATATAGCATATTACGATTTCTGTCTTGATCGTTGCGTCGGCTATTATTTTCGTTTAGCTCAAATGAACGACTTCCCCCCTCCCTAGAGACATTCTGGCTGGGTGACCTCTCCCCTAGGTCTCCAAGATGCGCTCTGCTCTGTTGTGGTAACTTGTGTACCTCCTCTACCATTCGTATCGCTTCTGGCGGTGAAGGGTAGTTGATATCGAAGGTATCACGAAATGTAACTTTTTCCGCCCTAGTCGCCTGGTCTAATGTGGTACTATTCGCCCTATTTGGCCATTCACTTCTCAACTGTTGAATGACTAGTTGGCTTACTTGCTGGGCCAATTCATTTAAATCTGGTCCGTCTTGATTCGAATTATCCTCTTGAATGGAATCCTGGATCAAATCATTGATTTCTTTTCTACGGTTCGCTGGCGACGATTCTTGTTCTTCGTGTACTTGAGCCTGAACTCTACGTTTACTTCTATTTTGGGTCTCTTCAATAAAACCCACGAAAGTCTTTAATAAAACATCGCGACGCGCTCTAGACTGTGATTCGTTTTCCCCTAATCTAGACTGTTCAAAGTCCGCCGCGGTATAGTTTCCTTCCAGTCGATCTAGAAGACGATTGACACGAATTCCTGGTCGACCCGATTTATTCAATTCGAGGCGTTCTAATGCCTCGTCCAATTCATAGGTTGACAAATGGAATACCCATTCGTCCAATTCACGGTATTCGTCTTGGCTCATCGTTTTCTTATTAATTCGGTTTTCTATATTTTCGGTAATCAAATAAGTTAATATTATGCCAATACTTACAAACACCGTAAACCAGACGAAGTCTTCCATTCATTTAATTAAGAGCCAAAAATAGTGAAAAAAAAAATTAAATTGAAAAAAAAATAAAAAAAATTAACAAATAAGTAAAAAAAATAAAATAAAAAAAATAATTAATTGAAAAAAAAATTAACAAGAAAATTAAAAAAAAAAAATTTAAATAATAATAATAATTAAAAAAAATAAATAAAATATTTAATTGTAATTTTTAAGACGTCTAATTAATAAAACCAGAGTTTCAATAAATTAGTATCGACTTATGTCAATTATTAAAAATACACAATTTGAATTTCACTTTAACATAAATTATTAAGACGTATTCACAATTATTCTATTTAGATCACTTAATGCTTTTGTTAAATAATTAAAATAAATTTTTTTGAAATTTTACGTCTGAATATATAAAATAATTTACAAGTTAAAATTTTCGTCAATTAATTTGACCTCCTATTTTTAAAACACCATAATCCACTCTCAATCGTCTTCTTTACAAAAATATTTGATTAAATAGACGACTTAATTATAATTTAAATCTTTAAAAGTACACCAACAATAAAAAAATTAGTTAAAATCGTTTTCTGACTTTCCAATGTTTATTTGATGGCTTCTATTAGTTAGCTCCTTGCACCAACTATTAGGATTTTAAAACAATTTTTAATTTTATAGAGTCATCATTAAACTAAATTTCACACCAACGCTTTCCGTTACTTAGACTTGGTCGTCTATTTATTAATTCGTCGTTTAATTTTAAATTAAACCTACAATTAATTAACTATACCTTTTAAATCTTAGGGATTTTAAACCAATTCGTAGTTTTATTGCAGAAATAATGTAAAACCTAACCTTAAAACAAGTAGTCCTTGTCGTCTAATTAGTAAAATAAAGACAACACTTTATATTAATTTTAATGTTAATGATCGACCGACTTTTCTAATTTGATTCATCGCAACGTTTTAACAATGAGCCTATACTTAAATACTAACATGTTAATCAACCTAATCAAGTCAGTATAATTAATCTTTATTTTAAAAAAAATACTAAGGCATTCACAATTGACATCAACTAATAATACTTTTCTCTTTCACTTATTAAATGTAATTATATTAGAATAAACCTTTAGACATTTCTTTGAATTACAGTTGAATTAACCATTAAAATATTTCCAAGTCAAGAAACATTCAAATAACGTTGATCACCAACACAAACACGTTTGAAATTTTATCGTTCACTTCAATATCTGATTATTTTAGTCGACCATACTCACTATCAGTCGACTTTGTCAATATCAGTCGACTATTTTTAATATCAGTCGACTATTTTCAATAAAAGTCAACTGTCTATAATAAAAGTCGAACAGCGAATATAGATTAGACGTCAACGTATATAAGAGTTATGTACTTCAAGAATTGATATCAATTTTGAACTAATAGTTTCAATTAGACTTCTAAATATTAATACACCACTTATAAAAGACAAACTACAATTATATACTATTTTATTAACCAATTACTGACTATATCATTATTGTTAACGTCATTGAGTCCACATTTGAAAAATTTAAGGCAAAGTCGACTAGTGCAACTATTATATGGTTTCTGTAACTGCCATTAATTATGGGAATAGTATCAAAACTAAAATAAATACCATATATACTAATAAACCACTTAATTAATTAAAAGAAATTATATATACAAGAATTTATTCATCTAAATATAATAAAAGTCGTTAAATAATGTTAACTCGAAATGATAATCGACTCTGATTATTTACTGAGTTGACATAGACGTTAACTCAAATTAAAGAGGATTGAAATAATTATTTTAAATATATATATACTAATCAGTTAAATTAGGAATTCGATGCCAAGAAGTGTATATAAACAATGACAAGTAATTATTTTCCTAAAATATAATTTGAAACGTGTTTGAATGTTATTGTTTCTTAAACGTCTAGTTTAAATAGGGAAAGTAATCTTATCAATTACTCATCGACTTATACTTAACTAAAAATACTTAATTAAAAATACTTGTCGACTATTGTATTCCACAATGTTTCCATATGACATCCACAACACATACACAAAGATTTGTCCTTTAATGATTATTAGCACAAAAGGGTTATATGAAGTTCGAGTGCCAATTTTGTAACTATGGTGCAATCATGAAATAATTCATAATTTAAAAAATAACGCGGTTGAACTTTTATAATTCAATTTTGTTCGGGCGCCATTTTGTAACGGTCTTTTAGATTTATTATTATTTTTAATAAGACGTCTATGCGTCTAATTCCAAGTAAAATTGATCTCGTGCCGACAGTTACAAAGGTGCCAATATACAACTAAGGCACCACCCGGAAAAAGAAAACAACACGAGTAAATACTTGAAATAAAAATACGAAAGGTGACCATTCAAGGAGAAGGATATGGTTTCGGGAAAATAAAAGTCTATATATATATATATATATATATAGCATTTCTCTCGGGTTATAAATATTTTCTTTTTATGTCTACAATATATATATATATATATATATATATATATATATATATATATATATAGATATATATAGAAAATATTTAGAACCCGAGAGAAATGCTAGAAAGCCGGGACAGAGCCGGTACTTACAAAAGTTGGTGCGTCGCAAAATACGGCAAGTCTCTCTCTCTCTTTCTGTCGATTTGAATAATGGACGTCGCTTGTCCCTAATTCAACAATTTCGCCAAAGGGTTTCAAAAACGGGGACGTCGGTTGTCCACTGGCACAAAGTTGTCCCACTATATATGGACGACTGTCCTTACGCAAAATCTAATATTTAATATTATTAACAGTAAAATTCGTAACCGAAAACGCACGCGTGTTCGTCGATTAACAATTTCTCGAGGTCTGGTTTCCCAATTACCTGTGAATACGCACGTACCTCTCCACACGATGTTGCCGGCTCTCGCTGCCTTGGTAGTCTGCTACTTCTAAAATATTTCTAGCCTTATAATTATTACGTATTACGTGGCGGAATTGTCGCCGGAGTCTGGGGAATAACGGAATGCTTTTTCCTATAATTAGATACTAAAACAAATATGAAACAGCTTTCCGTTACAGGTTAACGAAAATCAGTATCTGAAACATAATGTACTAATTTTTTATATCTTAATCGGTGTATTACAATAACATTAGTATAATATATTTATTTAATTAATTAATACGTAAAAGAAAACCCACAGCTATAAATAATAGCATAATGTAGGCAAAACAAAGTAAATAATGAATGACGAATAACGATCTTGCTGAATGATATATCCTTAAAATCAATTTAATTAAAAGTAAGTAAAATTGTCGTGAAAGGGTATTTAAAAAATATTGGTGAAAATCTATAACTAATTTAAATAAGATTTTATACTATATAGATATACTAATTTACAGAATGCTGTTAGTGTAATCATAAAAGTTTTCTAACGGGATAAAAATATTATTGTCTAATAGTATTGAAATATTTCAAAAAAGCAGTTAGTAGTTTACTACAATTTCATTGCAGAAGTAAAAAAACATCTTTTTATTTTAACATTATATTAATCGCGTGTTCCAAATATTTGTTCTCAAATTTGTTTCCACGATACTTTCGTTTCTTCCTTTTTCTGTACAAGATGTTTCCATTTACCGTAAATGCAATATAAACTGTTGCCGTATATATAAATAAAGATACCGCCCGATATTAGGAATTAGATGGAAGATCTACCTTATATTTGAAACATATAAAAATAATGAATTACAAGCTTATTTTAACTACAATAAGTTTTTTAGAAAAAATGTACGACTTGTAATTTTTGTATATTATTTCGGAAATTACAATAAAATATAGTACATTTATTTTTTTTAATATTACAGAGAATTCGATTCTTACAAATGTCATTCTACAAAAACATATTGTTTAATGTTTGTAATTTTTTTTTGACAATTCATTTTTGTAAATAAAATAACTAATAGTAAACAAGTAAAAAATTGTTTTCGTTACAAATGTTTAGTAAATGAACAATAAAAAAAAATCCCCGACATCGAAATCGAACTAAAAAAATTACGCGCTGCGCTTTAACTCATGCGCTTGTACCACTCGACTACGACGATTATACACAATTTTAATTTTCGAAGTATCTGATGAAGTTCAACCCCCCGTCATTTGTTTAATACATTCGCGCGCCCGACGGCCGGGATATATACATAAGGCTGTACGTTTCGACCGGCTTCCATAGACGGCGTCTCGGCGATCACGACACCAGGCCGTGATCGCTAAGACGCAGCGATTGGACCAGAATCCACACCGTATTGTCTTGGGTTTCAAAGCGATAGGCTCGAACAGTCTAATCGCAGCGCTCGTAACACAGATCCTAACGGAATGTTTCGAAAGCGCCAAGGCGCTACGCTGGGAAATTTCTTTCAGTAGGTAATACGGATATGTCTGATATGAGAGGTAAACGCACAAATAGGCCTCGGAAAATGAACGATATCGTTTATGATTTAGCGCTAAAACATCTCAATAACATTCCTCACAAAAAATCGCACTATACTCATTCGAAACGTTTATATTTTGAAAATCCAGAGCTTAATATAAAAGTAGTATATAATTTATTTAAAGAATATTATTTTGAAAATACAGACATGCACTTAAACATGAAATATTCCACTTACTTTAAATGGTTTAAGGAATACAGTCCTTACTCATTCAAATAGCCTCGAACCGATACTTGCGATTTTTGTACAGAATGTGAAAATAAACTTTCACTTGATAAAGAAGACCCCTGTAAAGATTACTACAGACAGCACTGTGCTAATGTAAAAAAATAAAAAAAAAATGAAAGACAAAATATTGAAAAAGTGTAGGGAGAATAACAAAGATTATACTACACTTGTTTTGGAATTTGATAACGCGCGAAATCTTCCGTTACCAAAGCTAACCGTAAGTTTACAATTTTATAAGCGTCTCATGTGGATGTACATATTTAACATGCATTGTCATAATGATTCTAATAGCACATTCTATTGGATGCTAGAACATACCGCAAAGAAATCAGCAAATTCCGTCGTATCACTATTATTCCACTTTTTGCAAGGTTATCTAAAAAAAAATAATCATGTAAAAAATGTTATTTTGTTTTCTGACGCCTGTGGGGGACAAAATAAAAATCATTTAGTAATTAAATTTTGTTCATGGCTCGCTAAATCGTACAATATCACAGTAATGCAAATTTTTCCCGTGCGCGGACATTCCTACAACCAGTGTGATCGTAATTTTGGGTGCTATGGAAAAAACAAAAAACGTCAAGTAATGTGTTTACTATAGATACTTTGTAACACAAAGTAGACAGTCCGTCTACTTGCGTTCCCAACTAAAATACTTACCTCAAGAAAGAAGACTGAAGATTGGTGCATCGTCCCGTCAGAATCCACTTAACCATCCCCAGGAACCGTTCCCCAATGTTGGTGCTCGTCCTGTCAATTCGTCGGTGTCTTCGTCCCATCTCGTAGAGCTGTCCATAGAAGATGTACCTGTAAACATAGAAATTATTAATCATAATTGTTTAAATAAGGAATCTGTCATTGTCGTAACTAAGTATTGTCATCGTCCAAGGAAGAGGAAAAATATATTAAAGAAATGTAAACACTATACTTACATGTGCACTCAGCTGTTCCGATGGTCTGCTTCCTCGTGCCGGAATCGCTGCTGGCTGACGTCCTGTTCCTGAAACATAAATTTACCCATCCTTACACAAAGAAATAGTCCTTAATAATTAAAGTTTAAACTTACCGTAACTGCTGCTCCTTTTCGCCTTCCTCCAAAACTCCAAACTCCGTTTTCCATTGCCGTCGAGAGGATGACTCCGATTGCATTCTCCTGTACCCGATCCTTTGGCACTCGGACCCGGAGTGAACCACACACGAAAACCCGCACAAACTTTAAATTATTCACTTCAAAACACTCGAAAATCTCGAAAACCGAGACGACCTGTCACTTCAGTCGTCGTTCACCGTGGACTGGCTATCGCGCAGTTTTACGCGCAACTCGTCGGCCATCTTGATCAAACTCAGTCCCTATTGGTCAATTCATTTGTACAGAGTCTCTGTCTACCTTCCATATTCGCGTAGTCGACGTTCGTCGCACTCATGCATGGAATAGACTATTGCTGTCGCGCTCATCGAGTCGACGTTCGTCGCACTCATGGCCCAATGTACAATTACTAATTCGTCATCAATATTGTCTGCGCTTGTCGCACTCGTTACATATATCATTACCCCTTCCAGTGCCGAGTGAATGTTCGTCGCACTCGTGCAGAAACCTCATTCAGTCGCCCACCCCTTTTTGAAAACTTAGACTTGCCCTACTATTCCCAGCATTGCCAAAATTATGTTCCCCGTCTTTGTCCTTACGTTGTCTTAAATTCGTCCTTATTCGTAATTATTTTTCCTTTTTGTTTGTCCCCTGAAAGTTAGTATCCAGGACTGACGCTGTGGCGTGATGGAAACGGGTCAGACCATCTTCACTTCACTTCTGTGTGAACCGTTAAGGCGAACAACTGATTATCAAAATTATATTGCGTACAAAAATCATTTTGTGTTGTATTCGTGTGTGAATATTAATATATTGTGCGAATCTCGAGATACCGAAACAAAAGTAAGTACTGTGCACAGTGCGCGGCGAATTATTTTTATTATATTTTTTATATTATATTTAGTAAAGTCCTCCCCCACAATTTTGTAATTTCCCCTTTTAAAATATATATCAA
This sequence comes from Trichopria drosophilae, assembly GCA_030407085.1. Lineage (NCBI taxonomy): Eukaryota > Metazoa > Arthropoda > Insecta > Hymenoptera > Diapriidae > Trichopria > Trichopria drosophilae. The sequence goes on along the minus strand of CM059584.1, from coordinate 66,766,769 downwards.
TACCCACATATCCCCTTTGATAATTGTTATTTTTTTATTCCCCCCTTTTTTTTTAGAGTAAAAACCAGAGTCCCCGTGTCGTCGGGACTCAATACGGTTGTAAATGGCGCAGCCAACGTGTGGCCCGGAAAATTAAAAAGTGAAATAGTAAAAATTAAAAGAAAAGAAAATTTTAAGTGTAACGGTCTCGCGAAACGGTTGTTGGCTCGCGTGACCAACAGAAAATTTTTTGAACAACAGTATTTCTCTGAATTCCCTGAACCCCATTTCCCAATACATAATTATTAATAAATGTAATATAATATATGTAATATAAATTTAAATATATGTGATATGATATATATGGTGCAATTATTATATGAAAAATTTTATGTGAATGAAATAATAGATATTTTCTTTCAGGTTTTCTTGTTAACATTGGAAATAAGTTTTCCTTCTATTAATTATTTGGGAAGTGAAATTATTAATTAAGTTAAAGATTTTCAAATTTTATGGTGTTCGAAAATTTCCCCCTCCCCTCCCAGTGTTAATTTGAATTGAATGTGTGATAACCGTGAATTAAATTTTGTTATTTTTTTCTTTCGATTTATTATTATTGAATTTAATAATTTGAATTGGTTTAAAGTGAATTAAATTTTTTTTATTAAATATTTTTTTTTGTGTGGGTGTTATTATTAAATTTAATTTTTTTTTATTATTGATTTAAAAATAAAATTTTTTATTTTTTTTTTTATTTGAATTAATTTAGAATATTTTATTTATTTTTATATATATTTTTTTTGTGATAAAATTATTATTTTTTTTGTTTATTTTTTTTTGTTTTAAAAAAAAAAAAAAAAAACAATGGCGGAACAATACAGACTGTTCTGGGATAATCATGTTGCCCACAATACCACCCCGACACCGGAAGTACCAACAACTACCACTAGTGCGACAGTCCCAACAATAACCCCTCCAATAATAACTACAGTACCCGTGACTGCAACTTTTGTGACCACTACCTCTACTGCTTCAGAATCCCGAAAGGCCACGAAAGAGCAATATGAAGCCATATTAGAGAGCATTGAAAATATGAATTTCTTAGATTTTATTAAAGAATGCGATAGGGCTGAAATTGCTTTTAGCGGTGACTTTAGAATAATGCAAGATCGGTTAACACGATATAAGGTGTTAACTACTTACCCCGATTCCGATGTTGATTGGAATGAAGCAGTGGATGGTAGAGGTGAAGCATTACCAGTTACCCTTGGTAAAGCATTAAGTGACCCAGTAATAGGAAATATAATCCGGAACCCCTTACAAAATACTGTACCCCCTAGCACCGTTACTACTAGCGCCGCCCAGGAGCTTGGCGCTCGCGTACGGGATCCTTCCCTTATTTTTCCTTCCGATCGATCTCGCGTATTTTATAAAGACCCAGAATCTTTTATGGAAGATCAGTCCAGTCATCCTGAACCACCTACCCATTCAAATACCCTTTTAAGATCCTCAACTATCCCTACAATTTCCTTAGCCCCTGCCACTCCTCCCATTATTAACCCAAATATAACCTGTGATCCTCCCTCTCGTCATACTGTCCATTTTCCCCCTGACCAAACCTATAATTTATCCCTCCACGATCGTTGAGCAATGGAGAACCCAAGGTCCAAAATTTTCCGGAGAGGACGACGAAGACGCCGAAATTTTCCTGCTAAAATTAAAGGAATACGGCGTTAGTCGAGAACTCTCCGAGGAAGAATTATTGCGTGCCCTCCCCGAGGCATTCACTGGATCTGCTTTAAATTGGTATCGAGTAGAGCAGGGATGCTGGTCCACTTTTGATCAATTTGTCTCCAGTTTTAAATCGGTTTTTGGTCAGATGCATTCCGAAATAAGTATTCGACGAGATATTTCCCTACGTATCCAAGGTTTAGAAGAATCCGCCCGAGACTTTATAGTAGCTTTACGTGGTCTTTTTAATTTATTATCCACCCCTCCTCCCCTTGAAGAACAATTAGCTATATGCTGCCACAATTTGCGTCCAGTCCTATCGGAAAGAATTTCTCGAGAAAAGGTAAATAATTTCTCAGAATTGTACCAATTATGTAGACATTATGAAAACATAATGCAGAGGGAAAAACAATATAGGCCCCCTCCTTCTGCCTCCCTATCCTTTTGTCCTACCTATGCCTATGACCCTAATAAAAATAGACCAAAAATAAGAATTGCTGCTACCGATCCAGTTCCTGAAAATCCCCCTTCCTTTCGTACTCCAAGCCCTACCACGTCATCATCGGTCCCACAAACCCCGATTAATCCTTTAAGGCAATATCGTCCAAAAATTCCTCCACCTCCTTTAAACCGGAAAGCAATGCAAAAACCAAAATCACAACCAGAAGTTTCTTCCATTCCACCCCTAATGAGTAAAGTAGTAAAAGCCCCCTCTCAACCCCTAACAGGTAATAGTGTAAGATGTTTTAATTGTAAGAAAATAGGCCATATTTTTAGAGAATGTCCCGATTCCCTCGGATACTTTTGTTTTATTTGTGGATATCCGGGAAAATCGTCAGTAAATTGCCCATCGTGTGCTCGTAGTCGTACGGGAAACGTGTAGCCGGGGGGACCAAATCGTTTCTGTCTCCCCGTAAAAATTTGTTTCAGAAACCCCATAAAATCCGATTGAATAATTTAGGTTGTATACATTCCCCTTCATCAGATCCTCGTTACTACGTTTGGTTAGAATTGAACGGAACCCCCTTAAAAGCCCTTGTAGATTCTGGAGCATCACAAACATACTTAGGTGTTGGTTGTGAGAACATACTGGCTCCATTTTTAAGACCAATTGAAGAAGAAGTAAGAGTAGTAGACGGAAGCGTTGTCCCTTTGCGTGGAGTCGTGTCCCTAGAAATAAAATTAGATAATGATGTCCAATTGCTAGATGTGAGAGTAGCCCCCCTTAGTTATGCATGCGTTTTAGGAATAGATTTTTTAGAATTATTTGGAATTAAGATTGATTATGAGAGAGGAATATGGAAAACTAAAAACGGCCCTTTTCGTAAATTCGGTAGAAATATTGGTATGATTCCCGTCCAACCTATTTATGATTGTGCCGGTTTAATAAAACCATCATTTTATGCAGAAAAAAAACTTAATGAACTATTAACCCGATTAATTTCCGTATCCCATTCCCCAGTCCTAACCCATACCCATCTAGCCCAGCATACTATCAATGTACAAAATCATCCCCCTATTCGACAAAAAACCCCGTGTGTTATCCCCTTATATGTTGAGAATTGCCCAAACGGAAGTTGATAAAATGTTAAGTGAGGATGTAATTGAGAAATCTGTGAGCCCGTGGATGAGTAACCCTGTAATTGTTCCAAAAGCCGACGGTATGCACAGATTTTGTATAGATTATAGAGATGTTAATAAAGTAACTTTGAAAGACGCGTATCCCATCCCTAATATGGAACGTATTTTATCAGCAATGCGTCGTGCCCGTTGTGTTTCCAAATTAGATTTAAGCCAAGCATACTTCCAGGTCCCCGTAGAACCCAGTAGTCGCCCAATCACCGCCTTCGCCATCCCAGGAAGAGGCATGTTTCAATTTAAGAGAATGCCTTTTGGATTAACAAATGCCCCTGCCACATTCCAAAGGCTAATGGATAGACTCATTGATCCTGCTTGGGAACCCCATGTCTTTGCCTACCTAGATGACGTAATAATAGCCACGGAATCGGAAAACGAACATTTTAAGTATTTAGAGATTGTTTTGAAAACATTAGTTGAAGCTGGTTTAGATATAAATCAACAAAAAAGTGAGTTCTTCTGTTCCGAGGTTAAATATCTGGGTTACGTCATAGGCAAGGACGGGTTAAAAGCGGATCAAGATAAAATAACCCCTATTTTAGAATACCCCCCTCCTACTACCCTGAAACAATTACGCCGATTCCTGGGAATGGTTGGTTGGTATGCCCGTTTCCTCCCTAACCTATCCAGAGATCGAGTCCCGTTGACACAGCTCCTAATGAAGAACGCATCCTGGCACTGGGGAGCTGAACAACAACAAGCCTTCGATACCCTCCGTTATTCCCTTACCTGTACTCCTGTTTTAGCCCGCCCTAATTTCGAATTACCCTTTTCAGTCCAGACAGACGCTAGCGACGTTGCTGTAGGTGCCGTTCTGACCCAGGAAATAGACGGATTTGAACATCCCATTGTTTTTGCGAGTCGAGTATTGACTGCGGCGGAACGGAAATATATAGTAACGGAGCGAGAGTGTCTAGCTGTGTTATGGGCAGTAAAAAAGTTCAGGCCCTACATTGAGGGAACCACCTTTGACGTGATCACAGACCACAGTAGTTTACAGTGGTTAAGAAATTTACGTGATCCGACGGGACGATTGGCTCGTTGGGCACTGGCCTTACAGGCGTATGATATGAAGATAATACATAGGAAAGGATCCCTCCATGTAGTGCCGGACGCCCTTTCCCGAATGTATGATTCTTTTGATGCCGCCCTTTTTGCGATAGGAGATTCCGAAGATAATTGGTATAAAGATAAAATGAATAATATTAGAGAATTCCCATTTAAGTACCCTAATTGGAAGATAGTTGAAGATAAGATATATTACCATCGCCCTCACCCTGTTATAGAGCCCGCCGTGGAAGACCTTGATGCTTGGAAGTTAGTATTGCCCTCAGAATCCCGTCTTCGTGCCATAAGTGATGCCCATGATAACCCACAGTCTGGTCATTTAGGAGTCGACAAAACGTATCAACATTTGATACAAGACTTCTTTTGGCCTGGCATCTTTCATGATGTGGCCAAATATGTCGCTCGATGTCCTGAATGCCAACGCCAGAAAGTATCCCAACGCCCTCCTGTAGGTTTGATGCGAGAAAGAACTACGGAATATCCCTGGAGTACCGTAGCTGCCGATTTAATGGGTCCCTTTCCCCCCAGTAAACATCAGAATCAGTACATAATTGTTTTTCAGGACCTATTTACCAAGTATGTGGAGGCAAAAGCCCTTCGATCGGCCACAGGATCGGCAATATCGAATGCTTTGGATTCTTTAGTGGTCAATCGTTGGGGTTGCCCAAAATATTTTGTCCCCGATAATGGAATAGAATTTGATAATGAGTACTTGGATCATCATTTACAGCAGCTAGGTATCTCCAAAGTCCCAACACCCCCCTACCATCCCCAAGCGAATCCTGTGGAACGTGCCAATAGAACCCTAAAAACGATGATTTCCTCTTTTGTTGGTATGGATCATCGTGATTGGGATTTGCACTTAAATGAATTCTGCTTTGCCATGAATACGTCAGTACAAGCCTCCACCCAAATGACCCCTGCCTTCTTAAATTTTGGTCGCAATCCCCGTCCGGCTCGAAGTATCCGTAATAATGACCCAGTCACCCTTAATAGTAATGACCCCACGGCATGGAGAGATAGAATAAAACGATTACCGTTGATTCATGATTGGGTTCGAAAGAATTTAGAGCAAGCTGCAAAAAGACAAGCCCAATATTATAATAGAAATCGTGTAGACTCCCGTTTTAAAATAAATGATTTAGTAATGAGAAGAACTAGAGTTCTGTCGTCCGGAATTCAAAATTTTGCAGCTAAATTAGCACCCAAATTTACCGGCCCCTTTCGAATTATTAAAGTATTGCCCCCGGTTGTGTATGAGATTGAAGATAATAGTACTCGGAGAAATCCAAAAGTACATATCAAGGATTTGAAATTGTATGTGACCCCTGATACACCCGTTAATAATAATTTTTCCGGCCCAAGTAATGAAAATCCGATTATGAGTAGAAATGAAGAAACCCCTAATACCGTACAAATTACCCAAGAAATACCCCCTCTAGTCAATCTTCCTCCAAAAAGAAGAGTACTTACAACACAAAAGTACTTCACCATGTTACTAGTTGATCTTAAGAATAAACTTTTTTATTAGTATTTTTCTTTACTTTGTACAGCACCATTGACTTTTTAATAATTAAAGAGGCAACGAGTCAATCACCGCAAAGCCATCTAATCAACTGCTCACGTGGAGTGAAACAACCACCAATGTAGAATTTGAAGACAACGTTGAATCAGCGGACATTTCCTTGGCAATGAGCTCCGAGTTAATGTATTGTAAAATAGGTACATGCTTTATCCAATAATATATATAAATGTTTAGGTAAAATTATACATAACTATACAGATACGTGTTCTGAATTTTTCGGTGTGGATTTTTCTAAAGCCCAGTTATTGCTGCCTGATGTAAATTTTGTTAAAATACATATACTTGTTTCGGTTTCTCCTTTCTTCCTTTAAGAAATGTTCCTCTTGTGTTATATTGGATTTTTATCTTCAATTTATCAGCGAAATACCTAAACAACGTGTACCGTTTCTAATTGTATCTCATATATATACGCATATCCCCCAGATGATAGTTTTCGATCCATGAATAAAGATTGGGTTTCCAGGGACAGGCATCGTCGGTCCGAGGACAAGTATGGAATGGGCGTCCGAGGATTCTCAATCTTTACGAGGTCGTACAATTCTACGAATAAGGATAAAAAATAGCTTTTCTTAAATTTACTTCAGGGACTCAGAACTGTCCTTTAAGGGCGTACTTTACGAAAACGGTTGAAGAAAAATATATTACAGATGTTACACGGACGGAGATTTAAATTTACACTTAGGGCGTAAACCGCCCAAGACCGATATGCATTAAATGTCATTCAAACATTCGCTTACCAATAGATTTTTTTTTTCATTCAAATGCTTGTGATCAAATCAAAGATTGAATTTCAATGAAAATGCTGTACTTTTAGGCATTCGTTTGTTACATTTTCAATCGTTCTTAATACGAGGCTTCTTACCAGGTACTCTGGCGACGGCGGCCACTATCAGTGTCTGTATTATTTCTGTCTGTTCGCTCCTGGCCCTGATTTTATCAATAAAAATCACTGACCTCTGGCGTGCGGGTGCGGGTCAGGTTTGCAGCAGAATCAACGCTATTTGACACTATATAACTTTATTTACACTAATTAAAATTACATTAAATGACTACTAAACTAAAATTGCGGAGATCGCGAGGAATCTCTTGCGGCGCGGCGAAAATGCAAATTGGAAAAATTCCAAAAGGTTGCGACAATGGTGCACACGTGGGTGACCTTTTGCGAGCGGTTCCAGACTGACCAGGAACAACACCTCCGGAACCAGGTACCGCCACTGGATCCTTCAAGACCGCGAAGGTTATTACTGGTCAGTTTATTGCGCGCGTGATTTAAATAATCAGATTAATGATACCGACGATCGGTAATTAATTAGCGCGAGTGCGACGAACCGTCTAGCGACACCTGCAGATGTCGCCACTCATACCAATTTCGGCACGGTCGCGGATGCCGCGCGCACACTGATTAATATCGTCATTATTTCTGAGTATTCTGTTATTTAGATAATGATGAACGGACAGCTCTGACTGTGGTTACGATGTCAACTGATTCAACGAATTCAGCTATTTTTTCCATGGTTCAAATTCATTCGGACCATACATACGCCACGACCCTCGAAACGATAGATATACCCAAATTAAGAAGAGTATTTACGACTGAACAAATTAAAAACATTATTTGTAGATTGGTAAGCATCTTGATTTTAAATATAGTGATATGATCCCTGCTTAGAAAAACGGATAGGATTGCAAGTCAATCCGCTTGAGCCCTGTTTTCTAAACGTATTATTTTAATCATTCTTTATCCGAATATTGGATAGAGAAACAGTATGTTTGCATCCAACCGGTTTATGACAAGTTCCAATTTGGTTCCATCCTGTTCCATCCGCATCAATATGCCAAACTAATACATATCTATCCGAAGTCTATCAGGTACAAGTTCATCCTGTTCCATCCGTTTATTTTTTATCAATTTCTTTCCATTCATTGTCTGTAGTAAATGTAATACGTTTCTATCTGATCTTGTGATGATAACTGTATCCATTATTCCACAAAGAGGGAGGGGAGAGATACAGACAGAGGGAGATACCAAACACGCAGACGCAGAGAGAGAGAGGGGGGGGGAGACACACACACATACACTTTCGCATACAGTTCACAATTATATACATCAGGACGCTAGCTTATGTACTGAGCGGAGAAAACTCTGCCACTTGCTAGAAACGAAACATCGGATAGGAATACACACACAAGGATAGAAATGCCATCCGAAATCCGATTATTTCTATCCAAATACTCATATTTATCCGAAAATATCCACAAAAAGTACTACAACTTAATCCACTTTTGTATGAAACCACTACTATGAAACCACAAGGTTCATCCGTTTCTATCCGACCAAACGGATACGCATCCTTTCCACTCTTATCCGAAAATTCTATCCTTTCCATTTCGTTAGAACTCCAGCAGTACGACTTTTCCATGAAGTATCGAAAATGTACTAGTAATGTAGTGGCCGATGCACTGTCACGCAGTCCTGTCGCAGAAATTAGCACCATCACACACGACTGGCACGATCGGATGTTCCAAGCAGTGCAGAGCGTCACATGTACCGACCAAAGATTCCGTGTGCAGGATGGTCAACTATATCGACGGATCCCTAAGAACTTCCAGAGACCAGACGCGCATGAATGGAAGTTATGTGTGCCCAGTAAAGACAGGTTAATCGTGCTACTGGAGTGTCATGATGCGCCAACTGCGGGCCATCTCGAACTCACGAAAACGCTACGACGACTATATTCGTGCTACTACTGGCCCGGAATCGCACGAGACACCGCTCGTTATGTCCGGCAATGTCGACGTTGCGCCGAATATAAGCCGTCACAGCAATCCACACCTGGGTATATGCAGGCTACCCCGGTTGACGAACCGTGGCAACATGCCAGTAGCGATTTAATCTGCCCATTGCCACGCTCCAGTAGTAGTCACAGGTGGGTACTTACATACCAAGACCGTATTACGAAATGGCTGGAGATCCGACCCCTAAGGAATGCGACCGACGACGCCGTCATACGGATCATCCACGAGCATTTTTTACGACACGGTGCTCCGAGATTACTGACCAGTGACAATGGGAAGCAGTACCTATCCAAAATATTCCAGCAGTTACTCCGAGACGCCGGCGCGGAATACCGACCTACGCCCCCGTATACGCCCCACTGCAACCCGATTGAACGCACCAATCGTGTGGTAAAAACAATGATAAGTCAGTATGTGGGGCCTAAACAACGCCAATGGGACCAGTTGTTACACGAGTTCCAAGCAGCGTACAACTCCGCGGTACACGAATCTACTGGATTCACACCTATCTTTTTGAACACGGGACGTGAATTTCGCGTGCCCGGAAGGTTGTATCAACCCCCGGACAGTAAAGTCAGTGCTAACGACCGTTTAGAGCAGTTACAGGATTGTTTTGACCTAGTACGTAATAACCTGGCCAATGCATTTACTCGTCAAGAAAGACATTATAATTTGCGTCGTCGCCAGTGGGTATCCGAAATTGGCGATAGGGTATGGAAGAAAGAACGAACCCTGTCTAATAAAGCAGCCTTTAAGAATGGGGCATTGTGCGCAAAGTTAAGTGGCCCCTATACTGTTATTAAAGTCCGTTCGCCTGTGATTTTCGACATTACCCGGAATGGCCGTACCTACCGACATATACATATTTCCGACCTGAAGCCCATGTCGGAAGAACGCGAAGAAGCGGTACCGGTACCACAATTCCCCCGACCAGACACCAGAGGTAACGCAACCTGGCGCCGCCGAAGGAGCGTCCCCCCCCCCCCTTCAACCAGAGGCGATTGAAGGAACGCGGCGGCGCGGAAGACCCAAACGAGTCAACGTGCAAGCGCGCCAAGAATGTCAGCGCGATTCTAAAGAGCCGCCCCTCAGTTTAGCACCGACGCTCGAGCAGGATGGACCGTGCCACGAGCGACCACGAAGCGCAGGTCTGCGCCCTCGTCCTTATACGCCCAGGACGGCCACCAACCAGCGCAACTCCTCAAAGGCTTCAAGCGCCCAATCAACGCCGGCTGCGCATTCTAAGCGACGTCCGGGTCGACCAGCTGCGAATAGAAGTGCTACCCGGTCAACCACTACCGCGGCCGTTTCCGAGACATTTTGCGCCAGCTCAACGCCCTCTAGCACGCATCATAACAACCCCTCCACGAACTCTGGCCGGACCGAAAGTTCGCAGAATCAGGCGTACCACGACACATCGTCGGAGCCCGGCACAGCCGCCGATCGTACCGCCGCCACTGAACGAGACGCCGAGGGTAAGTGCTCCCACATTCTTGGTCACGCGAAGCGGGCTCAAGCCCGGATATCGAATCCCGCGACGCCGGACAGCACCCAACATAGTGGGATGCATAGACACCGCACCGTACGACACCCAGTTGACCTCACCAGAACCAGCGGAGAGCCATAACCGACGAATCCACAGCGGTACAGAAGCCTCGAACCGATACGAGCAGCGAGTGCAGCAGCAGTTGCAGAACGTGTAGCAGCAGCAGTTGCAGCACATGCAACAGTTGCGACAGCCACAGCGACAACGAAATCCCCACTATCGAACGCCCGCGCACTCCAGTGCCGCCCTTAGTGCCGGTCACCGAAGCAGCGATCAGACTTCCGACCACCACCGTTCCAGTCCAGCCTGTAAGTGCCGAGAGGATAGTCCCACCGGCCCCACCACGAGAGGATGGCGCAGAACCCTCGCCATCCGACTACAACGCCTCGCCGGATACTTTTCCGATAATGATGGGACCGCAGCAAGTGATGATATCGGTGTACATTCCGAGAACCCGTAGACGATGGAGACATCGCACTAGCGAGGGGCAATACGTCGCACGATGGGATACCCAAGGCCGTCTAAAGAGCGTCGTGTTCCATCAGAGAAGCAGTGAGACGTAAGATATTTACTGTATATTTCTTTTGTAAGCTAAGATGACCAGCGGGTGTGGGTAGACCGACCACTGGGTCGATCCCCGTTATCTTCAGGCATTGACGCCGTTTATTTTTTCGTAGTATATAAGAACCCGCGCAGGTTGTAATGCGAGATGACTCCCACGTGTACCGGCTGCGCAGCCGCTAGCGTTAAAAAAAAAAAAATGTTTTGTTAAATCGGCGACTGCGATTACTAAGTTTGTTTACATTTAGGTAGTATTTTTTTTCCGTTCGATCCAACCAGGGTAATTAAGTTTGCAGTTGGGACAATTTAAAAAGGTTGGTAATCTAAGCGTCTTGTTTCTTCTCTTCTCGAAAAAAAGGGGGGGGTGTAACGCGAGAATTGAATTACGCGCGTCACAGGGCCGTAGGCCGACCCTACCGGGCCCCACGCGTTGGCAGGCACGGGCCAGCAGGCGTCGGCGCCCCGTGCCTTATCACGCATATATAAGGCCGAGCGCAACCAGATATAATCAGTTGTCCCCGGTCAACCAGCAGCGAAAGTCTTGCTCTCATTGCATAAAACCAGGCGCTGAGATGTGCTCGCATAACCGGCCTTTTCTGTTCCCCGGAGTATTGCTCCGTCCCGAGAGTATTGTTCTCAACCTCCGACCGACCGTTCCACGGAGTATTGCTCTCGACTTCCGACCGACCGTTCCCAGGAGTATTGCTCCGATCGATCTTACCGACCGACCTCGGTAATCTCAATAATAAGATATTTCCGCCTCGAGAGTCCTGCTCTCGACTCATCTGATCTTCATTGCCGACTGTCGCGGAACCTTGTACACTGCCCTATTCCATCGCAGAGAGGGTCCGATCCTGGATTGCCCATATTCGGTAAACCTCGGTAATATTCGTGCACGGTCATTTCACGGTTAAGTGCTGCTCTTTGTACTAGATTTAAGTTGATCGAATAAATACTAGATTAATTCTTTAAATATCGAGTTAGTTGTCTTTCCTTCACCGTACCTATAGTCTACTCGCCGTTACGAGCCGACAGAACGGGGCACGACGAGATAGACGAAAACAGAAAACCGTTACAAATTGTTTCTAGATCCCAACAATTGCGCTGGACGTTTTTACTTACAATTAGACAATTATTCTAACACATAACGTCGAGACGTCGAAGTCCTCAACCATATAATCTGGGCTCGTCCCTCCCTTTTGAATTCTCTAATAGCGTATTCGGGTGGGCTGCACCGTTTCTGCACCTGTTTTGCACCGTTTCTCCGCTTTGCCCTCAGACTCACTAGTTCCTAATCTACGTCCCGTGAAAATGCAAGAAATGTACAGCTTGCGTGGGAGTTGTTCAACTGCCCGAACACGTGCACTGAAAAATGCATAAACGGTGCAGACGATGCAGTCCGCCCGAATACGCTATAAAAATATTGAAATTATTACCCCCACCCCCCTCCCCTTTATACACTCACATCTTATCTTATCAAACCTAAAACCAAAGTTACAGTTATCATCTACACCTTTCTTTAAAAAAGTAACATACTAATGGGAACGCGATGGTTAAGTGGTTAGCATGCTCGCCTCGTAAACTGAACGTTCCTTAGGTCGTAAGTTCGAATCCCCGTCCGGCAACTTTTTCTGATTATTTCCATTGCGGATACTTCAGGAAACCTTGCTGGGCGAAGGTACGAATTTGAGACTGCTACCGACATCAGTCGGTAGTTATCGACACCGTGAATAGTATTTCTGTGATCGACGCTTCGTCAATATTATCTTGAATGAAAATAAGACAATGTTTGCGATGCGCTCGCTACGGCACAGGCCGCCGACTAACTGTTGACGGTGTCGATTATGTGTAGTATATAGGTTATGTGTAGATCGCTTCTCGGCCTCATGGCTAAGATGATCTTTTTTTCTGTTCTTATATGTCTGCACTTTGAAAATATTTTATTTTGATTAGTTACCTATTTATTCTGTTTATATATTTATTTTGTTTTGTTTACATATTTTATTTTTCTGTCCCTTATTTATTTACTTCCCTCTATTTTTCTGCTGTCCCTCCTTTTTCTATTTTATTTGTGTATTTATTTGGTGGTCCTTATTGTTATTTATTTACCCCTATTTATTTATTTCCCTCTATTTTACTTTTATTTACTTTTTGTTGTGCCCTTGCCTCCCATCCCCTTTTTTATTTGTTTTTATCTACCCTTATTTTTTAACTATTTCCCCCCAATTATTTTTTTCCTCCCACCTATTCTCTGCCCCTTCTCCGGCATCTGCGGCACGCTATGGGGGAGGACAGTAGGGAGGTGATAGTGCACTTCCCCCTCCCCCCCCATGTCACATGCCCATTTTGCCACGACGGCCGGACACCGTATACACATGGTGTCAAGGGTCGTGGCATATACATCAGGCACGAGGACCTGAGTAAACATCTCCGGATCAGGCATCCGGGGTATGTTAAAGTGTTTGGATGCGTGGAGTGCAGCCTCACCCTCGGTGACTTAAAGAGGATGAGGAGGCACTTCACGGACCTGCACGATAACCCCGGAGTAAGTAACCTCGTGCTGACCCTTGAGCCCGTTTTACGGTCTTTGGCCACTCTGGGGGCGGTTACATGCTGTGGGGTAGGTCCATCAACAACCTGACCTACGCGGACGACACCGTGCTACTAGCTAGCACCCAGGAGGAGATGGAGGCGCAGCTACGCACCGTGCAGGAGGCGGCGGAGGCGGTCGGATTATCGTTTAACCCGGCAAAGTGTGCCACACTACATATTGGTGGTGGCCGCAATGCTGGGGTCCGGCCGACGACGTTTAGCCTCCAAAACGGCGTAGTCAAGTCCCTAGGGGTTGGCGAGGCGTACGACCACCTCGACATACCCACGGGGTTCCAGGTGCGACAAACACCCATCACATCAATCGGAGATCTTGTTAGAGACCTCCGGGCGGTGGATGGGTCTGCACTGGCCCCCTGGCAGAAGATCGACGCCGTGGCGACGTTTCTGCTGCCGCGGCTGGACTTCCTGCTAAGGGGAGCCAGCGTCGAGAAGGGACCACTGACCGAGGCCGACCGGCTTATAAAGCAGGCGGCCAAGGGCTGGCTCAACCTCCCGCAGCGAGCGAGTGCGGAGGTGGTTTTCCTGCCCCCCAACCAAGGGGGTGCGGGACTACTCCCGCTCGCGGACATGGCGGACGCTCTGACCATCGCCCACACCCTCAAACTACTGTCGGCGTCGGATCCGATGGTTAGGGGCCTCGCCATGGACTCGCTGCTGGACGAGGTACGGCGGAAGATCGGCCGTGAGCCGGACAATAACATCGTCGCCCAGTACCTCTCGGGTTCTTCCGAGGGTGTGCTGAAGCGACCGTCCAGTGGTCTCGCCTCGACGTGGAGCGATGCCAGGTCCGCCGCCAGGAGACAAACTAAACATCTTGACCTCTGCTGGCGGTGGAGCGAGCATCGGGCAGAGTTCGCCCTGGAGTGCCGTGGGTTGCGAGGTGGTAGAGTTATCATCCCGCCCGCCGCGCGGTGGCAAGTTATCGGCCGCCTGAGGACGGCAGTGGCTGGTCGATACCGGAAGAGCCTTTTAGCCAAAAAAGATCAAGGCAAGGTTTTCGAGGTGTCGTCGCGATGTGGGGTTTCCAACCACTTCATGCGCGATGGCAGAAATACCCGTTTCGCCGAATGGCGCTTCTTACATCGCGCTCGTCTCGATGTCCTGCCCCTGAATGGAGCCAGACGTTGGGGCGAGGGTGACAAGCGCTGTAGGCGATGTGGCGCAGACCTCGAAAATCTCCCGCACGTGATCGGCCACTGCGGCCCCCATGCGGACGCGATCCAAAGGCGCCACAACAACATCGTGGATCGCCTAGCCGCCGCGCACCATCTTCCCGGGGACATGCGCAAAAATAGGCCCGTCGAGGGCGCTGAGGGTGAATTGGCGAACCTCCGTCCCGACCTCGTCATCCGTGCCGAGATAGGAAGGAGGATCACCGTGATCGACGTGACCGTTCCGTTCGAGAATCGCAACATCGCGTTCGATGAAGCAAGGGCTCGGAAACTGGCCAAGTACGAGCCCCTTGCAGAGAACCTCCGGCGGAGCGGTTATGAGGTCACGGTGGACGCCTTCGTCGTCGGTGCCCTCGGCTCTTGGGACCCCGCCAACGAGAGAGTGATCGGTCGCCTCAAAATCAATGCGAGATACGCAGCGATGATGAGGCGACTGATGGTTAGTGACACCATTCGATGGTCCCGGGACATCTATGTCGAGCATGTCTCGGGCGTGCGCCAGTATAACACCAGAAGCACTGGGGCACGGTCACAGTCTACAGTTGGCGGGGATATGCACCCGCCCCCAACACGACGAGGAGAATGAGCTTTTTTTTGTGCCTTTGTTGTCCCTCTGTCTTGTTTTTTGTCCCGTATTGTTTTTGTTCGGCCGAGAAGCACTTGGACAAGCCGGCACAGGTAAAAATATAGCAAAATTCCTGTGCCGGCGAAATATTTTGATCTTGAACCGGGGGATGGGCGGAAATGTCAACCTCCCCCGGCTGACGAGGGTTGCTGGTAGGTTTTGCGTTATATAGCAAAAAACCGCCCAGCGACCCTAATATCATTTTATATTAAAGAAACGCACAGGGGGAATAACCCCCCTGCGAAATTTTAATATCTTGACGTGTCGGCCGCGGAAGCGAGGGATTTTCCCAAACAACCGCGACCGACTAACTATTTCATAGTACACACGCTAAAGGCGTGTTGGACGGAAGAGGGCGTGCCCGACAACCGTCCCGTCTAGCCGATGGGGCGCCGAAGGATAATACCCCATCGACGCTCCATCGGCGGACAGATTACCATAATAGCGTGGACAGGGGGGTTTCTAGCTACCCCCCTACCTGTTTTTCAATTGCCCAGGTAGGTTTCTCCTCCTGGGCAAACATTTGTTACCCGTCCGCGCCCAACACTAGTTGTGGGCGGGTGGGAAAAGAAAAGTGTTTGTGATTGTTACTTGTTGGTATCGTCCTGTGTGGGATGATGACTAAGCCTTGCCCGATTAGCCATAGATGGCACAAAGTTGGCAAGTAAATCTGACTAATGTATGTAAAAGTAACATACTCTTAGGGCTCCTTCACATGAAGCGGTTTCGAGCCGCGGATCGCGGTTCGCGGAAGGGCGGCGGATTGATTTTCAACCAATCACAGAAGATCAGCGGTTTTCGGCAATACGCTCCGCAGAATCTCAATTCCCGGGTTCACATGGAGCGGATTTTAGGCGGAATACGTCGCGTATAACCAATAACAATACAGCTTTCATGTGGCGCGTCGTCATTTTTAAATTTCTTGAGCTCATGGTTGGTTATACGCGGCGTATTCCGCCTAAAATCCGCTCCATGTGAACCCGGGAATTGAGATTCGGCGGAGCGTATTGCCGAAAACAGCTGATCTTCTGTGATTGGTTGAAAATCAATCCGCCGCCTTCCGCGAACCGCGATCCGCGGCTCGAAACCGCTCCATGTGAAGGAGCCCTTATAAAGTTCAGGATATTCAAACTCTGTCGAATTCTTATTAAAGTAGAACAACACATACGTAACTATAAAGTCACATCGGTCGTTTAAATCTCCCCGATTAGCGCGCACAGCGCCCAGTGTGTTAATGGTCGTATGGACGGATGCCACACCGGTGCCAACAAAATTAAGAAAGAAGATAAGATGGAGACATTTGTGGAGGTGAACGTGAAAAAAAGAATACTTACTCAATGTTCATTTTTTTGTCTCTCTTTCGTTACCTCCTACGAGACTTGAAAAAAAATTTATAAGAAAAGCGTTTTCTGTCGGACGCAAAGACGACAATAATTTTTACATTAAGGATACCAGCAGATCAGTGCGTGCTCACTTTTTGATATATTTATATGTATATAAATAAAGCTTTTTAATATAGCTAGCTGTATTTGCCATAAATATATTTGTATAATTGTATAAAATTGACATGTTCCTGTCACAATATTTTTTGCTACATGTCACATTTATTTAGCCTTGGTCACCTCTTGGCACAGAATAATCCAAAGGCGTCAGACCTCAAGGCTGTCGTAGGGCTGAGCAAGGATGATCAACACCAGCTGCCAACCAGAAAATCTCTATTATATGGATAATTTAATTAAATTAAATTCAAATCAATTCAATTTATTCAGGATAGTGTAAGAAATATTACACCTAATAACAATTTACGGGGCTGCAGAAAATTTCTATACTGCGTCTAAAACAAGTTTAGCTTTTCGGTTACGCAGCAATGTTCCAAGTTTTCGATCATGCGAAACTGGCCATTCTCAAGAAATTATGTGTTATTTGATCGATATTCAAGTGATACTTTTGCATAAAATCATTATCGAACAAATTTACAGGACTTCAAAAAAGTTCTATACTGCAACTAAAGCAATTTTGGCTTTGGGGTTCCGCAGCCCAGTTGCAAGTTTACGATCATATGAAATTTACAATTTTCATCAAATTCTGGGTCAACGGTTCGATATTGAAGTGATAATTCTGCAAAAAACCAATATCGAACAAATTTAGAGGCCTTTACAAAATTTCTATACTGCGGTTAAAACAATTTTTGCTTTTCTGTTACGTAGCCATGTTACAAGTTTATGATCGTATAAAATTGACAATTTTCATCAAATTCTGGATCATCTGTTCGATATTGAGGTGATACTTCTGCATAAAATCAATATCGAACAAATTTACAGGCCTTCAAAGACTTCTATACTGCAACTAAAGCAATTTTTGTTTTTGGAGTACGCAGCCCTGTTGCAAGTTTACGAACATGCTATATTGTCAATTTTCATCAAATTTCATCAATTGACGAAAATTGCAATGCTGCCAGTCTCACGCTACGGGCCATGACTGGAAACCTTCGATGACTTTCCAGGCTGGGAATATCCAGTGCAGGGGCGCCTAAGCATTGCTGCTCTTTTATTAGAAGTAGTTTAAGTGTATTTTGTATACCGGAGGAAATTTTTAAGTGTACAAATTTCCAGCGTCAAAAGTTTTCTGGCCTAGGAAATAATATTGTAATAAATAATATTGTATTTGCAATACACCTGCGGTATCTAAGAGGCATGTTACCTTTAATCGCCTGATTGTACATTTTTTTAGAAATATTGTAAGGGCCATTAAAATTATTTATTATTATTTTTAATTGCAAGTATGTATTGAACATCGAACATAAGTTCCTTCAATTGATGAAAATTGTAATTAGACTGTAATTTAGTACTTGTAATAAGCCTGCGGTATCCAATAGGTATGTTACCTTTAATCGTCTGATTGTAAATTTTTTAGAAATATTGTACGGGCCATTGAAAATATTTATTACTATTTTTAAGTGCAAATATGCATTGAACATCGACAAGAAGGCCCTCAAATTGATGGAAATTGTGATTAGGAGATGATATTGTATTTGCAATACACCTGCGGTGTCTAAGAGGCATGCTGTCTTTAATCGCCTGATTGTACATTTTTTAGAAATTTTGTAAGGATCAATAAAATTATTTATTATTATTTTTTATTGCGATTTTCACACGATTATTCTTGAGGTAGTTTGGTGACCTCTATTGAATGTCGAGCAAGAAAATTTTCAACTTTAAAAGATTTCAGACTCCGTGATATTTGGCGTATATCAGGTTCGAAATTTTTGTTTCGTTTCAATTTTTGTCAATTTTAAGTATTTTTTTTTTAAATTAGGCACCTACGACTTTGAAAAAATAATATTAAGCAATGATCTAAGGACACCATTGACAAATCTCTTATGAAATTTATGAGGATTAATTTACCCGGGTGAACAGATGCAGATTAGAAATGTCAAATTTACTTTACTGAGGAGAAGCGAGTGAGATTAAATTTGCCAAATTTAAAATAGAGCGAGATAAAAAATGCCAACTTTTTCTACTGCGGGGAACAGACCGAGACTAAATCTGTCAAATTTAATTTATCCGGGATATCAGAGCGGGATTGCAAATGACCAATGTGCTTTACCGAAGAGAAACAGACGAGATTAAATTAGTCAAATTTAATTTATCCGCGAGAATAGAGCTTCATTAAAAATGTCAAATTTGCTTTACCGAGGGGAAGCGAGTGAGATGAAATTTGTCAAATTTAATTTATCGGTGTGAAAATAACTTGATTAAAAGTGGAAAATTTGCTTGACCGAGGGGAAGGGAATTAGATTAAATTTCTCAAATATAATTTACACAGGAGAACCGAGCGAGATTAAACTTGTTGAACGAGGCTACGTACTAAAATGCACCCTGTAACCGCACTGGAGCTTTATGTTTTACATTGAAAGCGCCGAATCTTAATTATGGAGTCTGCTTGGAGGTGCTCGTGACAAATCACAACATTCCTAGTGCTTCTGAGATGGCAGCGGTCCAGAATGTAGAAATCACATGTAACTGGTCTCATCAAAACACTCCAGGCCAGGAAACTGAATAGCGGAGTCTTCCTGTCGATGCCTGGCAAAAATGACGTAATTCCACATGTAGGATGGCTTCGTCACAACACTCCGCCTGGTCTGCTTCCTGGGTGCTAACCCTACTCGAAAAGGAGGATAGAAAAGCATAGAAAAGTATAGAAATTCTGCGTGATTCGTATGCTTTTGAATCCTATTTTTGGCACATAATGTAAATCTATCAATTCTTATCCTATCTGAATACTTCAAGTAAAGCCAATGTTAATATTTTTCTATCCATTAGGTAAAATCAATAAATTTCTATCCCAATCGTGTATAGAGAATCAATCCAAATGTATCTCATTACACTTTTATCATTATGTATCCTAAAAATTTATAGAAATTCTATCAAAACGAATCAAAATGTGATTTTTATAATTTTACGGTCCAGGTCAACCGCTCCGCAGTTTTCGGTGTCTAGGTATTCCGCACCGTAGTTTTTCGACGTCCAGGTCGACCGCTCCGTAGTTTTCGGTGTCTAGGTATTCCTCCCCGTAGTTTTTTGCCGTTCAGGTCGACAATTCCATAGTTTTCGAATGTTTAGGTATTCCGCACCGTCGTTTTACGCCGTCCAGTTCAACCGCTCCGTAGTTGTCGGTGTCTAAGTATTCCGCACCGTAGTTTTTCACCGTCCGGGCGAAAAACTATGGGGCGGAACATCTGGACAACGAAAACTATAAAGCGGACCACCTAGATATCGAAAACTATGGAACAGACTACTTGAAGAACAAAACACTATGCGCGTGTGTCCGCGCGCGCGCATGTGTGTGTATATCCCAGCAATTCTTGTTTTACTATCAAGATTTCGCTTGTCTTGCCATTTTCGAGATATTTGAAAATTTTAAAAATTTTCAGGTTTGCAAATTTTTAAAATCTGTTTACATGTATGAATTAACCGACTCGAGGTCAACCCCCCTATCAATACCCCCCCCCCCCCCAAAATTTTGTCAGATTTTACGTATCTCTTGCCGTTTTCAAGATATTTGAAAATTTGGAAATTTTCAGTTTTGCAAATTTCAAAAATCTGTTTGCGTGTATGAATTAATCGACTCCAGGTCATCCCCCCTATTGATGCACCCCCAAAATTTTGTCAGATTTTACTTATCGCTTGCCGTTTTCGAGATATTTGAGAATTTTGAAAATTGTCAGTTTTGCTAATTTTCAAAATTCGTTCGTATGTACGCATTAACCGACTCAATGGGATCTCCCTTTTGATAGCCTCCAAAATTTTGTCATATTTTGCTTATCTCTGGCCGTTTTTGAGATAATTAAGAATTTTTAACAATTTAAATGTGTAAGAGAAATATCATATTACATTACTGATAGTAGACCAGTGGTTGGTGTCGCGCGCGATCGATGTTTCTAGTCAAGTATTCTTGGTGGGGAACACTACTTGGATAGGTGACCGCTTGAGAACAACTTTCTTAAGATAATTAAATCAACTAAAAAAAGTTTAAAAATATTTGAATTAAATAAAAAATAATAATAAAATTAAAAATAAAAAAAATTTTTTTTTGTATACAATGAGGAAAAAATGTAAAAACAAAAAATTAAAATTTGCTATGCTTCTTAATTCTTATTGAAGGAATGAAATTCGTGACGAACGTAGTATAGAAAATTATCGAAACAAATCCTATCAATTTCTATCCACTTTAGTTAGGATAGAAAAATATAGAATTAATTCGTGCCAAAAATAGGATAGGAAAATATTGGAAAAAATCCTATACTTTTCTATTCTCCTTTTCGAGTAGGGAAAAACAGTAAGCACCCACAAAGAATCAAATCTTTTAAATTAAAAATATTATTAAATTAAACAATGTCTATACTAACCTGAGGCAGGGAGAAAAACTCGTGGTTGTTGTGAAATCCTCCCCGACGCACCGAAATCTGCCGAAAACCGCTGGAGAAACCATCTTCGAGGGCAAATCATAACCCTCGATGTCGCCGATACACGGTCATACACGGTAGCCACTTACATTGAGCATAAAAATATATATATATATATTGAGCATAAAAATATACATATATATATATATATATAGTCGGAAGAAGAGCGCAATGTTATTCGCCGAAATGTAGATCAACTCTAAACAAGCTACATACATGGGACATTCCATGTCAACCGTAACACCTCTCAGTCCAAAATTGGTATGGACGGATTTTAACGTTGCAGGGCGGAAAATGTCCCTTTCGAAAGTCTTCTGCCGATTTGACGTATTTCAATATGCCGACATAGTTATGGCGGCTGAAAGGTACAAATACAAAATTTGTTGTCCATCAAGGGCAGAAAAACGGTGAAAAGTAACGAAATTTATGTGACACTTGCCATTCGGGAGTTTTTATGTTTGCTGGTTATGATTCTGAACTCAGATTGTGGTAATTCAATATGGCGAAACCAATATTGCCGCCCAAAATGTGAATAATCAATATCCAAGA
Organism: Trichopria drosophilae; assembly: GCA_030407085.1. Classification (NCBI taxonomy): domain Eukaryota; kingdom Metazoa; phylum Arthropoda; class Insecta; order Hymenoptera; family Diapriidae; genus Trichopria; species Trichopria drosophilae. The sequence continues at coordinate 66,744,941 of CM059584.1, read as the reverse complement.
ACTTCACAACGTTGAAAGATTTCAACGGTCCTCGACAGAACTGAGAAGGCGTACTTACATAAGCTAAAAAAAGTTACTAGATAGAATTAGGCTTTTAGAAGTAATAGGTCATAAAATACGGAAAATAGTTAACGACATCCTTAATAATAAATATAAAATAAAGGATAATACACAAAACAACTAATTAAATGCGAATATACATAAATAATTATGAGAATATGTTGCGCGAGTATCATAACCTACAGACGTCAAATTTAAAGTATAAAAACTGGCGATCCGAGCTAGATGATTTTCAAATGACCCTTGAGCATTTTCCTGGATTTATTTTCCCGTCAGATAGTTTCCGATCAGATCCAGGGGGATCCAAGACCACGCCTAAAAGACGCCAACATTGCCCGGCCTTTAACTTACTTTATACCGAATATTTTAATCAAGATAGAAAAATCGTCCTGGGTCGTTTTCCTCGATTTATTTTCCTATCGAATAGTTTCGAACGAGTTCCTAAGGATTCCCTGAGTAATCCTAGAAGACGCCAACATTGCCCGGCCTTTAGCTCACTTTATATCGAATATTTCCATCAGGTTAGAAAAATGGCCTTGGAGCGTTTTCCTTGATTTATTTTTTCGTTTAATAGTTTTGGACGAGTTCCTAGGGGTCCCCAGAGTAATCCTGGAAGACGCCAACATTGCCCGGCCTTTAGCTTACTTTATATCGAATATTTTCATCAGGTTAGAAAAATAGCCCTGGAGCGTTTACCTTGAATTATTTTTTCGTTTATTAGTTTCGGACGAGTTCCTAGGGGTTCCTGGAGTAAGCCTAGAAGACGACAACATTGCCCGGCCTTTAGCTCACTTTATATCGAATATTTTCATCAAGTCAGAAAAATGGTCCCGGAGCTTTTTCCTCGATTTATTTTTTCGTTTAATAGTTTCGGACGAGTTCCTAAGGGTTCCCAGAGTAATCCTAGAAGACGCCAACATTGCCCGGCCTTTAGCTCACTTTAAATCGAATATTTTCATCAAGTCAGAAAAATGGCCCTGGGGCGTTTTCCTTGATTTATTTTTTTGTTTAATAGTTTCGGACGAGTGCCTAGGGGTCCCCAGAGTAATCCTGGAAGACGCCAACAATGCCCGGCCTTTAGCTCACTTTATATCGAATATTTTCATCAAGTCAGAAAAATGGCCCTGGGGCGTTTTCCTTGATTTATTTTTTCGTTTAATAGTTTCGGATGAGTTCCTAAGGGTTCCCAGAGTAATCCTAGAAGACGCCAACATTGCCCGGCCTTTAGCTCACTTTATATCGAATATTTTCATCAGGTTAGAAAAATGGCCCTGGGGCGTATTCCTTGATTTATTTTTTCGTTTAATACTTTCGGACGAGTTCCTAAGGGTTCCCAGAGTAATCCTAGACGACGCCAAGATTGTCCGGTCTTTAGCTCACTTTATATCGAATATTTTCCTCAGGTTAGAAAAATGGCCTTGGAGCGTTTTCCTTGATTTATTTTTCGTTTAATAGTTTCGGACGAGTTCCTAGGGTTTCCCAAAGTAATCCTAGACGACGCCAACATTGTCCGGTCTTTAGCTCACTTTATATCGAATATTTTCCTCAGGTTAGAAAAATGGCCTTGGAGCGTTTTCCTTGATTTATTTTTCGTTTAATAGTTTCGGACGAGTTCCTAGGGTTTCCCAAAGTAATCCTAGAAGACGCCAACATTGCCCGGCCTTTAGCTCACTTTATACCGAATATTTTCATCAAGTCAGAAAAATGGCCCTGGGGCGTTTTCCTTGATTTATTTTTTCGTTTAATAGTTTCGGACGAGTTCCTAGGGGTTCCCAGAGTAATCCTAGAAGACGCCAACATTGCCCGGCCTTTAGCTCACTTTAAATCGAATATTTTCATCCAGTCAGAAAAATGGCCCTGGGGCGTTTTCCTTGATTTATTTTTTTGTTTAATAGTTTCGAACGAGTTCCTAGGGGTTCCCAGAGTAATCCTAGAAGACGCCAATATTGCCCGGCCTTTAGCTCACTTTAAATCGAATATTTTCATCAAGTCAGAAAAATGGCCCTGGGGCGTGTTCCTTGATTTATTTTTTCGTTTAATAGTTTCGGACGAGTGCCTAGGGGTCCCCAGAGTAATCCTGGAAGACGCCAACAATGCCCGGCCTTTAGCTCACTTTATATCGAATATTTTCATCAAGTCAGAAAAATGGCCCTGGGGCGTTTTCCTTGATTTATTTTTTCGTTTAATAGTTTCGGATGAGTTCCTAAGGGTTCCCAGAGTAATCCTAGAAGACGCCAACATTGCCCGGCCTTTAGCTCACTTTATATCGAATATTTTCATCAGGTTAGAAAAATGGCCCTGGGGCGTATTCCTTGATTTATTTTTTCGTTTAATACTTTCGGACGAGTTCCTAAGGGTTCCCAGAGTAATCCTAGACGACGCCAACATTGTCCGGTCTTTAGCTCACTTTATATCGAATATTTTCCTCAGGTTAGAAAAATGGCCTTGGAGCGTTTTCCTTGATTTATTTTTCGTTTAATAGTTTCGGACGAGTTCCTAGGGTTTCCCAAAGTAATCCTAGAAGACGCCAACATTGCCCGGCCTTTAGCTCACTTTACACCGAATATTTTCATCAAGTCAGAAAAATGGCCGTGGGGCGTTTTCCTTGATTTATTTTTTCGTTTAATAGTTTCGGACGAGTTCCTAGGGGTTCCCAGAGTAATCCTAGAAGACGCCAACATTGCCCGGCCTTTAGCTCACTTTAAATCGAATATTTTCATCAAGTCAGAAAAATGGCCCTGGGGCGTTTTCCTTGATTTATTTTTTTGTTTAATAGTTTCGGACGAGTGCCTAGGGGTCCCCAGAGTAATCCTGGAAGACGCCAACAATGCCCGACCTTTAGCTCACTTTATATCGAATTTTTTCATCAAGTCAGAAAAATGGCCCTGGGGCGTTTTCCTTGATTTATTTTTTCGTTTAATAGTTTCGGATGAGTTCCTAAGGGTTCCCAGAGTAATCCTAGAAGACGCCAACATTGCCCGGCCTTTAGCTCACTTTATATCGAATATTTTCATCAGGTTAGAAAAATGGCCCTGGGGCGTATTCCTTGATTTATTTTTTCGTTTAATACTTTCGGACGAGTTCCTAAGGGTTCCCAGAGTAATCCTAGACGACGCCAACATTGTCCGGTCTTTAGCTCACTTTATATCGAATATTTTCCTCAGGTTAGAAAAATGGCCTTGGAGCGTTTTCCTTGATTTATTTTTCGTTTAATAGTTTCGGACGAGTTCCTAGGGTTTCCCAAAGTAATCCTAGAAGACGCCAACATTGCCCGGCCTTTAGCTCACTTTATACCGAATATTTTCATCAAGTCAGAAAAATGGCCCTGGGGCGTTTTCCTTGATTTATTTTTTCGTTTAATAGTTTCGGACGAGTTCCTAGGGGTTCCCAGAGTAATCCTAGAAGACGCCAACATTGCCCGGCCTTTAGCTCACTTTAAATCGAATATTTTCATCCAGTCAGAAAAAAGGCCCTGGGGCGTTTTCCTTGATTTATTTTTTTGTTTAATAGTTTTGGACGAGTGCCTAGGGGTCCCCAGAGTAATCCTGAAAGACGCCAACAATGTCCGGCCTTTAGCTCACTTTATATCGAATATTTTCATCAAGTCAGAAAAATGGCCCCAGAGCTTTTTCCTCGATTTATTTTTTCGTTTAATAGTTTCGGACGAGTTCCTAGGCGTCCCCAGAATAATCCTGGAAGACGCCAACAATGCCAACAATGAAAGTTCTTGGATATAATAATCACCCGTTTACAATGAAAGTGGGCACTTGGGGGCTTATGGGATCGCTGATTACGAATCTGAACTCAGATTTTGAAAATTCAAAATGGCGGATCCAATATGGCAAACAAAGATGAAAAAACTTCCTGGATCGAGACGGGGCTGCTACTGCCGCTGCTCGCTGTGCTATTTTCGTTGTCACTTATTGTCTCCAGTATGCCGATGTGAAATTTATCCGCACGGCGGCGCTGAGTGTATTTGGCTCAGCCGAATACTTACGAATGTTTCCGAATATTTGCGATATTCAAATCTCGCAGACAGCGAAGACAGCGCTTCGTTTGATTTTGCAATAAGCAGCAAAAAATTATTTAAAATGTAATTTTTAACGTTGTATGTATGTGTGAAATATATTCACATCGGTATTCATAAGGCATACACTTAATAACCAAGTATATAAACTTAACAAATGGGAATTGCCATCTACGTTAACAAAATTCATATTTCGTCAGTTGTGGGTAGTAGCATTCGCAACGACATTTTTTATATGCTATAATATATATATATATTAAGAGTATTCTTTTAATTTATATTTTATATACTTTCATGTATATTACAACAAAAAAAGAGAAATAATAAGTTATAAAAAATATGTTCCAAAAAGTTACAGTTGATAAGTATGCGAACATGAAATTCACATTCGGGCAGTAATGGGCAGTGGAATTCGTAAAAACATTTTTTACATGTTATATAATATGTATATTTAGATTCTTCATTCAATTTATATTTTATATCTTTTCATGTATATTAGAAAAAAAAAGAGAAGCAAAAACGTGTAGAAAGTATGTTCCAAAAAGTTACAGTCGATAAGTGTACGAATATGAATTTTGATGTCGTAATGTCAGTTATCCTTCATTTAATGTATATTCTTGATTTGCAAAGGTACTGCTACTATTTGTTATATTAAAGAAGAACATATAATAGATGTATGTTGTATTGATAAAGAAAACGTTTAAGAATCAAGACCGTGTATTCCACGAATGAAAAGTTTAATTGCGATAGCAAAATTATTATTCGCACACTTGTTGACTTAAATTTTCTAAATCTATTTTTTCACGTATATTCGCTACTTTGTATTTTATAAACTTATACATATTTCTTACAAAGTAGTACACACACCAATCAGAAATATATTTACGATGATTACATTTTGAAAGTGTGCGAATAGTAATTTTGTTTTCGATATTAGACTTTTAATTAAGCAAAATTATACTGTTTTGAAACATATAGCTTTACTGCTTTTTTCAAGAACATGACAGATCTATATATTGATAATTTTAACATACTTGATTTCGTGTTTTGATTCCACACAAGTGTTTCACAAAACAACTTCAATAAAGAATTTTTTGTTGGTTCATTTTAATGAGATGCCTGATAAAGTCTCGACAGATTGAGAAATTGATTCGTAGATTCTGTACAACTCATTGAAGGGCAGAATGTGCAACTGATAATTTTACATTCTTATTTGCGGAAAATGATATGAAATAAACAAAGTCCTGCTCGTTATTTTGCATTTATGTACATTTTTGATACATAGCATTTATTAAAATAATGGTAAAACTAATGGTAAAACTAATGTCTAGATTAATATCTACATGAGCACTGTTCATACTTCACAATCATTTATCTAACATTAATTACATAATTAAGAGTTATTTAACACCTTACATTTGTAGACCCTGGTAAAAATGGAAGCGTAGACGAAGAGTACAGTAAGAGTGAAATGAAAGGTACACGAAGAGTACGTACGCTTCGTGTACATTACGATAAGAGTACACGAAAAGTTCGTACACTTAAATGCCGCTTCCCGAAGTGTACAATAAGAGTACAATAAGCGTACAGCAAGAGTGATTTTGGAAATTAAGAGCAACCGTACGTACACTCAAATACCGCTTCCCAAAATGTACAATAAGAGATTTTAATAAAAAATTGTATTTTTCACTTTTTTCTTATTTTTAGTTTATTATTTAATTTTAATAATTTTTAAACTTTTTTTAAGATAAATAAAGTATCTTAAAAAAGCTGAGATCTCAAGTAGTCACCGATCCAAGTATTGTTCCTCAACACAGATGCTTTACACGATCAACGACCGTGTGCGATACGGACCACTGACCTATCACTGTCTATCACTATATTTTTAACGTCATATGATATTTGTGTTAAAATTTAAGACAATTCTTAATTTTATTGTTCGCATTGTTCCGCACGAATGTTCTGGAGATTAATGCGATGAGTTCTGAGTAAAATAAAAATATGATTCTAAATATAAGTATGCCACACTGCGCCTATGCACATATATAAATATATATAACGTAATTGTTTTTAAATATTGTTAAATAAAATATTTAATTCAAACTTGTACTTGTATAAAAATTGACAAACGACACTTTATTACGCGCTTTATTTCATCTCGAAGAATGCTTCATTAAGTACACTCCCGTATGCCTTGTTTCATTCCTAATAAGAATATGATATACTTAAATATGAATATCAAAAGTGTACTCTTAAAAATCTACGTGTACCTTTCAGTCACTCTCGAAGTACTTTTCCATAAGGAGTACGCGAGTACTCTTAAAATGTCCAAATTCACTCTCGTACTCTCGGCAAGCGAAAGGTAACTTAAAAGTACACTTGGTGTACGTTTCCCGTACATTCAAAGTGTACGCTTCATTTTTACCAGGGGATACAATACGTACATAATAAAATATATATACATTATTAACAATATGTACATTTTATTTTCAAACGTTTTCAAATTTTTTGTAGCGAAGAAACCATCAAATCGTAGGCAAAATTGTTTTCAAGAAATCTTTAAATAGCCAGTGTAATTTTAGTAAGGATAATTTGTAGTAACATCCTCCTCCTTCTGTTTTCACATGTGTGATTTATATACATGTATTTTTTTTTGCTGTTTCTAAAACCAGGTAAGATGCTAATTTATTTGAATTGAAATGTGTAAAAAATCTTGTAAAAAAACTCGCCAAGTTCTTATCAGCAAAACATACTACTGCAAAAAAATATTAACAGACATAATGGATATGTTGATATTCTACAAAACAGCACTGAAATCATGTACTAAGGCCAAGTTCTTTCTAATGAAAGAAGCTATTACTTAATGCAATATACAGTAATTGGGAAGGTAAATTTTATGTATACTCTTAACTCCACCAAATCTTTTCAAAAAATCATGTACATTCAAAGTAATTGATACAAAGTAATTCTAAACATTTCTTTAATAAAAGTACGATTTAATGACAAAATATTACTAGGACCATTTAATGATGTTGACATATTAATACGACAACATCTATAATATACAGGGTCATCGAAAAGTATCGGACCCCCCTAATATCTTCAGTTAGAATGCACTTAGGAGAAAATGTCCAATAGCAAAGTTGTATGGTTTCAAGCGGGGAGTAAGATGATGACCTTGACTTTGACCTTGACCATGTCCTTCAAGGTCATTTCAAGGTCAATTTTATTTTTTTAAATAGAACCCCCTACATTTTAATGCATATTCTTATATCTTATCTCGAGAGCTTTCCAAAACACTATAATAAAATATTTTTTTATTAAGTACTTTTTGAGTTATAAAGGTTTGAAGTTAACAATTTGTTAAGTGGTGTGCGAGTCCGACCAGTTAAGGCAAGAGTGGTGTGCGAGTCCGACCAGTTAAGGCAAGAGTGGTGTGCGAGTCCGACCAGTTAAGGCAAATTTAATTCCAATTGGTTAGCTTGGGCAAAATATTTAATTGTACCAAACAATTCACAACAAATGTTCAAATTGTTGCCCTTCAACAGCCTGGCAATGTGCCAATCTGTTATAAACAGCCGAAATCGCATTCCGGTACGTTTCTGGCGGTATTAGTTCTATCTCTCGAGTTATTCTCCCTCTTAAATCATCTAAATCTTGAGGCTTGGTGGCATAAACTTTACTTTTCAAGTAACCCCACAAAAAAAAAGTCAAGTGGGGTGAAGTCCGGAGACCGAGGTGGCTACTCAATATGACCCCTTCCCCCTATCCACCTGTCCTGAAAGACCTCATTCAAATATTGACGGACAACGACACCATAATGAGGTGGAGCTCCATCCTGTTGGAAATAAATTTCATCCATATTTCCACCAGCTATGTCTCGAATACCTGGAACAATTTGTTCGCGAAGCATGACTAGGTATACTTGTGCTGTCAAATTGCCTTCGATGAAGAAAGGGCCAACTGGTCTACCATTAAGAATACCAGCCCATACGTTAACTTTTTGTGGATATTGAGTATGATTGTCTCTTTTCCAGTGAGGATTAACGTCACTCCAGTATCTACAATTGTGTCTATTTACATTTCCAGTCAGTTCAAATGTTGCCTCAGAGAAAACAATATTATCAAGTAATAGAGGATCGTCGACAATCATCTCCATCATAAGATCCCAAAATTCGATGCGTCTAGCAAAATCGTCTTCGGACAACTCTTGGACCAAATGGAGTTTGTACGGATGCCATTTATTCAATTTCAGAATTTTACTGACAGATGCATGACCGATTTCGTGTTCTTGTGCAACGCGATTGATGAAAATATGGGGATCTTCAACGAAAGACTGTAAAACATCTAATGCCTTATCATTATTTGTTGCTGTTTTAGGTCTACCAGATTTTGGGCGGCTTTTAACGCTACCAATGGCCTCGAAACGTTGAATAGTACGGATTACAGTACTTTTGGAGATCCTATTATTTTCATTCCGAAAATTTTCATTAAATAATCGCGTTACTGTTTTATACCCTCTTTGTTGATCTCCCCATCCTCGCATCATTAACAGTGTTATTCGATCTCTTTCAGAAAGCTCCGCCATTCTTAATTAGAGCGAAGAAGAATTAATCAGGTAAGTGATAGGAAATTGATCTAGATAATTAAGTAGAGAAAAATACTAATTATTAAGTGTTGGTCCAACTATCGATTTGTTTATTTTAACCAGCACTAGTAAAAAGCTCGTTGAGCAACTGAAAATCTAATAGATCAATTAATAATATTTACGAAAAATTTCTGGGCTATTGGAAACAAAATGAAGATGTTTGGGATAATCAATTGAAGCGCAATGGTTTCTTGTTACAGAAAAAATTGTTGAGGCTGTTCGTTTTCGTCCACGAGGTGACTGCTGCTCGCTAAGAAGAAGACAGCACTGCATCAAAGTTTCAAATCAGTGATCCGTATTGTTTGCTCAAGAGCTCGTACATTGGTACCTGCGAGAGTGAGAGAATAAAGATTGGCCAACGCTTTCGGTCAGATTCCCGCTAACGCCTTCGGAAATCACGCATTCGAGCAGCTTCTCGCGATTACGTTCGGGCAGTTTTTCGCCAGAGCCTATTAGCATAATTGCTTGAAGCCGTACAATACTTTGCTATTGGACATTTTTCCAAAATGCATTCTTACTGAAAATATTAGGGGGATCCGATTAATGTATTTTCTTTAAACCAATTAATTGGTCTCAATATTCCGCGTACAGAAGTATTAAGGTTATGATTACTGAAAACTAAATAATATTTTACAAGATATTCTACATTTTGTGTCAAAAAATTGTTAACTTCAAACCTTTATAACTCAAAAAGTACTTAAAAAAAAAATATTTTATTATAGTGTTTTGGAAAGCTCTCGAGATAAGCTATAGGAATATGCAATAAAATGTAGGGGGTTCTATTTAAAAAAATAAGATTGACCTTGAAATGACCTTGAAGGACATGGTCAAGGTCAAAGTCAAGGTCATCATCTTACTCCCGCTTGAAACCATACAACTTTGCTATTGGACATTTTCTCCTAAGTGCATTCTAACTGAAGATATTAGGGGGGTCCGATACTTTTCGATGACCCTGTATGTAAAGGCCCTCATTCCAAGCATCCTTCCAACTGACTTGTCAAAAACTTAGCTGCCCTTTCTGAAAAGTTTTTGGAGTTAAGAAAAAAATTACAATCCTGTAGAATCTGTTTATGGTGGTAATTAATAAATTTAAATAGAAAGTGGAGTTCACACAGAAACATGCAGTTTATCATTCAACGGAGAAATATATCCTTAAGCTGAGGTTCTTGCCGTACTCAAATTGGCCAGAAATATTCAAAACTGCAGATAAATAACGCAGCGATTATGAGCCCATTTTGAGAAGACGAACAATATTTAAAAGTAAATAACCGATGTTTGATGTTATATAATTTGTGTGTTGCTGCTTGAACACAGTTACAAATGATTCTGCCATGGTGGGAATGGAAGTGACAATCTATATCTCCGATGTCGCATATGCTACCACCACAGGCACGAAACCGAATGTCAATTTTATTTTATTAGATATATGAATTCTTTTCCTTTTCTAATCACGTAATACTATTTCAAAGCAACCTACAATTGTCCTAAATAGTGAGGCATACACGGGTTTTTATTTCAGTGTTAAGATACTACAATTTGGGTGGTTGTAGCAAAGAACATTTTTACTGAGCAAATAATACTAAATATGTTTTGCTGAATTAATTATAGTCTCTATTACTATGACAATGTCTGTTCTGCAATACTTTCGATAATTCTTACTTATGACGAATTGTTAGTGTTTGTAAATCGTTGGTCACCGAAGCCTGTGTAATTAATGCAATATAAGGAATTGCATATTAATCCATGAATAGACTGTATCGGCGAATTAATGCATGTATTTTAAAATAAAATTAGTATGTCACGTCGTTAATTTAAATATGGATTGAAATATGGACTGTGACATTAAAAGTCACCTGATCAAGATTCTCCGAAAAAGTTTTGAAAAAGGGCAGCCAAGTTTCTGACAAGTCAGTTGGAAGGATGCTTGGAATGAGGGCCTTTACATATATTATAGATGTTGTCGTATTAATATGTAAACATCATTAAATGGTCCTAATAATATTTTGTCATTAAATCGTACTTTTATTAAAGAAATGTTTAGAATTACTTTGTATTAATTACTTTGAATGTACATGATTTTTTGAAAAGATTTGGTGGAGTTAAGAGTATACATAAAATTTACCTTCCCAATTACTGTATATTGCATTAAGTAATAGCTTCTTTCATTAGAAAGAACTTGGCCTTATTACATGGTTTCAGTGCTTTTTTGTAGAATATCAACATAGCCATAATGTCTGTTAATATATTTTTGCAGTAGTATGTTTTGCTGATAAGAACTTGGCGAGTTTTTTTACAAGAAGTGTTTTTTGGGGGATTTCACTAATTTTTGCGAATATACAATAAATAGTCTATAAAATAAAAGATCTGTAATGTGCCATTTTTGAAAATTTAAACTTCGTGTAAACTAAGAACGTACAAATCTTTAGCATTTCTTGGCCACATTTTATTTGTTATAATGTTGTCGTTTGCATGAATCCACGACTTCCAATTCCGTAACATACTCGTGTAGTGCCCTTCTTCATAATTGTTTCCGTGGTGAAAGATAGCACTAGCAACATTGAATGTTTTCCCACACCATTTCATTTTAAATGATGGTATTGATTTTATGTGATAATTAGAAATTTTCCGAATGTGCCCATTAGTATTCTGAAATAATGCAAGTTGCAATATCAATTCTTTTTTAATTGATGTTATTTCTACTTTCTGAAGTAAAAAGGTATTTGAAGTACAATTACTACATTGCCCTTCGACGTGGATCCAACAAGACAGATTGCCTTCAATAATCTGCTGCAATGTTAAAGTCTTAGTTTTATCCGGGGGTACAGATAATATAAGAATATAATTTTTATCTGCAGTACTTTGAGTATAATTGCAAGACGTACATCGTCGCGTTATAGTTAGCTCATGTTCGTAAATGCTGCCTATAGTGTAACATTTGTCCATTAGAGCCAAAATAAATTCACACGCGTCTTGTTGAATGCTCTGCAAATGTATCCCCTACCAATTGTCTAACAGGTAAGCAATTTGTTTCTTTTTTCTTCACATATGAATCAATAAAATTTATCATGACTTCGTTCGCGTCAAAACACTGAACAGCAATAGATTGGCAATATAATAAACACTGTAGTGAGGCATTCGCATAACACGATACACCATCATTATTTATTAAACCGTGAACAAATATTGAATTTTTTGCAGGCATTTTTTTGGCCTGATTTCCCACTTGACATTCATCAACATCTTTAGGTAACGCCCAAATGAAATCTTTTACTTTAGCAGCTCCGGCTGTTGATACTTTTATAGGCAGCAAATCTAGCCGATATTTTTTCCTAAGTCTGTTGTATTCTAATATAGCTGAATCATTTGCTTTAACGGACTGCGGATCAAAGTTTACCAAATGCAAACCTTGCAATGCAGTCACTCGGGAAAGAGCAACGTAAATTTGCCCGCAACTGAAAATTTATTTCCAGCATCTACAACTGCATTTTTCAAACTAAGACCTTGGCTTTTATGAACGGTTACACCATAACTGAGGCATAATGGAAACTGTTTTCTAATAACAAACGCTTTGGTCATGACTTCAAATTTGACACTAACTCTTTCAATGGCATGTTCTATTCTACTTGATAATTTAATTGTCACCGAATCGATATCAGTGCCATTTGGCGAATATGATATTGAAACTATTGTTCCAATTGTTCCATTCACAAGTCCTAATGTCACATCAATATTTCGTCTAATCATTACGGTTGCCCAAATTTTTACCATCATCATTTTAGCAAGGCCACCAGTTCGAGAACTATCTTTGTCCTTTGCATCCAACAGTTTAGATATTTTCTTCTTAACATAACTAGCACAATCAACTGCGTCTTGAGCAACTCGCTTAATTTCTTCTGATGAAATGTCGCTAAGCATCGCCTGATTTAGGACATCGCATAAGTGACATGTTGCAAGCAAACAGACAGTATCAGAAGGTAACTTTTTATGTATTCACATAGTTGTCGAAGTCGTTCATTGAAATTAGTTGCTGTATACGAAATTTTTCTAGAATTAAGGGTTTGAATATCAGACTTTAAGAGTAACCCAATACGTATTTTAGATAAAATATTTTTGTACGATTCATCATTACGCTGGCGCATATTTATTGTCAATTCATCGTATGAAAACAAGTTAGCCACAAATCTGCAGTTCCTAGGCAACCGAAATGTTTTTCCATCTTATCCTTTGACAATCGTACAAATGGAGGGTCTTCGTGCACCGGTGGAAGCTGTAGTAAATCGCCGAAAAGAAGTATGTGCTTCTTTCCGAACCAACCATCAGAATCCTCTGAGGTATCAAATATTTCTAATAATCTCAAATTGATAAAATTTAACGTTGTATTTAATATCATTGAAACTTCGTCGATAACAATTAAAATTACATCCTTCAACTGATCACGTATGATTTTCAATGACGCATCTGAAAGTTGAGTATATTTCGGAGTTGAACCGTGTTCAACTGGCAACTGAAATAGCCTGTGTACTGTTAAACCATTTATGTTAAATGCTGCAATACCTGTAGGCGCTGTCACTGCTGTCTGTTTCTGAACAACTTGCTTGATATAACTTCTAACTGTATCAATGAGAAAGCTTTTTGCAGTCCCTCCTTCTCCACTAACATAAAAGCGTAGAATATCATTTTCTGAATGGATGGCTGCAATAACTTTATCAAATATGCGTTTTTGATCAGTGTTAATTTCGGATATCATTTGTGGTACATGTTGTTCTTTTGCGTTTTCAGCTACATCCCTGAAATCTTTCATAGCTCCTTGGACTTCAATTGGTGCAGAATTTACTGGTATATTACTAACATTATCTTCAGCGTCATTATTATCATGTTCATTCATCTTTTCCTCAACCAACATCTTCGCATGTTCATAACCTTCTTGAATATCAGTTATTTTCTCGTGATAGTGCAACGCTTCAATAAGCGAAGATTTTATATTTTCAAAAGATTCCGCATATGTGTTACATCCATTTCTAAGTTCACTCGTATCTCTCCATGGTTGAAATAATAATAATAAAGAAAAGAAATAATTTTCAGGATTCGTAGCCACGTGGTATTGAAAGTGATTGATAAGATAACCGCGTGATCTTTTCTTCAAATATACAGAGTAGGCTATTTCGTAGTATTCTACAGAATCATTTTTTGGTTTTGTTTTCGTAATATCATACCACTTAGCGAAATCATGTAAATTTACATTTTCTAATTCAGTAGGTCTTTTAGGATAATATGTATCAATTAAAGAGGGCCAAAAAATATCAACTGACTCGCCTTCTAAATTTTGTATTTCTTTCTTTGATTTTACTTTGCGATTCCTTGTCATATTGACATCTAACCATCTAATTGTTGTGTCAGGATCACTACCATATAGTGGGTGACCTAGGAGTGTATCAGCAGCTTCGAAAGCTCCACATTCTCTGTGATTCAATGCGCGAAACCCTGCATTCCACAAGCGACTGCAAAGAGATTTTGTGCTATTGATATTTTCAAATGTAAGATCTATGTTTCCTTTTTCATGTTTCGATACGTACTTGGTACAATACCAGTTCAGTAAACTAGATTTCTCACCAATAAACTGTAAGTCCATATTGCCTTCCCACGCACTAAGAATTACTGGATTATAGTCATTGATGACCTTTTCATTTTCTCCGCGGGGTAAATCGTACAATCTACTATTACTTTTTAACTTACGTCTACCACATACTGAAGTTGCCGCATCTCTGAGAACAAAAGTATCCGTAACTGGACGGGGAGATCCAAATCGACATACGCAGGTCGAACCTTTCTTTGATTTTTTACTACGTAAACAGTAACTATTATGATTATGCCGCTGATGAGTTGTTACCCTCCGATATAGAACAGGTGAGATATTTTTATCAGGTATTTTGCAGGTAACATATCTTTGAATAAATGCGGCAACTTCTTCATTTGTGGATATTCCAAGTGTGGGGGCATTTTCTACCCACAGTAACAAATGAAAATGTTGCAGGCCTCTATTTTGATATTCTCTTCTCCAGAAATAATGTGTTATTTTTCCAATTGGATGATCTTCAGACGTTAAGAAGTCAAGCATACCTTTAAATTTATTATCAATGAAACGAGATGCAGATACTGGATCATTAACTATGACTTGACTTGGAGACATTTTTTCAAAAGCGGGTCCATTAATATCTCGAATGTACTGTACTAAATCATCCCAGTGCCACTCCGCGGGACTCAATGTAAGGAACCAAGTCCCATAACCAAGAACCATAATGATGTATCATACAGGATAGATTTGCCCTAGGCTTTCTCCAGTATTGTTCAGTATTGCGCAATCTAGAGAAGATGGTACTCAAATTATCTTCTAATTCATTATTACATAACTTTCTAAGGTATTCCGCTGCTGTGATACGGTTACGCGGATTAACGACATTCAGTTTGGTAAAAATACCACCGTTTAATTGACGAATATTTGTTTCACTTAATAAATAAAATATATATATTGTATATTTAATCGAAATTGTGCATTCGCAGACATTAATTTTAATTTAATGTACTCTGAATCATGAAGGCGAACCGGTCTATCTTCGTACTGTCCATTTACGCCGTACGGATACAAATCTGGGAAACACTTAAGATATAATTGTTTGTCTCGATTATCTAGTGGTATATCATTAACTTTTAGCATTTGATACAATTCAGTTGCAGTTTTGTTCATTCTTTTATCGTACATGGGATAAATTGTAACATGTTCATAACAATCATCAGATTGTGAAGCTTGAGTTAGTAAAGCAGCGCCAGCCTTAGCACTATCGAGATCTTGTTTATTTTGTACCATTTCGTCATTAACAGGTGATAAAATAATATTTTCATTATTGTCAGTAATGCGATTTTCTGTTGACTCCAATTCGTCGACCTGACATTGATAATTTTGTAAGTCTTGCAGAGTCGCACACCGAATATCATCATAAGATTCTGGTATATTAATCTCATAATACAACGGATTGTTGGCTTTCAACCAAATCAATGCGTTAAATATCTTCTTGAGATCAACCAAATCTTCCCATATTACTTTTGACTTTGTCTCAACGCCTCGAACCAAAATATACAATTCATGATTCAAATTGATTGGCGATGTCAAAGAACAAAGTTTTTTTAAAGTTTGCTGCATTGGTAAAGGCAGATGAAATGTCCTGCCTTTTAATTTTTGAGCCTGTTCTCGGAAGGGTATATTTTTTTTGCAACTGTACCAATTCTTTGAATAGTTTGAAAAGCTTTTGCTCTTTGAATTAATATTTTTTCATAATCATTCAATGTGGATATTACCTCAGGTACTTCAAGTACTTTTAGATTATTTAATATGCATGTGGAAGGCAAACTATTAGCACGAAACTTTTGTAAACAATAATGACAAACGAAGTCAGTTTGTGCTAAATCATTTTCTGCATGTGCGATTAAATCTTTCCAATATTGATTAGTTATGGGCTTGGTCATTTTTTTTATACTTGTAACATCTCTTTTGTAGTAGAGTTTGTTGCAAGATCTACAAATGAATTTCGGTGTATCCAATTCTCTTTTTCTTAATGCGACAAAAGATGCATGGTACAATGCTTGTATATCATCTTCGTTGAGATTAATATCGTGTTCCGTAGGTTCCGTAGGATCGAACGTAGTACCTTTGGTTTTAATGTCATTTGCAATGTCCTGCAGAAGGGATACATCTGCATTTTTCAACGCAGAATCTAATGTTATTAATTTTCGATTCAATTTTCTTAATTGATACAGTGCATTTTTAAGAATCCTCACTGATGGGTAATGAGGTGATAGGATTTGAACGGATAGAAACAAGGAACCACATTTTTGAGGTTCAATGTAGCAACTGTGCAAATGTCCCAATTTTTGTCTGTATTCATCACCTGTTTCTTGGCGGACGTCATGTAAGAAATGTTTTGATGGACATATATCCATTTGTTGCAAGAAATGTGGTAAACCTTTTAAAGTTAAACCGCTCAGTTTCTCCAATAGTTGCTCATAGGTACTAATAATATAAGTGTCGTCGATTTTACATATACCATCGCATTCCCACACGAGTTTTGAATTTTTTTCTGTTTTATTAAAGGCAAAATATTTGTAGCTTGACCTAAACTGTTCATGATAATTGGCATATTTCGAAGCAAATATGTATCATATGTAGAATCTGCAAAGTAAGATTCAGTTGGAGCTGTGTGTTTCGAAGTTCCGCAAAGAATTTCATACTTATTCGTAGTGTCTGGATGAGAACATTTTTGTAATTGCGTCAAGCAGATATCTACTTTATCCTTCGTGTTAGTTAAGACTTTATTAATTTCACTGATGTATGCTTGCAATTGTTGTCGTAATCTCTTCATTCATTTGCTTATGAAGTAACTGATTAATTCTAAATTTATTATATTTCTTACGAACTCCATTGGCACAGAGTATACTTCGATTTTGTTCTTAGATCTTTTTTTTTTTGTATAACGTACTTTTTTGCGGGAGAGAAATAATTCTTTATTTTTTTTATAATAATCTTTCATCCTTTATTCATTTTGTACTTTACGCTTGTTATATGATTTCTTATTTCTTGCATTCTACTGCTGTCGTTTTACACGTATATCTGAAGAATTTGTTGTTAAAGAGTCTACGTTATAAGAATACTCCGATCCAGTTTTTACAGAATTTGAATCATTTAATCGCGAATGTTTGATGTGAAATTGTGATGTATTTGATAAGATTGTTGAAAATTTTCGGTTTAATAGGTAATTGGACGCGGAAAATATTTTATTCTCAATAGAATTCTGGGTATTTATACGTATACTTTCACATACATCAGACGATTGCTTATGAATATTACTTTCGATAGTTGTTTTTACCGGTGATTGTAATTCAATGTGTTGGGTTCCTTGATTAAAAACTGGGAATTCCTTTAACACATTATTTTCTAGTATGTAGCGTAAATGTGACCTCATTAAACTACGTTTAAATTGTATATTTTCTGGGTTTTTTCCAAATGCAAGAGAGACTGCAATTGCGATTGCAAATATTCCACAATCGTTAGCATTGTTTTGATGTTGTACTTCTACGAACTGAATCGGATTTTTATCAAAGTGATAGAAGGGATATAGTTGCCGTAAGTACAGTAAATGATCCCCATGTACCTGCTTTGAGTTCAATGAATCGTACATGGTTACAGAAACAGTATTGTAATAAGCACATACCCAATGCGCATTGATGCAATTCCCATTTGCACGGGCATCAGAGCTATATAATATTTGAATGTGTTTTTCGTCTGGGTTTACCGGAGAAATCTGTTCTGGACGTTGTAAGAGAAGTGTTGATTGAGGTGAATATGCAGTACATTGTCTTAACATCCATGAGAATTTATCAATATGACTATCTTGCAATCGACGGCCCAAAGATACGTCGTTGAGTTCCTTCATTGATAAAATTGGCATTCTTGGAAGTATTTTATTACAATTTTGTTCTTTTTGTTTCTTTCCACGCTTTGAAGGCATCAAAGAAGATTGACAAGAACTTGGCATTCTTTTCCTTACGTTTATTTTCAATTTACATTCTTGAATGTTTGTTTCGGAAAATCGTTTCATTTCACTTTGAAGAAACAAATCTTCCGTTGGGGTTAGAGCTGTTATTAGGGAAGTGTCTTTGATGTTTCTGGATACATGTTCAGTGTCGGAAGTTGTAGCACTTTTAATCGCTCCCAAATTACGCGATTGATTTAAATTTATATTCGAACGTTTTAAATGCTGACGAGCATTAGCTGCTTCTCGTTTACTAAGTTGAATATATTTGAGTGATGGAATTTCTGTCTCAATTTCTGAAGACTTACAAAGTGGAAAATGCGTTATATTTCTCGATTTTAGAATTGTCGAAAAATGTAAACGCATGTTTGTGCAATCATATTTCAAAGTGTTCGGTTTAAGTCCGAATGCAAGCGACACTGCACAAGCAACGGCAAAAACGCCAGAGTCTTGTAATTTTATACCATGTAACACAAAGATTGTCCGATTTACGATTTTTTTGTTTGTCGTAAGTTGGCAATATCTGTACATGTTCATCAGTTGGCGAAACGGGTGCAATTGTGTGACAATTTGTTAAATGAACTAGAGATCGATGTAAAAAGTCAGTACAGAGCTGAAAGACTTGTCCGAACTTATCAATTTCTATATCTTTCAAATCTTCACTATCGGAGTTGAAAGATATAATATCTGAAGCATTATAAAAGGAAGCAATTACTTTTTTTCTTTCGAATATATTTTTTTTGTAATTGGTGAACCTCTTCGGAATTTGGGCTTTGGGCATCGTTACCCGTTATACTGCTTGATTGTATCGCTGTCTTTTCTATTTTCTTTTCAAATGTGTTGTTATTTTTACGAGTATCCATAGAAACTGTTGTATCTTGCACAGTCAGTAATGTACCATTTTCTTGCGAATCAGTACACATGTTCTTATTTGAGGCTCGAATGGGCATGTTTTGATCAATTTGATTAAATTTGTTAGGTTCTTGTAAGGAAGGAGTAGTTACTTCGTTTGTCATTCCCGAACCCGACTTTAACACATGTTCCTTGAGCTTTTGGCGCTTTTGGCGCCTCTGAACGGACGACGTGTTATTTCTTTTTATTTCTTTCAAAGTAACCCAAGGTAATGGCTTTCCACATTTAAAAATACCTGGAAATTGATCAATATTTCCTCTTTCAAGAATTTTGATCAAGTGTGGTCGAAGTAAATCATTTTAGTACACAACTATATCTGGTTTCACATTATATAAAAGCGAAACACAAAATGTTACCGCGTATACACCGCAATCGGTACAATTGTTCTGTTGCTGAACATTCGGAAAACATACTGCTCTACTGCGAAAGTCATGCCACGGATATAGTTTACTTAATCATAGTTCATAGTGAGGATGAAGTTTTTTTAAATTCAAAGAATCATATATGTAAATAGTCTTCTTATCGTAATAGCATCATCCCCAATGCCCTATATCACTACTTTCGGTTTTTACAACAGTTCCGAATGGGGAACTATTACCAAATAAAATTTGGACGTGCTTATCATCCTTGCATTGGGCATTTGAATTTGCCACATTTCACATGGTTTATAACCCGATTTCTGCCTTAGCATTGTTTGAAACAGGTCAATGTGGTCATCATCTAAACATTGACCATGTATAATCGCATTTTTCATTTTTGCTGTCAAAGCCATTTTTTTTGTCTTACTTAAAAAGTACTTTTAATTTAAATAAAAGGTTATACTTTTAGCACAGCGCAGAAAATGCAGCCGCAAGGCACAGCGCGATAATGCAGCCGCAAGACACCGCGCTTAAAAAGCAGCTACTTTTTTCTTAAGTTTGGCCTTCTCTTTTTTTTTGGACCTTCTTGCCACCTCGACATCCTCGCTTTGGTTTATTTTCTAGAACAAAAAATGTTGTTTAAGCATTTAAAATATGTAAAATATATATTACGACTAATTGTTTGCTCATAGTTCTCTTATCATCTTTGTTTTTAACGTCGACATTTTTATCCGGCTGCTGCACACTCTCCTCTTTTGTAGTCGCCAATTGTCCTTCCATCTTTTAACCTAAAAATTGTAAATTATTTTTTAAACATTTCTTTATTTGGGCGCAAACTTCATAACATTTTTATAACGAGTTAAATTATCTAAAACTAGTTTAATGTTATATATATTTTTCGAACTTACGTTGTATTGCTGCGTTTATTATTATTTTATTAATACTATTAGTACAGATGTACGTCTCTCAATCGCAGCGACTGTCGCCAAATAGTTCGATTTTTCTAACTACAAGCGGCACTCTGCCAACTGAAGGTTAGGCTAGTATAGAGTCGCTCAGAAGAATCCCTAGGCAATGCCTATGTTTAACAAGAGCGACTTAGCTACTGTATGTGAAGGCGTCTTAATGCCTGAGGGGTTGTTCCCACGAAATTATTTTTTACGTTTAAGGGGTCCTTTACTGGGGCGAACCTTTGCGTATAGGGAGTGGTATGCAGCGCAAGTCATACTCTCGGCCGAGATGAAAAATCCCTAGATGACCTACCCGTATATCTATGTATCTTGAGTCATATGAATCATATAAATGAATTTTAAAATGAATTCTAGAAAAAAACAAAGCATACATAAGTGTAATGCAATTACATACATTACAATTATATATTTTTTGTTATTTTATAGTAGTAATCATTTTGATTCGAACATTTCTCGGATACGAGGTGATACTGGTTCTAGTTCAGAGGTAACACCTGGAATTGTGCTCCGGCCCAAATGCGCATTTGAACACTTCCTCCCACCTCCCGACATTTCGTGATATGTGCTACATATGTAGTTTTGAGAACACTGCATTCGGTATTCCCGCCAGTAATCCCGCTTGAACCTGTGGCATATATCTTCCAATGGACACGTTTCAATTAAAAAATAAAAAAGGTTAAAATTCTCGAAAATGGATCAAGAATTTGTAGGTGTACCGCCACCTCCTCCGCCACAGGAAAACCTACAGGACATTCCTCTGCCGCCCCCGCCTCCGCCTCCGCCGGCAAATGACCCTGGTGCTCCTCCACCACCTCCATCAGTCGCAAATCTACCGGCGGTATCCCGTTACGGACGTGGTGTCCCTTCAGCACCACCACCACCAGCTAATGATGAATGGCAGGACGAGTGGCCCAATTATTACAATTACCACTACAACTACAACGTGTACAATAGACCAAGACCATATGGTTTGTATTGTAAACCTTTTATTAATTTATTAATATTACTTGAAGTTAATATTATTATTATTATTAATTTTTAAAACCTAAACAGTCCAGAGACGATCAGGAAGTCGTGGCCGAATATCCAGGCGGGCAAGGACGGAGATACGTAGATCTGCCTACTGGGTCTGGTCCATCGCGAATCCACACTTGTAATGTGTCTCGCAACATGTTTACTGTTGGTAGTGTTTGTGAAGAAAAAAATTAAATAAATAATGTAAACTCATTAAATAAATTCATTACCTTACTACACCTAAACACTTCGTTGGTAGTGTATTACAGTAGACGCTCGATATAAGAACTACGTCCGTTCTGAGCTTCCCCGCCAAGCGCCGATATAAGAACCATTGGAGGGGAATTGATGCTTCCCCTTCTCTTGTATGTATTATGTATGTATAGGTGGACTCGACGGAATGCGCGGAACGGTTCATACCAGCAAAAAGTGTATGGAGGGGATACATCTCGAATGTTTATGGGCACTGTAATGATCAAAAAAGTGTTCTTATACCGATCGGTTCTTATAGCGATGGTTCTTATATCGAGCGTCTACTGTACTACACATTAAAGTGAGGAATGAGGTAAGGATGCCTAGCTGATCTGTGACGTTAAATGGAACGATCTTTGAATTTTTGTTTTTCTTCGTTGACTTTCGCTGTAGTTCGTTTTATTTTTTGAACTTTTGTGATTAATAAGGGACATGGTATTCGTATTCAGCGACCTCAAAAACCATTCATGACAAGTTTCACACAAAACAAATCGATGTCTGAAAAATTTGTCTGATATGATGAATCCACTATTTTGAATTTTCTAAATTTTACATTTGATTCGGGTGCAGGTCAAAAGTCCAAATGTTAAAATTCCTAAGAGCCAAAATACGTCAAATTTAAATTTCTTAAAATTATAAATGCCAATATACATTCGCCCTACTGTTAGAATTTATAAATCTTAGTACTTGATAAATCAACATTTCGAAAAGGTAAAATTACTGAAATGAAAATTACCAAATGCCCGAATTACCAAAATCAAAATTACCAAATCAAAATACTAAATACGAAGCCTTAAAATCTTATTTTGGTGACTCGAAACTAACAAATTATTTGGATTTAGTCATTTTTATTTTGGTATTTGGTAATGTTGACATTTGGTAATTGTACCATTTCGAAATGTTGATTTAACAATTGCTAAAATTTAGGAATTCTGACATTAGGGCGAATGTGTATTGGCATTCATAATTTTAGGTATTTTGTTTCTCAAGAATTTTGACTTTTGGACTTTTTGACACACATTTTCCTGCATTACCTCGAACTCCATGAATTCAGAGGATAAGAAACTGGTGAAACTAAAGCATTATGCAAATCATGCTAGATACTCAAGAAATTTCTCTATGTGACGGACATTAATTATTATAAATGACAGCAGTTATTATTCGATGCTGTTTAAAGAAAGTTCTTGATTAGCCAAAGTCGAAGTACCGCTTCGGATAACGCTTCAAAACTTCTTTAAATATTTGTTATAAATTAAACTACTAAGTTATTCAATATAATATTTTAATATTTATTTATATACTGTATTTACCCGAATATAAGACTCCTTTTTTCACATTTCGTTACTTAAAAAAACCAGTGGGGTCTTAAAATAGTGTCCCAAGTTAATCTCAAATAATAATTAACACAGTTTTCAAGTATACGTATGTACATAAAAGAAAACACGCATCGACAGTGTGAAACACTTGGAAATGTAAGAGCTACTAGCTTGTCTGCATCCATTTAGTTGATATATTGCTGAAGCCTAACAATTGGGTAGTACTATATTATAAGGTATAATAAAACGAAGTGTAAAAATAGTATATTACGATACAGGTGCGCGAAGTAGGTGATTTGCTTTGGTATCCAATCTACTCAAGTAGGTGGATAGGTCGATGGGGACCATTCTAGTGACCTGCGAGAACTTTGGATTTGGCTCCACTAATTTAATCAAGAGAAATGGGAATGATTAAAAATTGTCAACTTCAACGAGGGAAAGCGAGTGAGATTAAATCTGTAAAATTTGTTTAACTGAGGGGAAGCGAGCGTAACGAAACTTATGAAAATTAATTTATCTGAATGAAGGGAGAGGCATTGACACTGTCGTATTGGCTTCAGCGAATTAAAGCAAAGTAGTCTAATTTGTCAAATTTAATTTAACGAGGAGAACAGATCACGTTTAAAAATGTAAAATTAGCTTTACTGAGGGAAACCGAGAGACACTGGGGCCGCGCACATAATAACCGTACTATTTCACTGTGCTGCACACGAAATAAGGATGCGACCCTCATCCTTGTCTGCAGGATAGAACCCAGTGTGTGATGCACCAGATTGGGACGGCTGCTACATGCAATCGCCTTGAATCGGAGTCGTGTGCTGTCAAGATCCTGGGGTAATCAGGATCTCATCCTCGTCGGCAGCTCTTCCTCCTGATGACAAAAAATAATCACCAAGCATCATTTTCAAAATTAATAATAAATATATTTGTAGGTATTTTGAAAACTAACCTGACTCCAAATAGTGCTTGTAAAGTATTCAATGGTACACCTTTGCACAACTAATACTACTTGATAAAAATAAGCTCTTGGTTCTTGTGCACTCTACAAATAATCACCAAGCATCATTTTCAAAATTAATAATAAATATATTTGTAGGTATTTTGAAAACTAACCTGACTCCAAATAGTGCTTGTAAAGTATTCAATGGTACACCTTTGCACAACTAATACTACTTGATAAAAATAAGCTCTTGGTTCTTGTGCACTCTACAAATGAGGTTATCCTCTATCCTTGTATCCTGAAAAGAATACAATGTCATAAAGGATCAGGTCTTTTTTAGTCTAATATAAAAACTGAAAACTTAATACTTATCTATCCAGGCAACATTTTGTGACGGATTTTTCTCCTTGTTTCTGTCATTCGGTTATAAGAGATAATAATTAAGCATTTGTTTACTTCTGCGTAAGGTATTTTACTTTGTCTCTATTGCTAACACGCCATTGGCCGATCTAAAGGCCAAGCTCGGCTCTCATTGACTGAAGGCTATAACATGGGATCCCCTATGACCGGGAGCAAAAGACTCACACGGTATATATACCAACCATATAGCATAAGCCCTCAACACACGCATGGGAATATGGGCGTGTTGTATACACTATATACATACATGTCGGCGCACAAGTGACATCCTTTTTATGTGGACACTGTAAAAGGGCTGTCGCATGATTTGAGCGTCCGATGAACAATTTTCGATCGTGAAATCTTGGGACCGATAAAATTGATAATTCATATCTCAGGACCTACTGAACCGATTTTAATCGGACTAGGCTTAAATTAAAGATAAAAAAAATAAAAAATATTGGCCACAACCAAATTTTGGAAATATTACTCAGAAAAGTACGGAAACGAAAAGTATGTTGAGTGCACATGCACTAAGGCTATGTGAGCTGTAAACAGTAGCGGTCGCCGCGCGCTATATATAGATATACAGTTATTACATGAGTTAGGGCGTTTGATAAGAATTTGGCGCGAGGAGCTCCCGCTCCTCTTGATAATAAGAATGCATTTGAAATTTTTTAATCTTAATTAATGTCCATTTGGAATGCTTTTTGATGCGCAAATAATTTGAGATATTCATATTCTATAATTTACATTTTAATACATACTAATTTAGATCCATTAATGTAAGTTTCCTTCGCGAATACATAATGCACAAAACTCCAAACAAAATATTTGCAAACGAATATTTCCAAATTGTGTTCTGTACAGTTGAATTAAAAAATAATATTTCTGAATTAAATTGATAAGTACATTAATATACTTTCAGCACATGATAATTATTACACAAACAAAAAGTTTTTTACTCATATACTAAATTTTGGCAATCATACAGTTTAATCTTCAAACATTAACTTTCTACTGAAAACTATTAAGAAGCTTACTATTTTATTATAAATGTTGTTCGTCGATTGAAATGCATTACTCATTTTTGAAAATTATTCGATGATTCAAAATCATTATGAAAAATGTTTAAAAAATGTATACTACGAATTTAAAAGCATATTTATATAAGGGATATCGTTAAGTTGCACTTTCTGTGCAATTAATAGTCCTTCAATCCAAATTTCAAGTTTGTATTTGTTTATATCGTAGGCAGCAATGGTTTTAAAATTTGTACCAAAAAGTTTAAACAGTTTATAATGAAGGGTATATTTAGGTAATTCACTGCGGAAATATAGGTCCCAATATAAATCACAACTGAGTAATAGTTAATGGGAAGCAAATATTTATATTAACTGCAATGTATTATTGAAGTACTGTTTTTTTATCTTTTGAAAAATGCGATTCTTATTTTAGTTTGTCGAGTTTGACATATCTTGTATTGACAATTGTTGTATTATCAACTACATCTCTGAATTTACCACATATTTTTCGCTTCATTACGCTAACACCATTTATTTATTGTATACAAATCTGGCATCTGAACAAAAACTTGTAAAAGCGAAAAACTTTTGAGTATTGTATTGTCCACTTATTCTAACATATACAGTTTTATATAAAAAATAATACCTCTCATTGCGTTGTAATAACAATTTTAAATTATATTTTTTTATTCGCAAATTCCACATATAACTTTGACACATTTTTTCACTTTTACTTTATACTACTAACAATATTGGTTGAAAAAATTTTTAAAATTGACACCAAGAAATAGATAAAAAGTGATAAATAATTATATTTAATTTATTAAGCTATTTATTTATGACAAACGTTATTTAACTTTGTTGCCGTATACACGTCAACGAAATATAGGTAAAAGAAAAATCCCAGGATCTAGGTCGGAACACTTGGATCCACGAAAAGGAAAAGAAGTTCAAATTCACAATAAACAAAATGTCCATGTATTTAATGCATAATAATATAATAATAATAAAACTGCCTTTATTATTCTATTATCGGAAAGCGCGCCACGCCGAACCAGAAAACCGATTGCAGAATCGAGAAGGTACGCTTCCTTCGGAGCTCGAAACGGTCACAGCTAGAGCTAGCGGAGAACAGGACGCCAAGAAGGCGGAAACGAAGCGAAACAAAAATAGATGGCGCTTCAACGACGCGGAAATACGTGGCCATGAACAACAAATTAACAATTTAGTATAATTGTTTCCCGGGCGAAAATTACCGCGAATTCGAATTGCCCTAAGTTTAATTTATATAATTAAACATACCGGCGCCGTTGCAGCGTGTTGCTGCAAAACTAATCGCTTTGAACATCCTACTTTTAATGACGAAGTTAACTGAGAAGAAATGTACTTTACTAAGACGCGTGTTCCAATTCAACTGGAAAGAGGGCAAGTTGAGTTACCGGACGCGTTAACATAGATGAAGCCGTGCGTACTTTGACGACGCGAACAATTCCATCGGAACCTGAAGTACAAGAGATGACCCGTGCGAGAGGCCATTTAGTTGGTGGCATATTAGGTCGCTTAACTAAACCTATTTGTCCGATGGAAATCGGCTTTTTCGCTACATGCCATTTAGTACGGTGCTGCAACGAGAGCAGATAATCCGCGGACCAGAGTTGCCAGAACCTTTCGAACATCTGGCGACATAACTTTCATCGCGATAGACGATTAACTGCGCAGTTTAACAACGATCCTTCCGGCACAGCATTCAGAGGCCCACCTGTCAAAAAATGTCCCGGAGTAAGAGCGGTCAAATCAGGTAAGGGTACGTTCGCCAGGGCCGAAAAAAAAACGCATGGCCAAGTGTTTCGAACAAGTTCACTTTATGATCTGAAGGTGGTGCTAGGGTCAACTTTTCATTCATAATTTTTAATTTTACGCTAGCCACACATATTTAGGTATTTTGTTTCCATGAGTATGTAAATTTTGTTCTGATGTAAACATAACCTGTAAGATTAGTTTATTTTTAAAGATTTGACGGTCGTAAAAGTTTATAGCATGGATTATTTATTCCTGTCTGCTATCGTAATTATATATAACTATTTGTAAATACTAAAGTGACCAAAATTGATGCAATTGAAAAAGGAGATGTGTCAAGACAAAATAAAAGGATGACG
The DNA here is from genome assembly GCA_030407085.1 of Trichopria drosophilae. Lineage (NCBI taxonomy): Eukaryota > Metazoa > Arthropoda > Insecta > Hymenoptera > Diapriidae > Trichopria > Trichopria drosophilae. Next base: position 66,717,281 of record CM059584.1, on the reverse strand, counting down.
AAATGCAAGGAATGAAGGACATTTAGATAAGTATTTATTTATTATCACAATAATTATGCTATACACAAAATATAACCTGATCCTTTGTAAAAATTTTGTGGTTATTTGCAGATCCACGATGACAGCGCATGTAAAAAAATGAGTAAACGAACAGCTCTCCATAGCTAAATAGACGTACACCTGAAGAATAGCTGAGAACATCTTCAGAGGTATGTAATTTTGACAGCGCTCTCTTGTCATCTGTCGTCCTCGTCGCTGATAAAATAAAGAATTTTGTAAGTCCTGGAACTTTACAAAAATGTAAGTTAACATTTCCTATTGCTTACACTCTTTAAACAAAAATATACAGTAGATAAAATTTATGTTTTGCACTTATACGACATCTATTTTGTTATATTATGTTTAATTGTATTTGTAATTTTCTTTATGTATAATTAGCGTCTTCTTTATTGATCATTTTGTAATTAAGGGCGTTATCATCTATTTTGCTAAAAATAAATAAATAAATACCTGACTACTCTTAAAGAAAGGATGTAATAATACACTTATCTTTTACAGTCGTTTACTAGTGACGATGACATGCAGCCGTGGTTCTTCTGTCAGATCAAGTTGGACCCGGAACAGACGCCTTCGTTGAATTCGATACTCCTTACACTGAGAAACTGCAGAAGCGAAGCTGGAACCATAGAGCTACGAATTTTGACGGCAGTCTTCGACAATCTTTGCGAGTGGAAAATGGAAAGTTTGCAGCGCCCGAAATGTTTTAAAAATGTAAGTAACTTTGCACAACTTAAACAATCTTGGGAATGCGCTTTTTGTAATCGCCAACAGTAAGGCTGCCCTGTATTTATAAAAGTCTAAAGAATTTGAATTTGAGAAATTTGAGAATTTGAAAATTTCCCGATCGTCTCCTAATTTTCATTAATTTCCTTCCGAAAAGCCCATTCGAGCCCATAGATTGTAAAAAACATGAAAATTTCCACATCGTATCCTCTTTCTATTAATTTCTTTTCAAACGACCAATTCTTTCCTGTCGCTACGAGGAAACCTGAAAATTTCAAGGTCGTATCCCTTTTTTCATTAATTGTTCTTCAACAGGCTTTTCTTTCGATACGAGCAAACCTGAAAATTTCTAGGTCGTATCACTTTTTTCATTAATTTCTTTACAAAAGACCAATTCTTTCCTGTCGCTACTAGGAAATATGAAAGTTTCTAGATCGTAACTCTTTTTTTCGTTAATTTCTTTTCAAAAGTCCAATTCTTTCCTGTCGCTACGAGGAAACCTGAAAATTTCTAGGTCGTATCCCTTTTTTCATTAATTTCTGTTCAAAAGGCCAATTCTTTCCTGTCGCTACGAGGAAGTCTGAAAATGTCTAGATGGTATCCCTTTTTTCGTTAAGTTCTCTTCAAAAGTCCAATTCTTTCCTGTCGCTACGAGGAAACCTGACAATTTCTAGGTCGTATCCCTTTTTTCATTAATTTTTGTTCAACAGGCCAATTCTTTTCTTTCGATACGAGCAAACCTGAAAATTTCTAGGTCGTATCACTTTTTTCATTAATTTCTTTACAAAAGACCAATTCTTTCCTGTCGCTACGAGGAAATATGAAAGTTTCTAGATCGTAACTCTTTTTTTCGTTAATTTCTTTTCAAAAGTCCAATTCTTTCCTGTCGCAACGAGGAAACCTGACAATTTCTAGGTCGTATCCCTTTTTTCATTAATTTTTGTTCAACAGGCCAATTCTTTTCTTTCGATACGAGCAAACCTGAAATTTTCAAGATCGTATCCCTTTTTTCATTAATTTCTTTACAAAAGACTAATTCTTTCCTGTCGCTACGAGGAAATCTGAAAATGTCTAGATCGTATCATTTTTTTCGTTAAGTTCTCTTCAAAATTCCAATTCTTTTATTTCGATACAAGGAAACCTGAAAATTTCAAGATCATATCACTTTTTTCATTAATTTCTGTTCAAAAGGCCAATTCTTTCCTGTCGCTACGAGGAAGTCTGAAAATGTCTAGATGGTATCCCTTTTTTCGTTAAGTTCTCTTCAAAAGTCCAATTCTTTCCTGTCGCTACGAGGAAACCTGACAATTTCTAGGTCGTATCCCTTTTTTCATTAATTTTTGTTCAACAGGCCAATTCTTTTCTTTCGATACGAGCAAACCTGATAATTTCAAGATCGTATCCCTTTTTTCATTAATTTCTTTACAAAAGACTAATTCTTTCCTGTCGCTACGAGGAAATCTGAAAATGTCTAGATCGTATCACTTTTTTCGTTAAGTTCTCTTCAAAAGTCCAATTCTTTTATTTCGACACAAGGAAACCTGAAAATTTCAAGATCATATCACTTTTTTCATTAATTTCTGTTCAAAAGGCCAATTCTTTCCTGTCGCTACGAGGAAGTCTGAAAATGTCTAGATGGTATCCCTTTTTTCGTTAAGTTCTCTTCAAAAGTCCAATTCTTTCCTGTCTCTACGAGGAAACCTGACAATTTCTAGGTCGTATCCCTTTTTTCATTAATTTTTGTTCAACAGGCCAATTCTGTGGTCCTCGTTCTACGTCACCTGTTGATGGAGACACTTCGCAATCTAAAAGTAGGAACCCTCAAAAACTATTAACAAAAGATTCATGAAGCAGATCAATGAAAATATACAAACAGCTGAAAAAAATATTAACGATAAGATCGACTCTGCAATCATGGACATCCGCAATGAAATAAAGTCTCAGATCAATGATCTAAGGGGTGAAATTAAGCAAGACATTGAAGATTTACGTATAGAAATTCATCGTGAGACTGAGGATTTATCTAGTCGTGTGGAAACGTTGGAAAAATTGGACAAACAGGCACAGTTACTTACCGAAGATGAACGTCGTGAACGGAACCTTCGAGCTTGTAATATTATCTGCTATAATATCAAGGAACATAATACGCCTGAAGAAGATTTTAGTTTTGTGACCTCCATTCTATCCAATACACAATGTGCGAACCAGGTTTTTGATACGCAGCGACTTGGAAAGACCATCAAACCAGACAAACCAAGACCACTCAAGCTTATACTTAACAGTCCAGTCCATGTGTTATGGCTATTGAGAAACAAACAGGTTTTTGACAAACATAAGGTTTCTATTAGCAATGACAGGACGCCAGTGCAGCAAAATGAACTGTCAAAATGAGAGCCGATTTAAATGAACGCATTTCGAACGGTGAGAAGGGTTTAACAATTAAGTACGTCAAAGGGATCCCGAAAATTGTTAATAAACCGAATCCAAAAAACTAGTTGCCGCCCACGACTTTTCAATATACTACCAGAATGTTCACAGTCTAAGAAATAAACTCTCTCACTTTATTAATAATGTTCATACCTCAGTGGTCGACCTTGACATAATAGTATTAACCGAAACCTGGTTAACTCCAGATATCCTCGATTCGGAACTTGGTTTATCCAACTTTACCGTGTTTAGAGTAGATCGAAACCAACTAACTTGTGATAAATCACGTGGTGGTGGGGTACTGGTTGCAGTGAATAAAAAATTCCCGTGCAAGAACTTGACAATCTCATCAACTGTCGAACAGTTATTCGTATCTGTCACTACATCTTCGAAAAAGTGCATGATTGGTGCAGCCTACATTCCACCAAACTCTTCATCTGCTTTATACCAACACCATGTCGACGTAATTGAAGATCTGAGTCTGCGTTATCTTCCCTGTGATATGGTTCTCTTTGGTGACTACAATCTTCCAAAAATTTCTTGGAATAACGGACCGGAAGGGATGTATATATCTACTAACCATGGTTGTACTTCAGCGACTAATCAAGCAGCATCTTTACTATGTGAATCTTTTGTCTCGTTAAACTTGTACCAACATATGAAGTCTACAAATGTCAGTGGTAACCAATTAGACCTATGCTTCTCTGGAAGATTGGAAGATGTCTGTACTGTAACACCTGATCCCTTGGTACCATGTGACAGACATCATTCTGGCATTCTTTTCTCAACTGCAAACTTGCCGGATATAACGCCACCTTTAGATTTTAATATGAAATTTCTTGATTTTAAGCATGCCAACTACACTGAGATTATCGATAAACTTTCCAGTGTAAACTGGGATACAACATTGCACAATTTATCTGTCAACGAGGCTGTGGACGTCTTTTATGACAGCCTACATCGCATCAGAAGTGAATCTGTACCAACATCAGTAGCATTTTCGTCAACCTATCCACGATGGTTTTCCAAGGATCTAAAGAAATTAATCAAGAAAAAGAAATACGCCCACAGCTTATTCAAACAATGTAGGTCTCCTAGGAACTATGAAATTTTTTCAAATCTTCGCTCGTCTTGCAAGTCTCTAGCCAATAATTGCTATCAAGACTATATTTTTAACATTGAACAGAGCTTGCAGGATCAACAAGTAAACAAGTTTTGGTCGTATATCCACTCTAAAAAGAAAGATTCTGGTTTACCTTCGTCAATGTGTTCAGGACTAAAATCAGCGGATACTGCTGGCGATATTGTGAATCTATTTGCAGATTACTTCGAAAAATCTTATACGGTAGATAATCCGTCTGTACACGACCTGACGGCTGAACCTCATTCACTGACTCCAAACATTTCTCTCACCGAAATTCGCGATGCTTTGCATGAACTAAAGAACAACCAGGGTCCTGGTCCCGATGGTATACCATCAGCATTTATTAAAATGTGTGCCGCCCAGTTGTTAACTCCTCTTCATATTATGTTTAATCGGTCACTTCAGGAAGGTATTTTTCCGACACGATGGAAACAAGGCTATATAACTCCACTTTATAAATCGGGTTCTAAAACTAATATCCAAAATTATCGTCCAATTACTATTCTGGACTGTCTCGCTAAGATTTTTGAAGCCATAGTAACAGCAAGATTGACTAGCTCTCTACGTCACATCATTACTCCACATCAACATGGATTCCTGCCAAAAAAATCAACGTTAACAAATCTTGTACAGTTTGAGGAAGCAATTATTGCTTCATTTAAAAAAGGCTACCAAGTCGATGTATTCTATGGAGACTTCTCAAAAGCCTTCGACACAGTTCATCATAAGAGATTAACAGCGAAACTACAGACACTTGGGATAAAAGGCAAGTTACTGGAATGGTTAGAATCGTACCTGTCGGATCGTACCCAGACTGTTAGATTTAAGCAGACATTATCTCGAGTCATCAATGTCACCTCAGGTGTTCCGCAGGGTTCCCACTTGGGACCTCTGCTATTTAATCTTTATATAAATGATCTCCCAAGTGTGATAGAACATAGCTCACCTCTATTATTTGCTGATGATGTCAAAATTCTCAAAGAAATAAGACAACCACACGATGCTTCACTTCTTCAGCTCGACATTGACCAGCTAATTAAATGGAGCTCGGCTAATGGTCTAAATCTAAATGTCTCCAAGTGCAGCATGATTTCATTTACTAGAACTCATCATTTTTTCTTCGACTACTTGCTGCAGGGTCTAAAAGTCAACCGAGTGAAGGTTGTAAAAGACCTGGGTATCATCTTCGATGATCGTCTAACGTTTGTGCCTCATATAAACTCGATAAAGAACAAAGCTATGAAGACCGTTAGCTTTATTATGCGTAACACCAAAGATTTCAAATCTACAATCGCTATCAAGCAACTCTATAACACCATAATCAAACCTACTCTACTCTATGGTTCAGTTGTTTGGTCGCCTAACTATGAGACACATTCGTACACACTTGAAAAGGTCCAACATAAAATTCTGAGATACTTGGCATTCAAATCAGGCATGCCTATGGCTATTCATGACCATGACTATCGCAGGGTTGGACAAAAATTTGGAATACCACAAGACTTCATCGACTCACAAGAACTGTCCAGTCTTCTACAGTATTCGTCTTCGTCCTACACCCTGCGACAGTCAAATGTGTTCCAACTACCAGCCTCAACAAGAAATTTTACATCCAACGCACCAATTGCCAGACTCTGCTATCAATTGAACGACATACACCGACAAGGAAAATTAAGTCTCCATGATCTTCATGAACTCCAAATATCAACAGCTGTGCTTAAGATCAAAGCTACTTTAAGGCAGTACTAAGCGTACTTGGAAAATTATATTTTCTGTTATATTTATCTCTATCCTTTTTTTTCCTTTCTTTATAAATTATTTTATACTATTATTAGTGGCAGCATATTTTAATTTCTATTTTAATTTTAAACTTAATTTTATAATTTGCTTTATATTGTACTTAATTACTTGTATTATGGGCGTCGTCCCGTTTATATGATAAATAAATAAATAAATAAATTCTTTTCTTTCGATACGAGGAAACCTGAAAATTTCAAGATCATATCACTTTTTTCATTAATTTCTTTTCAAAATGCCAATTCTTTTCTGTCGCTACGAGGAAACCTGAAAATTTCTAGATCGTATTCCTTTTTTCATTAATTTTTGTTCAACAGGCCAATTCTTTCATGTCGCTACGAGGAAACCTGAAAGTTTCTAGATCGTAACCCTTTTTTCATTAATTTTTGTTCAACAGGCCAATTCTTTTTTTGCGATACGAGCCAACCTGAAAATTTCAAGATCTTATCACTTTTTTAATTAACTTCTTTTCAAAAGGCCAATTCTTTCCTGTCGCTACGAGGGAACCTGACAATTTCTTTCATTTCGCTACAAGGAAACCAACTAATTTCCGTATTGTATGTCTTTTTTCATTAATTTCGATTCTCGTTGCAAAAAAAATTGTAATTTTTAAATTAAAAATTTTTTTTTTAATTTTATATAAAAGAATAGTGATTCTTGGTGGATCATATTACGGTTTCCCAAAATGAGTAAAAATTTGTTCGTTATACATTTTCAAGTTTGAGATAAGTTTGCGTCCCCAAAAAAATCACTAAAATATGTTCGTAAACAAATTTGAATTTTGATATTACCTTTCGGCTTACAAAATTGATTAAAATTTGTTCGTTGTACATTTTCTAGTTTGAAATAAGTTTACGTCCCCAAAAAATCATGAAAATATGTTCGTAAAAAAATTGTAATTTTGATATTAGCTTTTAGCTTATAAAATTGATTTAAAATTTGTTCGTAATAAAACTTTAAGCTTCAGATTTGCTTACGGTTCCCCGAATTGTTTCATTTTAATCAGCATTGAAAAAGAATACTTAAAAGCATATCTGTTATATGTAAAATTGACTTGTAATTAATTTTCCAGAATGGCTAATGACACCTAAAACATGGCAGCAATACAAATCGTATTCTTCGCTTCGATGAATCAACGCTTGTGATGAAATTGCGGAATTTAGTTACTCAACTTTGAATCCAGTATATTAGTACTTACCTATTGTTAAGCTGGGTTCATCCGTCGTAAGATCCCAAATGATGATATTTATGTTATGAGTATAATACAATACATTACTTGTACTTTTTTGTATCTTGAATTTGAATGTTTAAAAAATAAAAAACACACACACATATATATATATTTTTTTTTTTTATGTACTATTCGATAATGTTTCAGAAACAGATAAAGATACAAATAATATGTCGACTATTGAACTCAAGTTTATTTTGTGTGATCAATCACTTCAAACCTAGCTATAAGTGTATCGAATACCTGATATTGCGGCATTGTAAATATTATACTGAATTTGTAATGAATTTGAAACAATGTAATTTGGTTATGCCTATAAACAATTCGCTTATTTTTTCAACAAGTTAAATACAAATAATATTAAATATATATTGTTTCACTCGCTGTTATATTTATACATACATCCACTAACTTAATGCCATGGTCTACAGCATCGCTTTCGAACTCAAATCACATTTTTGTCCAGCCAATTTCTTGGTTTCACATATTAAAACAAATGTTTAATCTCAATTTTACTTATATGTGCTCGAAAAGACTTGCAAATACAACGCGTTTGACTACTAGTACCATACAAATTCCGATGTCTCAACATTTTGGACCACGTTTTAGTTTTCTTTAATCTTAAGGATAGCCGATGATAATCATTTTTACGAACAATAAAATACTTTAGGACAATAATATGCAGCATAATCGTTTTAGTACAAACATTAATATTGATATATGTAAACAAATGAAAGGTGAAAAATGAAATTTAATTTTTAAAATCGTTATAACACGTTGTTCACCTGTAATTTATATATATATATATATATATATATATATATATATATATATATATATATATATATATATATATATATATATATATATATATATATATATATATTAGGGTGGAGTGAATCTGAAAAGTTTTTCTGAAATACTTATAGTTCGATAGTTTTTTACCCGCTATAAACGAAAATGACCATAAAAAAATTCTTCAAAATTGTTTCACATTCGCCCCGACGTCCCAAAGATGCCATTTTTGGGTGTTTTTTTTTTTTCTTTTACTACTAGTTTCGGTAATTTTTTTACAAATATTTTTGTTTTTCTTGTCAGTTGTGCCCAGACTGTATATCTTTAAAACCCATGTAAAACAACATTTTTTTTAATTACTGGAGCCCGTGAAATATCTCTAAAAACGGTCTTTTTTGAGAAAATTTTTAACAACATTAAAAAATTTAAATTTTTCGGTACAAAAAAAAATGTTTTACATTTTTTACGTCATTTTGGACAAATTTTTCTTGTGAATTTTTCATAAAATGCGTATTTTCGGCGATAAAAATTGCCTAAATTCACAAAATTTTTTTGTTTACAAGTTTGGTAATTTTTATCTCCGAAAATATGCATTTTACGAAAAATTCTCAAGAGACATTTTTTTTCCTGAATGACCCAAAGAATCTAAAACAATTTTTTTAAAGCGAAAAGTTTAAATCTTTTAATTTTGTTAACAATTTTCCCAAAAATGACCTAGTTTAGCGATTTTTCATGGGCTCCAGTAAATTAAAAAAAAAATTTTCTTTAGACGGGGTTTGAAGATATATAGTGTGGGCATAATTAAACAAAAAAAAATATTAAATTTACGAAACTAGTAGTAAATGAAAAAAAACACCCTAAATATTGGGGTTTTGAGGCGATTGCGCGAATGTAAGATATTTTTAAACATTTTTTGTATACTTCCCACAGTGATCAGTATATACGTGAAAATTAATATTTTTAATACAAAGAACAGATCATACAAAATTGTACAACATTTATGCCGCATGTTATTTCTGTAACGCACTTTCTTCTACACAAAAATAATGATAATCATTGAAATTAAGATATACCTTGAAAAAAATGTGCACTAAAATGTTCTTGAAGTTTTTATGGTTGTAATGGGCAAAGCTGTCTCTTCAAGCACACATAAGTAAAATTGTAATTCATAATTTTGGTCAAATAAAAGTGGCTCCCATGGGATGGAATGTCCCATGGACTTGAAAATAACTATAAAAATATATTTATTATTTCATATTTTATCATTGCAGAATAAGTTAGCAATTTGTAATTAATGTTTGACCTTTTTATGCGAGAAGCGGTCCAATTTGACTTGTCCAAAGAAACCGCGCGAATACTTTTTATTTTAAATGTATCGCACGCGCTCTTTTCGAAGAAGTTTTCGAACATGGAATTCGCGGAAGATGCAAGCACTCTTGATCTCGATTTACAATAAAATTGTCAGTACGGCGCAAAATCAACATTAGTATTTGCTAAAAATGCCAAAGGAAGCGAGAAAAAGTCGTCCTCTGCTGAAATATTCGCCGATGGGTCGAATCTTCGACGGGTACAAGTACCAGATCCAAAAACGCTGCAGGAAATACGTAAGATGTTGTAATATTTTTCTTTCTTTTTTTTCATTTTACCTCATACATTTCATTTTCATGTGAAGGTATTATACCTGTTTATGTAGTGACGTGGATTATGTAGACATTCAAATAAACAAAAATTAATTCTGATTTTATTTCTCCATTGAAATGTATTTCCGAACCTCACAAAACCAATTCAGAAATAATATGCCGAATGAATTTGAATAAATTCGACGAAATTTCAATTTAAATTCATTAAATTGTAATAAAAAATCAGAGGCCAACGAATTTTTGTTTATTGGGATGTGTTTGAATCTACCGCATATCAGCACCGACAGTGGCACTGTTCGGTATGATTGTTGTTTGTACGTTGCGAATAATTGAACAACTTACCTGTCCGGATATAGACCGTCAACCACATTTCACAACTTTATACCAACCCGTATAAGTAAACATATTTATGAATGTGTCCAAACAGTAATGCGAATGCTTCCGATATGTTTGAAAGCTGTCGTATAGCTCCGAAGGCATTTGAAAGCATAAACAGAGTACGTATTGAAACTTCAACTCATTGCCATTTGACAATTGCTGTTAAAGAGTGGTAGGGTTGAAAAAAGAATCGGTCAGGTATTTATTGTAATTGTATAACTGCTTTCTCTTTGCAGTAGCACTTGAAAATCCATCAATATTGCATGGATGGTTATTTTCATAAATCATCTTCTCTTAAATTTAACAGGATCTTAAGATGCCATGATAGAGAAAATTGCCATGGCAAAGGAGAGCTTATCGGGGAGAATTTCGTTCTGCGAAACGACCATGATCCAGCTTGTCGCAGGGTGGACGAGGCTGAGGCCAGAAGAGAAAACTTTACGAAGGCTCTCATGAATGCCGCAAAAGAAGAGGGAAGTACGTACACCAATATATACCGTCGGATGTCACGTAAAGAACAGTAAGTACTTACTTTCATACTTTTTAAAATTATGTACATAAATTTTAAGGTCTACAAAGTGAATGTGTTACATTCGAGGCTGTAAAGGTTGTCGATCTTCCTATGAAGGCACGATAACAGTCTATATAACTTTTATACATTACCACAACTTCTCACTATCCCATACTGAACATTTGAATTAAAATAATGTACTTTTATAACAAGTATTCATCGACGTATCTTTGCATGGCACGATTTACTACTAATGAAGTTAAATGAAGTGCTAACAGCGATTTCCTCAACGTTAGTAGCTGCGTACATATAATTGTAAGTTATAAGTCATATCGACAGCACTCATGCCTGCGCAGGAACATCGACAACCTCTGCAACTGTGGATGCGACATATTCACTTCTTTCAACTGCAAAAGCTACGTACATAATTTTACAAATTAATGAAGTCATATCAGCTATTCTTACACATACATATGTCATGTGATATACACTTGATATAACTTTCACATATATATTTTATTATATACGTGTTTTTCCTCAGTATTTTAGGGTTACTCGCCTTTGGAATTCTCATTCTAGGAATATTCAATCTATAGTATATATTCCATACATACTATAAGTTCACTATCTTTTTTCTTATTAATTAGTCTGTACGTTCCCATACAGCACAGGAATTTTCTGTGATGTATCGGAAACGTTTCAGAAACGTTTCCGCGAAAATTTGAAATCATTTCAGATACATAACGGATATGTGTCGGAAACGTATCGGAAATCTTTAAATGTAGTAACCATGGCAGTTTTAGGTAGTCGCAAAAACGTAACGTTAAGCGCTTCGTTACATAACAAAAATACAACGGAAACATAACGGACACGTAACTTGATAAAATGTGGTTTATTATAGAAATGAAACTGGAAGGTATCGTACACGTAATAGTTGTATTTATAGTTACGTTACGGAATGATAACAGAAACATAACGGACATATTTTTCCCCTTAGTTTCAGAATGTAACGGAAATATAGCGGAAACATATCGGAAACGTAACTGGGTAACGTTTCTAGGAAATAGCGGTCGTAATATTCAAAAAACGTTTCACGTGCGCAATGTTTATAATATGTTTCTGTAATGTTTTCGAAACTTTTCATGTTGTGACATTTTAAAAACATTACACAAATCTATTATAAACATTGTTCACATTAAACGTTTTGAAAATGTATTATAATCATTGCAGATGTGAAACGTTTTTTGAATATTACGACCGCTATTTCCTAGAAAATATGTTTCCGCTATATTTCCGTTACATTCTGACACTAAGGGGAAAACCCGAGTGAAAAAATTTATTACAAATTGTATAATAAAAATATACAATTTATTGTATCAATATTTACCCCAAAAGTGATTCTACACAATTTGTATATAAAATGTATCAAGTTGGAACAAAATTGTATATAATGAGAAATTATTTACCTTAATTTTTTTTTCTTCACTTTTTATAGAATTTAGTTAGAACTATCAAAAAATGCTAGGATGACGTAAAATTTCAATGCGGAAATGGAAATATTAAAACAAGGAAATTACAGTGCACCGATGCAAAAATCCTGAAGATGATTTCCAATTTCGCTGAAATTTCTGCGACGCGACGACGACATGGAGATACAAATACGCACACAGAAAACTTTTAAAAAGCTAACAGGAAAAACAATTTGTAACACTTTTTTCGATCCTTGATCTTCCGGCAATTGCATATCACATGAATCTTTCCTTCACCCAAGAAATCACCAAACTATCCGCAATTAGGAAATTCATCACCCGAAATAAAAATAAAATTGTGAACGCAAAATATACCTAAAAACGACTAATTACCGCGGAAGAAAATGACACAAATTTTATTTTGCTTTATGAAATTTACTTATTCTATGTATCTTGTTACTTTTTCTTGTTTGGCGATTTTATTTTGTGGTTCCAGCGTAACTGAAAAAAAATTCTCGCTTATTTTAAAAATCAACAAACCATAGCAACCACGTTACCAACCACAGATTTGAATGAAACAATTATACCGAAATTTTGTGACAGTCTCGATCGAACCTCAAAAATATGTACACATTAAAAAGTTCTAAGAAAACGTAAAATGATTATAGTTAATTAATAAAAATAAAACTTTTGATGTATATCCTTCCGCTGTAATATTTATATTTTTCTGCATCAAGAATTTTTTTTGGCGACTTCTTGGACGATGGGAGGCAGATGGTGTAGCATCAGGGATAAAAAAAAGTCCAAATTGATTTCTATATCGTTTTAGAAATTTGCAATGAAGTTTTCTGTGTTAGTATCTCCATGCCGTCGTGTCAAAGAAAGTCACCAAAATTCCGAATCATATTCGGGATTTCTGCATCGATACATCGTGAAGTTTAGTATCCCTTTCATTTCCGCATTGAAATTGTAAGTCATCCTATAATTTTTTTTATAGTTTGAAAATTTGTAATTAAATTGGATAACAAATTAAATAAAAAAACTAGCGGACGTGAGTAATTTTTCATCATATACAATTTTTGTTCAAACTTGACACATTTTGTACATAAAATGTGTAGAATCACTATTGGCGCAAGTCTGTATACAATAAATTGTTCCGTAACGTAACTATAAATACAACTATTACGTATACGATGCCTTCCAGTTACATTTCTATAATAAAACACATTTTTATAAGTTACGTGTCCGATATGTTTCCGTTGTATTTTTGGTATGTAACAAAGCGCTTAATGTTACGTTTCTGCGACTAGTTAAAACGGCCATGGTTACCACATTTAAAGATTTCCGATACGTTTCCGACACATATTCGTTATATATCTGAAATTATTTTAAATTTTCGCGGAAACGTTTCTGAATCGTCTTCGATACATTACAGAAAATTCCTGTGCTGTATGGGTTTTTGCAAGTTTTGTTTATGAGCCAAATTATGTATTTTTTTCTTTGTTGTAAATGGGCGATTACGCTTGTATGATTTAATAAATAAATAAATAAATATACCTACTATCAATTTATGACATTCACAAATTGTAAACTTGCATATGTAGCTTATTCAGTTAAAAGACATGTATTGTATGTTAACGAACTTTAACTAAAATCACAGTATAGAAAATTATTAAAATATTCTCATGCAACTCATGTCCACATAAGCGTATGACATACCATACATAATTATCTCATGTGAAATTATATTACATGATAGATCACATGACTTTTTTAGCAGTACATAATAAATGTAAGTTAGTAATAATATATAGAAATAAATAATAAAAAGAATATGATAGATTTCAGGCAGCAGCAGTCGATGTCACCATGAAGGGGGTTCGGGAAAATATGAGGAAGCACCGCAAGACGTCACAAGGTCGACTTCGTACGGGAATGTCCATAAAGACGTTGGACGAATTGGGTGCATATGTCACATCACCACAGTTACCGGAGAATATTCTAACTAATTCTCTGGGAATTAAATTAGAACCGATGTATGTTCCGATACCCGGTGTGGGAACTGCGGTAATGTGGCATAATACCAACCACACACAAGCAATGTTGTCGTCCTCGGAATGGCTATTTCTCGATGGCACTTTCGACACCATCCCTCCATTAAAAGGGCTCCAGCAGATGGTGACTGTGATGGCCGAGAAAGATGGCAAGGTAAATAATATTTCACAGTTTCATTATCAGTTTTACAAGAACTTTTTTTGTAATAATTTGTGTAAATATGTTTTAATGTCTTCTTTAAAAAAACAAAATCCGTTCCCTTTGAAATTAAATATATATATATATATATATATATATATATATATATATATATATATATATATATATATATATATATATTCTATATGATAAGGTGCATAGCCTCAAATTACTTACAATTCGAAACACCATTTTTTAATATACTTCTATGACACAATTAATTTTTAAATTATAAATGTTATGTATACCCAGGTAGCACACTTGAGCAGTCGACAACGAAAAATTATCCAAACGTAATGAATATTAACAGTCCGATAACTTTTTGTGGAGCATTCGTACAAATTTGTCAAACATGCTTGACGAATGGTCCATGAAAAGTTATCGGAATGTTAACATTTGTTAACATTCATTATATTTCGCTAACTTTTGTTAACGAATGCTCAAGTAGTACATGCCTGCACAAACCACGAAATAAAATTTTGTTGTGAAAAATGGGTACTTTGTCGAATGTATTAGGTCTTAGAAGTCATAAAAGGGATAATCAGTATCAAGTCATTCCAACTTTTGCTTGTATCGATTAATTACCGACACATATTTATGTTAAACACGGTTTTCTGTATGCCCCATCTCAAAGGATTTACCCTGCATATATATATATACGTCAAAACATTATTGTATAAATTTTAGGTCATACCGTTTTTATGGATGTTCCTCAGTACGAAGACGACTACGATGTACCTTGCGGCGCTTCAGCATTTTTTCCGCAAAGTCGCTGCAAATTTTGCACCAACGCACATAATGTGCGATTTCGAAAGTGGGATGAAGCGGGCCCTGCATGAAACATTTTCAAACGCTGCAATTCATGGTTGCTTTTTCCATTACACGCAGATGTTAACTGAAAATTATTCTTAAAATTATTCTACTTAACGTACAGTATTCGAAAACAGTACTTTTAGAGGTACTGACATTGAAGCCAGGTGTTCTAATTGTTCAGATAGGTAACTTCTACGACCCACTCTGAGAGTAAAATCCCTAGAAAAATTGTAGAATTAACATCGAGTTTGTAAATTTACATCTTCCAGAGTAGTAAAATTACATTAATCTTGCAAATTTACTGCTTCCAAAGTAGTAAAAATTACAACTTTCAGAGTAGTAAAATTACTACTATCAGAATAGGTAATTATTACGACCCACTCTGAGAATAGCAATTTTACAATTTTGTTGTAATATTACTATTGCGGTGGTAAAATACGTAGTCAAATAGCAATTTTACATTTTTCAGAGTTGTGATTTTACATTTTCGCCAGTTAAACTGTGGTTTAATTTTACAACTCCCTAGTAATTTTAAAAAGGGATTTTTTACAGTGTATAACAGATAGCCAAAGGTCCCCGTTTAGGCGAGACGCGATTTCGTTACCGACCCTACTTGCACCTTGCTTATATTATCTGTTCATTTACATATCGAAGAACCAAGTTTGGTTTATATGCTCTTATTTGTTATATATTTTTTATTTTTGAAGACGTGATCTTCGTAAATACAGAGAAACAATATTGTAAGCAAGGTGCAAGTGTAGGGTCGGTAACGAAATCGCGTGTCGCCTAAACTGGGACCTTTGACTATCTGTTATTAATCTGTGATACAACCAGGGACATTAATTCGTTTGAACTGAATAATATTTCTTTTATTTCTTCCTTTCTGTCGTATGTACAACTCTTCATGAAAATGTATTGGACATTTCGTTTGACTAACAGCATTCCATCCCAGTAATCGAAGAAATTATTTTTGGATTAAAACGAATTCGAAATGGACGAGATACGCATTAGAAAGGATTAAGGATTCACATATCATAAGTTAATCCTTCTTCAGAGGTATTTTGTCCATTTTGAATGCGTTTGAATCCAAAGACAATTTTTACATTTCAAAAGGAATTGCATATATGTAACAATCACTGCTCACGATTCTGTTTCAGTTGATATTACTAAACATTTTCATTTATGAAGAAGATAGCATTGATCATCAAAACGTAAAAAAAAAAGACAATTGTTTGCTCAAAATGGTCCATATTAATTAACACTTAAGGGGACCCAATACTGAATTTTCACCTGTATTAAGTCATAATTAAAAAATTTAACGTTTTTTTCGTCATTTTTGACATTGTAATTTTTCACAAAATTAAAATTTCGCAACTCCATACCCTCATGTCTGGGACATAGTTTCAGAAAAAAAAAGAATTATCGAAAAATCTTGAAATTTGTGGAAGTAGAAGGATTTTTTGTAATTTTGAAAAACATTTTTCTAGATCTAATCTAGATACTCCAATTTTTCTCAAAATTAAAATTTCGCAAAATCCATACCCTTAATTCTTAAGGACAGTTTGAGAAACAAAACCCAACAAAGAATTATCAAAAAGTAGTGAAATTTGTGGAAGGAGAAACACTTTTTGTCTTTTAAAAAATATTTTTTCTGTTTGAAAATAATATGACAAAAAAAATTGAAAAGTTTTTTTTACTTTTTCATGTGATTTGTCACCCAACATTCTGCCAGAAAAGAAATATTTTACATTTATTTAATCGTTACTTTAGATGGCTGAAAATTCAGTATTGGATCCGCTGAATGGACTTTCGTGCATTAGGAGACAAATAGTAGCTGGTTTTCCAAAAAAAAAAAACAAGACTACGCTTGTTGAAATTTTGGGTACACTTTTTTACACATTGAAAGTGCTGAACTACATTGCTTCCTTATGGGTCCTGTACACATCAGAGTATTCCTTAAGTTCTTACGTTTCATATAACATTTGATATAATCGAGAATCTCGAGATTCGAACAGAAATCTGACGTCCTTATTGGTTAATATCGGAAGGGTACTTGTGAAACTTTCGAGATTCTCGCTTATCTCGAATTTCCCCAAACGTAAAAACTGAAGGATAACCTCGTGTAAAGGCCCCCTTTAAAAGTATCATGAAATGGCGGACTTATGGATAAGTCACTGGGGCGCCTCTTCACGTGTACGATGTTTTGTGATGACAACATTTCTGTAAGCACTTTGAATATGCATAAAAATGCAGAAACAAAAATTTCAAGAAGCTGTTTTTTTTTTCTTAAAAGCAAACGCGAAATACCGACAAGTTCTTTACTCCTAATTTAGGAAACTCTCTCATTTGAACCAAGACAATGTTATATGTACATATATACATATTATATACTATAATTAATATTATATATTATAAAGAAGAGATCATACAGAATCTCTTTTCGGGAACATGTCAAAAACCCGAAACCTCGAAAAGCAGACACTTCAAAAAGCCGATACTTCCGCCAAAACCCCTCAATTTAAAAAACCGACATTCAAAAACCGGACGAGTCCCAAAACGAACACTCTCAAACAACAGAAATTAACAATTGTAGAAATAAAAATTCCGTAAAAAATTGATTGAAAACCTTTTATTTCGTTGCATTTGGTTGGACGGATTTCTTTGCGATGATAACATCTTTCACGTGTCGGATTCTTGATTGTCGATTCTTGTAATGTCGGAATTGTTAAATTGTCGAATTTTGGTGTGTCCTGTTTGTCAGGTGTCGGGATTTTGAAATTGCCGGGTTTTTGAATTGTCGGTTTTTCAAGTGTCGAGTTTTAGACTATCGGGTTTTTGAATTTCGGGTTTTTGACGTCCAGTAAACGGAAATGGATTCAAATGGATTAAATTTTGAATGCATTTTCATTGTCAAAATTGCATCAATTGTATTATGATTTTAAGACGAAACACATTAAAAAAGTGTTTCTGGTTTTAAATGAACTCATACCAGACATTTCATATTCTGAATTCTGAATTAAAAAGCCTTTACATGTATCATATTTGCGACAAAATTTTTCCTGGATTTGAACGAATTCAAATCGGGCATTTCATATTCCGATTTCCGAATGAAAAAGCATTCACATATTTCAGATTTACGAAACTTTTTCTGGATTTAAAGGCATTGGAAATGGTATCTTCGGATTTCTAAATGGATGCACAAGCATTCGGGATGAAAATGGATCAAAAGTCCAGAAAACCGCTATTCAGAATCGAAATAGTGAACTCTTTTTCATTTGGATCCATTTCCTGGGGCGTTACCTCCTTCTCTATTTACCGCCAAATACAATGTCGAATAAATGTTCTATCTAAATATAATACGTATTAATGTTTAACAACGGGATAGATAGACAGTGCTCGAGTATGACAACTTCAGAGAGCAATATTGCATAATAATACAGCAATTACAAAGATTATTCATGCGTCGTTTATTACGTATCAAGGTCTGCTCTTTCAGAATTCGCCAACAACATTGGTCCAAAATAAAAAAAATTAATAATAATATGTGCATCACGATTTCTGAAGTGACAAATTTTTGGGGCATTTTATACTTTGTTTGAAAATACCATCCTCCATGTTGGATTCGCCATTTTGGATTTTGGAAAT
The DNA here is from genome assembly GCA_030407085.1 of Trichopria drosophilae. NCBI lineage: Eukaryota > Metazoa > Arthropoda > Insecta > Hymenoptera > Diapriidae > Trichopria > Trichopria drosophilae. The sequence goes on along the minus strand of CM059584.1, from coordinate 66,698,395 downwards.
CTGACATACGATTCACAATCAACTACAGACATAAGTCTTTATGAAAAAAAATTAGATGTACATATCTGTTCTTTATTGGCTTCTTGACCACTATGAAACGTAAAAAAATATCCATAAACAGTTTCTTCATCGCCAAAACATTATTCAATATTGCGCTAAAGTTTGCATTCAAAAAGTACCAATCTCGTTGTTAAAGTGTTAAGCAATTTTTTATTCCAGAATTCATGTATTCCAAGCGCAGCATCTTTAACATGGTAAAATTTTCATTTCCAGACCCATCCCAATTCGCTGAACCTTGATTCATCCGATCATCATTCGTTCCAGTTAATTTCCTTGCGCTAACTCCTACATTTCCTTTGTTCGGTCCTATTATTTCATTAAGACATATGTAATAAACAAATTTCAATGACAATAAATAAATTGCAATGTAAATATGTGACACAAAATCGTCCCATTTGCCTATATACATCCATTCCTTATATATATGTTTTTTATTTTTTAAACATTCAAATTTAAGATACAAAAAAGTACAAGTAATGTATTGTATTATACTCATAACATAAATATCATCAGCAAATCTATCTTAAGCAAATCTGAAGCTTAAAGTTTTATTACGAACAAATTTTAAATCAATTTTATAAGCTAAAAGCTAATATCAAAATTACAATTTTTTTACGAACATATTTTCATGATTTTTTGGGGACGTAAACTTATTTCAAACTAGAAAATGTACAACGAACAAATTTTAATCAATTTTGTAAGCCGAAAGGTAATATCAAAATTCAAATTTGTTTACGAACATATTTTAGTGATTTTTTTGGGGACGCAAACTTATCTCAAACTTGAAAATGCATAACGAACAAATTTTTACTCATTTTGGGAAACCGTAATATGATCCACCAAGAATCACTATTCTTTTATATAAAATTTAAAAAAAAAATTTTAATTTAAAAATTACAATTTTTTTGCAACGAGAATCGAAATTAATGAAAAAAGACATACAATACGGAAATTAGTTGGTTTCCTTGTAGCGAAATGAAAGAAATTGTCAGGTTCCCTTCAGGTTTGCTCGTATCGCAAAAAAAGAATTGGCCTGTTGAACAAAAATTAATGAAAAAAGGGATACGATCTAGACATTTTCAGATTTCCTCGTAGCGACAGGAAAGAATTAGTCTTTTGTAAAGAAATTAATGAAAAAAGGGATACGATCTTGAAATTTTCAGGTTTGCTCGTATCGAAAGAAAAGAATTGGCCTGTTGAACAAAAATTAATGAAAAAAGGGATACGACCTAGAAATTTTCAGGTTTCCTCGTAGCGACAGGAAAGAATTGGACTTTTGAAAAGAAATTAACGAAAAAAGAGATACGATCTAGAAACTTTCATATTTCCTCGTAGCGACAGGAAAGAATTAGTCTTTTGTAAAGAAATTAATGAAAAAAGGGATACGATCTTGAAATTTTCAGGTTTGCTCGTATCGAAAGAAAAGAATTGGCCTGTTGAACAAAAATTAATGAAAAAAGGGATACGACCTAGAAATTTTCAGGTTTCCTCGTAGCGACAGGAAAGAATTGGGCTTTTGAAGAGAACTTAACGAAAAAAGGGATACCATCTAGACATTTTCAGATTTCCTCGTAGCGATAGGAAAGAATTGGCCTGTTGAACAAAAATTAATGAAAAAAGGGATACGATCTTGAAATTTTCAGGTTTGCTCGTATCGAAAGAAAAGAATTGGCCTGTTGAACAAAAATTAATGAAAAAAGGGATACGACCTAGAAATTTTCAGGTTTCCTCGTAGCGACAGGAAAGAATTGGGCTTTTGAAGAGAACTTAACGAAAAAAGGGATACCATCTAGAAATTTTCAGACTTCCTCGTAGCGACAGGAAAGAATTGGCCTTTTGAACAGAAATTAATGAAAAAAGTGATACGATCTTGAAATTTTCAGGTTTCCTTGTATCGAAATAAAAGAATTGGACTTTTGAAGAGAACTTAACGAAAAAAGTGATACGATAGAGACATTTTCAGATTTCCTCGTAGCGACAGGAAAGAATTAGTCTTTTGTAAAGAAATTAATGAAAAAAGGGATACGATCTTGAAATTTTCAGGTTTGCTCGTATCGAAAGAAAAGAATTGGCCTGTTGAACAAAAATTAATGAAAAAAGGGATACAACCTAGAAATTGTCAGGTTTCCTCGTAGCGACAGGAAAGAAAGAATTGGACTTTTGAAGAGAACTTAACGAAAAAAGGGATACCATCTAGACATTTTCAGACTTCCTCGTAGCGACAGGAAAGAATTGGCCTTTTGAACAGAAATTAATGAAAAAAGTGATACGATCTTGAAATTTTCAGGTTTGCTCGTATCGAAATAAAAGAATTGGACTTTTGAAGAGAACTTAACGAAAAAAGTGATACGACCTAGAAATTATCAGGTTTCCTCGTTGCGACAGGAAAGAATTGGACTTTTGAAAAGAAATTAACGAAAAAAAGAGTTACGATCTAGAAACTTTCATATTTCCTCGTAGCGATAGGAAAGAATTGGTCTTTTGTAAAGAAATTAATGAAAAAAGTGATAAGATCTTGAAATTTTCAAGTTTGCTCGTATCGAAAGAAAAGAATTGGCCTGTTGAAGAAAAATTAATGAAAAAAGGGATACGACCTAGAAATTTTCAGGTTTCCTCGTAGCGACAGGAAAGAATTGGACTTTTGAAGAGAACTTAACGAAAAAAGGGATACCATCTAGACATTTTCAGACTTCCTCGTAGCGACAGGAAAGAATTGGCCTTTTGAACAGAAATTAATGAAAAAAGTGATACGATCTTGAAATTTTCAGGTTTCCTTGTATCGAAATAAAAGAATTGGACTTTTGAAGAGAACTTAACGAAAAAAGTGATACGATCTAGACATTTTCAGATTTCCTCGTAGCGACAGGAAAGAATTAGTCTTTTGTAAAGAAATTAATGAAAAAAGGGATACGATCTTGAAATTTTCAGGTTTGCTCGTATCGAAAGAAAAGAATTGGCCTGTTGAACAAAAATTAATGAAAAAAGGGATACGACCTAGAAATTTTCACGTTTCCTCGTAGCGACAGGAAAGATTTGGGCTTTTGAAGAGAACTTAACGAAAAAAGGGATACCATCTAGACATTTTCAGACTTCCTCGTAGCGACAGGAAAGAATTGGCCTTTTGAACAGAAATTAATGAAAAAAGTGATATGATCTTGAAATTTTCAGGTTTCCTTGTATCGAAATAAAAGAATTGGACTTTTGAAGAGAACTTAACGAAAAAAGTGATACGATCTAGACATTTTCAGATTTCCTCGTAGCGACAGGAAAGAATTAGTCTTTTGTAAAGAAATTAATGAAAAAAGGGATACGATCTTGAAATTTTCAGGTTTGCTCGTATCGAAAGAAAAGAATTGGCCTGTTGAACAAAAATTAATGAAAAAAGGGATACGACCTAGAAATTTTCAGGTTTCCTCGTAGCGACAGGAAAGAATTGGACTTTTGAAAAGAAATTAACGAAAAAAGAGATACGATCTAGACATTTTCAGATTTCCTCGTAGCGACAGGAAAGAATTAGTCTTTTGTAAAGAAATTAATGAAAAAAGGGATACGATCTTGAAATTTTCAGGTTTGCTCGTATCGAAAGAAAAGAATTGGCCTGTTGAACAAAAATTAATGAAAAAAGGGATACGACCTAGAAATTTTCAGGTTTCCTCGTAGCGACAGGAAAGAATTGGACTTTTGAAAAGAAATTAACGAAAAAAGAGATACGATCTAGAAACTTTCATATTTCCTCGTAGCGACAGGAAAGAATTGGTCTTTTGTAAAGAAATTAATGAAAAAAGTGATACGATCTTGAAATTTTCAGGTTTGCTCGTATCGAAAGAAAAGAATTGGCCTGTTGAACAAAAATTAATGAAAAAAGGGATACGACCTAGAAATTTTCAGGTTTCCTCGTAGCGACAGGAAAGAATTGGACTTTTGAAGAGAACTTAACGAAAAAAGGGATACCATCTAGACATTTTCAGACTTCCTCGTAGCGACAGGAAAGAATTGGCCTTTTGAACAGAAATTAATGAAAAAAGTGATATGATCTTGAAATTTTCAGGTTTCCTTGTATCGAAATAAAAGAATTGGACTTTTGAAGAGAACTTAACGAAAAAAGTGATACGATCTAGACATATTCAGATTTCCTCGTAGCGACAGGAAAGAATTAGTCTTTTGTAAAGAAATTAATGAAAAAAGGGATACGATCTTGAAATTTTCAGGTTTGCTCGTATCGAAAGAAAAGAATTGGCCTGTTGAACAAAAATTAATGAAAAAAGTGATACGACCTAGAAATTATCAGGTTTCCTCGTTGCGACAGGAAAGAATTGGACTTTTGAAAAGAAATTAACGAAAAAAGAGATACGATCTAGAAACTTTCATATTTCCTCGTAGCGACAGGAAAGAATTGGCCTTTTGTAAAGAAATTAATGAAAAAAGTGATACGACCTAGAAATTTTCAGGTTTGCTCGTATCGAAAGAAAAGAATTGGCCTGTTGAACAAAAATTAATGAAAAAAGGGATACGACCTAGAAATTTTCAGGTTTCCTCGTAGCGACAGGAAAGAATTGGACTTTTGAAAAGAAATTAACGAAAAAAGAGATACGATCTAGAAACTTTCATATTTCCTCGTAGCGACAGGAAAGAATTGGTCTTTTGAAAAGAAATTAATGAAAAAAGGGATACGATCTTGAAATTTTCAGGTTTGCTCGTATCGAAAGAAAAGAATTGGCCTGTTGAACAAAAATTAATGAAAAAAGGGATACGACCTAGAAATTTTCAGGTTTCCTCGTAGCGACAGGAAAGAATTGGACTTTTGAAGAGAACCTAACGAAAAAAGGGATACCATCTAGACATTTTCAGACTTCCTCGTAGCGACAGGAAAGAATTGGCCTTTTGAACAGAAATTAATGAAAAAAGTGATACGATCTTGAAATTTTCAGGTTTCCTTGTATCGAAATAAAAGAATTGGACTTTTGAAGAGAACTTAACGAAAAAAGTGATACGATCTAGACATTTTCAGATTTCCTCGTAGCGACAGGAAAGAATTAGTCTTTTGTAAAGAAATTAATGAAAAAAGGGATACGATCTTGAAATTTTCAGGTTTGCTCGTATCGAAAGAAAAGAATTGGCCTGTTGAACAAAAATTAATGAAAAAAGTGATACGACCTAGAAATTATCAGGTTTCCTCGTAGCGACAGGAAAGAATTGGACTTTTGAAGAGAACTTAACGAAAAAAGGGATACCATCTAGACATTTTCAGACTTCCTCGTAGCGACAGGAAAGAATTGGCCTTTTGAACAGAAATTAATGAAAAAAGTGATACGATCTAGAAATTTTCAGGTTTGCTCGTATCGAAATAAAAGAATTGGACTTTTGAAGAGAACTTAACGAAAAAAGTGATACGATCTAGACATTTTCAGATTTCCTCGTAGCGACAGGAAAGAATTAGTCTTTTGTAAAGAAATTAATGAAAAAAGGGATACGATCTTGAAATTTTCAGGTTTGCTCGTATCGAAAGAAAAGAATTGGCCTGTTGAACAAAAATTAATGAAAAAAGTGATACGACCTAGAAATTATCAGGTTTCCTCGTTGCGACAGGAAAGAATTGGACTTTTGAAAAGAAATTAACGAAAAAAGAGATACGATCTAGAAACTTTCATATTTCCTCGTAGCGATAGGAAAGAATTGGGCTGTTGAACAAAAATTAATGAAAAAAGGGATACGATCTTGAAATTTTCAGGTTTGCTCGTATCGAAAGAAAAGAATTGGCCTGTTGAACAAAAATTAATGAAAAAAGTGATACGACCTAGAAATTATCAGGTTTCCTCGTTGCGACAGGAAAGAATTGGACTTTTGAAGAGAACTTAACGAAAAAAGGGATACCATCTAGACATTTTCAGACTTCCTCGTAGCGACAGGAAAGAATTGGCCTTTTGAAGAGAAATTAATGAAAAAAGTGATACGACCTTGAAATTTTCAGGTTTCCTCGTATCGAAATAAAAGAATTGGACTTTTGAAGAGAACTTAACGAAAAAAGTGATACGACCTAGACATTTTCAGATTTCCTCGTAGCGACAGGAAAGAATTAGTCTTTTGTAAAGAAATTAATGAAAAAAGGGATACGATCTTGAAATTTTCAGGTTTGCTCGTATCGAAAGAAAAGAATTGGCCTGTTGAACAAAAATTAATGAAAAAAGGGATACGACCTAGAAATTTTCAGGTTTCCTCGTAGCGACAGGAAAGAATTGGACTTTTGAAGAGAACCTAACGAAAAAAGGGATACCATCTAGACATTTTCAGATTTCCTCGTAGCGACAGGAAAGAATTAGTCTTTTGAACAGAAATTAATGAAAAAAGTGATACGATCTTGAAATTTTCAGGTTTCCTCGTATCGAAATAAAAGAATTGGACTTTTGAAGAGAACTTAACGAAAAAAGTGATACGATCTAGACATTTTCAGATTTCCTCGTAGCGACAGGAAAGAATTAGTCTTTTGTAAAGAAATTAATGAAAAAAGGGATACGATCTTGAAATTTTCAGGTTTGCTCGTATCGAAAGAAAAGAATTGGCCTGTTGAACAAAAATTAATGAAAAAAGTGATACGACCTAGAAATTATCAGGTTTCCTCGTTGCGACAGGAAAGAATTGGACTTTTGAAAAGAAATTAACGAAAAAAGGGATACGATCTAGACATTTTCAGATTTCCTCGTAGCGACAGGAAAGAATTGGTCTTTTGTAAAGAAATTAATGAAAAAAGTGATACGATCTAGAAATTTTCAGGTTTGCTCGTATCGAAAGAAAAGAATTGGCCTGTTGAACAAAAATTAATGAAAAAAGGGATACGACCTAGAAATTTTCAGGTTTCCTCGTAGCGACAGGAAAGAATTGGACTTTTGAAAAGAAATTAACGAAAAAAGAGATACGATCTAGACATTTTCATATTTCCTCGTAGCGAGAGGAAAGAATTAGCCTGTAGAAAAAAAATTAATGAAAAAAGGGATACGATCTTGAAATTTTCAGGTTTGCTCGTATCGAAAGAAAAGAATTGGCCTGTTGAACAAAAATTAATGAAAAAAGGGATACGACCTAGAAATTTTCAGGTTTCCTCGTAGCGACAGGAAAGAATTGGGCTTTTGAAGAGAACTTAACGAAAAAAGGGATACCATCTAGACATTTTCAGACTTCCTCGTCGCGACAGGAAAGAATTTGCCTTTTGAACAGAAATTAATGAAAAAAGTGATATGATCTTGAAATTTTCAGGTTTCCTTGTATCGAAATAAAAGAATTGGACTTTTGAAGAGAACTTAACGAAAAAAGGGATACCATCTAGACATTTTCAGATTTCCTCGTAGCGATAGGAAAGAATTGGCCTGTTGAACAAAAATTAATGAAAAAAGGGATACGATCTTGAAATTTTCAGGTTTGCTCGTATCGAAAGAAAAGAATTGGCCTGTTGAACAAAAATTAATGAAAAAAGTGATACGACCTAGAAATTATCAGGTTTCCTCGTTGCGACAGGAAAGAATTGGACTTTTGAAAAGAAATTAACGAAAAAAGAGATACGATCTAGAAACTTTCATATTTCCTCGTAGCGACAGGAAAGAATTGGTCTTTTGTAAAGAAATTAATGAAAAAAGTGATAAGATCTTGAAATTTTCAGGTTTGCTCGTATCGAAAGAAAAGAATTGGCCAGTTGAACAAAAATTAATGAAAAAAGGGATACGACCTAGAAATTTTCAGGTTTCCTCGTAGCGACAGGAAAGAATTGGACTTTTGAAGAGAACTTAACGAAAAAAGGGATACCATCTAGACATTTTCAGACTTCCTCGTAGCGACAGGAAAGAATTGGACTTTTGAAAAGAAATTAATGAAAAAAGGGATACGATCTTGAAATTTTCAGGTTTGCTCGTATCGAAAGAAAAGAATTGGACTTTTGAAGAGAACTTAACGAAAAAAGTGATACGATCTAGACATTTTCAGATTTCCTCGTAGCGACAGGAAAGAATTAGTCTTTTGTAAAGAAATTAATGAAAAAAGGGATACGATCTTGAAATTTTCAGGTTTGCTCGTATCGAAAGAAAAGAATTGGCCTGTTGAACAAAAATTAATGAAAAAAGGGATACGACCTAGAAATTTTCAGGTTTCCTCGTAGCGACAGGAAAGAATTGGGCTTTTGAAGAGAACTTAACGAAAAAAGGGATACCATCTAGACATTTTCAGACTTCCTCGTAGCGACAGGAAAGAATTGGCCTGTTGAACAAAAATTAATGAAAAAAGTGATACGACCTAGAAATTATCAGGTTTCCTCGTAGCGACAGGAAAGAATTGGACTTTTGAAAAGAAATTAACGAAAAAAGAGATACGATCTAGAAACTTTCATATTTCCTCGTAGCGACAGGAAAGAATTGGTCTTTTGTAAAGAAATTAATGAAAAAAGGGATACGATCTTGAAATTTTCAGGTTTGCTCGTATCGAAAGAAAAGAATTGGCCTGTTGAACAAAAATTAATGAAAAAAGTGATACGACCTAGAAATGATCAGGTTTCCTCGTTGCGACAGGAAAGAATTGGACTTTTGTAAAGAAATTAATGAAAAAAGGGATACGATCTAGACATTTTCATATTTCCTCGTAGCGACAGGAAAGAATTGGTCTTTTGTAAAGAAATTAATGCAAAAAGTGATAAGATCTTGAAATTTTCAAGTTTGCTCGTATCGAAAGAAAAGAATTGGCCTGTTGAACAAAAATTAATGAAAAAAGGGATACGACCTAGAAATTTTCAGGTTTCCTCGTAGCGACAGGAAAGAATTGGGCTTTTGAAGAGAACTTAACGAAAAAAGTGATACGATCTAGACATTTTCAGATTTCCTCGTAGCGACAGGAAAGAATTGGTCTTTTGTAAAGAAATTAATGAAAAAAGTGATAAGATCTTGAAATTTTCAGGTTTGCTCGTATCGAAAGAAAAGAATTGGCCTGTTGAACAAAAATTAATGAAAAAAGGGATACGACCTAGAAATTTTCAGGTTTCCTCGTAGCGACAGGAAAGAATTGGACTTTTGAAGAGAACTTAACGAAAAAAGGGATACCATCTAGACATTTTCAGACTTCCTCGTAGCGACAGGAAAGAATTGGACTTTTGAAAAGAAATTAACGAAAAAAGAGATACGATCTAGAAACTTTCATATTTCCTCGTATCGAAATAAAAGAATTGGACTTTTGAAGAGAACTTAACGAAAAAAGTGATACGATCTAGACATTTTCAGATTTCCTCGTAGCGACAGGAAAGAATTGGTCTTTTGTAAAGAAATTAATGAAAAAAGTGATAAGATCTTGAAATTTTCAGGTTTGCTCGTATCGAAAGAAAAGAATTGGCCAGTTGAACAAAAATTAATGAAAAAAGGGATACGACCTAGAAATTTTCAGGTTTCCTCGTAGCGACAGGAAAGATTTGGGCTTTTGAAAAGAAATTAACGAAAAAAGAGATACGATCTAGAAACTTTCATATTTCCTCGTAGCGACAGGAAAGAATTGGTCTTTTTTAAAGAAATTAATGAAAAAAGTGATAAGATCTTGAAATTTTCAGGTTTGCTCGTATCCAAAGAAAAGAATTGGCCAGTTGAACAAAAATTAATGAAAAAAGGGATACGACCTAGAAATTTTCAGGTTTCCTCGTAGCGACAGGAAAGAATTGTACTTTTGAAGAGAACTTAACGAAAAAAGGGATACCATCTAGACATTTTCAGACTTCCTCATAGCGACAGGAAATAATTGGCCTTTTGAACAGAAATTAATGAAAAAAGTGATATGATCTTGAAATTTTCAGGTTTCCTTATATCGAAAGAAAAGAATTGGCCTGTTGAACAAAAATTAATGAAAAAAGTGATACGACCTAGAAATTATCAGGTTTCCTCGTTGCGACAGGAAAGAATTGGACTTTTGTAAAGAAATTAATGAAAAAAGGGATACGATCTTGAAATTTTCAGGGTTGCTCGTATCGAAAGAAAAGAATTGGCCTGTTGAACAAAAATTAATGAAAAAAGGGATACGACCTAGAAATTGTCAGGTTTCCTCGTAGCGACAGGAAAGAATTGGACTTTTGAAGAGAACTTAACGAAAAAAGTGATACGATCTAGACATTTTCAGATTTCCTCGTAGCGACAGGAAAGAATTAGTCTTTTGTAAAGAAATTAATGAAAAAAGGGATACGATCTTGAAATTTTCAGGTTTGCTCGTATCGAAAGAAAAGAATTGGCCTGTTGAACAAAAATTAATGAAAAAAGGGATACGACCTAGAAATTTTCAGGTTTCCTCGTAGCGATAGGAAAGAATTGGCCTGTTGAACAAAAATTAATGAAAAAAGATATACGATCTTGAAATTTTCAGGTTTGCTCGTATCGAAAGAAAAGAATTGGCCTGTTGAACAAAAATTAATGAAAAAAGTGATACGACCTAGAAATTATCAGGTTTCCTCGTTGCGACAGGAAAGAATTGGACTTTTGAAAAGAAATTAACGAAAAAAGAGATACGATCTAGAAACTTTCATATTTCCTCGTAGCGACAGGAAAGAATTGGTCTTTAGTAAAGAAATTAATGAAAAAAGTGATACGACCTAGACATTTTCAGGTTTGCTCGTATCGAAAGAAAAGAATTGGCCTGTTGAACAAAAATTAATGAAAAAAGGGATACGACCTAGAAATTTTCAGGTTTCCTCGTAGCGACAGGAAAGAATTGGGCTTTTGAAGAGAACTTAACGAAAAAAGGGATACCATCTAGACATTTTCAGACTTCCTCGTCGCGACAGGAAAGAATTTGCCTTTTGAACAGAAATTAATGAAAAAAGTGATATGATCTTGAAATTTTCAGGTTTCCTTGTATCGAAATAAAAGAATTGGACTTTTGAAGAGAACTTAACGAAAAAAGTGATACGATCTAGACATTTTCAGATTTCCTCGTAGCGACAGGAAAGAATTAGTCTTTTGTAAAGAAATTAATGAAAAAAGGGATACGATCTTGAAATTTTCAGGTTTGCTCGTATCGAAAGAAAAGAATTGGCCTGTTGAACAAAAATTAATGAAAAAAGGGATACGACCTAGAAATTTTCAGGTTTCCTCGTAGCGACAGGAAAGAATTGGGCTTTTGAAGAGAACTTAACGAAAAAAGGGATACCATCTAGACATTTTCAGATTTCCTCGTAGCGATAGGAAAGAATTGGCCTGTTGAACAAAAATTAATGAAAAAAGAGATACGATCTTGAAATTTTCAGGTTTGCTCGTATCGAAAGAAAAGAATTGGCCTGTTGAACAAAAATTAATGAAAAAAGTGATACGACCTAGAAATTATCAGGTTTCCTCGTTGCGACAGGAAAGAATTGGACTTTTGAAAAGAAATTAACGAAAAAAGAGATACGATCTAGAAACTTTCATATTTCCTCGTAGCGACAGGAAAGAATTGGTCTTTAGTAAAGAAATTAATGAAAAAAGTGATACGACCTAGACATTTTCAGGTTTGCTCGTATCGAAAGAAAAGAATTGGCCTGTTGAACAAAAATTAATGAAAAAAGGGATACGACCTAGAAATTTTCAGGTTTCCTCGTAGCGACAGGAAAGAATTGGGCTTTTGAAGAGAACTTAACGAAAAAAGTGATACGATCTAGACATTTTCAGATTTCCTCGTAGCGACAGGAAAGAATTGGTCTTTTGTAAAGAAATTAATGAAAAAAGTGATAAGATCTTGAAATTTTCAGGTTTGCTCGTATCGAAAGAAAAGAATTGGCCAGTTGAACAAAAATTAATGAAAAAAGGGATACGACCTAGAAATTTTCAGGTTTCCTCGTAGCGACAGGAAAGAATTGGACTTTTGAAGAGAACTTAACGAAAAAAGGGATACCATCTAGACATTTTCAGACTTCCTCGTAGCGACAGGAAAGAATTGGCCTTTTGAACAGAAATTAATGAAAAAAGTGATATGATCTTGAAATTTTCAGGTTTCCTTGTATCGAAATAAAAGAATTGGACTTTTGAAGAGAACTTAACGAAAAAAGTGATACGATCTAGACATTTTCAGATTTCCTCGTAGCGACAGGAAAGAATTAGTCTTTTGTAAAGAAATTAATGAAAAAAGGGATACGATCTTGAAATTTTCAGGTTTGCTCGTATCGAAAGAAAAGAATTGGCCTGTTGAACAAAAATTAATGAAAAAAGGGATACGACCTAGAAATTTTCAGGTTTCCTCGTAGCGACAGGAAAGAATTGGGCTTTTGAAGAGAACTTAACGAAAAAAGGGATACCATCTAGACATTTTCAGACTTCCTCGTAGCGACAGGAAAGAATTGGCCTGTTGAACAAAAATTAATGAAAAAAGTGATACGACCTAGAAATTATCAGGTTTCCTCGTAGCTAAAGGAAAGAATTGGACTTTTGAAGAGAACTTAACGAAAAAAGTGATACGATCTAGACATTTTCAGATTTCCTCGTAGCGACAGGAAAGAATTAGTCTTTTGTAAAGAAATTAATGAAAAAAGGGATACGATCTTGAAATTTTCAGGTTTGCTCGTATCGAAAGAAAAGAATTGGCCTGTTGAACAAAAATTAATGAAAAAAGGGATACGACCTAGAAATTTTCAGGTTTCCTCGTAGCGACAGGAAAGAATTGGACTTTTGAAAAGAAAATAACGAAAAAAGGGATACGATCTAGACATTTTCAGACTTCCTCGTAGCGACAGGAAAGAATTGGTCTTTTGAACAGAAATTAATGAAAAAAGTGATACGACCTAGAAATTTTCAGGTTTGCTCGTATCGAAAGAAAAGAATTGGCCCGTTGAAAAAAAATTAATGAAAAAAGGGATACGACCTAGAAATTTTCAGGTTTCCTCGTAGCGACAGGAAAGATTTGGGCTTTTGAAAAGAAATTAACGAAAAAAGAGATACGATCTAGAAACTTTCATATTTCCTCGTAGCGACAGGAAAGAATTGGTCTTTTGTAAAGAAATTAATGAAAAAAGTGATAAGATCTTGAAATTTTCAAGTTTGCTCGTATCGAAAGAAAAGAATTGGCCTGTTGAACAAAAATTAATGAAAAAAGGGATACGACCTAGAAATTTTCAGGTTTCCTCGTAGCGACAGGAAAGAATTGGGCTTTTGAAGAGAACTTGACGAAAAAAGGGATACCAACTAGACATTTTCAGATTTCCTACTAGCGACAAGAAAGAATTGGCCTTTTGAACAGAAATTAATGAAAAAAGTGATATGATCTTGAAATTTTCAGGTTTGCTCGTATCGAAAGAAAAGAATTGGCCAGTTGAACAAAAATTAATGAAAAAAGTGATACGACCTAGAAATTATCAGGTTTCCTCGTAGCGACAGGAAAGAATTGGTCTTTTGTAAAGAAATTAATGAAAAAAGTGATAAGATCTTGAAATTTTCAAGTTTGCTCGTATCGAAAGAAAAGAATTGGCCTGTTGAACAAAAATTAATGAAAAAAGGGATACGACCTAGAAATTTTCAGGTTTCCTCGTAGCGACAGGAAAGAATTGGGCTTTTGAAGAGAACTTAACGAAAAAAGGGATACCATCTAGACATTTTCAGATTTCCTCGTAGCGATAGGAAAGAATTGGCCTGTTGAACAAAAATTAATGAAAAAAGGGATACGATCTTGAAATTTTCAGGTTTCCTCGTAGCGACAGGAAAGAATTGGACTTTTGAAGAGAACTTAACGAAAAAAGTGATACGATCTAGACATTTTCAGATTTCCTCGTAGCGACAGGAAAGAATTAGTCTTTTGTAAAGAAATTAATGAAAAAAGGGATACGATCTTGAAATTTTCAGGTTTGCTCGTATCGAAAGAAAAGAATTGGCCTGTTGAACAAAAATTAATGAAAAAAGGGATACGACCTAGAAATTTTCAGGTTTCCTCGTAGCGACAGGAAAGAATTGGACTTTTGAAGAGAACTTAACGAAAAAAGGGATACGATCTAGACATTTTCAGACTTCCTCGTAGCGACAGTAAAGAATTAGTCTTTTCTAAAGAAATTAATGAAAAAAGGGATACGATCTTGAAATTTTCAGGTTTCCTCGTAGCGACAGGAAAGAATTGGGCTTTTGAAGAGAACTTAACGAAAAAAGGGATACGATCTAGACATTTTCAGATTTCCTCGTAGCGACAGGAAAGAATTGGTCTTTTGTAAAGAAATTAATGAAAAAAGTGATAAGATCTTGAAATTTTCAAGTTTGCTCGTATCGAAAGAAAAGAATTGGCCTATTGAACAAAAATTAATGAAAAAAGTGATACGACCTAGAAATTATCAGGTTTCCTCGTTGCGACAGGAAAGAATTGGACTTTTGAAAAGAAATTAAAGAAAAAAGAGTTACGATCTAGAAACTTTCATATTTCCTCGTAGCGACAGGAAAGAATTGGTCTTTTGTAAAGAAATTAATGAAAAAAGTGATACGACCTAGCAATTTTCAGGTTTGCTCGTATCGAAAGAAAAGAATTTGCCTGTTGAAAAAAAATTAATGAAAAAAGGGATACGACCTAGAAATTTTCAGGTTTCCTCGTAGCGACAGGAAAGAATTGGGCTTTTGAAAAGAAATTAACGAAAAAAGAGATACGATCTAGAAACTGTCATATTTCCTCGTAGCGACAGGAAAGAATTGGTCTTTTTTAAAGAAATTAATGAAAAAAGTGATAAGATCTTGAAATTTTCAAGTTTGCTCGTATCGAAAGAAAAGAATTGGCCTGTTGAACAAAAATTAATGAAAAAAGGGATACGACCTAGAAATTTTCAGGTTTCCTCGTAGCGACAGGAAAGAATTGGGCTTTTGAAGAGAACTTGACGAAAAAAGGGATACCAACTAGACATTTTCAGATTTCCTACTAGCGACAAGAAAGAATTGGCCTTTTGAACAGAAATTAATGAAAAAAGTGATATGATCTTGAAATTTTCAGGTTTGCTCGTATCGAAATAAAAGAATTGGACTTTTGAAGAGAACTTAACGAAAAAAGTGATACGATCTAGACATTTTCAGATTTCCTCGTAGCGACAGGAAAGAATTAGTCTTTTGTAAAGAAATTAATGAAAAAAGGGATACGATCTTGAAATTTTCAGGTTTGCTCGTATCGAAAGAAAAGAATTGGCCTGTTGAACAAAAATTAATGAAAAAAGTGATACGACCTAGAAATTATCAGGTTTCCTCGTTGCGACAGGAAAGAATTGGACTTTTGAAAAGAAATTAACGAAAAAAGAGATACGATCTAGAAACTTTCATATTTCCTCGTAGCGACAGGAAAGAATTGGTCTTTTGTAAAGAAATTAATGAAAAAAGTGATAAGATCTTGAAATTTTCAGGTTTGCTCGTATCGAAAGAAAAGAATTGGCCAGTTGAACAAAAATTAATGAAAAAAGGGATACGACCTAGAAATTTTCAGGTTTCCTCGTAGCGACAGGAAAGAATTGGACTTTTGAAGAGAACTTAACGAAAAAAGGGATACCATCTAGACATTTTCAGACTTCCTCGTAGCGACAGGAAAGAATTGGTCTTTTGAACAGAAATTAATGAAAAAAGTGATACGACCTAGAAATTTTCAGGTTTGCTCGTATCGAAATAAAAGAATTGGACTTTTGAAGAGAACTTAACGAAAAAAGTGATACGATCTAGACATTTTCAGATTTCCTCGTAGCGACAGGAAAGAATTAGTCTTTTGTAAAGAAATTAATGAAAAAAGGGATACGATCTTGAAATTTTCAGGTTTGCTCGTATCGAAAGAAAAGAATTGGCCTGTTGAACAAAAATTAATGAAAAAAGGGATACGACCTAGAAATTTTCAGGTTTCCTCGTAGCGACAGGAAAGAATTGGACTTTTGAAGAGAACTTAACGAAAAAAGTGATACGATCTAGACATTTTCAGATTTCCTCGTAGCGACAGGAAAGAATTAGTCTTTTGTAAAAAAATTAATGAAAAAAGGGATACGATCTTGAAATTTTCAGGTTTGCTCGTATCGAAAGAAAAGAATTGGCCTGTTGAACAAAAATTAATGAAAAAAGTGATACGACCTAGAAATTATCAGGTTTCCTCGTTGCGACAGGAAAGAATTGGACTTTTGAAAAGAAATTAACGAAAAAAGAGATACGATCTAGAAACTTTCATATTTCCTCGTAGCGACAGGAAAGAATTGGTCTTTTGTAAAGAAATTAATGAAAAAAGTGATACGACCTAGAAATTTTCAGGTTTGCTCGTATCGAAAGAAAAGAATTGGCCTGTTGAACAAAAATTAATGAAAAAAGGGATACGACCTAGAAATTTTCAGGTTTCCTCGTAGCGACAGGAAATAATTGGACTTTTGAAAAGAAATTAACGAAAAAAGAGATACGATCTAGAAACTTTCATATTTCCTCGTAGCGACAGGAAAGAATTGGTCTTTTGTAAAGAAATTAATGAAAAAAGTGATAAGATCTTGAAATTTTCAAGTTTGCTCGTATCGAAAGAAAAGAATTGGCCTGTTGAAGAAAAATTAATGAAAAAAGGGATACGACCTAGAAATTTTCAGGTTTCCTCGTAGCGACAGGAAAGAATTGGACTTTTGAAGAGAACTTAACGAAAAAAGGGATACCATCTAGACATTTTCAGACTTCCTCGTAGCGACAGGAAAGAATTGGCCTTTTGAACAGAAATTAATGAAAAAAGTGATATGATCTTGAAATTTTCAGGTTTCCTTGTATCGAAATAAAAGAATTGGACTTTTGAAGAGAACTTAACGAAAAAAGTGATACGATCTAGACATTTTCAGATTTCCTCGTAGCGACAGGAAAGAATTAGTCTTTTGTAAAGAAATTAATGAAAAAAGGGATACGATCTTGAAATTTTCAGGTTTGCTCGTATCGAAAGAAAAGAATTGGCCTGTTGAACAAAAATTAATGAAAAAAGGGATACGACCTAGAAATTTTCAGGTTTCCTCGTAGCGACAGGAAAGAATTGGACTTTTGAAGAGAACTTAACGAAAAAAGGGATACCATCTAGACATTTTCAGACTTCCTCGTAGCGACAGGAAAGAATTGGCCTTTTGAACAGAAATTAATGAAAAAAGTGATATGATCTTGAAATTTTCAGGTTTCCTTGTATCGAAATAAAAGAATTGGACTTTTGAAGAGAACTTAACGAAAAAAGTGATACGATCTAGACATTTTCAGATTTCCTCGTAGCGACAGGAAAGAATTAGTCTTTTGTAAAGAAATTAATGAAAAAAGGGATACGATCTTGAAATTTTCAGGTTTGCTCGTATCGAAAGAAAAGAATTGGCCTGTTGAACAAAAATTAATGAAAAAAGTGATACGACCTAGAAATTATCAGGTTTCCTCGTTGCGACAGGAAAGAATTGGACTTTTGAAAAGAAATTAACGAAAAAAGAGTTACGATCTAGAAACTTTCATATTTCCTCGTAGCGACAGGAAAGAATTGGTCTTTTGTAAAGAAATTATTGAAAAAAGGGATACGATCTTGAAATTTTCAGGTTTGCTCGTATCGAAAGAAAAGAATTGGCCTGTTGAACAAAAATTAATGAAAAAAGGGATACGACCTAGAAATTTTCAGGTTTCCTCGTAGCGATAGGAAAGAATTGGCCTGTTGAACAAAAATTAATGAAAAAAGATATACGATCTTGAAATTTTCAGGTTTGCTCGTATCGAAAGAAAAGAATTGGCCTGTTGAAGAGAACTTAACGAAAAAAGTGATACGATCTAGACATTTTCAGATTTCCTCGTAGCGACAGGAAAGAATTAGTCTTTTGTA
This sequence comes from Trichopria drosophilae, assembly GCA_030407085.1. Taxonomy (NCBI): domain Eukaryota; kingdom Metazoa; phylum Arthropoda; class Insecta; order Hymenoptera; family Diapriidae; genus Trichopria; species Trichopria drosophilae. Next base: position 66,680,569 of record CM059584.1, on the reverse strand, counting down.
AAGAAATTAATGAAAAAAGGGATACGATCTTGAAATTTTCAGGTTTGCTCGTATCGAAAGAAAAGAATTGGCCTATTGAACAAAAATTAATGAAAAAAGTGATACGACCTAGAAATTATCAGGTTTCCCCGTTGCGACAGGAAAGAATTGGACTTTTGAAAAGAAATTAACGAAAAAAAGAGATACGATCTAAAAACTTTCATATTTCCTCGTAGCGACAGGAAAGAATTGGTCTTTTGTAAAGAAATTAATGAAAAAAGTAATACGACCTAGAAATTTTCAGGTTTGCTCGTATCGAAAGAAAAGAATTGGCCTGTTGAACAAAAATTAATGAAAAAAGGGATACGACCTAGACATTTTCAGGTTTCCTCGTAGCGACAGGAAATAATTGGACTTTTGAAAAGAAATTAACGAAAAAAGAGATACGATCTAGAAACTTTCATATTTCCTCGTAGCGACAGGAAAGAATTGGTCTTTTGTAAAGAAATTAATGAAAAAAGTGATAAGATCTTGAAATTTTCAAGTTTGCTCGTTTCGAAAGAAAAGAATTGGCCTGTTGAAGAAAAATTAATGAAAAAAGGGATACGACCTAGAAATTTTCAGGTTTCCTCGTAGCGACAGGAAAGAATTGGACTTTTGAAGAGAACTTAACGAAAAAAGGGATACCATCTAGACATTTTCAGACTTCCTCGTAGCGACAGGAAAGAATTGGCCTTTTGAACAGAAATTAATGAAAAAAGTGATACGATCTTGAAATTTTCAGGTTTCCTTGTATCGAAATAAAAGAATTGGACTTTTGAAGAGAACTTAACGAAAAAAGTGATACGATCTAGACATTTTCAGATTTCCTCGTAGCGACAGGAAAGAATTAGTCTTTTGTAAAGAAATTAATGAAAAAAGGGATACGATCTTGAAATTTTCAGGTTTGCTCGTATCGAAAGAAAAGAATTGGCCTGTTGAAGAAAAATTAATGAAAAAAGGGATACGACCTAGAAATTTTCAGGTTTCCTCGTAGCGACAGGAAAGAATTGGACTTTTGAAGAGAACTTAACGAAAAAAGGGATACCATCTAGACATTTTCAGACTTCCTCGTAGCGACAGGAAAGAATTGGCCTTTTGAACAGAAATTAATGAAAAAAGTGATACGATCTTGAAATTTTCAGGTTTCCTTGTATCGAAATAAAAGAATTGGACTTTTGAAGAGAACCTAACGAAAAAAGTAATACGATCTAGACATTTTCAGATTTCCTCGTAGCGACAGGAAAGAATTAGTCTTTTGTAAAGAAATTAATGAAAAAAGGGATACGATCTTGAAATTTTCAGGTTTGCTCGTATCGAAAGAAAAGAATTGGCCTATTGAACAAAAATTAATGAAAAAAGTGATACGACCTAGAAATTATCAGGTTTCCCCGTTGCGACAGGAAAGAATTGGACTTTTGAAAAGAAATTAACGAAAAAAAGAGTTACGATCTAGAAACTTTCATATTTCCTCGTAGCGACAGGAAAGAATTGGTCTTTTGTAAAGAAATTAATGAAAAAAGTAATACGACCTAGAAATTTTCAGGTTTGCTCGTATCGAAAGAAAAGAATTGGCCTGTTGAACAAAAATTAATGAAAAAAGGGATACGACCTAGACATTTTCAGGTTTCCTCGTAGCGACAGGAAATAATTGGACTTTTGAAAAGAAATTAACGAAAAAAGAGATACGATCTAGAAACTTTCATATTTCCTCGTAGCGACAGGAAAGAATTGGTCTTTTGTAAAGAAATTAATGAAAAAAGTGATAAGATCTTGAAATTTTCAGGTTTGCTCGTATCGAAAGAAAAGAATTGGCCAGTTGAACAAAAATTAATGAAAAAAGGGATACGACCTAGAAATTTTCAGGTTTCCTCGTAGCGACAGGAAAGAATTGGACTTTTGAAAAGAAATTAACGAAAAAAGAGTTACGATCTAGAAACTTTCATATTTCCTCGTAGCGACAGGAAAGAATTGGTCTTTTGTAAAGAAATTAATGAAAAAAGTGATACGTCCTAGAAATTTTCAGGTTTGCTCGTATCGAAAGAAAAGAATTGGCCTGTTGAACAAAAATTAATGAAAAAAGGGATACGACCTAGAAATTATCAGGTTTCCTCGTAGCGACAGGAAAGAATTGGTCTTTTGTAAAGAAATTAATGAAAAAAGTGATAAGATCTTGAAATTTTCAAGTTTGCTCGTATCGAAAGAAAAGAATTGGCCTGTTGAACAAAAATTAATGAAAAAAGGGATACGACCTAGAAATTTTCAGGTTTCCTCGTAGCGACAGGAAAGAATTGGACTTTTGAAGAGAACTTAACGAAAAAAGGGATACCATCTAGACATTTTCAGACTTCCTCGTAGCGACAGGAAAGAATTGGCCTTTTGAACAGAAATTAATGAAAAAAGTGATACGATCTTGAAATTTTCAGGTTTCCTTGTATCGAAATAAAAGAATTGGACTTTTGAAGAGAACTTAACGAAAAAAGTGATACGATCTAGACATTTTCAGATTTCCTCGTAGCGACAGGAAAGAATTAGTCTTTTGTAAAGAAATTAATGAAAAAAGGGATACGATCTTGAAATTTTCAGGTTTGCTCGTATCGAAAGAAAAGAATTGGCCTGTTGAAGAAAAATTAATGAAAAAAGGGATACGACCTAGAAATTTTCAGGTTTCCTCGTAGCGACAGGAAAGAATTGGACTTTTGAAGAGAACTTAACGAAAAAAGGGATATCATCTAGACATTTTCAGACTTCCTCGTAGCGACAGGAAAGAATTGGCCTTTTGAACAGAAATTAATGAAAAAAGTGATACGATCTTGAAATTTTCAGGTTTCCTTGTATCGAAATAAAAGAATTGGACTTTTGAAGAGAACTTAACGAAAAAAGTAATACGATCTAGACATTTTCAGATTTCCTCGTAGCGACGGGAAAGAATTAGTCTTTTGTAAAGAAATTAATGAAAAAAGGGATACGATCTTGAAATTTTCAGGTTTGCTCGTATCGAAAGAAAAGAATTGGCCTATTGAACAAAAATTAATGAAAAAAGTGATACGACCTAGAAATTATCAGGTTTCCCCGTTGCGACAGGAAAGAATTGGACTTTTGAAAAGAAATTAACGAAAAAAAGAGTTACGATCTAGAAACTTTCATATTTCCTCGTAGCGACAGGAAAGAATTGGTCTTTTGTAAAGAAATTAATGAAAAAAGTAATACGACCTAGAAATTTTCAGGTTTGCTCGTATCGAAAGAAAAGAATTGGCCTGTTGAACAAAAATTAATGAAAAAAGGGATACGACCTAGAAATTTTCAGGTTTCCTCGTAGCGACAGGAAAGAATTGGACTTTTGAAAAGAAATTAACGAAAAAAGAGATACGATCTAGAAACTTTCATATTTCCTCGTAGCGACAGGAAAGAATTGGTCTTTTGTAAAGAAATTAATGAAAAAAGTGATAAGATCTTGAAATTTTCAAGTTTGCTCATATCGAAAGAAAAGAATTGGCCTGTTGAAGAAAAATTATTGAAAAAAGGGATACGACCTTGAAATTTTCAGGTTTCCTCGTAGCGACAGGAAAGAATTGGTCTTTTGTAAAGAAAGTAATGAAAAAAGTGAGACGATCTAGAAACTTTCATATTTCCTCGTAGCGACAGGAAAGAATTGGTCTTTTGTAAAGAAATTAATGAAAAAAGTGATAAGATCTTGAAATTTTCAAGTTTGCTCATATCGAAAGAAAAGAATTGTCCTGTTGAAGAAAAATTATTGAAAAAAGGGATACGACCTTGAAATTTTCAGGTTGGCTCGTATCGCAAAAAAAGAATTGGCCTGTTGAACAGAAATTAATGAAAAAAGTGATACGATCTTGAAATTTTCAGGTTTCCTTGTATCGAAATAAAAGAATTGGACTTTTGAAGAGAACTTAACGAAAAAAGTAATACCATCTAGACATTTTCAGATTTCCTCGTAGCGACAGGAAAGAATTAGTCTTTTGTAAAGAAATTAATGAAAAAAGGGATACGATCTTGAAATTTTCAGGTTTGCTCGTATCGAAAGAAAAGAATTGGCCTAATGAACAAAAACTAATGAAAAAAGTGATACGACCTAGAAATTATCAGGTTTCCCCGTTGCGACAGGAAAGAATTGGACTTTTGAAAAGAAATTAACGAAAAAAAGAGTTACGATCTAGAAACTTTCATATTTCCTCGTAGCGACAGGAAAGAATTGTTCTTTTGTAAAGAAATTAATGAAAAAAGTAATACGACCTAGACATTTTCAGGTTTGCTCGTATCGAAAGAAAAGAATTGGCCTGTTGAATAAAAATTAATGAAAAAAGAGATACGACCTAGAAATTTTCAGGTTTCCTCGTAGCGACAGGAAAGAATTGGACTTTTGAAAAGAAATTAACGAAAAAAGAGATACGATCTAGAAACTTTCATATTTCCTCGTAGCGACAGGAAAGAATTGGTCTTTTGTAAAGAAATTAATGAAAAAAGTGATAAGATCTTGAAATTTTCAAGTTTGCTCATATCGAAAGAAAAGAATTGGCCTGTTGAAGAAAAATTATTGAAAAAAGGGATACGACCTTGAAATTTTCAGGTTTCCTCGTAGCGACAGGAAAGAATTGGTCGTTTGAAAAGAAATTAATAGAAAGAGGATACGATGTAGAAATTTTCATGTTTTTTACAATCTATGGGCTCGAATGTGCTTTTCGGAAGGAAATTAATGAAAATTAGGAGACGATCGGGAAATTTTCAAATTCTCAAATTTCTCAAATTCAAATTCTTTAGACTTTTATAAATACAGGGCAGCCTTACTGTTGGCGATTACAAAAAGCGCATTCCCAAGATTGTTTAAGTGGTGCAAAGTTACTTACATTTTTAAAACATTTCGGGCGCTGCAAACTTTCCATTTTCCACTCGCAAATATTGTCGAAGACTGCCGTCAAAATTCGTAGCTCTATGGTTCCAGCTTCGCTTCTGCAATTTCTCAGTGTAAGGAGAATCGAATTCAACGAAGGCGTCTGTTCCGGGTCCAACTTGATCTGACAGAAGAACCACGGCTGCATGTCATCGTCACTAGTAAACGACTGTAAAAGATAAGTGTATTATTACATCCTTTCTTTAAGAGTAGTCAGGTATTTATTTATTTATTTTTAGCAAAATAGATGATAACGCCCTTAATTACAAAATGATCAATAAAGAAGACGCTAATTATACATAAAGAAAATTACAAATACAATTAAACATAATATAACAAAATAGATGTCGTATAAGTGCAAAACATAAATTTTATCTACTGTATATTTTTGTTTAAAGAGTGTAAGCAATAGGAAATGTTAACTTACATTTTTGTAAAGTTCCAGGACTTACAAAATTCTTTATTTTATCAGCGACGAGGACGACAGATGACAAGAGAGCGCTGTCAAAATTACATACCACTGAAGATGTTCTCAGCTATTCTTCAGGTGTACGTCTATTTAGCTATGGAGAGCTGTTCGTTTACTCATTTTTTTACATGCGCTGTCATCGTGGATCTGCAAATAACCACAAAATTTTTACAAAGGATCAGGTTTTATTTTGTGTATAGCATAATTATTGTGATAATAAATAAATACTTATCTAAATGTCCTTAATTCCTTGCATTTCGTCATCCTTTTATTTTGTCTTGACACATCTCCTTTTTCAATTGCATCAATTTTGGTCACTTTAGTATTTACAAATAGTTATATATAATTACGATAGCAGACAGGAATAAATAATCCATGCTATAAACTTTTACGACCGTCAAATCTTTAAAAATAAACTAATCTTATAGGTTATGTTTACATCAGAACAAAATTTACATACACATGGAAACAAAATACCTAAATATGTGTGGCTAGCGTAAAATAAAAAATTATGAATGAAAAGTTGACCCTAGCACCACCTTCAGATCATAAAGTGAACTTGTTCGAAACACTTGGGGGTCATGAACCATAAAATAGTAGATGGCCATGCGTTTTTTTTCGGCCCTGGCGAACGTACCCTTACCCGTCAAATCCTCCAAATCGTCAGTGAGGGAACTCAATGGGCGGAAATTCAAGGCGGCTTCTATTTCGCATAGGAGCGTAGTCATCTCTTCAAAGGTGGGCGTGTGATCTCCTACAACGCGCTTGAGGTGATACTTCACACTTTTTACCCCGGCCTCCCAAAGCCCTCCGAAATGAGGAGCAGCCGGCGGTATAAAGTTCCACTTGACATTGTCTTGAGGAAGAAGATCCAAAAAAGACTGATCTTTGATTGCATCTTGAAATGCGAGTGATAGCTCTGTGTTAGCACCCACCAAAGTAGTTCCCTGATCACTGTACATACACTGGGGAATACCGCGACGCGACACGAAACGTTTGAAAGCAGCAATGAAAGTGGCTGCACTATAATCCGAGACCAGTTCAATATGTACGGCTTTCACCGCGAAACACACGAAAAGGGCTATATATGCGGATTGAGCCGTTCGTCCGCGTCCTTTAGTAAGGCGAATACGAATAGAACCGGCGTAATCAACTCTGCAATGGAGGGATGGGCGATCTGGGCGATATACACGTGGAGTAAGCAAATTAGCCAGAATCTCTGGCGTAAAGTGCGCAAAGTCAGTGACAAACCTCCATGATGACAGCGTAAATGAGTGTAAATGACTAAGATGCGAGTAATTGGATGTGCACGTAAAACAATCGGATGCTTAGTATGAATAGGTAGGTCTGCATTATCGAGCCGACCTCCGACGCGTATAGGTGATAGACTTTGAAGCGAATCTTTTCTTGAAATGCCCTTGTCGGCACGGAGGTCATTCAGTTCGTTGGAGAACTGGTCAACCTGAAGTCTACGGAAAATAGATATTTCAGCTTGACGAACTTCGGTGGCTGTGAGGCATCCCCGTATCATGGTGCCCTTTAAACACTGTTTCCATCTTAATAAATAGGCAAGAATTCGTACTAATCGCCACCATGAAGATACATTCTGAGCGAGAGTGTCGAATACATCACAGTGATGAGTGACCACGGTATGAACTTGAATTTTTCTTTCAAGTGGTGCATCATCCGGTAGTGAAGGCAAGGTTTGAGGCCAGAACTCCGGATTTTGGGACAACCATTCAGGTCCATGGAGCCATAGACTGCATCTTGTTAGATCACGAGCAGATATACCACGTGATGCCACATCTGCTGGATTTTTGGCGCTTGGTACATGACGCCATCGAAGACTAGGCAACAGTCTATATACCTCCGATACCCGGTTGGCCACAAAGGTTTTCCATCTTGTTGCATGATCAGAAAGACAGTGCAAAACTATAGAGGCATCTGTCCAACACTGAATGGGAAGATCAGAAAATGAGAGAACGTGACGTATAAACGAAAGAAGTTGGGATAATAAAAAAACTGCAGCTGACAGTTCAAGACGGGGTATAGATAACTGCTTGATTGGAGCGACCTTCGTTCGACTGGCTAGGAGTATAACTTTTGGTGGGTCAGAAGGGTGAACTACTCGTATATACACTACAGCAGCGTATGCCACATTGGAGGCATCACAGAAGCCGTGGAGTTCACAAGATGTACCTGGCTCCTGTCCAATCTATCGTGGAACCGCAAAATCGTTGAGAGCGGGCAACGCTTCATAAATCGACATCCATCGTTTACAAAGCTTACCAGGAAGTGGCGAATCCCATTCGATATCAGAAAGACACAGTTGTTGTACGAATATTTTCGCAGATACTATGACCGGTGCGACCCAGCCGAGAGGATCATAAAGTTTGGCAATGAGCGAGAGAACTGTTCGCTTGGTTAGGACCGGGGGCTCTACGAGGTTGATTTTGAATAGGTACGAATCATGGATGGGACTCCAAACAATTCCTAGAATTTTTATCACGTCGGATTTCTGGGGAGGTTTATCCCAGTCTAACCCGTGATCAGCTGTATCTATATCTGTTAGTAGATCGGGCGAATTACTGGCCCATTTTCTCAGAGTAAAACCTCCTTTCTTGAGAAGCGAAATGAGTTCTTCGCGTGCATCTTGAACTGACTTAACGTCAGGAGCTCCAAACAAGCAGTCATCAACATATAGCCCTGACTTGAGAATGGAGGATGCGAGCGGGAACTTGGAACCTTCATCATCATTTAATTATTGCAGGACACGCAACGCGAGAAATGGAGCGCAAGTCACCCCGAAAGTAACGGTATTTAACTGATAATCTAAAATAGGAGAGGTCGTCGTTGTACGCCATAGAATGCGTTGATAGTCCCTGTCGCGAGAATCGACCTGAATTTGCCTATACATTTGAGCAATGTCACCGCAAAGGACATATTTGTGCGTACGCCATTGGAGGATAACATGACTTAATTCGCTTTGTAGTTTAGCACCAGTAAGTAGATGGTCGTTTAATGACGTCGAATTTGACGTCTTAGGAGAAGCATTGAACACGACTCTAAGTTTAGTCGTAATGCTCGATGCTTTACGAACACCATCATGTGGTAGATAAATGTGAGGCTGGTCGACCTGATTGGACGGAATTGGGGGCATGTGCTGCTGATCTTCGTAATCATGAATGAATTGCACATAGTCTTTGGCGTCGTCCATGTTGCGAGCCAGACGTTTCTCAAGCGACAAAACCGATTTCAACGCGGCGTTACGAGACTCTCCTACATTTATTGGAGGCGTAGAACGAAACGGTAAGCGGACCATATATCGACCATCTTTTGCGCGAGAGCGAGTATTCTGGAAATGAGTCTCACACATTTCATCCTCGGACGATAGATATTTCGAACATGGAATGTCTTCGACCTCCCAGAATTTCTGAAGGTCAAAATTCAGATCGTCATGGTTCATACAGAAATGAGCGAGTGTCGTTGATGGGATCTTTTCTGACTGTGCTTCTGTCCATCCGGACAAGATCCAACCAAAGATAGTGTTTTGAGCCGTTGGTTGTCCAACGGGTCCTTGGATGAGCTCATTCAACAATATCGAGCCGTATAAGTGGGATCCGATGATTAAATTAATTGTGTCAGGACTTTGCGGATTGGAGTCAGCGAGTTGCAAATTTTGTAAATGGGGCCAAGTCGACAAGGACCGTTTAGTGGTGGGGACATAAGAGGTAAGGGTCCTCATAACGAGCGCGTGAACTTGGTGAAGTTCGGTTCAGCTGAGTGAACTGGAGAAATTCGAAGATCGACGGCTCGATCGGTTGCGCCAGCGGAGACTCCTCCGATGCCACTGATCGAGGTGGAGACGCGGCTGACTTTTGAATTTAGTGCATTTGAAAGACTTTCTGAAATGAAAGTCCTGGTGGACCCCTGATCTAGAAGCGCGCGGACCACTACGCAGCGGCCGTTTGTCGAATGAACGCGAACTTGAGCGGTTGCTAATAAAATCGCGATCGGATCGGTTTATTAGATGCGAAATGAGTCAAAACAATATTTGCATCTGGATCGCTCAATTTAGTCGACGGCAATGAAGGCGGACTGGTTTGAGCGAGTACAGTCGATGCACCAGTTGATGCAACAGGCAACCCGGTCGTCTGCTCTCGATGCAGCAAAGTATGATGCTTACGCTTGCAGATAAAGCACACGTTTTTACTTTGACATGCCACGATCGCATGTAAACCCAAACAATTCACCCACATACGATTTTGTTTTACAACGTCGATCCGTTTCGACACAGACATATTCTTAAAACGTTTACATAAATAAAGTGAATGTTCACCGGAGCAAGTGGGACATTTCGTACCACTCGTTGTAGCAGTAGCAGACTTACGCATCGATGGCTGCTGTTGTTTGACCTTGAAATTGGTTCCTGAGCTCACTTTTACATCAGAATGTGCGGACTTTAATCCACAAGCTCGACTATTTAAGAATTCTTTAAAGACTTTAAAACTTGGGTAATTCTTTTCTGAACCAAATTGGAGAACCCAGGCTTTACGGGAATCAGGATCCAATTTCGAAGTCAATAAATGAACGAGTAGCGCGTCCCAATGGTCAACCGGTAGCCCCAATGCGGTAAGTGATCCCAAAATTGCGGTAGATTTATAATATAAATCTCGTAAATCCGCGGCGGATTCGCGATTCAAAATCGGTAACGAAAATAGAGACTGTAAATGCTTATCAATTATACATCTTTTATTTTCATAATGAGACCTCAAAATTTCCCATGCTACAGCGAAATTCTGATTTGTCGCGTTTAAATGTGAAATCATAGAAAGAGGCTCACCTCCTAGTGAAGATTTAAGATAATGGAACTTTCTTACATTATCCAGTGTAATATCATTGACGATAATTGAATTGAAGTAGTCCGCAAACGATTCCCACTCACGGTAATCTCCGTTGAACTTCGGTAGTTGTATGCGCGGCAGATGTGTTGGCGGCCGAGAGTTCATGCGATGATCGGTAAACGGTGACGGTCCGAGATTCGTGACTGGAGACGATGAGGTTGATGGTGTTGCAGCCAACACACTTTCCTGTAGCTGTTCCGCACTGAACTTGTCATTTTTAAAATAGTCCAGTTCACGATCATCATCGGTGGCGTGCTGTTCAATTTTAACTTGCAGCTGTCGACACTCAGACCACAGAGAGTCGATGTATGCGAGATGCACCTTCAATTTGGCTAATGTTTGACCTTGCGTCGGAGGCAGCGTAGTAAATGCCTGCTTGATTGCCTTAAAATTCAACATTTGTTGAGTGAGCAAATCTTCTAGCTCTGTATGTAAATGACTGTCATCATACGCCATATTGAACTCGTGCGAATAACAGCTCGCATTGACGAATTGGTGAGAGAGATAACGTCACTGTTAGAAAGAGATAAAGAAAGCGAACCCGTGCAAATTGTTGCACCGAACAACAACGGTTAAATGCAACTTTGAACTAGTCGCACAGAAATTAAATTTTGTTGCTTAGAAGTTAATTAGCTGCTGGTGCGGGCAAGTCTGACGGCTATTGAAAGCAGCGTGTAGAGATGGGAGCGATGCGTAAAAAACGACGCGCACGACTGCGTATGCGGAGCTTCTCGTGATTTACAGGAGGGGCAAGCGTTTGGAGAGAGAGAGAATGCGGCAAGGAGCGGCACTCTCGACGGAAGGAAGGGAGGTTGAATCCCTCTTTTCAGAATATAAGAAAGAGAGGAGACAAGCAATGCTAAACGGCTAGCGAGAAGTGGGCGCGGCGGCTTGGCGTCACCTAAATGGAGACCCTAAATGTTCAAAATGAACTTTTCTTTAATCAATTATCAACATGGTAATAATTAATTCATTGTCTTTACACTTCCACTGTCATACTTGAACACTTTAATCCAAAAATGTAGTCCAAGATCCTGGCAGGATCGCGAAGAATTTCTGTTGCCGTATACACGTCAACGAAATGTAGGTAAAAGAAAAATCCCTGGATCTAGGTCGGAACACTTGGATCCACGAAACGAAAAAGAAGTTCAAATTCACAATAAATAAAATGTCCATGTATTTAATGCATAATAATATAATAATAACAAAACTGCCTTTATTATTCTATTATCGGAAAGCGCGCCACTCCGAACCAGAAAACCGATTGCAGAAGCGAGAAGGTACGCTTCCTTCGGAGCTCGAAACGGTCACAACTAGAGCTAGCGGAGAACAGGACGCCAAGAAGGCGGAAACGAAGCGAAACGCTCTAAACAAAAATAGATGGCGCTTCAACGACGCGGAAATACGTGGCCACGAACAACAAATTAACAATTTAGTATAATTGTTTCCCGGGCGAAAATTACCGCGAATTCGAATTGCCCTAAGTTTGATTTATATAATTAAACAAACTTGAAACTAAATGTTTATCTAATATTATATATATCTTTTTTTTTTAAGTTGAGTATTGATGTATATATTTCACATATTTATTTTATATAATATTTTATATAATAATAAAAATTATTATAATAGTAAAATCGATTTCTACTCCCAGAGTATTAAAAAAAATAGTATTATGTAAGGTTATTGTTTATGATGCACATTCTTAGAGTGATAAAGTGATGACGAAAGTTTTTTTGCAGTTAAAAGAATGTTCCAAGGAAAATATTATTACTTCGTAAACACACAAGTATAAAAAAATATATTATATTCTATTATTTTAATACATTATATGTATCATAAGCAGATAATTAAAAAAAGAAACTGAAAGATTAATTTATGTGGTGGAAAAAAATTGTAAAAATGTAATATTTTTAAAGCCTTAAACACATTCTCTATATGCTTCTATTTACTTCTTTTCTTTTATATACGTATATTCAAAGAGAAAGAAATAAATGCACATATTCGTAAGGAACGTATTTTTAATGACACCCAGCACTCAAGATGGGTAAATGGATTCTTCATTCAATCCACAATATTCGTTCAATATACAATAATATGTTCCCCACGGTTACAAGTTTTGCACTCGTTTCCTTTATGTTTAAATCTATTTTCTATAAGTTGAATATAACTTTAACTTTTCAACTAAGCTAAAAATGACGTTAATTTTACCGAGTAAAAAACTAACTATATATACCTACATTTAAGTCTGAAACTCATCATCGGTCACAAAAATGCATGCATTTTATCCACCGACAGTGAATTTCAGAATTTCATGTTTTGTACTACATATCGTTTTATTTTAGACTTAACTGTAGGTATATATGTATTTTGGTCAACGATATGTAGTCCAAAACATGAAATTCTGAAATTCACTGTCGGTGGATAATATGCATGCCTTTTTGTAACCGATGATGAATTTCAAACCTAACTGTAAGTATATACGTAGTTCAGTCAACGATATGTAGTACATAGCTATTGTAACGAGCCGTTTAATTCATCCGCGCGCGGAAGAGAAAGAGCGGCAGAGAGAAAGAGGGCCATTACAATGTATATCGACGCGTAATCAAGAAAATATCATGGACGAGATGCGCGCTTTTTCCGGCCGGTCGGCCATTTTGGATCCCAAGCCCACGTGGGATCCGAGCGCGTATCCAGGGACGTGCGCGCGCAATGATATGGCGCTGGCGCTGGTGCGCCTCTACATGCGCAGAAGAGGTGCAACGGCGCCCTGGCAGCGCAGCATGAAAAGTGGGCAACAACGGGCCGAGTTCCAAGCTCGGAGCGCATGTGTCGCCGCAAGGGGCGCAGGCGCTCCAAATTCAAATGAGGGGCGGGCTGTCAAACTAAAGTCTAGCAAATGACATTCAAATGTTTGACGGTTCCCGTCCCGATTCTCAGTAAAAATGGAACTCGGCGACTTGACTGGACATAGGGATACTTACCGAGGTATTAAAAGACCTGGTAAGTATCCCTCAAACTCTCTTACATTTGGACTCTCTCTTCTCCTTTGGACACCCTCTTCCACTGGACTCTGATCGTGGACTCCTGGGGACGACTCGCTGCCTCCCCAACTACGGAGACCCTGGCTGCTCCGAAGCAAAAAGTGGGCCCACACGTCAAAAGCCAGCATCACCCTCAATTGAAATGGAGGCGGCGAGGATAAATTTCAGACGAACAAATCCAGGAAATGACGATGGAACTCCATTCACCACAATTAATCACCACGGATGGAGAACCAGAACGGAATCAGGAGAAGGACGCCACAAGAAAGAAGACAACGTAAGCCTCTTTCTCTTCCGTACATTAAATAAAATGAACATGTGCGTTATAATGTATTTATATGTGTTAATTTATTTATGTGTACTTCGATTTATTAATGTATGTGTATATGTACGAGATGAATGTGTGTCCGGGTTAATTTCGTGTTGTCTTTTAACTTATTTCCGCGTTAATTTATTCCGTCGTTGACAATCTGACAATTTTATATCTCATGACTTCACACACTTTACCAACGACTCGATAAATAATTCACTAATGACTCTTATTTTTATTTATATTCGCGTTTGACTTCGAGTGTGTTGGTATGTGTGTGGTAATAATTTTATTGTTATGACGAGTTCATTTATTTTATAAAATTCAAAGAAATACAAATATATATTTTAATTGAACAATGACAAATAATATTGACTTTTATTTCAGCACCAACGATTCCAATCTACGATTTTAATTTATTTATTCTTAATATTAATGACTAATAATTTGACATATAATTAATTTTATCGTTTAGACTCCGATTTGTTTCACTATATATTTATATATTACTAAAAAAGTCAACAAAAATTGTAGAATTATTTCAGACTTTTTAATCAAAGCTAATTCATACGCTGAGCCAGTGTGGTGGAATTGTTCGAATGCCACTGCTCGTGATCAATTTGACCCCCTTTTTGATTTACCTTTATCTCAGTTTAGAAGTTAAGTGATTCGATTCAATCAATTTTTTGTAGGTTTCCAAGAGTCTGCCATAACTCCAGAACAGGTTATAAGATCTGTTTCGAGCAAAATTGGGGGAGATATAGTAATTTGAAATCGTCCCATTTTCTCATTTTTTTGGGTTCGGCTTTGTTCTTCTTAACAATACATTTTATTTTATTTTTATTTGTTTCATTATATTATTATACAACATTAGTATTCTGAGATTATGTAACATTTTTAAAAGTAATACATAATCTCAGAATACTACTAAATCAAAATTTCAATATTTATGCGGGTTTTCGCGTTCGTCTCTTTCGAAAAAGAATACCGACGGTATGTTTCCGTGTTTTCAAACAGAATCAGAAAGGTTCGAAAGTTTCCGTGAGCATTCGGTTGAGACAATTACGCTCAGCGCCACCGTGCGGTTCGAATTTTAAACAGCCGAACTGGAGACAATAAATGACAACGAATATGATCGAGATGAAAGTGGGTCCTCGGAGGGTTTTAGGGTCGCTGATTACAAATCTCAACTGAGATACTGAAATTTCAGTTATTCTCATTTTTAATTTTCAAAATCCATATTCAGATTCGTTATCAGCGACTCCAAAACCCATAAGTACCCACTTTCATCGCGATCAGGTAATGTGTTCATTTTGGTCGGCCTTACTGAATCCGCTATTTTGAATTTTCACAATCTGAATTCAGAATCATAATCAGCAATCCTAAAAACCCCCGAATATCGAGTTTCAAATTAATTACCCAAATTGTCATTTTATCGTCCAACATATTGGATCCGCCGTGATGAATTTCATCATTTTAAGTTCATATTTGCAATCCGCAACCCCAAAATCCCCCGAATAGGAGATTCACATAAATTTCGTTACTTCTATTAACGTTACTTAAATTCGTTACTGAACAAATTTTGTATTTGTACCTTTTAGCCGCCATGACATATTTCAATATGCCGACATATAGCGTATTCGGGCGGACTGCACCGCCTGCACCGTTTTTGCACTGTTTTTGCACCGCTTGGGGAGACTCCACGGAATAATGCTAAACATATAGCGTTTGAGTGTGAGTTGTTCACCGTCCGAACACGTGCACTGTGACGGTGCAGGCGGTGCAGTCCGCCCGAATACGCTATATGCCGGCATATTGAAATACGTCAAATCGGCATACGCGTTTCGAAAGCTCTTTTCAAAGCGAACATTTTCCGTCCTGAAACGTTAAAATCCGTCCATACCAATTTTGGACTGAGAGGTGTTACGGTTGTCATGGAATGTCCCATATATGTATATATTGATCATAAAGCTGTGAATTTATCTTTTATCGATAAAAATGTTTTATTCTATATTAGGGCCAAAAATATAATGTCTTAAATGTATTGTAAGGGTGCGTCCCTGTATTTGAATTTGGCGCGCAACTGTAAGGCGTAACGCGGCGCGGAGTGTTACATGTGAGAGGCACGCCTCCGTGCGAGGTTTGAATGTCGCGCCTTTCCCCACTACAGCGTGGTTGTTCGACCCACCGCATCGCGGAATCAGTTGGCGTGGGACGAGGAAAGATATCGTCGCGCCTTGCGCCTTTGAGATACGGTTTGAGACCGACTGAGTTGTCGTGAGTTCCGGCGTGCAAATTTCCGGAGGAAAGTGATAAATATGCGTGGGAAAATGCACGCGGCCTCTTTTGGCATCAAGACCGGGGAAGCATAGAGTCCTCTGGAAGGTGATCGCGGTCGACGAGCCGGAGAAATCGGGACAAGACCCGATAGGGGTAAGCAGACAGCGGAATTGTCGCTTCTCTTTTTATTTTAAATGGGGGACTAACGATTTGGGGGTTTCCTGCAGATCTTTTTTCATTCAACGAGTCGTTCTCCGATTAGGACTTAATCTACAAGTCGGACTCCTATTGTGTGAAGAAAACACGAGGCAAATTGAGGTGAACCGAGAGGCAGCTAAACTTTCAAAGTTGAAAGCGGAAATCGATTTCGAAATCTCACGAAAAGGCAGCGAGGAAATAGGCACGGTTTCCAGAGCAACCTAACCTCATTCGGATGCTTCGGAGGAACCTATTCAGCAGGACCAGCGTTTCACCCCGGGTCTGCCAGGTCATCGTAGATAACCATCGGTGAAGACAGGAATGTGCAACAAGTGGGTCGTGTCTAAAGGAAGCCGGCTATTTTTCAAGAAATAGGCTCCGTTTATTTCCGTCGACGACCAGGTCCTCACACGTCAAGGGGTAACCCCAGCATCCACTGGTCCGTGAGTTTTCTTGTTACCTTTTCTTCGACAAAATCTCAGATAGTAAAATCAGTGCGTGGGATAATTTCCTTTTTTCGTGATAAGCTATGAAAGCCAAGTTCGATTCCATCACGTCAAGTTAATAGTCGATTCGTGAGTGATTAGAGAATTTCATGTTGGACGCGTTAAAGAAAGTTCAGCAATTATTTTCGTACAAGTATTGTCCACGATTTTAAGTGACATTGACTTTCTATATCTAGAAGATTTTTTTTTGAAGATTGATTAGTTCGCGGTCTGCTTTATTTAGTAGAATCTTGGCCTCCGACTTAAATTTTGTAAACCAAAATTTGTAATAAACGATAGATGATGACGTTCTGATTCGTGATCAGACCTAAGATAACAATTCATTTTATATAACGTTTTGGTATTAAACGATTAGCTAAGACTTGCGGCTTAAGATAAGTGTATGCGTGGAATGTAAATGTGTATGGAATGGGTGAAAAGCAATTGTGACAGGCTACGTCAAGACGGACATATTTGTATTTGGAAAGTATCAAATAAAAAAAAAGGAATATGTTTGTGTAAAATAAATAATTTACCATAGTATTATATACATATTACATATACATACACCCAGATAGCAAAGAAGCATCAGCTGCTGCAAAATCTTGCTGCAGGAATGCATGAAAATTTACGCTTTCTGCGTCATCAGAATGCAGCGATTTTGCAGCAAACTTTGCCCCTTGTAAAATCTTTGCAAAGTCTACTGCAGATCTGCAGCAGGCCGAGCAGGCCTGAGTCGAGTTTATTACCTAGGGATTATAGGGGAGTAAATGTACACAAATACGAAGAGGTCTGTGGTGTGACGCACACAAACACCGGAGACACAGCGTACATGTGAAGAATGGGGAATCTCTCCGGCTGCTGACAGGGATGCAAGCCCCGTGTTCAAGAAGGGCAACAAAAAAAGCGCTGCAAGCGCCATCTATCGGCGAGACGCATAATTATACATTTTCACTAGCAAAAGTGTCGCTTAGTGGGGGGCGAAAATTCTGGCAAAATCGATTGGTCGAAGCAACATAACCTCAACAAAATTAACAAAAGAGAAAAATAATAGTTAATCTCGACATTAATTTTTTTTACAATCCTTTCTGTAGTTTTGCAATTCCAAATATTGTTAAAAATTGAAACTGCATCGAGCGAGGTAAATTTATCCAACCGGGGAAGAAAAACATTAACATTTTTGAAAATACAATATATAAGACTGACGCCGCCACGCCACCGGCTTTAGTTCAGCTTGTGGGTGTGAGGGGGATGCGTAAGATGGAGCTTGCAGCGCCTTTTTTGTTGCCTTTCTTGAAAACGAAGCTTTCATCCCTGTTAGCTGGCGGAGAGAGGTTCCCCTTCTCCACATGCACGCTGCCTCCCCGTTGTTTGTATGCGTCTCACCAATAGACCTCTTCGTATTTGTGTGCATTTAGACCCCTATAATCCCTAGATAGTAAACTCAACTGAGGCCTGCACGGTCTGCTGCAAATTTGCTGCAGACTTTGCAAAGGTTTTGCATAATCTGCTGCAAAATCGCTGCATTTTGATGACGCAGAAAGCGTAAATTTTGCTGCGCTCCTGCTGCAAGATTTTGCATCAGGTGATGCAAATCTGCCGGCATTCCTGCAGACTGCTGCAGACAGCTGCAGATTTTGCTATCTGGGCATGTGCCCATGGTTATAAATAAATTTAAGACATTATATTTTATAAGACATAATATAGAATAAAACATTTTTATCGATAAAAGATAAATTCACAGTTTTACGATCAATCTTACTCATTTTTGATATTTTACCACAAACTTAGTTTCAAAATATGTGTTTAAACACAAATTCACAGTAATTCACGTAAATTGTTATAAATTTAATTTTAAAATGTGTGTTTGAATACAAGTTGATTGAAAATGATCACTACGTAGTAAGATTTGAACTTTCTGCTGACTCGTGCAAAAAGTGTTATTGACGTTGAATTTCTTATTATTTTATTTTATCCTTTTAAGCAACATAACTTCCACCAATGGGCTTGAAATAAATTCCTTCAAGTTTGTGAGACCCAAAAGTATTCAGATATATCATTTTATATTAAATTAAGGCATGAATAACATTTTTGGTCTTAGCGTTGAACCAAACATTTTTTATCAATAGGATGCGAAGTAAATATTCACTTTTACAATTAATATGATTCATTTCAGATATTTTATTGTAAATTTAATTTTGAAATGGGTATTTGAATATACTTTGATTGGAAATGATCACTACGTAGTCAGATTTGAACTATTTGCTGACACGTGCAAAAAATCCAGTCCGCGTTGAATTTCTTATTATTTAGTTTTACCTTTTTCGACAAGATGGTTTCAATGAATCGGTTTGAAATAAATTCCTTCAAGTTTCTAGGGTCAAAACGTATCCAAAAATATGGTTATAAATAAATTTAAGTCAAGAATTACATTTTAGGTCTTAATATACAGTAAAACAATTTTTATCGATAACAACAAATTTAATTGACTGTTTTACGATCAATCTTATCTCTTTTTTATATTTTTCCACAAATATACAGTAGTACTTCCCTTATTCTAATTTCCCTTATTCTAATGTCTTCCCTTATTCTAATTTTTTCTCTGCTCCTATTCTAATATTTCCCCTCACGCGTTCTCCCCACAGACGTGTGGTGACGTGTGGATTTTCTAAATAAAAATAACGACGCATGCGTAACAAAGGAAAAAAAGACAATAGTGAGACAGCAAATCTTAGTAGTGGGGGAGAGGAGAAAATTAGAATAAGGGAAGAAGTCCGCATCTTGCCTGACTGAATAAATTAGAATAAGGGAAGGATTACTGTAGTTTCAAAATATGTGTTCAAAGAGTGTATGCATACA
The DNA here is from genome assembly GCA_030407085.1 of Trichopria drosophilae. NCBI lineage: Eukaryota > Metazoa > Arthropoda > Insecta > Hymenoptera > Diapriidae > Trichopria > Trichopria drosophilae. The sequence continues at coordinate 66,661,093 of CM059584.1, read as the reverse complement.
TAGGTACATGTAAGTATAAGAAGTTAACTGCGCGCCATGGATGGTGGACAATCTTAACCACAATATTTCCGTGGTGGCCATTCACAACCACCGGTGGTAAATCTTTGCTATCATGTGAGTGATGGATAATAAGAATCAGTGTGATTCAAGCTTGCCACCACCTGTGAAGGCAAATTTCCACCGTACTTTCGTGCAAGCTGGGATCGGCCATAGTTCTTTCAGTGTAGTTTGGTCTACGTCGCAATAAGTCACAAATTTATTTGAAAACCTTGCTTCTAAATAACGTGCAATTGCATATATGCTATGCAGTCGCGTAATCTGCCTAGCATAAGACGATATGCCCCCCCCCTCCCCCTAAGCCTATCATATGGCAGCCTAACCTGAGCTGTAATATCTACAGCATGACTTGACGTTAACGTCCATAGTATTATGGATACAGAATTTACACGGACATACTTCGAGAAATTTCTAGTATTTAATTTGAAGGTAGATCTCCTAAGACTATATTCTCACTGCCTTTTGTTGTAACACAGAGTCAGAGCGAAACTTTAATTTTGATTTTGATCCACCCAAACGAAAATTCATTGAAGATCCATTGAAATTAATTCACTGCATCACGCCTGAATTCGTTTTCTTAGCTTTTGCAATGAATTTCAATGAGAAAATGTGTTTCAATGATTTTCAATGATAATAGTACATAAAAGTTTTTCGAATTGATGATTTTGAAAGGGAAAATAGCGGAATGAAGAAATGATTTCGTTGAATGAATTTCAATTGAAAAGTCCGAATAGAACAATTGCAAGTTGAATGAATTTCAATATAAAAATGGTTATATTTACCTCAAATGAATTTGAATAGATAGTTAATTATTACGGGACTACAAATTTAATGATTTTGAATGGAAAAAAAAATTAGATAAAAATGTAACTGATATGAATAAAATCGAATCGGTTATTACCAATAGCAAGGTTGGGAGGTAAATGATTTTGAATGGATATAAAATATTTAAATGAAACAATTGTTCAAAAAATACCAAAAAGTTGGTTCTCTAGTAATATTTGACGAGGAATTCAAAGATAGTATAATAAAAATTGTAAAAAAATGTTTTGACCCAAAACAATTCTTTCCTCGAAAAGAAATGGAATATTTTAAAATCCATGTGTAATTATTTCGGAAATACGTTTTTCTATTCACCAACCTGTTATTGAATGTTTAAATTCATTTAGCGAATTTTAATGGGTCACAGAAATTCGTTCTTGGGTAACTTTTGACGCGGAAGTCAGTGGTGTTGGAACAAGAAATGTAAAAAATTTGTTTTTTAAATTTAATTTCTTTAAATCCATCCGTAATTAAAAAAATGTGTTTTTATGTTCACCCAAATTTTTGAAATTTTTAAATCAATTTCGAAGAAAGTAGTAATGAAAAAATCGAAATAAAAATTTACTTAATCGAATTTTGAAAATTTGAGTTTCACAAAGGCAATTCTAACAATTTTGTACGCTCTCTGAAAGAAATGCAAAGAAATTTGTCGAAAATTGACCGAGAATTTTCTCCAATATCGAAAAATCATGTATTGCAGAAAATTCTCATTAATTGTTTTTGATTCTTTTCAGAAGATAGTATTTATTATTTATATATTAGTTATTTTTTGCATTCGCATATTGTGCTTACAAGACTTCCTAATTACAAACATGACATTTTCTAAATTGTACACACAAACAACGCAGGCTAAACTACTCATCCTCTCTTACTATCATTTTCTTACGCTGTCTCTGCCTCTCTCTCTCCCTCTCTCTCCCTCTCTCTCTCTCTCTCTTTCTCTTCTCAACCACTCTATCCTTTGCATCCATTTGATTCCCCTCCCATCCTCATTCAAAACATCCATACCCCTTTCTTCAATCTCCTACGCATATTCACACTCTCTCTCTTCAGGTGTTCAACATTCTCTTTCTCCCTTTCACACAATCTACATTTTCTCTCCTCCTCATTCCTCCAATACCTATTTCGCATTTCCTCATTCCCACATCTCCACCTCGCTATTCTCACCAATCTTTTCCCTTCATTTCTCTTACACCTTATTATGTATACTGGTATCCCATTCATTCTTAAGTATATCCCACATGACTTTGACGTTCTTATCTTTTCCCCTCTCTCTTGCTCATCTACTTCTTTCACTCTTTGTCTCAGACACTCTCTTTTATTCTCTCCCAGTGCATTCAAGGAAAACTCACTCATTCCCATAAATAGTTGCCCCTCTCTGCATTCTCTCTTGTCCATTCACCCCTCTTTTATCATTTAACTTCCTCCATACTACGTGCTTCAAAATCTTAATGTTTTCCTGAATTCCGACTGCGACCTACACTACCCTTCTTTCTCATCCAACTCTTTTACCAACCTTCGGTTTAAGATGTTCGCATACAGTTTGTATCCCGTACTTGTCATCGTTACACCACTATAATTTCCCGGATTCTTTCTCTTTCCTCGGTTCCAGATCGGTACCACAACTCCCACCCTCCACTTTTCAGAAGGTAATAAACAATGATTAGAATTGCCTTTATGAAACATGAATTAAAAAACAATGAGTCAGAGCTTTCTAATTTACATTTTTTTAGCTTTGTTTACTACTAAATGGTACCTTCTTAAGATAGTCTAATCTACTCTAGAAGAATATAATCAAAAAATATAAATTATTCCAACGTTTGCAGGTATTCTGCCAGATTTACAACTTGAAAAACACCATGGTACTAACAAATTACGACAAATTAAGTTTTAGCAATAATATTTCCTTCCTCTCTGACAAGATGAACGTTAATATAATAATAAATAATATATAAAACGTACAACCTTTTATTAATACAAAATCATTCAAATGCGAAAGTCAATGAAATTCAATGAATTTCAAAAATATAATAAGCACGTACTGAAATCAATGATTTTAAAACAATAGAAAATCATTGGTTACAACTCTGTTGAATAGGTTTCTATTGATATTTACTGATTAAGAAATTCAATTTAAATCCATTGAGATTCATTCAAAATCACTCAATGAATTTCAATGAATTTTCGTTTGCTGGGTAATTAAAATTACTAGTAATACTCTCCGTTTTCCTTCTCACGTATGATATGGACACGCGTATTGTTTTTACTGCCTCCGTGCCAAATACAGAGTCTGAATAAATAGGTATTTAATGGCCGCTTACTTGGATGACAAATATTTAAATGCCCAACAATTGTTCACTTCTCCGCTATCCATTCAAGAAATTAAAAATTCAGCATTCTTCTTGACGTTTCTACTAATTACTTTATTACAATAATTTAGCATTTGGCAATGATGCTGCATGCGATTAAGCATATAATAGGGATCCACTAGAGCCAGCACATGCGATTCGTGACAATAGCACGGAAAACTAAATATTTTTTATTTAATTTTCTTCGTTTTCGCGGGTTTCACGATGCATCAAATAGCACAATTCATACGCTCGGCGAAATGTTAGCACGTTTTCAAGGCCGAAATCTTTCATACCATCTCTACATGTCGGAGTAGCAGCATTTTTTTCAAAAATATGGATCTCGACGATTAATAGATACATTATCATCTCTCGGATTTTGCGCTTCATACACTAAAGCAATGCTGTTCGAAATTTTAGGAATAATACGCCCTCCATTGAGTATTGATGATACGTCATTTTCACAATTTGTTTTTGACAACGCTGATTTCAATACGCAGACATTAAATGGGCACAACACTTTTCACGCTATGGGTGGTATCCATTGTATAACACCTAGAAATGCTATTGCTCCCCATCAAAGTATCAAAAGATTAGAGCAAATGCCGTCTGCAAAAGTCATAGGTACTTTTGGTACAATTGCATTTAAAGCAATTATCTCTTCGTAAACGAATACTGGCTTGAAAACAAAAACTATTCAAAACCTTGGTAGCATCCATGCGGTTTCGAAAGTGATTATACCGCCAGTTTCGGACTTATTGTGGCTATATGGAAAATGGGTTGACCTGCCTAATATACCTGGATGGAGTGGGTTCATGGAACAAGCGGCACGCAAGCATCCCCTTGTTTCTCGCATTGTCTTGGAAATTCACAATTTTTTGAAATTTTAAATGATTCTTTTAAATAAATCAGAAATATACATAACGTATTTACATCAATTTATCTAAAACGTATTTCACATAATATGCTGTGTACATGGTGTACGCTCGAATATTTAAATTAATTACTTTTATACTTTAGTTTGAATTATATGTCTGTTGGGTAGCAAGATATTCCTACTAGAGATTCTTATACGTTTCTTGTGCGCAATAAAATATGAGTTATTTTGTTAGAACTAGCAAATGTAGCGAAAAATACCCGTTCGCAGTATTTCTGATAGATATTCGATTTATGTATGTTTGGTATCTGAGACGATAACATGAATTTCTGGAAACTAGATCGTTTCTGATATGTAACTGAAACATGTGTTGCTGAGTAATACGTACTCATTGTTTCTGATCTAATAACCACCACCTGACATCATCATTTGTTACCTTAGACTTCCACATAAACACCATTCTTTCCTAATAAGTGCTGCAAAACGATACATGCGAACTTCAAGCGTCAGAATCATTGACTCTGGTTCGCTTCGTCGAGTAATGAAAATAATAAACGAAAAAAAGATAATAGAAGTCAATATCGGTCAACGCTGTGGTTTTTCTCGTAAGTACGCAGCGAGTATTTTGAATTTTGTCAAGTGCAACGAAAATAATTGTCGGAGAACACGTGCCGAATTTCCGAGAAGTTTTTGCACGTATGTGAGCAAATCGATATTTGCTAAAAAGAGAGAAACTTAGATAAGTAACGAGAAGAAACTGAATTATTAAGTTTTTGTGAAGTCACTCTTAGTAATAAAAATTAATAAATCGTGATAATTTCCAGTATATGAAATAAAATAGTTCGAAATTCTACGAGTGGACAAGGACAAGGACAAAGGACAGATTATTTTCCACCGCGTTAATGACATTTAATCGTCTGTTTGCGGGTCGGCTCTCGGGTGGCGAGGTACAGGACAAGACGGTACATGAAAGAACTATAGGCAGATACAACACAACACCCACCAAGAGCCAGTCCCCCCTATCCCAATATCGGTACCTCTAGCAGATTCGGCGGTCTGTGCCTTAACGAGTACGACGCGGGGCTTATCCCATCTTTATCCAAGATAAGACCCACGACGTACCGACCGCGGATAAGACACTGACGGTACCGATAACTGCCGACGGGGGTCGGCTGCGGTCCCAAATTCGTACCTTCGCCCAGCAAAGTTCCCCGGTTATTCCACACTGGACATAAACAGAGAAAATTGCACGGACGGGGATTCGAACTCGGGACCTTCGCGACGTTCAGTTCGGGCGGACTAAGACTGACGCCTTAGCCCGCACGACCATCACGTCAACCATATTTTCGAGTGAATTTGGGCTAATGAAGTGAACACTAATAATAAAAGTAATTAATAAATTTTTAAAGATGTTTTTTTTTTGAGAATCTGGATTATTTAAGAAATAATTTCCTGTTTATGAAATTAAATAAGTTCGAAATTTTCGGATTGAATTTCGACTAATAGAGGGAAATAAAATTGCTTTTCGAGGTTTCTTTTGAGTGAAGAGTGACCACTGGAGTCAACTTCAATATTCGGAGTGAGGTTCACTACGATTAAGTAAATTTGAAATATAGGGCTATAGCAATAGCGTTCAGAGACTTCTCGAGTGAAGATTCATTTGTTCGCATTTTTTTTTTGAGTGAAGCCCAAGTAATACGAGTGAAGTTCCGTTATTAGGATAACCTTCACTTTTAGGAAGACCAGTGATTAGTCACTACTGATTATGTGAATAAATCCTAGCCCTAGGTAGAGTGTCGGGTGATTAAATAAAAAATCAATATCTTTGCTTTGAGTTTCGAGGGTGAACAATACCTCCATTATATAGGGTGTTGTTGCAATAGCGCATAAAAGATATACCGTGAGGAAGATTTTTTTTCTGAAGCCGATGGCGGAAAAATTAATTTTCAGCAAGGTATGGTTCCTATGTAAATTGAATTTTAAAATTTATTTATTTTAGGGGCATCCTCCCCAACGAGGCAATTGATGAATATGTGAATGTCGACTATTTCACATCGAACACATGGTCCGGTAACAGTTGAAAACCCAAATCGATATTGCCGGGAAGGATGTTTCGAAACAGTCAAATGTTTTTATTCGAATAACGGGACGCTTGCGGATGAGGTTAAAATCATAAGAAATTTCAAACATTCGGTAAACACATAAAACTTTAAATGACCAATGTTGGCATTGATGATGCAATATTATAAGTATTAAATTAACCTACACATAAATTAAGATAATACGTTTCATTAAGAGTTTTTCATTACCTCTCCTAACTTTAGATGAACAAAAATTACACAAGCCTTTGTGATTATTTTTGAACGATGAAAAAAGGAATTATTATTGTTTAAGTTGTACTAGCATTGTTTTTTACTGTTTACAGAGGAATGTTCGAAATTTTTTATGTGTAGGGATCTACCCCATCGGATGTAGATCAATTCGAATTTCGCGCACGTTTGACTTCTTGGGTCCGGTGTGATTGGAAGCCGTGGCGCGGCGCTATCTATGCGTTATCGGGCGATGGCACGAAAAGGGCCGATCTGTTCCGAATCGAGATCTAGGTGTTCCGTAAAACACATATCGCGAGCGGCGTCGGTCTCTTTGCTCCCGGTCCGTGGTTATGGGCACATGTGTGTGGAATAAAGCTGTTTTACCGCGTGTTCACCGTGTGGCGAAGAAAAAGAAAAGTGTAAACGGCCCGATTGGGGTAAGCATTTTGTAAATTTTGTATTTTGTACAATGATATTTATGTGTCGTTGGTGATATCATTGTTTCAGCGGTTTATAAGTGTCGGAGTAGGTTCTACCGATCGCGATAACCTATATTTGGGATATTGGTATTTCAATCAATCACACTGGATTTGATCGATGGTAATTGACAACGTAGAACTTCGAACAGCCCGACGACGATTTTCCGTACGTATCTGAATTATGAAGATTTTGGATCAGCCCTGTGACGATATACGAAAAATTGGAGTATTGACCTTGGACCGAACAACTGGACTTCCAACTGGGCTGTACCTCTGGGGAAGACGGGAGCCTCCTCTCATCTTCGTGGCCACGAAGACTCGAAGAAGGATAGCGCTCTGAAAAGGAAACTTGCCTCGCCAGGATCCTGTTGCCAAGATTTGGAAAATAAATTTCGGTCGAACCAGGATTTCGGTTTTTTTCGGCAAGTCCCCAAATACAACCGACATCTTCTGGTAACGTACCTTTGAAATTTCTATAGATGGTGCATCGTTCGACATCTAAATAAATAATCCATAGGCGAAGAGCCTAATTTTTGAACTCGAGTTCTCAATTTTTGTTCTTTCATTCAAAGTAAAGCAATCGGCTATATATTTTTTTTATACGAAAGTGCGTCGGGAGATCGTTTTATTTAATCGTTTGATTGTAGTGCCAGTCAGCGCGACTGTGGATGTAAAAAAAAAACAGGGGAAAAACTAATTTGTACGGTGAAATTTTTCATGTTCGATGTAGCTTATTGTAATTGCGAAAGTACGATTCGATACGTGGTGTGATCTTATTTTTATAACAAGTCTCGATGCGGTGTGTTGACAGATTAACGAACAATTGTAGTAATTGTAATTTGCGGTGACTAATCTTCTTCGAAAAATCAATCGCTTTTACCTGTCGAGGATCCTCTAACCGAACTGATCACATTGTAAATCAGCGAAGTTATCAAAGAAAAATACTTATAAAAAATTGACGAAATAAAAAAAAATTATTGTTGGAAAAATAAAAATTAAGTTTACATATGATTTTGACGTCATTCGCAAGCGTCCAGTTATTCGAATGAAAACATCTGACCGTTTCGAACATCCTTCCCGGCAATATCGATTTGGGTTTTCAACTGTCACCAGACCACGTGTTCGACATTCACATGTTTACCAATTGTCTCGTTGGGGAGGATGCCCCTAAAATAAATAAACTTTATGATTCAATTTACAAAAAAACCATACCTTCCAGAAAATTAATTTTTCCGCCATCGGCTTCAGAAAAAGAAAATCTTCCTCGTGGTGTATCTCTCATGCGCTATTGCAACAACTCCCGACGTAAAGTTCACATTCAAGAAGTTCGAGAAATAATAAAAATAATTCGAGAATTCTTAAAGTGAATCTCGGCATTTAGAGTGACCTTCACAAGTCGAAGTAAATTCGGGTCTCTTTTGGAGATTCTGTTGGCGATGTTTTCCATTAAGATCCTTAGATTAAGTTATCCTTAGGTTAAGAAAATCAGTAGAGCTAAGTTAGGTTAAGAATATTAGAATAAGACTTAATATTAAGTAATCAACTCTTGCCAGATAGTCAAACCGGGACTATCTGCGCGATCGAGGTGCGAGGGTCCGATAATTGAAAAAATCCTACTTGGGAGTTATCGCGAAGATTTGAGCCGCGAACTACGGGTGAGGCGATGCTATTGGATAGCTAGTTCGTGGACCAGCCTTCAAGGTCATTATGCCGCTAAGGAAAGTAAGGGTACGGCTGTAGGGAACTGGATGCATGTGAGTTGTGAGTGTAAGAGAGTTCGAATAAATAAGAGAGATAGTGATCTAAGAGTGGGAAGTCAGTATATCAAGTCGAGACGTGTGAGAGACATTTGTGAGTACAGCTGTATAATAGTGAAGCCGCGACATCAATAAAGATGATTAACGGAAGCGATCCAAATGATTAGAACTTAAGACGGGAAGTTAATCAGATCGTCGAGAACATAACGAACTCATCGTTATCTGAGGTTCAGAAACGCCTAATAAGAGAAGACCTAAACTGATCGGGATCGGAAGAAATTGTCCGCGACGGTCTGATTCGCTTTCGCGTGAGGGAACGGTTCTGACAGGTCCTTTGCCTGGGACCAAAGTGTAGACGAGGCCAGTGTAATGACCGACATGAGTGATCAGTCCGATCATGTAAACGCACGGGTTTCGGGGGGACGAACTTTCGCCGCGATGTTGCAAGAGGACGAAGAGGAGCGCATGACAAGCGGTATCCCGATCGTTATTTCAATGGCTCAGACGGCAGCCTGTGTTACGACGTTGGCTACAGGTTATGGGAATGTGCAGCCGGTGTGGACGACAGCACATTCCGCGATGACGTCACGCCCGTTGGGACCAACCCTGTATCTCACTCCAATCTAAGCTCCGGCTACGACGGCTTATTTCTTGTCATTCTTATCTCCCAACGTAACGCCACAAGTTTCGAGAGTGTCGTGAGGAGCGCCAACGGGTCTGAACACGACCATACGCCAACCGGTTGCGCAGACATATATTGTAGAAATTTATATGGCGCCCAGGGCTCATCGCCATTCGGGTGCCTCCTCCCACGAGGTTGAGGCCAAATTTGAGTGAAGCGCCAGCACCGCTGGTTGTGCAAATTGATAAATCTACAATAAGTCAGCTACCAAAATTAGTAGTAACAAGCTGCCTGCCTTGAGACTTCTGTTGGTTCAGAGAACCCTTTCTAACGTTGCCACGACTCGCTAGAGGCCAACCCTCTTTGCGGTTACTACCGGACGGACACGGCACGCCGTAGCGCTCCCCCGTGTGGAACCCGCCGGTAGGGGCTTGACACCGCACCCTACCTCCCCAGTACGGTGGGTATCTCGAGTCGTTTCACGATCAGGCAATCGTCGGCACAGACCAGCCGAACGATCGGGTCCGTGAGGTCGTCAATTCTCAAAACTTGCTAAGAGAAGCGGATCTTTCAAAAGCATTGCTCCTCTTCGAGTTCGGGCACTTCGACCCCTCCCTCTTCCTTACGGACGGAGTTACCCGCTCCGCTCTCTTCCACAAGTCACCTGCGGGGGGTTGCGCAAACAGGCCAACAAAAGAGGAAAGTCCCAGAAGAGCCCATGAGTCGTGTGTTGACCCCAGGAGTCAAGAATGGTGCGTATCCGAAGACGCGCCCCCATCAAGAGGAAGGAGCATGGGCATTCCCCGAAGAGAATAGCGAGGATGATGTCATAGTACCTCGCCCTAAACGTGAGAAGGACAAGTGTCCAGAAGGGAACTTTTTACAGACGAGACCGAGGAGGCGATAAGCGGTCAACCACCGAGAATATTCGCGTCCACTGACGACCGGAGACGACGTCGCGGCGCGGCAGTTAGACCGCCAGTTCAACGTCCGTTAGCTCCAACGAAGACGAGACCATCAGAGCCGCCGATGGAAGTGATAAATCCTCGCCAAGGCAGCAACACTCTGAAGCAGATGCGCTCATGGGGTGTCAAGTTCGATGGAAGTCAAGTCGAGAACTTCCTAACCCTGACAAGCGAGTGCATCGACTGTCTCGAACTATACGGAGCCGATGTACTGAAAATGCTTCCAGGAGTATTCGAGGGCAAGACGAGACAGTGGATCCGAGAAGATCCCGTCGCTCTCCGATCGTGGAGAATCTTCCGTCAGCGCGTTAAGGGAAGATTCACCGAAGAAGTAAACGATGACGACATTCTGGTGACGATATACAAGAAGTTCCAGAACACCGGTGAGAAGGTGCTAGAGTTCGTGGAAGACGTCCAGCGCCAATTTCGAAAAATGTGAAGGCCACCACCAGAGGAATTACGAGTAAGACGAGTCATTCGTAATCTAAGTCCCGACTGTCGAAGGTATTCAGGCGTAAAAGGATGCGTCTTCTCCTACTGCTACTACCTCCGCCGAGCTGAAGTCCCTAGGCAAGGACTACGACGATACTAGTCGGTGGGATACTCGCTACCGCCAACAAGGCCCGGTCTGAAATAAGGAATAAGGGCAAGTCTGTACAAAGTTGCCGCTGGAGACGCACGGAAGAAGTCGTCTTCCTGGTCTGGCGAGAGCGATAGCAGCTCTACGGATGAGAAGAGGGACCGGGGTAAGAAGAGGCACCGGAAGTGTGCCGGCGATAAGATTAACGGCTGCAAAGATAAAGGAAGATCCGGAAAAAGGGGCAGCCCGAAGAAAGACTCGGCCTTATTGAGGAGGACGAGTAAGAAAGACAGATCGGCATCGTCAAAAGAGACGAGTTCCGAGTTATCATAGAGGAGAGGACCTCGATTTTACGTGCACGATGAGAGACGACCCGTTACGCCGCCGCCGGCTCAGACACCCACGACCTTTCCGTCCCCAAGCCCAAGGAGGGGGAGACGCTGGTAAGTCGGAAGGGGCGAACGTGCTACACTTGTGGCGGGATAGGCCACTTCGCGCGCGAGTGCCTGGAACCCCGTCAATGTTACGGGTGCAGACTTATAGGGACAATTCTCCGAGAGGGCGAACAGTGTCGTGATCTAGAGGCACAGTGGTCGGGAAACAGACAGCGCAAGTCCTCCGAAACTGGCCCGCCCAATGCGAATTCGGCCTGGAGGACAACGCGGTCGACTCTGCGAAACGAATTCAGGGGGAAGTGAGGAAATTCGTCGAGACAAAGTCAGTACTCCCAACACCAAATCAAGACCAGGAGGAGACGAGGAAGAAGTAGCGGCCGGTGGAGCTAAGAAAGACAGAATGTTCTACTTCACCGTTGTGGTGAACGGGACGCGAATACGAGGGCTATGCGATTCTGGAGCCACCAAGTCCTTAGTAGGACCAAAAATAGCTGTCCTGTGCAAAGAACGCGTACGGTCATACCAAGGCAACATGAAAGGTACCACAGGGCATTAGGCAGGTATCATCGGACGGCTGCCGTTCACCATCGAGATAGGAGGTCGGACCATAGAAGATCTCCGTGAGGGTCATACAGGCGCTGGATTACGACGCCATCTTGGAAATGGACTATCTAAAGTTATTTGGCGTCGTAATGGACTGCCACGAGGCAAGGTGGCGAAGCCACGAAGCTCCCTGGAAGAGCTTTGAAGTGGGCGAGGAGACCATCATTCATGCAGAGTGCGCCGGCCTCGCCGAGGTATCGACGGTCCAGGAAAACCAGCTGAATGACTTACTAGATCAGCTGATTGCCTCACCCCCAGCCACGTTAGGCACTACGTTGAACTAACTTACGTTGGTTCAGCACACCATCGACGCCAAGTATGCCAAGCCGATCAAACATCGCTACCGTCGAGTCTCCCCATCCGTGCTGGGAGCGGCTCAGGCAGAAGTTGACTCGATGTTAGCCCAAGACATCATCGAGTCATCAAATAGCGCCTGGTCGAGTGCATCAGTGAAGATCCGAAAGTCCAACGGTAGCTATAGATTCTGCGTGGACTACAGAGAAGTCAACGCCGTCACGAGACAAACGCCTATCCGTCGCCAAACATTGACGGCAATTTAGACAAGGTGCGCCGGGCCAGATTCATTAGTGAGTTGGACCTGAGTCAGACCTACTTTCAGGTGCCATTGAATCCGGCCAGGGAAGGAGTGTCTCGCGTTAGTGTGGGGCATGAAGAAACTGCGGGCGTATTTAGAAGGGTATGAGTTCCATTACGACGAGTGGAAGACGAGATAGGAGCCGTGAAAATGTCGACGGAGTCAGAAAGTGTCGGCGGCGAAGAAAATTGGTGGCCGAAATTCCGGACCGATTCCCGGATTGGAGAGTCGAAGACGATCGACTGTACCACCATCGGAAAGATCTCTGTTGGATCACGTGACGGGAGGAGAAGATAGGTGGAAGCTCGTCCTTCCAGTAGGGTTGCGCGAGGAGGCCATGAAAAACGCACAACAAGAGACCCATGCTGGAAACCACGGCGTGGACAAGACGTACAATCGTCTGGCCTTGGAATACTATTGACCCGGACTAAGGTACGGCGTCCGACAGTTCATCGCCGAGTGTCAGGACTCATGAATGAGCGAATAGTGGAGAAGCCCTGGACAGTGGTATCCGCAGAAATCATGGTTCATTGGTTCATCTTCATCACATATATTATTCTAACATTCGCTGTAGGAAGGTGGTGGTAAATTGCGGCCTATGTATATGTCGGTCTGCGGTTGAAGGTAGCAGACAACGGTCTGTCCGTCAAGTACAGCGACCTTTCCGGTATGTTCTAGGGATGAAATCGAGTAGTTCGTTGAAACCGCGGTATTGATTGTTCAATGAGCTTATTTCTAGATTGATCCCACCAGATTTTTCCCAGCAGGAATTAGTAATAGGATACAGGAAGACCGTTAGCCTAGTGGCATATGCTATCGACTAACGATCTTCTAGGTTAAGCAGCATTCGCCCCGTTTAGAACGAAGATAGATGACCATTTGAGTCCACCCTACGGGGTAACATGTCGTGGTTTTTTTTCAAATGTAGTCTTGTTCTATACGTGTCGAATGCAAGTCTTGACCCCCTGTAGACTTGTCGTCCGCAGGGTGGCGTGGAGGGGATGATGTGAAAGCTTGCGAGGATTCGGGACACAAATCGTGTCCAATCGTGCTTATATACCTCTGAGGTGCAAGCACGTAAAGTTGACCCATTTTTTTTAGTAATAGGATACTGTACCGCTGAACGGGATATGTCACTTGGGTCTGACAGAACTTCAAAATCTTATTATTGTTCCGCATCGCTAGTACTATGTTCGACTCCCGCTATTTAACCTGACTGCAATAGTATTTCGTCATTAGCAACGGAATCATCAACTTTTTACAAAATCTGATCGACCACACCAATGCTGCAAGGAGTTGTGCCATCAGCAGGTCAATGGATACATTCTATTGGTCCACTTCTTGCCATTATTCTGTGGAGGGATACATTTGGAGATTTCTGGCAACTTATCACTTGTAACGCGTCGAAGTTGTCATCTCGATTCCAATTTGTCGTCCTGTATTGATATTTACCGGTTCGATAACCGAATAATTTAAATCTTCTGCAGGTTTAATAGTGTTGTTATTCGGAAGGTAAAGCAGAGCGCGTAGATCCAAAAGTCCCGGAACACTAAAATATTGCAGCGAGAGGACATTTTCGCGCAAAATGTTTCAGACAAAAGTTTAAGGATTTTTGTCTGGCTATTGAATGGTACCATATAATTTGATATTGAACATGACCTTGAAACTTATTCCGAAGTCAAGTTGATTTTTTGGAATGGAAAGGGAACAAAATTTCTGAAAGCAACTTGGGATCCCAAAATCGATTATATTGTTTTCAGAGTGCGTAATGTAAATCCGTAATACAAGCAACAGGGAATTGCTAATCGGTTAAAAGAGTTTCCAGAGTGCAATGCATTATCATTGTTTCTGGATAAAAATATGAAACTTTTCTTTTCTACGTCGAGGATTTTGATACCTTCATCCTCTCCGAGGTTTGTCCCATGTGAGTCCGTGATTAGACGGGTCAAGGTCACCTAGTAGATCAGTCGAATTACTGGCCCACTCGCGGAGGCTGAACCCTGCAGAACCAAGAAGGGAAATTAGGTCGTCTCGAATGCGGCCAGTAGTCCCAAAGTCATTTGAATCGAATAAGACGTCGTCCACATAGAGTCCATGACACAAAACTTCTACCACGTCCGGAAAGTTGTCAGCGCTATTTATGGCCAGCTGACGAAGCACGCGAAGGGCGAAATACGGAGCGCTGGATACCACGAACGTAACAATGTTAAGCTGAAAATCTGCGACCTGATCGGTCGGAGAATTTCGCCACAATATACGTTGAAGGTCACGATCTCGCGGGTGAACCAAAATTTGGCGGTACATTTGAGCAATATCTGCACAGTAAACGGACTGAAAAGTTCGCCACCGTAGCAGGATATGGCTCAACTCCGCCTGAAGCTTGGGGCCTGGGAGAAGGTGGTCATTCAAAGACGTAGAGTTCGTCGTAACGTGTGACGCGTTAAACACGACTCTAAGCTTCGTGGTCGTGCTTGTGTCCTTTTTTACTCCGTGGTGGAGCAAGTATACAGTCGGGTGACTACCGAAGTCTCCTCTAACTAGGGTCATGTGACCTTGGAGCTCATAGTCGCTCATAAACTCGCGATATGCTTTTGCATCGCCCGCACGATTTGACAGCCGTCTCTCTAGGGATGTGAAGGACGATATCGCGGCGTGACGGGATTTACCGATATTCACGGTGGTATGTCGAAGCGGAAAGCGAACAACGTAACGCCCGCTAGCGTCTCGGTAATGAGTCGAAACGAAATGTTGCTCACATTGCTCGTCTTCGACTGAGATACGAGGTACTGTGGGGATAGACTCTAGTTCCCAGAATTTCGTGAGCAAGTCATTGAGCTGCGATTGCTCAATGCAATTATGCACGTACAGACTAGATAAAACACTACTAGATGGTGAGGACGTCCATCCTGATAAAACCCACCCCAAAATCGTGTTTTGCGCGGTTGGTTCCCCGAGTGCGCCCTTGACGAGTCCATCGAGGAGAAGAGATCCGTAAAGATCGGAACCGATAATTATGTTAATCGGATCAGAACGAGAGAAATCAGGGTCGGCTAACTGAAGGTCGGACAAGTGCGACCATTGAGCGAGTGTGTGCGAAGATGTCGGGACGTTCGACGTGAGCGTCTTCATAACAAGCGCATGAGTGCGAAATGTAGTCTCGTCCGAGTGTATGGACGAAAAGTAAATTTCTGCAGCCCGTTTAATTTCTCCCGCGGATGACCCACCAATCCCACTGACCGTAGTGGGGACGAGAACTGATCGTGCTTTGAGGGCATTCGCTAAATTTTCCGAAATGAGGGTCCAAGTCGAGCCTTGATCAAGTAGCGCGCGTGCAGTGAGAGACCGTCCGCATTCGGAGCGGATACGTACACGAGTCGTTGCCAGTAGAATGCACGCCGGCTTGACAGGTTGATTGACGGCTATGTGCGTAAGCACAATTTCGGTATCGACGGGGTTAGAGATAGTGGAGAGTTGAGGACTGGCAGAGGGATGAGTCGCGGTGACCGGATGAGTCACCGGCCCGGGAGCCTCATCTCTATGCAGCATCGTGTGGTGTTTTCGTTTACACACGAAACACACCGATGTACTAGTATATGTTGCTAAATTGTGCGTACCTAGACAATTGACACATAGATGATGGCGTTTAACAACATCACTACGAGACGCTACCGACATATTTTGAAAGCGTTTGCACCGGTATCTCGAATGTTCGGAAGAAACACAAATCGGACATGACTTGTGCGATAAATTCGTAGCGTGAGATAGCACTGATTGACGAGCGGATGCTGCTTTCGTAGATGCTTTAATATTTTTACTCGGTCCAGCTTCGCGCGAGGAATCTGAACAAGAAGCCTGCAATCCGAAACTACGATCTTCAATAAAAGTTTTCATCAATCCTCAAATTTAGGATAAGTTTTTGACGAGCCCAGACTTAATAACCAATCCTTGCGCGAAGTTGGATCAAGTTTCGATGTTATTGAATAAACTAAAACAGAATTCCATTCTTTAACAGGTTCACCGATAGACTCTAATGCACCGATAATCGCAATCATTTTACTATAAAATTCGCGAAATTCCGAAGATGATTCACGGTGCAAATTCGGCAATGAAAATAACTCGTGTAAATGCGTATCGATAATGCATCTTTTATTTGAGTAATGCGATTTTAGTGCATCCCAGGCTACGTTAAAATTGTCGTTTGTGCATTCAAGATGAGAAATTATATTTAATGGCTCACCGGAAAGAACTGATTTAAGATGTAAATATTTCCGAACATTATCTATACCGATGTCATCGATAACTAATGATCGAAACAAATCTGAAAATGCATCCCACTTATTATACTCGCCGGTAAATCGGGGTAGTTCGATACGTGGCAGCTGACTCGTTGACCGTGGATGACCTCGTTGACCTTCAGGATGAACCACTTCATCATTGGTGTGCGACGTGCCAGGGGCGTTGGCGTTGGTTAACGTCTCCATGGCTTTTTCGATTTCACAGAGCGTGTCCAAATAAATGGCTTCTTCCGAAAGATACCGATTTTCGGTAAAGTATGGATGTCGTCTTTCTAATGAAACTGTAAGCTGCAGCAATCGTTCATGCAACTCACAACATCGTACCCATGTAGTTTGCAGATAAGTTAAATGAACTTTTAATTTGACGATAGTTCGATCAGGTGGTGCCGGAACCGATGCACGCAATTGGTGAATGCTATCGAAATGTGCTTCCTGAATCGGGAATAATTTTTCGACGGTTTGTCCCGAACCTTCGTCTCCCATAGTATTGCAGCGGTGACCAAAAGTGGACTGTTAAAATGAGGACGAGCGACGACGCCTGGAACGTAGTTAGCGGCGAAATGAGTGCGGCGTTGAAGAGGGGAGTCCCTTCCTTCGTACCAAGATCACCGATGTAGGGACTAGAGGAGCGTGCGTAAGAGGCAACGCAGACTCGTAGAGAGGGGTCGAGATCCAGGAGTGGCGACGAGTAGCGGGGCCCGGAACTCCGACCACGTTTTTCGAGAATTTTGGAAACGTTTAAAAGGAATATTTTTTTTTATACTGCACTAATCACTGCACTTTCCAGATCCGTTGTCGATGAATGGCCAAGTCTATCCTGGCAGGATCGTCAAATTGTTTTGTTCACTTAAGTAGGAAAAAAAGGTAGAGGTGCTGGTTCGGTATCGGCACACGAGGGATCGGATTTCTGAGTGCAATGGTTCAGAATACACTCCACCAATTGTCACTGTGTATTTCAATTCTTTATTAAGTGCGATGCACTTTCAACTAAACCTGATTTCGAAGTACACATAAATCCAATAACGTAAAATTATTTCGTGGCAAGTTCTGTATTCGGAGCGAAATCACGAGATCAAAAAACTGGCCAGAGAACCAAAATTTAATAATTCACAAGAAAAAACGTGTTAGATAGCGTCGGCGCGTTTACAAATTAAATGCGGAACGAAGTTGAGCGTTCGGCTACCGCGCAGAGATTGCCGACTCGAGGGGGACCGAAAAACGCGCCGAATGAAATTCGCGAAAAAAAAGAGGGCACTCGCTGTGCCGGAAACAAATAGCGACTTGCCTAGTGCAAGATGCGAGCTGTTCAATTCTACATATTCAAACAGACATGTTTTATACAATAATACCATTATAAATGGCGCCCGAACTAAAGTATAGAGAAAATCATTGATATGTCATTTTTTCCATATTTCATTAAAGAAAACAAATTATTAAAAAAATAATAAAGCGGAATCAGATAAAAAAGCTAGGAAAATCAGAAAAGTGTTGAAAACTATAAGCATACCGGTAGCAGCGTCTTGAATATTACTGATATTAGTACATTTTAATGTTTCGTGTTTTAATTTATTATTAGTGTTGAGTTTTATATTTATGACGGATATTAGAATAGTGCGTGATTATTTAAGATAGTATTTTTAATTATGTACCGATTTAATAATTAGTTAAATAGTAGATTACCGGTGTAAAGAATAATATAAAAAAAAAAGTTTTGTATTCAATAGATAATAGAAAATTAATAAGATCAATGATAAAAACTAGAGGAAATGCGAAATTATGATGAAATTGATCTAATACTAGCACGGTATTGGAAGTTAATAATTTGTTTGCTTTTAACATTTTTATTGTATATAATAATACTGATGGATAAAATATACCTTGGTACTTGGGAGAAAAAAAATAATGTTAAATGAAAAAAAAAAATGAAAGTATAATAGGGATTATTTTTCGCGACTGGATTTCAGCCAATCATAGCGCGATATTCAAAGGGTTCTATGGTCATTTGTTTAAAATTATACTGGAAATTCCACGGCAGCGCCTGGAAATTGCATTCGAAAATTGCATACTCGCTACTCATTTGTTAAAACTTCTAAATTCATATATTCGTCTCTCCTCTCTGCTCAGCTGTAACCTCAAATACCGGTCACAACAAATAATCCGCCGAATACCCCTCGACCTTCAAAATTAATCGCAATATTTCCCTCTAACTTTCCTGCGAACAAATAAATATGTTAAGTTTTGCAGAAAGATCCCTTGTGCTACGCACTCGGCATCTTTAACCTGCAAAACTTGACATATTCACGTGTTTGTAACAAAGCTATCGGGAAATATTCCGATAATTTTGAAGGTCTCGTGATAATACAACTGATAATTTTATATTCGATTTCGGTCGTAGTAGTATGTATATTCGTAATCGGGCGAAAAATATAGAAGCGTTATAGAAACTTAAGAGACGAGGATACGATAATTTAAAAAAATACATAATAATTAATAAAAAAAAACAAAAGTGAAAGAAATTCTGATAGAGATTAGTTCATAAATTTAAACATTCCGAATTGAAAATGTTACCGTCGACAATTTTTTCAATTTCTGGAAAAGATAGTTATACGTCCCAAGAGAGTAATCAAATTAATAATGAAATAGAAAATGATGACGATACCGATTTAAATGGAGCAAGTGGGGACCATTTTAGGGACAGATAATTTTAAAAAGAAGTTGGATAAAGAATTTCGTAAATATAGATTGCTCAGATGAGGAAATACCTAAAGATAGATTCATTATGCGTCAAAAAGATAGGGATTTGGAAAATCGAGAAAGTCGTCGGAATACCGGTGGCCAAGATTCACGATATCCCGAAAATGGAAACGCCTTGAGAATAATTTCTCCGCGCCCGGGGATCCTGAACGCGAATACAGTCGATTAAACCGCAATGATTTTCGAGGCAGTGTCAGTACCGGATGACAAGGTTTTGTCGAACATGTGGTACTCCCGGACAATGGACAGATGCCTGTCGTACCTGTCTGGGAATCTAATAAGGGGACAGTTACCACCTGTCCGAGTGAACTGGTCCCCAAGCGGAAAACAATCACCAGTACCGTAATGCGGTCCACTCGGGAGTGACAATATCGACTTCCGATTACATTTATTAATTTATGTCATGGACCAACCGATTTTGGCATTAGTGGATACTGGTTCCACAAAAACGTATTTCGGATAAAGTAGAGGGGACCTAATTTCCGAATTAAGGTTTCCCGTAGCCAAACCACAGAATAAGGTGACTGAATTATGTAACAATAGTACCGCGTTTGCCGTCAATGTGTATTTTAGGTTTAGATTTTTTAAAGACTTTTAATATGGGAATAGAATTTTTATTAGAAAAATGGTTTTTTATTAATATGCCTCAAAATAAATACAATTTTAACGAGACTACTGATGTCAGAGTAGAAATCTGTATAGAAAAAACTGGAAGCGAAAAATCTGAAAATTCGGAAATAAATGAAGAAATAATACACACAGAAATTAATAATAAACGGGAAAATTCGACAAATATTAAATTTCACAAACAAAAAAATCAGCCACGAAAATGCACAAACGGGATAAAAAGTAGTAATATTAATACGAATAAAATTAAAAATAATAGCTCCGGAAATCGCAACTGGCCAGTAATTTTAAAATATCTGGAAATGGAAACCCAGTACACGCGATGAAATATACCGGAAGTCGAAACCCGGAAGTAAATGAAGTGTTCATCGGAAATCGAATACTGAGTGACACAAGGAGTTAAGGAAGGCAGGAATTGGTGGCCATGATTCTACCTACCGATGAATCGACCGTGATGAATAATAATAATAAAAATTTTGAAAATAATAAATCCCGGTGTGCCGTATTCTACCTGCGCCCGAATCGCGATATTATCTAAAGGAAAGAATGGAATGTTAGAAAAATTAATGTATACATAAAATGTATGTAAATGTAAAATCTATTTTACCGTCAACACCTGTTTTAATCAGACTAGATTTCTCATTACCGTTTACTCTACAAATTGATGCGAGCGATTTTGGGTTAGGAGTTGTTCTCGCCCAGATACAACAGGGACAAGAGTATGTCATCGCTTATGCCAGCCGCACTTTATCGGAAGCCGAAAGAAAGTATTCGACTACCGAAAAAGAATGCTTTGCGGTCGTGTGGGGCAATAGAAAATTCCAATGTTACCTCAAAGGATACCATTTTAGCGTGATAACTGATCATAGTTGTCTACGATGGTCCCAACATCTTAAAAATCAAACGGAATGTTTAGCTAGATGGGCCCTCGAGTTGATTGAATATGACTATGAGATTCAAAATAGAAAGGTCGCACTTTATCACGTACCGGATGCATTGTCCAGAATGTATGAGTCTGAAATCAATGCAATCATGGGCTTAGATGAACATGCTAATCGTTGATATTTTTATATAAAAAGGACAAGCAGATAGAAATCCTGATAGATTCCCGAAGTGGAAAATTGAGAACTATTACCATCGCCTTAATAAAATGATCGCACACATTATGGAAGACTATGACGCCTGGGAACTAGTGATACCGGAAGTCACTAGAAAGAGGATCATCAAAAAACTTCACATGACCTCTCAAGCCGGGCACTTGGGTATTTAGAAAACTTTTAACAAATTAATTCGGTTGTACCACTGGCCCACCGCTCATCGAGATGTGGTAAATTTTACAAAACGCTGCGAAAAATGTCAGCGCAGTAAGCCAGAACAAGCAGCTCAGGTAAGCTTAATGCGTTAGCGGTTTATCGAAAAACCCTGGGCGCTAGTAGCAACCGATTTCATGGATCCGTTACCGACGAGTCGTAAACGAAACATCTATATAGTAGTATTCCAAGATCTTTTTACACAGTGGGTAGAGTGGAGCGTAGAGAGAGATAATGGTACCGAGTACGATAATAAAATTAAAAAGGGAATGGCCAAGAAATGTAGAATTTACTCATCAACGATACCTCCGTATCATGCACAGGCAAACCTGTACGTCGTACGGGTCAATCGCGTTTTTAAAACAATGATACCTGCCTTTCTTGATCAAGACCAAAGAGAACGGGACGAGCATCTGATGTTTGATCATTTCGATCAAAATCATTCCGATTTTTGTTTCTCGATTAATACCACGGTGCCTGCATCTGCGGGGTTTACGCCAGCGCTTTTGAACTTTTGACGCTAATTGGATTCGGTGCGAAACACGCCGCGAAACCCAAGGGGAGGTGGAGATCGTATCGAACGCACGGAATAAATGGGCCGAATGATTAGATAGGTTAGCCATAATCGCGATACCGCCTATCAAAGACAATCTAACGCTTCTATATTATAACCTACGTAAAAGACCTAGACAATTTAAGGTAGACGATACTATTTGGAAATAAACGCATATACTATCATCCGGAGCGAAGTACAGTAGTCCTTCCCTTATTCTAATTTGTCCAATCAGGCAAGATGGCGGCCGTCTTCCCTTATTCTAATTTTCTCCTCTCCCCCACTAGTAAAATTTGCTGTCTCACTATTGTCTCTTTTTCCTTTGTTGCGCATGCGCCGTTATTTTTATTTAGAAAATGCACACGTCAACTCACGTCAGTGGGGAGAACGCGTGAGGGGAAATATTAGAATAGGAAAAGAGAAAAAATTAGAATAAGGGAAGACATTAGAATAAGGGAAATTAGAATAAGGGAAGGACTACTGTATATAGCAGCCAAATTAGCACCAACATTTTCAGGGCCGTTTACCGTCACTAAAGTACTATCCTTCGTAGTATTTCAACTTACCGACAAAGGCGAATAAAAAAATGCCATATCAAAGATTTAAAACCATACTTTGAGTATTAAAAAAAATTTTTTAAATAGACCGTGGGATCAATAGATACTTGGATGATAAGTGAGTCATCGTAAATTTAAGATATGAAACGTAGATTATAAGATAAGTCATTGCATAAAACCTCTCCAAGGGAGGGGGAAGTTTTAACAGTGTTCTTTTCATGTCACCTGTTTCAATTACCTTTGAGAATATTAAGCGTGATGGCTGAAGGGGATTCGTTAAAAACGAATATTAACTTAATTAGATTGTTTTTTGTTTAACGACTTATTCATTCATAATTATTTTTAAGTAACACCTCCTGGTGTACTGCCGTACTCAAATCCAAATCCAATCTTATATTTGAAATTAATTAGTTGATTAATTTTTTTTATGCTTCTGATGTACGAGTCGGTAAAGTATGATACCGCTGAACGGGATATGTCACTTGGGTTTGACAGAATTTTAAAATCTTATTATTGCTCCGCATCGCTAGTACTATATTCGACAACCGCTATTCAATCTGACTGCAATAGTATTTCGTCATTAGCAACGGAATCATCAACTGTTGACAAAATCTGATCAACCACACCGATGCTGCAAGGGGCTGTGTTATCACCAGGTCAATGGACAAATTCTATTGATCTACCTCTTCCCATTATTCTGTGGAGGATACATGTGGAGATTTCTTACAACTTATCACTTCTAACGCGTCGAAATCGTCATCTCGATTCCAAATTGTCGTCCTGTATTGATATTTACCGGTTCGATAACCGAATAATTTAAATCTTCTGCAGGTTTAATAGTGTATTTCTGCACGTATTAATCTGATCAGTCTTCGTTCAACGATCACGCTGACAGGTCCGGTAAATTAAACTTCGATTTTCAGTAATGTAAATTCTTATCGATTCGTACCGTTACACGGAAATCCATGAGTTGCACGGAAAACAATTAAGTAAATGTATAGTCCATCAGATGCCTTGATCGTTTGGACTCTCCTTTCTGATTCAAAGGAGGGTATCCAAATATTCATCTTTCGTCCTTAACCCTTAAAGGGCCGGCATTTGAGATTTTTGGAAAGCTTGATTTCTCCATAGAAAAGGGGGTTGGGTCCCTCAAGTTATAACCAAACTAAGGTCAAAGGTCGGCCAGTTGGAGCATGACGCCGTATGGCGTCATAACGGCCCTCTAAGGGTTAAAAAGCGTTTACCACATTAGCACAAATTAATAATCATTATCATCTTCAACGTCTTGTTGTTAACGTAGCGTTGACGGTTATTAATGTCGTCAGTGTCGTCAATATACAAGAATATAATCAAAAGATTTTATTCCTTACTAGTGAATACATTTCTAGCGAGTACTTCTCTTTCTCTTAATAATATTTTATACTGTCGATTACCAATTTCTATAAAATGCATCAAAATTAAATTAAAAAAAGCGCTGTTTTTTGACTACTCAAATATTTCTACACGCATTTCCCATCTCTGATATATGAAAATTTAAAAAACGGATTGACACTTTCTGGGGAAGTGGATAACTGACTTTGAAAAAAAATAAACTGGCCTTTTTGGCATTCGTGTATGTGGAGCACGTTTCCTCTTTATTTTCCCCTATCAATGTCCCGTTTGTTTACCATAAACAACGATAGATACTATAGGTCATATATCGGATTTTCTCTGAAGATGCATTTATTTTAAAACAATCATTATGAGTTATAATGCGGTGACCACAGAAATATGAGAAATTTAAAAAGTTATAAAAAGATAAAGATTTGACGATTCGGTTCTATTTTGTTGCCTTCTTCTGATATAATAATAATAATAAACATAATAAATAAAAGCGTAAAAATCAAAATTTGTCTACACTATATTATTATTTCTAAGCAAATGAGACGAAGTAGAATGCTAAAAGGAACGACGACGCTGACGACATTGATACTCTATATACTTAATAAATCACAATTATGTGCTGAGAAATGTTAATGCCCTAATTTTAACTGAATGTACTAAACTTTTTAATAAAGTACCAGGTTGTATAACTCAGGTAGTTTAGATTTCTCGAATCTAATATTGAATGATTTATTGTGATTTGTCTTTTATATAAAATTATTTTTTTAGCTAAGATTTTTACATTGTCGTATTTAAAATTCTGTCTTGTCTCTATCTCTATTCGGTGTATAACTAAGCAAGTACGAAGCCTCTGGTCGCGTGTGATGTTATTTTTATATTCTTTTATCCTTGTTTCTATACCCATTGAGAATTTCTATCCCACGGTGGCTGGGCATGACGGCATCCTCATGCCTCGAGCTCCACGGAGTTTCCGACACCTCGTCAAAGGCTTGCGCTGCAGGGTTTTACCTGCAATGTATAAATGCATTATTACCAGAAGTTACTTGGCATCACGTTCCGGGACAAAGAGAATCCGGCAGACCTTGTATCTCGTGGCATTTTAGTTAACAAATTAGTGGATTCATCTTTGTGGTGGCACGACCACTCGTGGCTTGCCCTATATCCATCGGAATGGCCGGTCTCCAACGACCCCATTAGACATGACGATACCAGATCCTATAGATGATATAGTCCAACGATTTTACGTCCTGACCTCGTTTATGTCGAACGCTATCTCGGGTCCTGCAAATCTCTTCGCAGTGACGAGAGCTTTACACTTCGAAAGATCAATCATCCTCGTATATAGCTACTCTGACGAGCGTCGCAAATAGAGTTTTTCAGCTCCTTCAACGTAAGGCGTTCAATTCGGAGATAACATTACTCGTCGATAACGAGCCAAAATCGAATGGGACACCTTTTTTTTCAAATTGATCAGCGTCTTCCAAAAACCAGCCCACTGCGACGTCTATACCCGTTTCTAGACCCGAACCGGTTACTTCGTGTAAGAGGTCGATTAGACCACTCGAGTTTAGATTTTTCAATCAAACACCCGATCATTCTCCCTAACTGCCATGTATCCCGCTTTATTGTACTACAGGCGCATGCGCTATGCTTGCATAGCGGTATCTCACTCACCCTGGGCACTGTGCGTAAGTAAGTCTGGATACTGCAAGCACGGAAAACGGTAAGATCCGTGATCGATCAGTGCGTGGTTTACGCACGCCAGGATGCTGAGGCGCCTACTCAGCTGATGCGGTGTCGATTACGCGGGACCTGTCAAATTACGCTTAGAGGGCGGACGCGGTTCGCAGTCGCAACCTGCCTACATTGCACTGTTTATATGCATGGCGTCTCATGCCGTCCACTTGGAGGTAGTTTATGACTACAATACGGCTGGTTTTTTAGCCGCGTTCCAACGCTTCTATTCAAATCGTAGATTGCCCCACACTGTTTATAGTGACTGTGGGACAAATTTTGTGGGAACAGATAAGGAATTGCTCGCGGCGTATAGGGCAGCGATTCAATCGGATGAGCTTCATGTTCGCGTCGCAGAAGATAGAGTGGAGTAAAGTTTCAACCCGCCTGCTGCGCCCCATTTCGGCGGGCCCCTCTTCACACACTATGGACTATTCGATAGGATACGGAACTCGATGGCGTTGTTACCTTCAATTAATGGAGGAGTTTTGGAAACAATGTTGCTTCCATTATATAACTTCGTGTCAGCATCACTCTAAGTGGACTCATGGGACTAAGTCAATCGGGGTCGGACAAATTGTTTTGCTTCGGGATAACATTTTGCCTCCGGCAAAGTGGAACTGAGCGCGTGTAATCGCACTTCACCCAGGCAAAGATGATCTGACTCGCGTAGGGACAGTCCGCACTGCGAATTCATTGTTAAAGCACCCAATCACTAAATTAGCACTGCTCCAAATTTCATTGGATGAAGATACGACGCCAAGTTCCACTCTTTATTATCTTTGTAAATTTAAGCATCTTTGTAATCCATAGATGGTAGGTTGGTAGGATGGAAGGTAGGTTAAGATCATTACGGTAATAATACAGTAATTACGCAAATGGCAAGTAAGCCAGCCAGAATGGTACTCGTGAGTACCATAGTTATTAAACTGTTCCGCATTTTTTTCTCTTCGAAGATCATGGTCTTTTGTGCATCAAGCGTACAGGACGCTACATTGCTGAACTTTTTATGTTGTTAATTTGGTGTGCTCTGTTAAACACGCCTCTTCTTATTTACGCAGCCTGACTCCCGCACCGGAACTTGGAAGCTGCCAGATCCTAGTTTTCAAGAAACACTGATCAACTACATTACAATTTTTGGTAAAGGCAACTTATCGTCATAAGGTCTGATGTTACTTATGTTTTTACCTATCGGTTTAGATGCCATTCTTATAATTTAATTTATTAATATATTCTGTATTTTTTAGGAAATGTGACCTACATTGGGAATTCCAACAGTTTTCTTTATTTCAGCATCATGCTTCAAACATCGTTTTTCAGATGAATTATAGAAATCTTGTACTTTTTTGGAAATACATTGGTTAATAAGTTGTAAAGGGTAGATTTTTTGTCTTTATCTTATTTCGGGCAGTTTAACAGCTCTCTTAATAAGCCCATAAATATATTTATTAACATATTTAGGCGTATAATGTTGTTATTTATTTGAAACTCTTGTTTTCCTGAAGGCGACTCTATTGATGAAACCATTGATTTTGTTGAAACTATTAAATGTTTTAAAAATTATATTTCTTATTCTGAGGGTAAAGAAAATGGAATATTATCTATATAACGCAGATAAAAAGGTAATTTAAAGCTCAATTTGCCAATTAGTATGTTTTCAATAAATTCCAAAACCGTATTGCAAACAATTGGAGATATGAGAAAACCCAGGTGTACCTAATACACTTATTTATAATATTGGATTTGGTATTGGTATTGGTAAGTCTTCATCAGGTTCGGGGTGGATTCCAGAATTCAGCACACTTAGCTGTTTGCTTTGTATGCTATTCCTGATGCTATTTAAATTTCCATTTACGGTTAGGTTACCATTTCCCTTAGTTTTTTTTATCTTATATCTTCTGGAGAAAGTGATGAGGGCAATTTTTTCAGGTTGTATCGATAGCGCTTACTCATTGCACCATTTTTCCACAACCCTCAGGGCTTATTGGACAAGCTTCTGCAAAACTTTCTCGTAGTTGCCTACAGAGAGTTGAGCAATATCACCCGCATATCCAATCGCATAGATTCCGCTATCGTTGAGTTTCCTGATCAAACTGTCAGCTACCAGATTCCAAAGAAGTGCTATTCCGTATAAATACACATATTTCTAAGGGTGCTCTCGATCCATCTTATAAGTTCCTTGGGCACCCCATGTTTTTCCGCTCCTTTCCGCATCACTTCCACAGAGGTGTGGTTAAAAGCACCCTCAATATCTTCGAATGCATCGATGCTCGTTCCTTTTGTACTGAGTTGTTTCTCTACAAAGCCCCCGGCTGACATAATCGCCAACTCAGCAGATTTGCCAGCCCGGTAGGCGTACTGTTCACCATGAAGAGGTAAGTGAATGTCCCAGTGGTTATACAGTTAAAACAATGTAGAAGTCTATTCATGGGACCAACTGCTTGCATATATTTAAAGTTTGATCATTCTAGTTTCTCAATCCGAAATAATTTTTATTATAATATTCAGTAAGTTTTATTTATGATGCAAATAAAGCGGGCAATCAAAATGTCCTAGTCATTGCATACTTATATAGGTAATATCCCACTATTTGCACACATAATGTTCCAGTGACTGCACAGATAATGTCTCTGTTAGTCCACACTTTTTAAAGGGATTTTAAGAATATTTAGGAATTTGCAGATTGCAGATGTAGCTTTTCGCAATTAGTTTATTGCGCGTGTTTCTAGTTGCTACGTCGAACGAAAGTTTATAAACATTGCGTCGTATTTCCGTTTCGAGCTTTCTTTACTATTCCTCTCAAATTCAGGCATATTTTACGAGACGTTCGAACGATCAACACGCGACCCGTTCTGCAATCGATAAAAGTGTATCGGCGCTTCCGTATCTTTTAGATCGCGATTCACCATCGAACATCATATGAACTTGTTTCGGGAGTTCGCGGTGTGCAGAATCTTTATATTATTCTTTTATGTTATAATTGTACGAATAAATTGCATTTTGCACGAAATTACATATAGAATAGAATACATAAAATACATTTTGTACGAAAGCATTTTGGATTAAAACCATAAAAACCACAGATGTGATTTATTCTCCATACCGGAATCGTGGCCATCTACCTTTTGTCGATTTCATATGTCGACAGCAGGAATTTTTATAATTAGGTAATTCATATTTATATTAAAATTGAAATGACGAAAAATCAAATTTATGCATAAGTCAATTTAAGTAATTTTTGTATAAAAATGGTAATTTGTTTCTTACTGTACTCGAATAATTACATTTGTGTGATAAGCAAAATGCGAAACCTCGAATAACTATAAAATTAAATACATACATACCTTATTTTGAGAAATATATTTCACGGGTTGAATACCGATGAATACGTGCACTACACGGATGAACTATCACCCGCATATACTACACGGAGAACACTGATACGTTGGTCCAACCTTTATGTACCCCTATTAAGGTATACTTATTGAAACAATGGATATCGCTGTGAAGGGTCCCGAATAAAATTTATATTAAAAGAAATCGACTGTAACATTCGGCTACTTTTTTTACAAAATTTGGTGATGTTTTTCAAAATTTCGGCTCAACAAAGACCTTTTTATACGTATCATAGAGTTGTAAAAAAAATGTCATCGCAATCGGTGAAAAATTGAATGAAAGGCGCCCAAAATGTAGCGGGCATTTAAATTTGGTTTAGAATCCCCTTAAGTTGATTTGAGTTTTATATTATTTAAGTATTTAGCACATTTCTTTCCGTATTCATAATTCAGAATATACCCCTATCTAAACTAAACCCACGCTATTGATCAAAAGTCTATCGGTAAAGCTTATGCGTTTCGTAGAATAAGTTTCTAATAAATTTCTGATTACACAAGCTTCATGAAACGTAGTATTATATTATCTTAATGAACGTAGGAAAACTGTTATTGAAATAATGGTCAATAATGCAGAAATTAAAGAAGGTTATCTTGCACGTATAATAGTCGATGGAGTATTTATTGGGGAAGCCACAGTAAGTAGGAAAGGAAATCGAGGCTAAATGTTATCCCTAATTACCCTTTACAGATATTGTAATCGGATCAGATCTTCAAGAATTAATTCGTTTCCATTGACATTATTTTTTGGAAGAAAATAAATTAAAATATGACTTAACTCACGAACACCCAGTATTGAATCGAAGTAAATCTATTTTAGAAATGTTGATGTTGTCATTCTGTTGCTTCATGTTGTATGATGAAATATTATTACGCAACCAGCGTTTTACTAAATGAGTTGCAACCTTAACCGTATAACAGTAATTGCCGATCCTGTTAAATATCAATATATGCGTTATGGACTTTTAAATTCATCGCCTTTTG
Source organism: Trichopria drosophilae (assembly GCA_030407085.1). NCBI lineage: Eukaryota > Metazoa > Arthropoda > Insecta > Hymenoptera > Diapriidae > Trichopria > Trichopria drosophilae. The sequence goes on along the minus strand of CM059584.1, from coordinate 66,631,092 downwards.
AAATGCGCAATTTGATTTTGACAAAAAACCATATCGGATTTCGCGTCGCACATTTTTTAAACAAACAAATATCTTTTTCAATGTTTAATCTTTTGATTTGAAATTTTCACAAAAAACTTCTTTAAACTCAGGAACAAATTTGTGGTTTGAAGTTTTTTCAATTCTTCGCCGAATGTAATCTGGCTAGCATATGAAGTTTATAATCATGTTTTCGACGTTCTTCACATTGAAATTAACTATTCTTAAACACTAGATATATTTCTATGTTTTCATTATTTTATGAGGCGACGGGATAGTCGATTACGGGTTTTCGCTAGGATTGAAAAGATGAAACATTTCAAGAATATATATAACAAATAATAAAGTAAGTAAATACCTTCCATATGCATTATAGTACCCTCATTTGGTTGAAAAATAGAGATTATTTGGAAAGTTTTCCGGGAGTTTTGAAAATTGGCAATTTTATACATTTCGACGTGCTCTTGTAAATGGCGTCAAAATATCTCCTTTGCGACTGATTTTTCGGTAAAAACACTCATATATAAAATAAAACTTAAAAAATTTCCTACAATTTACGTAATAATCTTTTTTCCGTAAATTCAAACATTTTTCATTAACCCGCAACATTCAATTTAAACTGATAATATTTGTGAATTTTAAAATCTTAAAGTTATACTAACAAACAATATTGTACTATACATTGAAAACCCGGCTCACCATGGTCTGTCCGCAGATATAAAGGAATGCTTCGCCTTTATGTCGGGCCCCTTCTCGATAATCGATAGTAAGAAAGTGAAGTTATTGAAGTGAAGGAAAAAGGATTGGAGACTTTTCGCCAAGTGTTAAAAGAAAGGATAATAAGGACAAACTTTCGGTGGAATTGAAATCGATAGTGGTTTACGACGCATGACAAAAACGATACAATAATGAGAAGTTAATCGCTGCATCTTTGAGTAGGGGAAGAGATGCCACGATTTCTCCAAGGGAACTGCAATCTACGAGCCTGATATTTTCATTCATAAATCATTGTATTTTGCGCGCTGCTGAAATAACAGCAGAGTTTATAGCGAAAAAACAGACGCGCTTGTATGATTGTAATATTGTATACAACGTACATAAATTATCGGTGAAAGACGCAATATCACATGTATAAAAAAATTGTACCCAGCACCATCAATGGAAGAAGAGAAAAAAAGGTCCGTATGCAAATGAGATCGATACTGCAACGCAGTGCATTTATCTTTATCTTGAAGATAATTCCGAAGAATGTCAATTTTCTCTGGACGAACTAATGACCAAAATTGAAGGTGATTACCGTCCACGCGTAAAAACAGTGATAGTACAACTTCCCCAAAAATATGGTGATGATATTTTAATTGCTGCCACTGCCAATAAGGTCCCTGTGGTTTGTATTTGAGATACAGGGTTTAAGTTACTGATAGTAGCGGGGAACAACAAAAAAAGTGATGACAAGACAGAAGAACGTCAGTGTATTGTAAAGGCAGCATTAGCAATCGTTACAAAAGATATTCGCTTTAGGGTCCACCAGACAAAACATTATCCTCCATGAGATAATTTTTTCAAGTTGTTGAGTCAGATGTACCTGAAACTATACAAATCTTTCTGGATGGTGTAATTCTGAAAAATGAACGCGCCTCTCTGGACAAATGGAAGAAAAAAATTCTCACACATTCTGTAATTGCCGCAGCAAGGCCGAAATCTTTTATACAATCTCTAAATGTCGGTGTAGCAGCATTTTTTTTCAAAAATATGGATCTCGACGATTAATAGATACATCTCTCTGATTTTGCTCTTCATACACCGAAGCAATGCTGTTCAAAATTTTAGCTATAATGCGCTATCCATTGAATATTGATGATACGTCATTTTCAGAATTTGTTTTCGACAACGCTGATTTCAATACGCAGATATTAGATGGGCACAACACTTTTCACGCTATGGGTGGAGTCCATTGTATAACACCTAGAAATGCTATTGCTCCCCATCAAAGTATCAAAAGATTAGAGCAAATGCCGTCTGCAAAAGTCGTAGGTAGTTTTGGTACAATTGCACTTAAAGCATTTATCTCTTCGTAAACGAATACTGGCTTGAAAACAAAAACTATTCAAAACCTTGGAAGCATCCATGCGGTTTCGGAAGTGATTATACCGCCAGTATCGGGCTTATTGTGGCTTGACCTGCCTAATATACCTGGATGGTGTGGGTTCATGGAACAAGCGACATGCAAGCATCCCCTTGTTTCTCGCATTGTCTTGGAAATTCACAATTTTTTGAAATTTTAAATGATTCTTTTAAATAAATAAGATATATACAAAACTTTCTTACATTTATTTATCTAAAACGTATTTCACATAGTATGCTATATACATGGTGTACGCTCGAATATTTAAATTAATTACTTTTATACTTTAGTTTAAATTATATTGTTGTAATTAAATTACTGTTGGGTAGCAAGATATTCCCACTAGAGATTCTTATACGTTTCTTGTGCGGAATAAAATATGAGTTATTTTGTTAAAACTAGCAAATGTAGCCAAAAATACCCGTTTGCAGTATTTCTGATAGATATTCGATTTATGTATGTTTGGTATCTGAGATGATATCATGAATTTCTCGAAACTAGATCGTTTCTGATATGTAACTAAAACAGTTGTTGCCAGTTGATACCTACTCATTGTTTCTAATCTATTAACCACCCCCCCCCCCCGACATCATCATTTGTTACCTTAGGCTCCACATAAATACCATTGTTTCCTAATAAGTGCTGCAAAACGATCCATGCCAACTGCATGCGTCAGGATCGTTGACTCTGGTTTGCTTCTTCGAGTAATGAAAGTAATAAACAAAAAAAGATAATGGAAGTCAATATCGGTCATCGATGTGGTTTTTCTCGTAATCACTCGGTGAGTCTTTTGAATTTTGTCAACATACATTAAAGGTTAAAATAAAAGCTTACCAAAGATAACAGAAATTAGTTAAACATTATTTATATAATCGGCATGGCTTAAAAGAAGTATTTATTTCAAATATATAAGAAGTTTCTAAAATTATCCCCACAAAAATTTCAAGTAATTTTGAGAAAAATGTTCATGTCATGAAAAATTTGATAAAATATGTTTGTGTTTATGATACTTTCTCGTCTAATGCTATGAACATAAATTTTACACCTTGCTTACAAAGTTTTATTTTTTCAACTCCATGACAGGTCGTCGACTGTGTCTTTAGAGAATCCTACGCATATTACATATTTAAGAATATAAGTACTCGATTTATAAAACATATAATACAAGTTTCAGTGCTTTCATCACAGAAACAAACTCGCGCTTCGATGTTCAATTTCGACCTGCAAAAAAGTAAACGTCTTAGCAACGAGAGTGGCAACTGGCCTAGGTCTTCATAGTATATCGGTCAGTTGTCGTTACTTAAAAATGGTTCATCTTCATCACATATATTATTCTAACATTCGCTGTAGGAAGGTGGTGGTAAATTGCGACCTGTGTACATGTCGGTCTGCGGTTGAAGGTGGCAGACAACGGTCTGTCCGTCAAGGACAGCGACCGTTCCGGTGTGTTCTAGGGACGAGATCGTGTAGTTCGTTGACAACCGCGGTATTGATTGTTCACTGAGCTCATTCCTAGACTGATCCCACCAGATTTTTTCCCAGCAGGAATTAAGCGTATGTTCATGAGGTGAAATTAGTTCCGAATCGCTGTACTGCATAACGCGGCGTTCAACATTTTGGTCGCCGTACTGAATATAATGATCACTTGACGCAGAGTATGGAATTAGCGGACGGTGGTCACTGTAATTACTCGAGGACTGCCTAGTCATTTCGCCTGGTCGACGACCATCCTCATTAGAAATATCTGAAACTTGAATATCGCTTCCGCGTTGGATCTCCTCGTAGATCGGATCGTCCATTATGCTTCCCCTTGCTACATGAATCTTCTGATTGTGATAGTAGCCACTATGCATCTGGTACTGACTGCTTCGCAATATACGATCCTCACGGAGGTCCGTATATGTATGATTGTAATTTGAACCGACGAGTCGACCACTGTTGCCCCTTGCGTTTACCTCAGTTCCGATAACTCGATTTTCTTGACGTTTGACTGAATAACCTTTCATAGTCATCGTGCTGTTGGTTCGGGATGGCTCTATCTGATCGAGAGCTCCATGTCCGGAGCCATGCGAGTACGGCTTAAAAGAAATGTTCTGTAAGAAAATAATTATAATATAGTTATTCATTCGAATTAACATTTTTACACATAGTAAATATTTGTACAAAAAATATAAATCGTATTAAAACTAATAAATATTTGTCTTAGCATATTGCATGTTTATCTTGGAGTACTATTTTGTGAATTCCAAAATAGTCCATGTGAAGTATATAATTAAGTAATTTTAATTATAATATTAGAATATTAAAAAGATATCACGAATGTTAATAGGATAATTATTTATTCTAAAGCACATACGTACAAATTTAATTGTAAAAGTTTAATTGTAGATAATATGCCATTAACTTTTACCGTTTCAATAGCCTATTTATTATATTCCAGTGCTTTTTTGCGCCCTTCGCATACTATTTTCTTGTGTTAAATCTTGTTTCGACTGATGGAAGTTTGTACATGAATATTGATGGTGCTGCACTTTGTACATAAGAAACTTCCCGTACTACGTGCCCAGAATGTACCCTTTTATTTTAATTGTTACTTTTATACTATAGATTGCCCCTCTTCCGTCGATGTCTTTTACGTATTAAAATTACATAGGAGAGAAGTTTGAAACGTTTTACTTTTACAACGCGAGCAAAACAAACCGTTAATTGTTTCAAGTGCTTCCATGACCTCTCAAACTTCTACAGCTGAAAATAGCCTGCATTTCCACGTATAAATGCAACACCAAACGATGAATTTATCGTTTTCTATAATAAATAAACAGAAAAATGTTAATGTTAATTTGAATAAAATATTAAAATGAAACATGAATTGCGACAGGAAACTCGCGATTAACATAAACCCACAAATGTGACGTACGTGCATAATATGTAGAGATTCCTTATCTTAGATTCTATAAATGCGTACTTCAAACAGATTAGATAAAAGATCTCCCTGTTTTATAGTGTGATTATTTTCCTTACATAAATAACCAAATTTTAAAGCTATTTAGAACCTTCGCTCTCACCCCGATCAGAGTGAAATCGATATAATTTATCAATAAATGCGTATATCAAATAGATTAGACAAAAAATATTGAGGTTTTATCGTGCGAGTATCATCTTTGCATAAATAGACGTCATGATTTTTTGTCTGATCTAATTGAAATACGAATTTATACGTAAAATATATCGATTTCACTCTGATCGGAGTGATAGCGAAGGTTCTAAGCAGGCCGAAAAATCGTCAATGTAAAGAACATAATCATAATATAAAATGTCAGGATTTCTTGTCTAATTTATGTAAAATACGCATTTCAATGCAAAATATACAGATTTCACTCAAACAAGAGTGAGAGCAAAGGTTCTAAATAGCTTTAAAATTTGGTTATTTATGTAAGGAAAATAATCACACTCTAAAACATGGAGATTTTTTATCTAATCTGTTTGAAGTACGCATTTATAGAATCTAAGATAAGGAGTCTCTACATATTATGCACGTATGTCACATTTGTGGGTTTATGTTAATCGCGAGTTTCCTGTCGCAATTCATGTTTCATTTTAATATTTTATTCAAATTAACATTAACATTTTTCTGTTTATTTATTATAGAAAACGTTAAATTCATCGTTTGGTGTTGCATTTATACGTGGAAATGCAGGTTATTCTCAGCGGTAGAAGTTTAACAGGTCATGGAAGAACTTGAAACAATTGACGGTTGGTTTGGCTCGCATTGTAAACGTTTTAAACTTCAATCTTCGATATACAAGAATATAATCAAAAGATGTTATTCCTTATAGTGAATACATTTCTAGTGAGTACTTCTCTTTTTCTTAATAATATTTTATACTGTTGATTACCAATTTCTATAAAATGCATCAAAGTTAAATTAAACAAAAAACTGCTATTTTTGAACTACTCAAATATTTCTACACATGTTTCACATTTGTGACACATGTAAATTTAAAAAACGGATTGACAGAAACATATTTCGCTCATAAAAATCGTTTCTGGGTAAGTGGATAAATGATTTTCTCTGAATGTAACGCTTGGTTTGCAGATGCACTAAGTGCACTCTCCAAATCGACGCTGCGTTGTCCAGGGGTTCAGACTGGCGAAATAATCCACAGGTGTTTCAATATTCATAAATTTTACTCTACAATAATCCTTAATACACAAAAAAAAAAACAATTAAGCGTGCAATAAATGCCTCGTGCTGGTGAAATCGCAGTCATGAAATATTAAAGACACACCAAACCGAAAACTGAAGTACGTTACAATCGTGGCACAGCGCGATTTCTTAGATTAGCGACGATTTCTGGAATCGTGAGCGGAGCGAAAATATACGTGCGAGCGCAAGTAAATCCACGCGTGTTCTCTACTCTACCCTCCTAGTAGTCAACTAGTCCTCAACTAGTAGGAGAAAACGATATTAGGAATTTAGAGCGTGCAGAATACAAAGTTCGCATTCAAATTGTGAGTATTATAAGAATTCGAGCGAACACGCATAGATGGAGCGTGAAGTGTCCCTTATGGCTCGCGACTAGTTCATTCGCGAAAATTGCCGCCCGCCTTGCGGTAACTAAACCGCAAATATAGACTCACTCATTAATGTAACTAAACTTACAGCTAACTTAAATCTAACTTCCGTCTGCGCATTCACGAACGGGCTGGTTCGCACTTTCGATCTCTACGGGCAGCATCGCGAGCTTGGTTATCGGACGTTTATACGTCGATGAAGCGGTACGAATCGTAACGACACGAACTAGGCCGTCTTGACCCGGATGACACTCGATAATGCGAGCCAGGTCCCATTTTGTCGGAGGTAAGTTATCGTTACGTAACAAAACAATCTACGCGGGTACAAGCGAGGTCGAAGTGTGGACCCACTTAGAGCGATGCTGGCACGAGGTAACGTAGTTGCGTGACCATTTTAGCCAGAATCGCTCCAGGAGTTCCTGATAGAGAAGACACCGCGTGGATTGACTCATAGAGTAATATTTAGTAAGCGGCACAGGAGAGGCTATTGACTAAACCTGAGTGGACTTCAACAACACGATTCGCAACGAACGTTTTCCAGTGCGATGATTGCTCGGCGAGCCATGCTAAGACAATTGTAGCATCCGTCCATGGTTGAACGGTGCATTTCGCGAAAGCAGGGGTTTGTTGGGTCTGTGCAAAGAGACGTGTGAGCAATACCGCACCACAAAGCTCCAATCTAGGGATGGAGAGTTGTTTCAATGTGGCGACACGAGTCTTTGATGAAATGAGCTCGATGTGCCATTCACCCGGTGTTTTAATGAATCGTTCATAAATGACTGCAGCGTAGGCCTTCTCCGAAGCGTCGGAAAACCCATGCGGTTTAATGTCATTGGTAGACAAAGTGTCTATCCAACGTGGAATAATGAGGTGCCGTAGACATGGCAGGGCATCTAGAAATTCCGTCCATGCAGCAATAATGTCCACAGGCAGCGGCGAATCCCAATCAACTGGGCACTGCCACAGCCGCTGCATAATCATCTTGGTTATGACAATGACTGGGGCAATCCATCTGAGAGGGTCAAAGATACGCGCAATCAGCGGCAGAATGCCGCGCTTTGTTAGGTCAGATGACAGCGCCGATGCGGATGGCGTAAACCGATATGAATCTGAGGCCGGATGCCACGAGATTCCTAAAATCATCACGCTATCATCTGCCTGTAACGTCTTGTCATAAGCCAGTCCCACGTTGTTTTCGTCAATGTCGGAGAGTAGGGACGTAGAATTCCTCACCCACTTTCGGAGGGTAAAATGACTGTGACTAAGCAGCGCGTTGAGCTTCTTTCGAATTAGCTTAGCTTCTTCAGTTGAATCAGCGCCGAATAACGCGTCATCCACAAAAAAATTCGATAAAACAGCTCTTTTACCGCGAGGATAAGCATGCCTTTCGTCAGCGGCGAGCTGCCGGAGAACTCTGAGCGCCAAAAACGGAGCGCTGGCAGTCACGTAAGTGACGGTCAGTAGCTGATATTGCATTATCGCGACTAGTTCATTCGCGAATACTGAAGATACACTTATTTTAAAATAATCCTGAGTTCTAATACGGTGACCACAGAAGTATAAGAAATTTTAAAAGTTATAAAAAGATAAAGATTTGACTTTTTCGTTGCCTTCTTCAGATATGATAATAATAATAATAAATAAATTCATAAAAATTAAAATTAATTAGATGAATAAAGATTATAATAAACATAATTTTCATCATAAACGTCCCTCATTTGCTAAGAATTGCATGCAAATGCGACAAACTAGAATGTTAAAGGCAACATGCGTACTATATATACTTAATAAATCACAATTATGTGATGAGAAATGTTAATGCCTTAATTTTAGCTAAACGTTCTAAACTTTTTAAAAAAGTACAAGGTTGTATAACTTAGGTAGTTTAGATTTCTCGAATCTAATATTAACTGATTTATTTTTATTTTTCTGTTATACAAAATTTTTTTTTAAGATTATTACATTGTCCTAGTTAAAATTGTCTTGTCTCTATTCGGTGTATAGTTAAGCATGTACGATGACTCTGGTCGCGTGTGACGTTATTTTTATATTCTTTTATCCTTGATGCTATACCCATCCTTCAGTTTGACCGATGTAGGATTTATCGCACAACTTGCAAGGTATCCGATCAACCACATTACAATTTTTTGGTAAAGACAACTTATCATAGTAAGGTCTGATGTTCCTTATGTTTTTACCTCTCGGTTTAGAAACCATTCTTATATTTTTATTTATTAACCCTTTCGTAGTGTCGGACTAAAATCAGAAAGTGGACTTATAGTGCGGAATGGGATCCAGGCAACGAAATTTAATGGCTAAACGTATACGACTATTTTCGGGGTCACTGATTATGAATCTGATGTCCGATTTTTTAAATTTAAGATGGCGAATCCATTATGACAGCCGAGAATGCGAATTTTAATTCTTGCGCGTTGAAATTAGCCATGTCTTCTATAGAAGACATCGACAGTGAAGGGGTTAATATATTTTTTATTTTTTCAGAAATGCGACCTGCATAGGGAATTCAAAAGTTTTTCTTTACTTCATCATCCTGCTTCAAACATCGTTTTCGGATGAATTATAGAAACCTTGTATTTTTTGGAAATACATTGGTTAATAAGTTGTAAAGGGTATTTTTGTCTTCATCTTCTTTCAGACGGTTTAACAGCTCTCTCAATAAGCCCATAAACATAATTATTAACGCATTGAAGCGTATGATATTATTTATTTCAAATTCTTGGTTTCCTGAAGGCGATTCTATTGATGACAGCATTGATTTTGTTTAAACTATTAAATGTTTTAAAAATTATATTTCTTATTCTCAGGGGTAGAAAAATAGAATATCGTCTATATAACGCAAATAAAAAGGTAATTTAAAGCTCAATTTGCCAATTAGTATGTTTTCAACAAATTCCAAAACCGCATTGCACACAATTGGAGATATGAGAAAACCCATGGGTACCTGATACACTTGCTTGTAATATTGGGTTTGAAATGAAAACATAGTATAGTATTTATAAGCCCTGCTGAAGAGCACAACATGGCATCCTGGTGCGAAACGCATTTTGACAATAGTTCTAATTTTAAGCGCTAGAGGGATGGTTTTAAATATTAAATCCAATAGTAGGTGATTCAAAATTTTTACATATAAGTACCGAATGATTTATTGCGCGAGACGTGAACTGATATCCCAGTTACGTCATATTTTTCTTTGTTTACTTTTCAGAATTAGTAAAAGGACCGTATTACCGTGAAAAACTTAATTGTATATTTAATTAAAGCGGTCAAGAAATATACCTATATTTACTTACTTACTTATTTGTTATAATCGGTTACACAACGTTCTAGTACTAATATCAAAGTCTAGAATATATATTACATTTTATCACTGCTTAAATGCTATATCCCGGCATTTAATGCAGTATAAAATGAAAATTAGATTTACAAACTTAAAATTAAAAACATCCCGGCCAGGGCAAGGATGCCATAAGCCCTGCTGAAGAGCACAACATGGCATCCTGGTGCGAAACGCATTTTGACAATAGTTCTAATTTTAAGCGCTAGAGGGATGGTTTTAAATATTAAATCCAATAGTAGGTGATTCAAAATTTTTACATATAAGTACCGAATGATTTATTGCGCGAGACGTGAACTGATATCCCAGTTACGTCATATTTTTCTTTGTTTACTTTTCAGAATTAGTAAAAGGACCGTATTACCGTGAAAAACTTAATTGTATATTTAATTAAAGCGGTCAAGAAATATACCTATATTTACTTACTTACTTATAAAGTATAGTATTGTCTAAAACTAATCTTAAACCTTTTTTTAATTCAGTTTTAGGAATTGATGCTTTGCCCGATATTAGTGACCATGTTGCATCTATTACGAGCAGAATAATATCAACTGATAAGTTTATAAACAGATAGATGACATCTAAAGATATCAGTTTGGTTTATTACAGTAGAGTTGACTTGCTTTGAAATTGTTTCTGTATGAATAAATGTTGAGATTTTATAAGATGTAGTAGTATCATTTAGAATTCCCTGCATTTTATGCAAATATTCTGTTTTTGTGAGGATCTGAGTTGTATCGTTTTTATCAGCATAATTAATAATTAATCTTTTTCTTTTTTCACGGAATTAAGTCAGAGAATCTAAAATATGGTTAAAGAAGTTGTTCTTGTTTGAATTAATCGATTTATTTGTATTTTCAATAAAATCATTCCTGACCACATTTTTTCTATCGATTAAAATATTGCTCTCTTCATCTACTACATTGTTAACTGTAGTTAAACAATTCCCTATAGAGGCAATAGAATTATGCGTGGCAAATTTATTTACCATGTTAACAGAAAAGGTAAGGTTCAGGTTTTTTGCCTGAAGCGAGTATATTTATTATTTCGTTAGGAAGATCCAAGTTTGCATAATTTTTATTCTATTTGAATTGAGTAGAAGGAATTGTAAAATTGATTGGATTATTATATTCTTGGTTTTTTACTCATTGTAGCTTTTTACATATTCTGAAAGAGCCACATTTGAAAATCCTCTTGTATTTAATTCTTTGAGTATAACAGAAAAATGTATAAATGTAATTAAGCCAAATAAATTGTGTTTTTCATTTCTGTAAAAACTGATCTCATAATGAACATCAGATATTTCTAAATGTAATAATAAAATGTGAGATTCATTGTAAACATTGGTTATTTTATCCTTAAGGTTATAAGAAAAATTAGTTACGACGGTGGATATATTAACTGTAAATTTCGAATACACTATAGATATCTTGAGAAGGAACTAGGACCTTGCAGTTTCAAAAAGCATTAATGTAAGTCATAGTATTTAACAACTAAATTTGCTGAAAATTGACAAAATTAAAATCAAAACGGTGATAACTCTTAAGATTATAGGGTTTAGAGAAAAAAATGCACAAATGCTGTCTTCCTTAAAATTGTCTAAATTAATAGAAATATCTAGATTCCAAACGAAAAACCAACTTATAAATAAATCGTATTCTACCTCGAAAACTGGTGCTTTTGCCATAGCTATTAGAATTTTTTAAAGAAATTCTATTTTTTCTTACATTTTTTCCATTGAAATCGGAAGAGGCTTTCTTTAATATATTCTTAAAGTACGAATCACGAGCTTTATAAATAAGTAGTTATTTAAGGTAAATGTTTCAGTGCTATGGTTGTACAGTTAAAACAACGTAAAAGTGTATTCATGCGACAAACTGCTTGCATGGGTTACCGTCCGAAATTCCCGACGACAAAAACACCGCGACAAAATCACCGAATTCAAAATCCCTTGCCACTAAAATCCCCGAGTTCAGAATCCCCTAACACTAGAACCCCCGAATTAACAATCCCCTTCTTCATCAAAATTACCCTTCAAAACATCTACTTTTATTACAAGTTACCTCAGTCCATGGTGGAAGTATAAAGGCGTGTGCTCTCGAGTAGCACACTTTCGGCCAATAAGCGTCCCACCAATGCGGTGGAAGATTTCACTATCCCACAGCATAGAAAAGCTAACCTACCTAACCTAACCTAACCTAACCTTATAATATATCTTAATTCTAAATGCAAAATAAACAACTAGTGTTGGCGTGATGCCACGCTCGTTCAGAAACTTCGACCCAGTGGAGAGTTGGCTATTCCTTAATACTCGTTCGTTAACTAACAGCTTTCAATTGTATTATATAATTCTATCGATATTTGGGGGTCCAATCATATTTAGGTCCAAGTGGCTTCGATAAATATGTTACAACAATATAGTGTTTCTTATATGTATGAAAATTGAAAATGATTAACAACTATGACCTATGGCCAAAGTCGACGTAAAATTGAAAATGGGCATTTTCAAAACTTCGACCCCGACGACAGGCCAACCGAAGTATTAATAAATAAAAGTTGCAAAACACTTACTTCATGCACTTGTATTGTAATAGACTATTTGATGTATATTACATGTTTACTGTGTTTTACTAATTACTGTCTGTATTATTATGATCTTCTATATATATAATATATATATACACATAATTCGTCAAAGATATCTTGAAAGTGTCGAAAAGATCTCTGACGGATATCTTTTAGATATCTATAAGACACCTTTTAGATATATCGAAATAGTTATTTTCGTATCAAGGGCGTAAAAGAACTTATGCGCCCGTAGGTGATTACCGCGCCCGAGGGGCTGGCGAAGACTACCCTTGGGGGTAGGGGGTCGAAACATCGAAATTTGATGAAAAACTATAGGGTAATTTTTTTGCCGAGAAGACGAAATTCAATACTTTTTCAGACAATAGTCATAAGCATTTTAAACCAGTTTTTATGGCATTATCGTTGACTTTACGAAGAAAATACATACAACCTTTTTTGTAGAGAATTTCATGCTCTATCTTGTTTGAAACATTTTTTAATAAAATTTGTGTTTTTCAAAATAAATGCAAAAAACTACGAAGAAACTTAATTGGGCCTAATGTTTTTTAGTAATGGACGGATGGATCTGCGCCAAAATCTAATCAGATCTAAGCTATGCCAAGACACGTATTTTAAACAAAATTTACGTCATTACGCTTATCCGTACGCGAATTATCGCGAGACAAAAAAACGGGACGTACGGGCGTACGGACGTACGTACGTACAAGATCACGGACACAAATTTTTTTATTGTTGAATTGGGTTCCTTATGGTGTGAAACATCGACATTTGATGAAAAACCATAGGGTAATTTTTATGCCCGAAGTGACCAAATTCAATACTTCGTCAAGACCTAAGGTTTGGGTCGAAGTAATATCAACTTTTAATACAGCTTCGATTGTAAATTCAAAGTTTTTTGTGAGAAGGGATTTTGAAATCGGGGATTATAGGAGTGGAGGATTTTGACTTCGGGGACTATTGTACTTGGAGATTTTGACGTGGTGATTTTGGTCTTCGGGGATTTCGAGCGCTCACCGCTTGCATGTATTTAAAGTCTGATCATTCCAATTTATCAATCCGAAATAATTTTTATTATAATATTCAGTAAGTTTTATTTATGACGCAAATAAAGCGGGAAATCAAAATATCTTAGAGATTGCACACTTATAAAGGTAATGTCCCACTGTTTGCACACATAATGCTCCAGTGACTGCACACTCGTTGTAAGTTATGTGCCACTGATGGCACACATAATGTCTCTGTTAGTGTACACTTTTTTAAGGGATTTTAAGAATATTTAGGAATTTGCAAATTGCAGTAATTTTTATAATTAGGTAATTCATATTTACATCAAAATTTAAGGTAAGATTCACTTTAATTAAGATCAATATTTTTCAACTATTAATACACTAGTTTATAACCATATTTATATGTACAAAATTACTGTTTTTTATTTTATTTTTCTGTCAGCTCTTGTTTATTTTTGTTGAATTTCTGATCTTGCTTTATTGCCTCTAATCTGCAACTCTTTTTTCTTCTCTAGAATTTTTTCCCAGTTATCGTTCTTGATTTTTTTTTGCAATTACTCTAATTCTCTTTGTTTTTTCATTTCTTCTCATGTTATACGCTCTGCTTCTTTTTCTTGTAAAGTTTCTATTTCTCATCATCTTTTTGTGTAGCGTATAGTAGCCACTGATTGCTGGAAGCTACAGAAGGAACTTTTACAGTACTCCTTTTAGTTTCTTTCTTTTTTATCGGTAGCAGGAAGAGAGCATTTTGAAAAACCAATGGAATATCCTGAAGTAATATTTTTATTTTTATATTATCATATTGTAAAAATATCTACTTCGAATTACATAACCTAACGTTTTACATGCAAACTGTATATGTATGCAGTAATAAAACTGACCTAACCGATATTTGATGAAAATTATGTATAAAGGATGAATACTTACTTATATAGTTCAACTAACGTATATTTTTTTTACGTAGATTTATTATATAAATAAAAATGTTGCCACTTTTACTCCTAATTAAATATGAAATATTTCGTTGGGAGTTACAGATCTTTTAATATGAATATAACAGCCGATGTGGTAAAAATTTCCTTTAACAAGGCAACTCATTAATCTAAGGTCACAAAATTTTGTATAGAACTTTCTTACCAATAAGATTAATGATTGCGTAAATTGCAACACGATTGAAATACTTTAAATTTTTTCCCAGTTTTTGTACCGGAATAAGGTCGAATGGAATGCACTTCGTGAACAACGTAATTCTCAAAGATGCGTATTATCAATTGCCATTGGTAACGAGCGTTCTTAATGGAATTTAATGGAAATGTGATCTGAAATTCTTTATCTACAGTTTTAATAAATGTTAATTATTTTCGCATCTTCTATTTAAGTACACGAACTATTTTTTTTTCGTTTTTATCAAGGTTAATGATTATCGCAACTTTTTGTTGTGAAAACGACCCTGTTCTATTGAATGTCATTAGTGTAATGTTTTAGTGTATTAGTACATAAATTCAGACTATAAAAAAAATCTATTCAGTCTTTTTCAGGCGTTATTTTTCGTAATTATGATTCCGAGTTACACCAAAGGAACAGTACAACTCCAATCTCGAATTCATACTTAGGTTTATTCTCCTAAATTTCAAAATCTAATCAAGCATTCGTGGTATAAAAACGGTTATTTTCAAGACAGATCTGCTGAATTTGAAAATCCAGTAAAATACTGCATTCATATCTGGAAAACTCTAACGATAATAAGACGAGCTTAATGTGGAAAATCGTTGTGGTTCCCATATTTTTTTCGAAAACTATCACTATTGCAAGCATTACTCTAAATTAAAACAGTTCGTTTGCATATATCTTCATTTGTTATTTTAATTATTGACTAAATATTGAAATTGCATTACCATTTTTCTAAACTCCATAAAAAATACAAGAAAGTAAAAATAATTGTCATTAACCTATTAAAAGAAAAATGTTTCAGCGAAGTTTCATCCTTGTAAATGATGCTTTAATGTGTTTTATTATCAAGTTCAAATCATAGTTCAAAAATGAAAAAAATTCAAAACTTAATTACTTAGTTGGAAATTCGTTATCTGCTTAAAAATAGGTCCAATTACGCGGAAACGACTTAAAGTCAAGCTCGGCAGAGGTTTCGCGCCCGATCGATATCAAATTCGAATTGAAGGTCCAAGTTCATAGTCGCGGATAATCTGTCATCGAAAAATCCTGGATTTTTTTCTGAAAGTATGCATTCCGATAGCACACAGAAATTTGCCAAATGTTCTCTACTGAATGCAACCTTTTACAATAAGTCACTATGTGCGTGAAATGTTATGAGAAATATAACCTGTTTTCGAGAGTAGCATACCCTCAAGTGTGTACCCTGTGGTGACAACTAGGAGTTTTGCAAGGAGATTGTGTCAGCTTTCTGTCAAGTTAGTTGTAAATTTATTAAATTTAAAATTATTTGTAATTCAAAAAGACACGACGGTGAGAAACGGAGAAGAAGCAGCAATGTCCACTGAGGGATTTTACAGAACCGTTTTCATCCAGGAAACTCCATTCACGAGGTCTACGATATCACCAGCGGCTTTCAATGACAGGTTAGCCATACACTACTGGCCAAAAGTTCGTGAACGCTCTGAATTTTCGAAATCGTCAAATAATGTATCATACCACCGAATCCTTTGAGATATTCAAAAAATCTTATTAAGTAGAGGAATAAAGCTTTCAATTGGTGCATACAGTTTTTACATCAGACATTATTTTATCTTAGTTGTTGTATTTTCAAAATGTCGAATTTTGTAATGTTTTTCTTCCAACTTTTATCTTTCACCGGATGATTAATAAATTTTTCTGGATATTGCAATTTTTTTTTGTAAATAGTATAAATCAAGACCTTGAAATTTATTTCTTATAAAAGTCGCTACGATTTTTTGTTGCAAAGTTATGATTTTTTGAAAATTTTCAATTTTACCCGTTAAGTGAGAAATCTTTGAAAAAGGCCAAAAGTTCGTGAACATGCAGTTTATTCATGTTTTCCGAATCGAAATTTTATAAAAAATACACTTTTTAAATGTGAACTGCTATTCAAAACTCCAAAATGTTCCAAGCTGAAATGACGTCAATAACTCAGGTAAGCATTAACCAGAAAAAGTTATAAAATTCGACATTTTAAAAATACATCTAAGACAAAATAATATCTGATGTAAAACTGTGTGCACCAGTTGAAAGCTTTATTGCTCTACTTAAAAAGATTTCCTTTGCATTTTTTTTTATCTCAAAGGATTGGGTAGTACGACACATTATTGATGAGTTCGAAAATTCAGAGCGTTCACGAACTTTTGGCCGGAAGTGTACATTTGATTCTTTATGATACCAGCTAATGTATTATTGAATGACGTTATGAAAGGATGGACTATGTCGAATCTTGAATAATTTAACCCGTTTATATAAATAACTGTTCGTTTATACATTACCGAATTCGATCCGCCGGAGATACCGATCGCGCCATCTCAGGAGTAACTAGGAACGCACTCTTCCATAAACGAGTTACCGACCTCGCAGCGCTTTAGTATTAATTATCTTTATTCATATCTCGCGGCTTTTCATGGAATTGAAATGCGGCGTTGAACTATCGGGGTCTTCGCCTATTTTTCACGCCTGAGATTCGACTGGAATTTCTGCGAATTTCCACGATCTACGGGAAATTCAACCGCCGAACTTCGCATTAGTTCACGCAAAAAACGCGCGCTCATTATTTGTGCCGGTACGGAATTTTTACGGATTTGAAACTCTCCTCATTATTTCACACGTGTATCGTCGTGATCTTAGCCATTTTTACTAGCCGCATGTTATTAGGTTTATTGTATTGTGTATTGGATTTCCTATGGAATAAACACATATGAAGTGCAACCTGCCTCTACTTATAATACCTCATCCTGAACCACGCATCCGCAATTTTTTGAGGTCAGCGTGGGATATTGCCGAACTTTCGACCTAAAATAAACATTTGGTGATCCTGCCAGGATTCGCAGGTCCATTATAAGTAGAGTGTCGATAGGCCTACTAGCGAGTGGACAATTTAAATACAATTAAAAGACAATTGAAAGACAATTAAATCTGGACGAAAGTTCACGGGAGTGAAGCCGTACTAATTTACAAAATTTGAATTTAACGCGCGCATCTCATTAGTGCGGGAATTCGCATATCATTATCGCACTTAAGCGATTCGGTCATTTCCGTCACCTGCCGGGTGTTTCCGAGCCGACAAGTCGGAGCTAACACGACGAGACGGTGCGCCGTCGG
The DNA here is from genome assembly GCA_030407085.1 of Trichopria drosophilae. Taxonomy (NCBI): domain Eukaryota; kingdom Metazoa; phylum Arthropoda; class Insecta; order Hymenoptera; family Diapriidae; genus Trichopria; species Trichopria drosophilae. The sequence goes on along the minus strand of CM059584.1, from coordinate 66,613,124 downwards.
TCGGCTTGGCCACCTGCGCTACCCTCGGTCCGCCTCGGCTATTAACGGCCAATCTCGGAATCATTCGATTCAGGGTAACTGTGCTTCTTCAGCATGCGTGACGTCACACGGCCCATTTCGGTGTGCCGCTACTAGGCAACGGTGCCGCACTCCTACCTTTCAACGGTAGAAGAACGACACTCTTGGCAGACAGGTGTGCACATCTCCTCGCGTGCCCCGCTCATAGTGCCACCAAACTATCATTCTCGAGTCTGTCCGTGCGAAGACAGCACCGGGATCGAGCGCGTGTTACAAACACGCAACAGAATTGGAATTAAATCGACGTTCCAATTCTAGATTATTTCTATTTTGGAATTAACAAAATTCCCAATTTAGCGACAAAATGCCTAAAAATAAAAGCAGGTCTGAACCCGATGCACGAGTTCGTCCAACTTGTCAGTCTGCAAGAAAATGCATTTTCGACAAATCGGAGAGCCAATTCTTCGCTCCAAACTACTGACCTCTCATTGGCGCAGGTACGCACGCGTAGCACTTTAATCGATGCAAAGTGGGCGCAAATCGTCGAACGAGATGGATTAATTTTCATATCGAAACAAGTACCATTTTACGCCACTGATCCATATTTTGCGGAGGATTTTTTGGGAACGTCCGAAACAATTTACGTCGATACGTGCGCAGGTCTGGACTCAGTCATTGATTTATCGACACCGGAAACTTCCACTCCGAACTCCAACGTCGCTCCAGCTGCTGCATTCAACGAAGTACAATGGCGTATGCAAGTATCAACGCTTAAATTCCTCGCTTTTCCGGTGATTTTACCGACTGGATTAAGTTCCGAGATCACTTTTAAGCGATTATATTAGATGATCCGGCGTTTAATTCTTTTCAAAAACTATACTATTTGAAAACATGTCTTGATGGCGAAGCAGCCAAACTATTAAAAAATATCACTGTGAACGCACAAAATTTTGAAATCGCTTGGAAGCTTCTTAAAACGCAGTACGAAAATAATCGTCTATTATTGCGCACATATTTGTTAAAATTTTTTTCTCTGTAGTCGATTACGCACAACAGATCTCCGTCAGATCTCCGCAGTTTGCTAGACGCCGCACAAGAGTCACTTGACGTGCTTTCTAAACTTGGTCGTCCGGTGAACGACGACATTTTAGTATTTTTAATTACGGAAAAACTTGACCCTGGGACGCGGGAAACGTGGAATTTATGTACAAGATTATGCGACCTACGAACAAATTAATATATTTTTACATTTGAAAATCAGGTTGATGGAAGCCTTTCCTCTGGAAGGGCGTCGCGATCGACGTTTATCCAGTCGCGACCAAAACCTGCATCCGCTTCGCGCGCTCAAACGAATCACGTCAATTCTAACAAAATGCAATTTAAATGCATTAATTGCAACGAAGTGCATTGTACAAATGTAAGTAATTTAACGAACTGTTAGTTCAGCAACCAAGGGACATAGTCAATCGAAACGACATATGTCACAATTGTCTCTTGACATACCACAAGACCCACGCGTGTAGGAGTGAGCGGACGTGCGCCAAATATGGAGCTCGGCATCACTCATTTAGCATCACTCTTGCACGCTCAGGTCCGGACATCGACTGTGGCACCTCCACACGCAGATGCAGGCACAGCATCCCAAGCCACCGCATTGGATGTTGACATTAACTATGCACAGTCCCATTTGAGTACTCTTCCGCTCATGTTGTGCTGGCAACTGCGTGGGTGTTAGTCACCGCTCCGTCAAAACGAGTAATATAGCTACGCGCGCTGCTTGACCACAGGTCACTGCATACCTTCATTTCGCGAGAAATAGTATCAGCGCTACAAACAAAATTCTACTCTACGTCAGTGTAAGTGAGCGGACTTCGACGTTGTACTTCGGAAAAGATAGATAATTACATTAAGATAAGGTCGTACCGATCTCTATAAGTTCAACGCGTAATAAAAAACTAGCCTTATCTACCGATGCGCTCATTTTAGCAACATTGACAACATATGTACCCAAGTTTCAGCATCCGATCACTCACTGGCCCCACCTTAAAAATTTTAGGTTCGCTGACGGCGACCCCACAAGCAATGCACCAATTCACTTAATAATTGACGCTGACCTGTATGCATATGCCATGAGCGACGGTATTACCCGCGGTAAACCAAACGAGCCGGTGACAATGAACACCATCTTTGGATGGATAATTTCGGGCGCATGCAGCACATCACACGAGTCAACAACGTCGACAGATATCCATACCCATCACGCTTGCTTGCGTGATGACTTACCGGATACTATAGCGCGTTTTTGGGAAACTGAAGAAGTTCCCACTTCCCCTCCTGTATCGGAGGACAATGCGCGTTGCGAAACACATTTTATAGATACGCACTTGCGGCTACCAGACGAGAGGTACGTTGTCCGTATACCCTTTAAAACCACGCCGTCCGAATCATTCGGAGAAACGTATCCTCGGGCACGACAATGTCTATTATCTATCGAGCCAGGTTTCAAAACGCGTCCTCAAGAACGAGACGCGTATATCTAGTTTATGACTGAGTACGAACGATTAGATCATATGCATGTCGCACCCGTAAGCGAATCTACCAAACCAGTGGTGTTCCTTCCGCGACATCCCATTGTCTTCAACGCTTCGTATTTGTCAACCAAAGGCAAATCGCTCAACGAAGTACAGTTTGTTGGACCTCCACTGCAAGCGGACCTGTCGCTACTTCACATGCAGTGGCGTACACATCGCTTCGTGTACGCCGCTGAAATTGACAAAAATGTACCGACAGATCTGCATAGACCATCGCGGTATTGACTATCAGCGGATCTTGTGGCGTCAGTCTCCTCAAGATGCAATTTCTCCTTATCAACTTCTCACGGTAACGTATTAAACCGCCGGCGCACCATTTTTGACGTTAAGGGTATTGTTCCAGCTCATAGAAGAAGATGGTAACGCCTTTCCTTTGGATAAAGCCGCATTTTTTGACAATTTCTTCGTCGATGACACCCTGTTTGGCGCTCTTCCGATCGAGGAGATCAAACTTATTCGACATGAACTCACGTTACGGGAGATCAAACTTATTCGAAATGAACTCACGTTACGGGAGATCAAACTTATTCGAAATGAACTCACGTAAGGGATACTTCACCCTGCGCTAGTCGGTAGGTAACTCGGCGTCATTGCTTGCCGATATCGATGACGCTAACTTTGGTATGGCGTGTGCAAGAACACTCCAAACTGATGACAGCGTCAAAATCCTTGGCATCAAATGGCAAACGAACAGTTTTGTCGCAAATCCGCGATTATTCGACCGACTTGGCTGGGTGGCGCCAGTAGTTATTATTGCCAAGGCGTTTATGCAACGTCTCTAGGAATCTAAGATCGACTGGGATATTCCATTGCCAGACGAGCTCTTGAACGATTGGCCATAATTCTATCAGGCTCTACTTGTCAAGGTCTATCTTGCCAAGGTCACTACTCCTCGTTGGCTAGGTATGTCTCCTGCGACGTAAATCGAGCTACATTGCCGTGTATGTCAGGTACACGGAACCTTCCGGCCACTGCATAACAGCTCTCCTAACATCCAAGACTAAGGTAGCGCCTCTCAAAGTGATAACCATCCGCGCCTAGAGCTGTGCGGAGCTGTTTCTCTCGCATGCCCCGCAGGGGATTTGTGGAAGAGAGCGGAGCGGGTAACTCCGTCCGCAAGAAAGAGGGAGGGGTCGAAGCGCCCGAACTTGAAGTGGAGCAATGCTTTTGAAAGATCCGCTTCTCTTAGCAAGTTTTGAGAATTGACGACCTCACGGACCCGATCGTTCGGCTGGTGTCTGCCGACGATTGCCTGATCGTGAAACGACTCGAGATACCCACCGTACTGGGGAGCTAGGGTGCGGTGTCAAGCCCCTACCGGCGGGTTCCACACGGGGGAGCGCTACGGCGTGCCGTGTCCGTCCGGTAGTAACCGCAAAGAGGGTTGGCCTCTAGCAGTGGCCTCTAGGTCGTGGCAATGTTAGAAAGGGTTCTCTGAACCAACAGAAGTCTCAAGGCAGGCACTGCTTGTTACTACTAATTTTGGTAGCTGACTTGTAGATTTATCAATTTGCACAATCAGCGGTGCTGGCACTTCACTCAAATTTGGCCCCAACCTCGTGGGAGGAGGCCCCCGCATGGCGATGAGCTCTGGGCGCCCTATAAATTTCTACAATATGTTCTCCTCGCACGACTTCTGACCCAAATTCAAAAGGTACCTGCGCTCTCACACTGCAAGGTGTGACGGGTGAGAAATGGACGGTGCTACCTTCGTGTTGGATTGGCTAAGTGCCCAGTCATCGCAATGGAAGACATGTGAACCGTGTATCTGAGACTTATGCATTGCTATTTGATGTGTCATGGCGCCATGTGTCAGGTACTGAAAATCCAGCAGATATCGTATCATGTGGCATTTCGGCCAGTGAATTAGCTGATCTACACTTATGGTGGTAAAGACCTTCATGGCTTAAGTCGGACCCTTCCGAATGGCCAGCCCTCAAGCACAGCGTTGTACATGATGATGGTATATTTGAGCGCAAGATTCACGTGCATCGCACTACACGCGAACCAGATGGTATAGATGACATTCTTCAACCATCTCTTTCATCCTGGCCTCGGGTTTGTCGAAGTTAGCACATGTCCTGCATCTCTCACCTCATTGGAGGGACTCTTTCCAAGCGTTGGAGAAGCGAAGGAAAAGCGCGCACTCCCTGGCGCTTGTCACATCGCGTATTTTCAAACTCCTCCAAATTTGAGCGTTCCACCCGAACAACCAATTAGATTCTGCTAAAGGCCAGTACATTGCGACTGTTACATTCGTTCCTAGACCCACGCGGATTATTCCGAGTTGAAGACCGTTTTGAGCAGGCCAATCTCGAATTTCCCGCCAAACATCCCATACTGCTATCAAATTGACACGTCTCCTTACCTTGAGTACCGTACGCCAACAGGTGTGGATTCTGCAGACGCGACGAACAGTAAAATCCGTAATCGAGAATTGCGTTAAATGAACTAAACAGCGCGTCGAGACGCCCACACAACTGACAGTTTCATTGCCGGCGGTTCGAATCGATCGGCCCCTACGAGCGTTTATTGAATGCGGTGTAGACTACGCTGGCCACGGGACTGCGTTACATCCTGCCCGCAGAGATCGAGTTGGAAAAAGATTTCGCCTTCGATCGCGGTCGGGCATCTTGTGTTGTCGCATAATATTAAATTGATTTCGGCAAAATGGGATTTGGCGCGAATCATTGAGATTCACACGAGCAGCGACGGATTAGTCCGTGTCGTGATCATACGCACTGCTGCCTCGATTGTAAAGCATCCCATTTCCAAATTAGCATTGCTTCCCTTTACGATCGAAGAAAACTCTTCGCTAAATTCATCTTAAATTTGCTTATAGGTTGTAATTAGGTTAAGTCTAGTTAAGTTTATTGCGGTATTACTACCGCAAGGCGGGCAGAATCTTCGTTTACACATTACCAAATTCGATCCGCCAGAGATACCGGTCGCGCCATCACTGGAGTAAGCGTGCGAACTAGGGACGCGCTCTTCCAAACGCGAGTTAGCGACCTCGTCGAAACCCTTTTAATTTTCGGGAAAGCAAATAATTTACGGGAAATTCGAACGCCGAACTTCGCATTAGTTCACGCAAAAAAAAAACGCTCGCGCATCATTTGTGCCGGTACGAAATTTTTACGGACTTGAAACTCTGCGCATTATTTCACACGTGTATCGCAGTGATCTTAGTGAACCCGCATTCATTTTTATTAGTCGCATAGTTATAATATTTATTGTACTGAGTATTGGATTTCCTATGGAATAAACACATATCAAGTGCAACCTGCCTCTACTTATAATACCTCATCCTGAACCACGCATTCGCAATTTTTTGAGGTCTGCGAGGGATATTGCCGAATTTTCGACCTACAATAAACAATAACAAATCATAAATCATAATAATATATCATATTCTGCACTGCCCAGGAATGTCATTATTTGTAATGAAAAAATAAATTAACAGGAATCATAATGAATCAACAAAAATTAATTACGAATTTGCACATTGAAAAATTTGTGCATTTAATTAGCATTATAATTAAATATTCGAAGGTTTTGGATAAGTTATGATGAACCTATCACAAAAAAGCCGCTTTTCGAAATGATTTTACTATAAAATGGGGTAATTGAAAGCAATGCGATTAGGACAATGTTCTCTTAAGTATTGCAGTTGACATAATTGTGTGTATTTTCAATGCAGGGGGTCATGTTATTGAAAATTCAAGAGGGATTACCGCTTCCTTTCTCTCTCTTTCTCTCTCTCTCTCTCTCCCTGTAAGTCAGCTGGATATATATATGATTATATACTGATTTTGGCTGTATATAATTCTATATGATATATATCATTATATATAATTATATACAAGCATTTATAATTATATATACACGTTTTATTTAAACCGATCAACGGGATATTTGAAATAGTATAGAATTATATACAATTATACAGGGTCATCGAAAAGTATCGGACCCCCCTAATATCTTCAGTTAGAATGCACTTAGGAGAAAATGTCCAATAGCAAAGTTGTATGGTTTCAAGCGGGGAGTAAGATGATGACCTTGACTTTGACCTTGACCATGTCCTTCAAGGTCATTTCAAGGTCAAACTTATTTTTTTTAAATAGCACCCCCTACATTTTATTGCATATTCTTATAGCTTATCTCGAGAGCTTTCCAAAACACTATAATAAAATATTTTTTTATTCAGTACTTTTTGAGTTATAAAGGTTTGAAGTTAACAATTTGTTAAGTGGTGTGCGTGTCCGACCAATTAAGGCAAGAGTGGTGTGCGAGAATAATATTTTACAAGATATTCTACATTTTGTGTCAAAAAATTGTTAACTTCAAACCTTTATAACTCAAAAAGTACTTAATAAAAAAATATTTTATTATAGTGTTTTGGAAAGCTCTCGAGATAAGCTATAAGAATATGCAATAAAATGTAGGGGGTTCTATTTAAAAAAATAAGATTGACCTTGAAATGACCTTGAAGGACATGGTCAAGGTCAAAGTCAAGGTCATCATCTTACTCCCCGCTTGAAACCATACAACTTTGCTATTGGACATTTTCTCCTAAGTGCATTCTAACTGAAGATATTAGGGGGGTCCGATACTTTTCGATGACCCTGTATATAATTGTATATAGCTATATATAATTATATACAATTATATATATATACCTATGTACAAAAAAAAACACACAGTTATAATTACATATATTTCTGAGTGCATTTTATCGTAATTGAACACTGTTAATTACATACAAAAAAATACTGAAATCATCTAATCAGGCCAAATTCCTTCTAACGAAAGAAACTATTTAATGCAATGTACAATACTTGGGAAGACAGATTTTTATGTATATTCTTAACTCCACCTTAAAGTAAATGAAAACATTTCACAACTACAAATTTCTTACAGGTTGGGTTCGTGATACTTGTTCCTTTGATATAGTAAACATTTATATATTTGTATATAATTTTATTTAGGACATTTGGCTGTTTGCTTACTTAAACGTTGCTTATATTGCTAAGTTTGGAGACGAATGCGATGTCTTTAATGTTAATTAAAAATAGTGCTTCTATTTTTACGACAGGCAAAATGCGGTCGACTTTCTTCATTATTTCGCGATTAAAATAATATTTATTATTTACAATTTTAAATGTTTCTAGGACCACAAATGATTCAGAATCGGATTTTACAAAAAAAAAAAAAAATAATAATAATAATATATCCCAATACAGTCTTTTCATTTGAATTAATAATTTCGACTATATAATTATTAGTTTTCACAATTCTGGCTATTTTTGGTTTAAATATTTTTTTATTTATACTTGCTTTTGCCTAGACTACATAGTTATTTTCAAACACTGTTAAACATTTTTCTTCGGTTTCGTTTAAAATGATCATATCGCTTTTTCCAAGAACATCATTTTTAACCGATGGACAAGCATTATCATCTGTATTTACAGTAATGGCTTTTAAAATTTTGAATCCTTCGGCTATTTACAAATTTTGAATAATTTCTTTTTCAATGTGTTTGGTAATATGAAAACATTTGGCTATTACTCCATTGTAATTTTGAAGTGGAAATGCTGAAATTCACCCTATTGGGCCCTATCTTTCGACACAAAGTGCTAGATGTAATAATTCCAAATAAATGAAGTCATTTTTATCTTTATTGCTAACCCTATTTAAACCAATTTAAAGAATCTAAAAAATATAAGTTAAAAATCGATTTTCCAAAATTCGGACTTTATAAAGGTAATTGTCACTACTAATATATGATGAATAATTTTTCCTTATTTAGCCATTTTCAATTTGGATTTGTTAGCGTAGATGACTAGAATTTACGGAGATTTGAGACGTTTTTCCGCAAAACGTGTTCTAAAGTGCTTCGCCGATAAACAGAATGTACACTAAAATAGATAAATTACAAATGACTAAATCGGCTATCATGAAAGTAATTTTAATCATTGTATAATATCGCCTAAAAAATATCAAACATTCCAGTTGAGAATTAAGCGAGTATTTTCGTAAATAAATACATATCCTTTATTTATTCTTATATATTTTCGCGTGAATTCCTACTTTATCATCGAAACACTTTAGAAGGGTCTCTAATTTCACCCATCTGGCACGTACCTATAAGATACCACAAGTCGATTTCCAAATCTTTTTATCTCAATTGTGGTATCAAAGAGACAACCATTTTTTTGTTCTTCATTCCACGGAAGATGACACAGTACTAGTACGTAAAAATGTTCATTATCCAATGCGAAGAAAATCACTCATATTGCATCGTAGTCAACGAAAATGTTATTTGTAGTAACGATGTTGGGAAAGGAGAAACAGTTTCTTTTCCATACTTAAGGAAGCTATATAAAGGCAAAATAATGATGAAGTTGGGTATGATGATTTACTAGTATTATTATTTTTTATTGTTTTTAAATTTTCAGTTTTCCGAGAAATTATACTCCATTGATAAGTAAATAAAATATACTACAATACACGTATCACTTTGTTGTGATTATGAATTCATTCAAAGCTTCAACTCGCAATAACCCAGCCAATTTTTTTATTTTAAAAGAAAATTTCCGAAATTCTAAAACATCTCGAAAACGGTACGAGATCTGCGAAATCGGACAAAATTTTGGGATGTACTGATAGGGCCTGGAGCAAATAAATACAACTTCGCAAACAGATTTTGCAAATATGCAAAATACAAAATTTTCAAAATGTTTAAATATCTTAAAGCACGGCCAGAGATACGGGAAGCATAAAAATTGACTATCTACGATCATAATATACAGATTCTGAAATTTTATTTCGTAACATGGAGCATAGCGTAGTGGTTAGCGTGCGTGCTTTGCGAGATTAGAGATGCAAGTTCAAATACCACCCGAGCAAAAGATTTTTGTAATTTATTTGCAAGCGTTAATAACTGTAATAAAATAGTTAAAAAGTATATAACTAATGCGAAACATTAATATGAAATATTTATAAATAAAAAATTTCCACGCGGGGCACTCTTAAAATTATAAATAAAATTATAAATAAAATAATATATAGGCGCCTATCCATTTTCCCGGGTACCCTGTGGTGACATCCAGGCCTCCGGAAATGGCGAAAACGGCATATCCCGGAACAACCAGGAGTTTTACAAGAAGATTTCTGTCAGGTTAGTTGGCAATTTATTAAATTTAAAATTATTTTTAATTCAAGAAGTTGATTCTTTTTGGATAATTTCAGTTTCCCCGGGACGACGGCAACATTGAGAACTGGAGCAGAAGCAGCAAGGACTACTGACGGTCTTCATAGGACGGAGTTTCATCCATGAAACTCAATTCACGATGGTACCAGATCACCAGCAGCTTTTAATGGCAGGTTAGCCATACATTTGATTCTTTAAGGTATGCCGTTATTATTATTTTGATTTATTAATATCAAAACACTACAATATTATAGTATTGCATATTGTCAAATTCTGAAATACAAAAACCAGCAATCCAATGAGACCTTTGTAAGAATTATCGTTTTTGATGTTGGACCCCTGAAAAAGTAGTTCCCAACACTAATAGTTTGGATGTTCTTAGTGTGCCCTTATTTTGTCGGATTCGCATATATTCTGACGTCAACACTCTGGTAATATAGTAAGAACGTCGTAACAATGAATAGTTGCAGTTTTTAACTTGTATCAATACCATTATTCCATTATCTATGTGCGGCTGCATTTTCATACAAATTACCAATTCTTAAAGAAAAAACCGTACAACCCAGAAATAACTATAATTATATAAAATTGTATTTACGGTAAAATTATTTTTACGAATTTGTGGCCCCATACTAACAGCGTCATGCATTAAAAAGTCTTGTTTTCCTCAGTTTGGTTTTGTTGTATATTAAAATATTCTGAAATAAAAAGTCTAACAATCCCGTAAGAACTGTGTTAAAATCTATATCTTCGACAGCTTCACAATACAGCGTAATACCCCAGATAGTCAACGAGCTGCATATTTACCATGTTCTACAGACGATCGCGATGTCAGCAGATTTGTAGCATCTGCGTCGTCAGTGGGTGAAAAATGTTTCAGAGACGTATGCCCCAATGAAACGTTCATGAAACGTCTCCTTGCCTTTCCGGACTCAACACTGGAGAGGGTTGAGGGGGAGGGGGGGGGGAGTACGACCTCACCCTTTCTATCAAGTTCGACGAACGAGAGAAAGATGGGGGGGAAGCGGGAAAGTGAGAAAATATACGAACGATACGCAAGCGATGCGCGTGCATTGAATATCGATACGTCGGAACGTCGATTAATATCGATTCGACGGAACGTCGATTTATCGATATCACCGATAGTCATTGTTTGTATATATGTACATTAGGGTGTTTTAAAAAAGGGCTTTTTTTTTTTTAATTCACCAACGATGGGTGAATTTTGGTTCTTTGTGCAAAAAAATGAACACGTGTTTCGGCCTTTTTTTTTTAAATTGATATTAACACGTGCCACGAGGGTCGAAGTTTAACATTGATTTTAAATGGAAAAAAAAAATTTTTTTAGTTTTTTAAAATTGAATACTCAAAATTCAAAATTATCGCTCCCACAAACATTGATAACTTTTCTTGAGTGTTTTGAGCAAGTGATGACGAACCGATGTTTAAACAAATTTTCCGGCTGTGTTATTGCTTTTTGGGTGTGGGTATTTTGTAACAAAAAATATGAAAATATCGACATTAAAAATGCAATAAGTCGGCTGGAAAATTTTTTTAAAAACCGGGTCTTCACCAGTTATTCCCACTAAACTATCAAGAAAACATACCAATGTTTGTGGAAGAGATAATTTTGAATTTTGAGTATTTAATTTACAAAAAAATAAAAAAACTTTTTTTTCCATTTAAAGTCAATGTTAAACTACGAGCTTACGGGGGTACGTGTTAATATCAATTTAAAAAAAAAACGCCGAAATACATATTCATTTTTTTTTTGCATAAAGAACCAAAATTGACCCATCGTTGGTCAATTTAAATAAAAGCCCTTTTTTGAACTACCCTAATGTGGAATAATATTCCTAACGCCTACGTTCTGAATTCCAAATCTTTTACGCCCTGAGCACTGTAACGTGGCAACACGTTACAGCCGCAGTTTTGAGCGAGAATCAACTCGTTGGGATGCTGCAGTGCTAATAATAGGGGGGACTGTCGATAGAGGCGCTAATATTGCATTAGTACTGCAGTCGCGAGGGTCATATCCGTTGGTGGCTCCAAACCGTGGAGCTGATACTACACCATTAGAGGGGGACAGTCGATCGTGGCGCTAGTTTTTAGGAGTAGTTTCGGCTCCCGGAAATAAACTACCGCTTTAAGTAATTACAGACTTTGTCTTGCCGGGAGGCTCAATCCGGGGCAATGGTGATTTTTATAGGGGGGGGGGGGGGCTGCTGTAGTGGCGCTAATTTTTGGAATCACCTTGCATTGCGTTAAATAGCATAGGAGCCAATGTATTGAAAGAAGATACTGCGCAGCTATTAGTAAACTAGCAAAGGCGCCAATGTACTGAAAGAAGATACTGCGTAGCTAGTGATTAAGTTTAGTTGGTAAGTTATTAGTAAACTAGCACAAGCGCCCATGTATTGAAAGAAGATACTGCGTAGCTAGTGATTAAGTTTAGTTAGTAAGCTGTTAGTGAACTAGCATAGGCGCCTAGGTATTGAAAGAAGATACTGCGTAGCTAGTGATTAAGGTTAGTTGATTAGATAGTTTATAGTTTGAGTAAGTGCATAGTTAGTCGGTCTCGGCCTAAAGGATGTGGCCAGTAATTATTTAATAAAAAGTTTAGGAAAATGGGGGGGGGGGGGAGATTACATCATGCATCGTATAAGTTCGTTTTGGTTTTCATCCGAAACTTTTGCATGGTTTAATATTTTTGGATATCGTGTAGTAGCGGGTTTGAGTCATTATAAAAATTAGTAGGCATACTTGGGCATTTTTCACATCATTTTAGAATAATAATTTCGTTAGAAGGTTCTCGGTATTTTGGTAATTTCGTAAACAGATTATATTTTGCATCGCGGATAATATTATATCGTTTATTGTTTTGAAATTCTCGTTAATATTTGAACATAAAGAGCCCGATTAGAAAGGTTCTCGTCGTTTTGTTATGATGGTTACGGGATAAACAAAGGCATCTGTTGTTTTGATAGAGGTATCGAGACAATGGATGTTTACGGCTTACCGCTTCTGGAAGTCTCTAGAAGGTTCCAGAATGCGTGAGGGGAATCGAGAGAAAAGGGGAAGAGACGTCGCGGGGAAAGCCGCGGTATTCTCGCGGTACCGCGGGAGCTAATCAGCGCGCTCCGTCTCTGGCACCGGCGGGCGGCAAGGACCGCGTTCTGGCAAGGCGGCGACGAGCCTCGGACCATTCTCGTTCTGGCAGCGGCAGCGGCAGGACAACCTGGGCTTTGGAAGGTGGGTCTCGCTTGGTGACAAGGTAACACGAGTTCCGGAAGGCAAATCGATCTTTCGTGGTTCTAATCATTGTCGTTTGGCTATCGCCTTCCGGGATTCGTTCGTGAATTCCTCGCTCGCGTTCCTAAGTGAAGTGCCGCGAATCACTCGTGCTTTCGTTTCGTTTCTTTTTTTTTTTTACTTTAAAATCTTTCGGTTCCGGTCGTTTCGGTTAAAATTAAAATGGGTCTCATTATCTTGGAAGCATCGCGGCTAAAATGTAATTTTAGACGTAGTGCGGGTTTCGTCCTTTGTTCGGCTAACGCGTTTCAGCAACCAAGTTCGTGCGCGGTAGGCTGGCACCACGTGGTAAAATCAAAATAATACTTTCTTTGTTCTGCGTCGCCCGGGTTGAAAAAGTTCCAAGGAAATTGAAAATTTCGTAACACTTAAATAATTCTTAAAATGGATATCGCCTTTGAATTTTATTCAAAGGGTTTAATTAACCTTAAAGAAAACCTTCTTGGGGCTATCGTCCTTGACATTGGTCATGGAGACAATAACCTTTTCTTAATGTTTAAATCATTATTAAACTGGATATAGCCTTTGAATCTTATTCAAAGGGTTTGATTAACCTTAAAGAAAACCTTTTTACGGCTATCGTCCTTGACAGGGATCAAGGAGATAATTAAAATGTTGTAAAGCTTAAATGACTCGTCCCGCGGATACCGCCTTCGAAGAGATTTCGAAGGGTTTAACCCAAGATTCAAAAGAGACTACCTCACGGCTATCGTCCTTTAAAATATTCAAGGAGAGCACTCTTAATCATGCAATCGTTCACGCGTTAATGATGCGATACCATTATTATATTAATGATATTTATTTTGCATGTTCATATAAACATTTGCATGTTTATCTTCATATTATATTTTTGTAATAATGTTATTTTTTATAGATTTATTATAATTGCATGCTAACCAGTCACATTCATATACCAGTTTATTCCAAATAACTGTTAAATCGAAATTGTTGTATAATATAAGTTTATTAGTCTTATAATTATGAATGTCGTTGTTATTTTTAAAATTTTTTTATTTGTTATTATTTTTTATTTTTATCTTTTACCTCTTTTTCTTGTTTGTTGTTAATACTATTACTAGTTGAGATTATAGATTTTCTAACAAAGCCTAGCGTTTGGGAATCCAAGTGATTACACGCAAGGTGTTATAAATGTTTAGAGATCTTCAAACTATAGCATTTTAACATCTAATGCAATTTTTATAAACATCCTGGTAGGTCATAAGCCCGGTTTAAAACCAATTTAATTTTGTTTATAGTATTGTTTATCCATACATACATTAAAGATTATACATTGTATATTGCCCATTTTTTGAAATAAACACAATACAAAAGTTATAAATAGTTGAAAATTAGCATAACGGAGTAATTAAAAAAATCAAGCGCCGGTATTTCGCCAAACTTTCACTCTAAATAAATTAAACCAGGTAAATTAGCTGAATTTAGATGAAAAAGGGAAAAAAAATTATCCGACAATTTGGGGTGGTCAAGGGCCCTATAAGGATGAGAAATAAAAATTAATGTTCAAGCAGCCGGGAGGTAACCTGTTTACTAGGGGGTTGAAAGGGGGTAAAATGCTTTTTGGTGATTTGCGGTAAAATTTTACATCTTATGCAAAAATGTTAAATACAAAACTTCTGTGGACGAAAAGCATAACAGCATAACTGACATTTTCATGAAATTTGAGATAACTCTGGATTTTTGTATAATTAATAATGCTTTTTAAACTGTACTTGCTATTAAAGCATTTGGAAGCTCATTTCGGTAGAAAATGTTCCTTCACATAAAGGCATAACTGCATAACTGCCAGATTGCGATAAACAATTGACATTCATAAAACTCAAAATATTTTAAAATAGAAATATTGTATTTAGAACTTTTAAAAAATAAAACTTTTGCACTCAACAAATGTATATATGTAATCAAATAGTAATATTTTTGTATTGTAAATTGAACGTTATTTAGATTCTACTTTCGTTTTAGGGTTATAAAATTTGACATTATAAATATTGGAAAGTAGTTAAAAATTATATTTAATCAAACATTTTAATAAAATGTTGATCGTATCAATAAATTAGGTAAGAACTGATTATTCTGACTCAGATTCGTACGTCGCTATCAAATCCATTTTGACACTTCGTAATACACATGTAAATATGCTGCCTAGTCGCATAACTACATCGAGAAATGCGGTTAGGCTAGACGAAATACGATAAATTTTATATTAAGACATGCACTTCCCTCAGTGACATGAACGTATTTTAAAATTGTATTAAATAATAAGAGTGAATTATAAATGAGAAACAAATTTATTGATTTTCCGATTTGAAAGATACATATTATATAAATGTGCTGCCTAATCACATAACTGCATTCAGAAAAGCGATTCCGGTAGAAAAACACTAATTTCATATTAATTTATGCACTTTACTCAATAAGATGAACGTGTTATAAAAATATATCACAAAATAAGACAAAATTCTAAATATTAAACAAATTAATTGCTTTTCCGATTTGGGAGAGCTAAGTGAATATTAAAAGCCGTTTCTCTCGGAATCATGACAGCGTCAGTTATGCTGTTATGCCTTTCGACCACAGACTTGTAGGTCTTTAAAAAAAACCTATAACTTTTGTAGAGGGCACTTTTTTACATAACCTAAAAATTTCCGAGATAAATGCAAAAAATCAAGTTTTCGGTTTTTTATTTTTCATTTCTCGAAAAATGATTTAATTTTAATGAAACTTTGTGGAATACTACTTTTGAATGGCTAGAATAACTACACATTTTATGAGATTGGAGAAGCTAATAGTTACTAAGATATTCTAAAAACGCCCCCTTTTTCAAAAAGATTTTGTGGCCAGGAGAATGATCGTGCAATGCACTACTGGGTCACATTTTTGTTGTTATTAGATGTACTTTTCAACTATTTAATAATATACAGGGTGACCCAAAAGTCCCGGAACAGCAAAATATCTCAGCGGGAGTGCATTTTCGAGGAAAATGTTTCAGACAAAAGTTTCAGGATTTTTCCCTGGCTATTTAATGGCGATATTGAATTTGACCTTGAACATGACCTTGAAGGTTATTTCAAGGTCAAGTTAATTTTTTTAAATGGGAACCCCTATTTTTTTTCATGGATTCTGAAAGAACGGGAAATTCTACGTCCGAGTATGATATGATCGATTTTTCCGGCAAGGTCATTTCAAGGTGAAACTTAAAACTCCCGTAACGGCGAAATATCTCAGAGGGTGTGCATTTCTTTGGAAATTGTTTCAGACAAAAGTTTAAGGATTTTTCCTGGGATATTTAATGGTAGCACAGAATTTGACCTTGAACATGACCTTGAAGGTTATTTCAAGGTCAAGTTTGTTTTTTTTAATGGAAACTGCTATTTTTTTTCACGGATTCGGAGAGAGCACAAAATTTTACGTCCAAATATGCTATGGCCGTTTTTTTCGGCAATGTCATTTCAAGGCCAAACTTAAAACTCCCGGAACAGCGAATTAACTCAGCAAGAGGTACCATTGAATTTAACCTTGAAAATTACCTTGAGGCTTATTCTAAGCTCAAGACTATTTTTTTTTAATTGGAACCCCGTTTTATTTTCGTAATGTTTCCAGAGTTTCCAGAGTGCAATGCATTATCATTGTTCCCGGATAAAAATATACATTTTTTTTTTTACATCCGATACGTTTATAAATACCGTATGTATGGGTAACATTTTTACATTGTTTCCAATGGTACCGCCGGCTTTAGCATTACCCAAGATGTACCGCGTGGAGGTAGCACGGTCGGGTTTACACCTCTTCGGGGTGCTTTGTTCAGGTGGTTCCCCTCGCCGTCACCTGTGCGTGTGCGTGTGCGTGTGCGTATGCGTGTGCGTGTGCGTGTGCGTGTGCGTGTGCGTGTGCGTGTGTGTGTGTGGGTGTCCCCAGACAGTTAAGGCAAGATGGGTATACTAAGATTTTGATGAAATTATGTATCTTACTAAAGCTTATGCTCAAAGTGATTGCCATGAACTTCTTGGCAATATCCCAAGCGATTATAAAAAGTCGATACGACTTTTTTAATCATGTCTGGTTCTATAGCCGCGATCTCATCCCGTATTCGTTGTTTTACTTCCTCAATATTCACCGGTTTCGTTCGATACACTCTATCTTTGAGATAACCCCATAGAAAATAGTCAAGGGGCGTAAGATCCGGAGATCTTGGTGGCCATTCTATTACACCCCTTCGACCTATCCACCGTTCTGCGAATACATCACTCAAATAATTGCGAACATCTGTTGCATAATGGGGTGCTGCACCATCTTGCTGAAACCAAGTCTGATCGAAATCCTCGCCTACAATAACCTGAATAGCAGGGATGATGTCGTCCCTCAACATATCGTGGTATTTTTGACCAGTAAGGGTACCCTCGATGAAGAAGGGCCCAACTACCGCATTGTTTATAATACCTGCCCATACGTTTACTTTTTCAGGATATTGAGTAGAACGACTATCGACCATCCAATTAGGATTGGTTTCACTCCAATAAGACATGTTATGTCTATTGATTGCCCCATTTAAGAAGAATGTAGCTTCATCAGAAAATACGATGCGATTCAAGAAACCGGCATCAGCATCTATTCGATTCATCATTAATTCCGCAAACTGTAGGCGTCTATCAGGATCGTCTTCATTCAATTGTTGTACGAGTCTAACTTTGTATGGGTGAAATTTTAAGTTTTTAGTTAAGATCCGTTGTACTGTACCGTAACATAAGTCGTGCTGCTGTTTAACTTTCCTGATGGAAGTATGAGGATCTTCCGTTATTGACAGCGCGACATTCAACTCATTTTCTTCAGTTGATGCTGTTACTGGACGACCTGCTCTTGGGAGATCCTTCACAGTACCGTGAACTTCAAAACGATTTATTGTTCTGCTAACAGTAGATTTAGAAATCGGTTCTCGTCCCTCTCTAAATGATGCGTTAAATAAGGTTCGCACATTCTCTAAAGATCGCTGGTTATCACCCCAGCCTCTCATCATGAGAATGGTTATTCTTTCTCGTTCACTTAGCGCAGCCATTGCTCTTTGTACGAAATATACGTATGTATTTTGTTACTGAAATGATGCTTAATACGTTTAGATAGGAAAGGCGTTTAGATAGGAAATCCATGTATCTCACAAAACGATAAAGTTAAGACCAAAATGTAACCTTATAAGACTGTACACGTATGTGTATAAATTCAATGTGAATGTATGTTGTTTATTTACTTCGCTGGTGACTCGTGCTCTCTGTCGCTGTTCGCGCGCCCAAGTTCACTTTGCACAAGTGTTGCGTAAGATGTATGTATACACTTTTTTTAAACAGTTTATTATTCTATTTACAAAATTAGAGGACAAGCGAGGGACAGGAACTGATTCCTAAATCGACTTTTGGCAGAACAATAAATTGTTTCGAAGTTTACGGCACTGTAAAGGATCTCCCTAGAGCAGATCGTCCAGTAATAGCATCGACTGAACAAAATGAATTTAACCACTCTCAATACCGGAAGATCCTCATAACTTCGTTAAGAAAATGAAACGGGGTTCCAATTAAAAAAAAAAAATAATCTTGACCTGAGAATAATCTTCAAGGTAATTTTAAAGGTCAAATTTTATGCTAGCATTAAATATCCCGGAAAAAATCCTGAAACTTTTGTCTGAAACATTTTACCCGAAAAAGACCTCTTGCTGAGTTAATTCGCTGTTCCGGGAGTTTTAAGTTTGGCCTTGAAATGACATTGCCGAAAAAAACGGCCATAGCATATTTGGAAGTAAAATTTTGTGCTCTCTCCGAATCCGTGAAAAAAAATAGCAGTTTCCATTAAAAAAAAACAAACTTGACCTTGAAATAACCTTGAAGGTTATGTTCAAGGTCAAATTCTGTGCTACCATTAAATAGCCCGGGAAAAATCCTTAAACTTTTGTCTGAAACAATTTCCAAAGAAATGCACACCCTCTGAGATATTTCGCCGTCACGGGAGTTTTAAGTTTCACCTTGAAATGACCTTGCCGAAAAAAACGGCCATAGCATATTCGGACGTAAAATTTTGTGCTCTTTCCGAATCCGTGAAAAAAAATAGGGGTTCCCATTTAAAAAAATTAACTTGACCTTGAAATAACCTTCAAGGTCATGTTCAAGGTCAAATTCAATATCGCCATTAAATAGCCAGGGAAAAACCCTTAAACTTTTGTCTAAAACATTTTCCCCGAAAATGCACTCCCGCTGAGATATTTTGCTGTTCCGGGACTTTTGGATCACCCTGTATATAGATAACTATGGTGTAACCATCTATTTCCTTTTTGCTGAAAATAAATGAGGAGAAAGGGGTTTCAAAATTAATAATGTAAACGCAAATTAAATGCTTCTCAGTATAATGCTACAATTATCGAAATCAGAAAGATCAACTTCACCAATGATGCCGATTTCCCTTCATTTACTATTATAGTGGAGTTCTTATCTATTTCTATAAGGAACCATATTATTGATCTGAAATGCGAGTTAGGAAATATTACTAGGTTTGACGTCTTTCCGGAACTATGTCGGTCGATCTATGCCCTTCCCAAGAAATCTGAATTTCGAGCTAGGTGTGTTTCGATCTTGCGGGTACAGGCTCATAATTGCGTTATTTTCTTTCGAAAAGATGGGTATTCTGAAATATATATCACCGCTGTTTCAGATTTAGATAACATCGTGTGACTATCACGATGACTTTCTTCGTTATATACTCCAATTCCTTCTACGTATGTCAGTAATTAAAAAAATGCTTCCCACTCCAATACTAAGTATCCCAGATAACGCATCCACTGTGACAAAAATTTAAGATACAATGCGATCGATTTAAGGAGAATCGAATCCCCATAACTAGTACATCGAAAAATATATTTTATATTGCATATGTAAGTACAAGAATCATTTTTATCGATATTACTGGAGAGAGGAAGGATTATTTGAAAAAAACGTAAACCCAGAAAAAATTGTTTCATTAAATGCTGTTATTTTGTATTCATATTTTCTTAATAAAAAATTGTTTGAAAGAAATAACACAGGGGTGTTATAAAGAAGTGATTTTATTCTTAAGAAAAATCATTAATCAGAACTTATTTAAAAATATGTGTGAAATTTGAATGTCTAATGTTATAAATTGGAACTTATTTAATAATCATTTCTATTTTTTTTACCGAGTTTAATGTTTTTTCAAGAAAAAGATACCTTTTTCCCTTTATCTCCCTTATGGTTAAAAGTTAAAGATATAAAAATTGTATGCAGTAAAATAAATAAATTCGTATTTTTATGTTAATGGGATGTTAAAAAAAGTATGGTCAAAGTATTTAATATTATTGTAGATTCGACATATAAATAAATAATAATAAGTAACATCGAGACCTTTGGATGTGGAGTTCCGTTATAGACGGTAAGTACAGCAGACGTGCGTTTCTGTGCTCCGTATTTATGTCAGTTACAGACTATTTATCGTCCTTTTTTTTGGGAGTTTTTTGCACAGAAAATGACCTCCGGATCGTCTCGGACCCAGTTCGTAATGAGCTATTGAGTTGCCGAGTCTTTTATCCGGAATTTTTTGAGGTAACTTTTCTTCCTATCCGACGTGGTGACGGTTGGAAAATTTCGCCTGTGGTGACGTCACGCAGCTGTCAACACAACACGGAATAATTCTCCGGTTTGGCAGCATTGGTCTTCAATCTGCCACTTACCGTTATCTTCTTCGGGTTTTCTACCATCATATCGGCATCTGAAGAGGACACGCTGCTCCTTTTAAATGGTACATGACATCTCCAGTTCAACCGACATATGCAACGTGCTTCAACTCTCAAGATTTCTTCTCGAAGACGGAGTTATTTTTTATATTCGCCTGTGTCTTGCCTGCATAACGGTGAGTTCGCTCCTTGCTTGTGTGCGGCCCACTACACTCTCAGCGTTCCCGAGTCGTGTTTACATCGACTGTGTGTGTGTAAACCTCAAGGCGATTTACAACAGTAATCTGTTCGCTCGTATTGGTAGTCGTCCGTGTGTATGTCTTTCGTCTGTATCGTCTGTAGTCGGTAAATCGTGTTTATCAATTTAAGCGTATACTTTCTATTACTCGCGGTGATACGCATAAAGTATTTATATTTTTTGACCACAAGAGGTCAGAAGCTCTCGGCCGCGAGCGACTAATGTCAGCACCCAGTCCGCCCCGCACCGAATCACAAGCGTTTGTCCTGCCTACGTCCTCTTCTAGTGACAGAGAGGTGGAGCGTACAACGACCATTTTGCGCCCGGCTGCCCTCATCGGCCGCGCCATAACAGCATCTAAGTGGAGAGCGCTTCGTACTAGCAGTTGCAGCGCTTTAGAAGATTTCGGTTTCAGTCTCGCCAAACGTAAGCGAGACGGCCTACCGGACTCGGACGACCCGAACGATCTTCAACCAACGAGGCAGAGAAAACTTATTGTTGCAGATCAAATCCAGCCGGAACAGCAGCCTATTGATTCTCCAACGATGTCTTCGTCCAATATACCGCTAACCCTGGAATCACTGCAGCAATCGTTGCTTACTGCGATCCAGCAACAATCTAATGCTCTTCAAGCGAGCATTGCTAATTGCACGAGTGAAATCGTAGCGGTCAAGTCTAAGGTGGACCAGATCAACTCTGATCTTTCATCACGCCTAGGCTGTCTACAGGAAAGAGTGGACATTCAGGAATCAACAATCAACACGCTTAAGACTAAACTTGAGGCTCAGGAAAAAATACTCAAGAGGAAGAACATCATCCTTACCGGGTTTGTGCCCGGTCCGGGTCCGCTAAGAAAGGAAATTTATAAATTCCTTTCTGCGAAGTTTCCACTGGAATCTTCGGTCGCCGCCGCGCGCCAAATCCGCATCAATCCTCCGACGTACCTGGCAGAGTTAATGCTGGAAGAGGACAAATACGTCATTATGTCGTCTAAGAAAACGGCGCTCCAGTCCACAAACATCTTCATCAATCCGGACTATACAGATGGAGAACGCCTCAAGGCCTATAAGGTCAGAGTGGCTCGCCGCGCTGCCGCTTCTTGTGGCGCGTTATTCAAAAAAAAGGGCGATGCCATAGCCACCAATAGCGTATGGCTGAAATGGTCGGATGCGGACCAGGACTTCAATATTCCATGTCCTGAGCCGGTAATGGAAAGAAATTCGGCCTCGTTTCGCTCATCCTCTGCAAGTCGAGCGCAAGCCAGCTCTAGTAAGAAAAACGCAAATGCCTACGCAAGACCGTCATCCATAGACACCGACACGCTCTCATCATCCATAGAAACGGGTTTTTAATTTGTCCCCGTCCTTCGTCTTCTGTCAACGTTTCATCGTCATCGTCACCAGATGCAGTATCATCGCCTGTCTGTATTAAGTCTCCTATTCGTCAGAATTTATTAAAAATAGTTTTCTAGAACGCTCATGGTTTTTTTAACATTAAAAAGAATTGTTTTTATTCCGCACACAAAATTATGAACTTTTCAGAAACTTGGCGGGATCTCGAAATTCGCGCAGAGGATCTGCTTACTGATCATTCAGTGATTAATTCACCAGCCATCCGCACCAGTAATTTTGGCCGTTGTAGCGGAGGCCTTTTGTCTTTAATTGATCCTAACTCTAGTTTCACTCTGCTAAATTCGTCACCTCATTGGCTCTTTTATAAATTAAATATGAATCCGCTAAATTTAATTGTCGGCTCCTTTTATTTCTCTCCTCTCTCCGATTTAGAACCACTGCTCTCCTCCCTACAAATTATTCTAGACTCACTGAATGAACAGTTTCCAGACTGTATTTTCATCTTAGGAGGCGATTTTAACTGTCGGATGGGTCCGTCTGACCCATTAAGTGACGTAGCTCAAATTTTTGAAGAGTCCTCTGTGCGAGTTTGTAGACGATCCTATGACGTGAATCTCAACCAACGCGGAACCATTTTGTCCGATTTTATGTCCATAAACAATTTTGTTTTATTAAACGGTCGAACGTTAAGTGATTTTCCTGCGCATTATACTTTTCTCGGACAGAGGGGTTTCAGTGTTGTTGACCTTGTCTGGATCTCGATACCGCATGTTCATTATATTCACGATCTTGTGATAGGCGATGATCTTTATGGCTCTGACCATTTGCCAGTGTCAGTGGAACTCTATCTCTTCGAAGATAACTCTTCTTCGCAGACACCTGCTCAAAGCTCTGTATTGCGTCGTGTGACTCGTTTTCAGAACCCCTCGGACGGGGCAACTAGTGCGTTTACATTATATCATGCGTTTCTCGCGGCCTCGTTTCAAACCACTGTTTCTGCTGTTTGTAATGATCTCGACGAGTGCTATAACAATTTAACTGTAACGATTCGCAACTCGGCGCTTTCTTCCGGCCTTTTAAAAGACTATGTTATTAGCAATAACCTCTCGCCGTTAGGATTCAGGAAAAAAGTGGTTTGACAAGGAATGTCTTTCCGCTAAGAGGTCATTAGCTCGCACCCTGAGACATATGAGGGGGTCTGGATACAGCGCGGCCATTTTGGAAGAATTCAAAGAATCCCGTAGGTGTTACTCAAATTTACTAGCTGCCAAAAAACTCTCTTACGACTCTAATATTGCCGACAGATTCGCGGAAGTCCGTAACTCAGCAGATTTTTGGTCTGCAGTACGCCAATTTCGTTCGAAACCTACACTACGCCATCAAGTGTCAGACGAAAACTGGAATGCGTTCTTCCGCGAGATCTTTCCGGAGATAGATTTGCCGCCCGTGCAGTATTTTGGTACTTTTGATCCCGCGCTGGACTCACCTTTCTCTGTGTCTGAACTTAGGGAAAGTCTAAGGACCCTGAAGGTAGGAAAGGCCATTGGTCCAGATAAAATACCTGCGGAACTGTTTAAGCATATGGACGATCAATGGCTTTCTCTCCTTCTTTCGCTCTTTAATAGAATTTTTACGGCGGAAGCCTTCCCGTTAGGATGGGCTGATTCGACGATCTTTACTTTGTATAAGAAGGGCGCCCGTAACGATCCTTCTAACTACCGGTTAATCGCAATAACTAACGCACTAGCGAAAATTTTTTCACAGATCCTATGTACACGCCTGTCCAAGTGGGCTACGCAGAGAGACATCCTACCGGAGGAACAATCCGGCTTTCGCGGTGGGAGAGGGACGGAGGATAATATCTTCTGCCTTCTCGCCTCCGCGCAGGTCGTTTTGAGGCGCCGGAACGCGAAACTTTATAGCCTTTTTGTGGACTTTAAGAGAGCCTTTGATTCCGTCCCTCACGATCTGCTATGGCGAAAGATACTTGGACTAGGTGTTAGCGCAAAATTCGTCAGGGTGCTTAGTGCGCTTTATCGCTCTGCGTCAGTGCTGTATAACAAGGAAAACGGGGAAACGTCGCGATTTAACGTAACGGTAGGCGTACTTCAAGGCGAAATTCTGAGTCCGTTGTTGTTTATATTATATTTGTCAGACATAGTTACTTTTTTTCGAGACAATAAGGTACGCGGAGTGGATGTTACCAGATCCACGGATCTGCTAATGCTCCTCTATGCTGATGACCTTACCATTCTTGCTTTTTCCCCCTCAGACCTTCGCCGTAAGCTTAAAATCCTCTCTGACTACTGCTCGATTAACCGGCTCACTGTAAATGTCGAGAAAACTAAGATAATCTGTTTCAGAAGAGCCGGTCCGCTCGATCAGTTCTCAAGAGGCTTTCTTTTCAATAACATTCCAGTCGAAGTAAAAAGCGTCTACAGGTTTTTAGGTATAGTGTTTTCATCATCAACGTCAGGCCTTCAGCCCTCGGAGGACGCCGTTACTCGAACAAGGGCCGCAGCAGCCGCGTCCGTAGCCGTAATAAATTCCGCTAAAATCGACGCATGGGACGCATACTGGAAACTGTACAAAGCTATGGTTACATCGGTACTATTATACGCGGCTCCGTTTTGGGCTCTCCGCCACTTGGATAGGCTGGAGTCGGTGCAAATCGACTTTTTCAAAAGACTTCTCCATTTGCCAAGAAACACCCCGGCTTATATAATACGATTAGAACTCGGTATCACTCCGATTGCGGTTGAGATACTAAATCGATCGATAAAATGGGTAATTAAGACCCTCCGACTTCCCGACTCAAGGCTGCCCAAGATTTTACTTATTCGCTTAAGAGAATTATCCGTGATATCTCCAGAAGAGCCCCGTAACTGGCTCACGCAGCTTTTCTCCCTATTGGATGAAGCGGAGGTTGATGTCCTGCGGGGCAGCTTTGACGCTGAGTCCTGGGCGAGCGTTGGTCCGCGACTAATTGCTAAATATGCAGATTCTTGCAGAGCTAAAGATTTAGCAAGATATTTTAACTCCGAAAATATTCAGCTACCACTCTACCGTCAGCTCAGCGACTCGTCGTATACGCTGTATCCGCCTCGTCTGCCTCTCCCTTATCTAAGAGTAAGAGCTCAGCTCAGATTAGCGACAGTCTTCACGCGTTCGCTTTCTCTCGCCGGTATGCGTCTCATCTATAATCCCCAATCGCCATGCTCGTTATGTAATATGAATGTCCCCGATTCTCTATGTCACATTTTTACGGAATGCCCCCTACTCGCACCAGTGAGACGTGATTTTGTTGCAAATGTATCCGCGTGTTCTCCGAATAACATTTTTTGTACTTTGATCTGTAAACCTGACCTTTTCTCAGCGAACACCTTATGTAAATTCATAAGAGCAATACTCGTGCGAAGACAATTCTTGTATGGCGACTAGTTCTAGTTTTACTAAATGTACTGCGCTTTTGCTCTGTGTTATTCTTATCTTTTTTTAATATTTTATATTCCCTGCGTTTTGCGTTTATTTTATGGTTTTTATCCTTGTATCTGCGAATTAAGTTTTCGGTCTATTCCGGAACTCACCTCACCTCTCAACAGGTTGTACCCCATAAGAGAGTAAAATATACTACTACTACTACTACCTTTGGATGTTATACGTAAAGTATTAAAATAGTAAACCCGTCAACGTTTACATTTTAATCTGTATTAATTTAAAGTATTTCCAGCATATTTAAATCGACCGAAATTACTCTCGTGAGAAAAGAGGAATCATTCACAAGGAATTAAAGACAAAACATGAATTGTGTCTAATCTACATTTTAATGAGACCAGACAAACATTTTAGCAGTCGCAAAAATGTGTAATTAGTATTAAAAAATGAAAAATTTATTTGTAGCAAGTCGAATAAATATTTTTCGAAAATATAAAGCTGTTTTGCTGTATTTATGGCGTAAATAATTAAACTATTTTACTTCAGACTTACAGAAACTGTTGAAAATGGTCGCAGTATCCCGAAGATCGGGAATTTGGATCAGTGCGAATAATGAAATATGTTCAAGTTAGCATAACCGATTATATTTCAGAAAATAAAACTATTTGATATGGTACATTTTGGAATGAATTCGCGCTTTAAGACAAAAAGGCAGAAACGAAGCGTGGCATCTCCAAATGTAACAAACGCGAGAATAATAATTTTCGGGCTCCAGAAATTTTAAATTCGAACCGCGTTAATTTCAATTAGCATAATTAAACAAACCGGGCCCGTTGCGGCTTATTGCTGTAAAATTAGTCAATTCGAATACCTTAATTTCTAGATAAGAAAGTTAGTATGGTAAGTACAACACTGCGACGCAAAAGTGCGAGTTGAGTAACAGGCCGCGTTAACACTACTACGTACATAGCTTGACGACCGGGGTAAGTCCGTCAACGACTGGAGTACAAGCGATTACCCGAGCTATTGGCTACTTAGATTGCCGTTTAACTAAGACTATTTATCCGAGGACATCACATTTCGTACGGTGCTGCCGAGAACCGATAATACGAGGACCAAAGATGCCAGAACATTTCAAAGGTCTGGCGGCATAGCTGCTATCGCGACAGACGGTTGACTGGGTAAGTTAACTGCAAACCATCCGGCACAGCTTTTAAGAATTCACCAATTAAAAATTCCCCGGAATTAGGACGGCCAAATTTTCAACATTGTCTTTGAGAGAACTTAATGGATGAGAGTTCAATGCGGCTTCTATCTCACAGAGGACTGTAGACATCTCTTGGAATATGGGAGTGTGATATAATTCGCTTAAAATTAAAATTTTACGCTTTTTACCCTGACCTCCCAAAGCTCACCGAAAGGAGGGGCGGTCGGCGGTGTAAAGCTCCATTCCACCTTGTCTTTAGTAAGATGATTTGAGAAGGATTGATCCTAGATATCATTATGAAATGCTAATGATAGTTCCGTTTGATCTTCAGTGAAAGTGGAGCTGCGATCGCTATACATGCACTGAGGGCTAAGCACACTACTCCCCTTAAATTGCGATTACTAGAAATAGAACGAGCAGGGCTTCTTGTTCTTAAGCCCACTTCGTCTGCTGAGATCAGGTGATGGATATCGCAGTCACTTTTCTGCTGCAGACCGCACTCGTGGAATATGGAGGGCCAAGGGAGATCAGGGTTTTAGGGTAAACCTTCCCGTTAACATCAAAGTTAAGAGATTTACCACACGGAGGGTTATCCAAGACAATCAACGCTCCATGGTGCCTAATGTATTTACGCCTCCGTAAAAAAAATATAATATTTCGTCTTTATTGGCACAAAGGGTCATATGATGGCCTCTTCGAACAAAAGGGCAAGACACAGTTAAAGCTGCTTTACAAACTGACAATGCATATCAGGCAATGGGGTGAGTATCTCAGATGCACGACTTGCGACGAATATTGTCTACCTAGTTGCATGATCAAAGAAACAATGCAGTGCTATGGAGCCGTCTGTCCAACATTAAACAGGTACTTCCGCAAATGAGGGGACTTCAAGAGTAAAGGAAAGAAATCGACCTCGCAACACCGCATTACTGACAACTTAAAATGGGGATTGGTTAACAGCCTCATTAGAGCTACCTTCGTTCGACTGGCGAGTAACATGCCTTTCGGGGAGTCAGAGGTGTGATGCACCACTGAATCCGTGGGGTTCATATGAAGTTATTACGTACTCCAGCAAGGAACAGCGAAAACGTTGAGCGCTAGCAACAATATGTAAATCGGCTCCAATCGTTGATGAAGATCATCGGAAACTGGCAAATATTATTTACAAATACTACCGGCTCAACCGAACCACCTGGATCGTACAATTTAGCTATAAGTGAAATAAAAACTATCGGCTTTGTCATGCTCTTGGAATGTAGCAGAGTGGTTTTAAATTTATATGAGTCATGGGTCGGATTTCAAACTAATTCTAGGATTTTTATGACATCAGTTTCTTGAAAAGGTCTAGCCCAGGCCAACCCGTGATCAGACGGATCTTTATCTGCTGGTAGATCATGAGAACTGATACCCCATTTTTTTTAAATTAAACACCTCTCGCTCTTAGAAGCGAAACGAGTTCTTAGCGTGCATCTCTGGCAGTTTGTAGCTTTGGTCTTGAGCTCCAAATAAGTAGTCATCAACATACAAGCTTGAGTGACGAATCGAGGATGCTAGAAGAAACTTTGAGCCTTCGTCTTTGTTCAAATGGTGCAGCACGTGCAACGCAAGAAATGGAGCGCAGTTTATTCCGAAAGTAACGGCATATAACCAGTAGTCAATAATCGGCGATATCGAGTCATAGCGCCAAAGAGTACGTTGATAGTTTCTATCGCGAACATCGAGAGGAATTTGCCGAAACAATTGGGCAATGTCATCGTAAAGCATATTTTTATCCGCAGGTCGTTGGAGAATAACATTGATTAATTCTTATTGTTGCTTAGCACCAGTCAGCCTGTGATCATTTAATGGCGTTTACGGTTGTTGTACTTAAAGTTTTACGAACACCGAGTTGTAGTACGTAAACAACGTGTAACAATCCTATAATTATAAATACATACACACATTACGTTAAAATTATGGTCATCCACCATCCCTTTAAATAAAAACAAAAGATAATTAAAATTATTGATTGATTCATTACATACAGTGTCTACGATTTCGTCAGCTGTTCAAAAACACGGATTTGTTTATATAAACACAACAATGTGTACCACGCATCTATTGTCAACATGATCTGCCAGTTACTTGTTTCAAATATGAGTATTCAGAAAATAAATTAATAAACAAATAATTGACGTTAGCACTACGCAACATAACAACTTATTTATAATCCGGTATATAAAATTTAGCAATATTATTTACAAATTTTAAATTAAAAAAAAGGAGACCGTTCAACATAAAACAATAACGAACGAAATTAAATGGAACATATACGCTGTCACTGCATGATACCTGCTCTTGCCAATGTTGATTCCTCGGCGATTTCAAAGCAACTAAAATTCCGTCCAGTTACGCTGCCTTTCGGTAAATCACGGATTACTTCCTAGACCGTTAAATGGAACCATCATTTTTGCGGCAATTCGAATTGGTGATCCAATTCGCAAAATTAGATTTATGGATTGTATTGATTATAATTTTATTGTCCTCTACAAATGCTCCAATAATTATTTCGTGAATCCTTCAATGACATTTTTATATAAGCTTTCCAAAAATAAATTATTCTTCAGTGCTATTTCGGATTACAAATTTGAGTTTTAATTAATTCCTTTCGCACACTTGAAAATTCCTCGTTGTAATTGAGGCGAATATTTCGGAAGCCGTTGGAAGACTGAAAAATTCGATATATTAAGATCAATCGTCCAGAATTAAGTCATTCGAGAGACCGGAAAAAAGGAAGTATCTAAATTCAGAAGGTTTTAACATTAGATAATATTCACTTCATAAAATATACCCGCCCTGCAAAAACAAATAAAAACACACGATTTTATAATTTTCTATTAAATGATTTTCACGCGACCGCGCACTGGACTTACCTCCTTTCCCTTTTTCCTCGTGTTCGGCGACTTATCGGCGGGACCGCTAGATCGTGAAAAGGGCGACTCCTTGCGGCGCATCGATCACGATCCCCAGATGCTCTCGATGACGTCGACCACGCGACTAAACATAAACTACACATTCATGTAAATTCAACTTTAAGTTTTTTTTTTTTTCATTCTTTCAAGGCCGCGAAATTTACAAACATTATAACGACAATTTCTTATAATTAATTGAATCAATCAATAATCGTGTATGAACTGTGCGTAGTCGTTTGCATTGTCCGTGTTATGTGCGAAACATTTCTCTACCAGCAAAAGCGAATTCAGCGCGCCGTTGCGAGACTCTCTGATGTTTACTAAGGACGTAGAATGAAACGGAATTCTGAGTCGTTGGTGGGCCAACAGAACTTTTAATGAGTTCTTTCAAAATATCGAACCGCATGATTAGGTTTCTCGAATCACAACTTCGCAGATTGGAATCGGCGAGTTTCAAATTTTGGAAATATGTCCAAACACGACAAACACCATTGGGCGATGGGAACATAAGAAGTCATGGGCTTCATCACGAGCGCATGGACTTGAAAGCGGAGTTGATCTGAGTATACGGAAGAAATTCGAATATCGATGTCTCGATCGGTTGAACCATCAGTGGCCTATCCATTGCCGTTGATCGAGGTGTAGACGCGGTTGAACCGAGTGTTTAACGCATTTGCAAAATTTTTCGATAAGTGTGATGTCCCTTCATCTAACAGTGCGCGGACCATTACAGAGCGGCCATTCGTCTCATAAACGCAAACTTAAGCGGTGGCTGATAAAATCGTGAGTGATCGGATCTTTTGATTCTAAACAAAATAGCTCAAAATTATATTAGCATCCGTGTTAAAGGAAGTCAAATTAAGTTCAAGTAAGTTAAAGTAAGTTAAATTAAGTTAAAGTAACTTAAGTTAAGTTAACGTTAGTTAAATTAAGTGAAAATAAAATAAATTTAGTTAAGTTAAAGTTAGTTAAATTAAGTTAAAATAAAGTAAATTAAGTTACGTTAATTTTAAGGTCAACTGCTATGCTCATCGGGTTTAGTAGACGAATTAGGTCCTCGGAGATGTAAAGAATTAGAAAAATCTTTTTTTTTAATAGGGGTAACAGTACATGGGCTATCGAATGATTCATTATTTAAAAGAAGCGCTCATTAATTAAATTCTTCTTGGGTACTATCATTTATCTAACATTTATTTGATAAGAAGTACTATTAATTTATTTAGTTTCGTTATTTCGAAAAGGTTTGCGAGTTTCAAAGGGCTTAATTAATTAAAGAAGTTAAAACACCGAGAAGGGGCATTTACGCATATTATTTGTTTTCTTAGAATTTTCTTATTATGTGACCGGTAAGCATTGTTAGAGGTTGAGGTACTACGAAATTCGACGCGTTCTCTTCATTTTATATATATGATGTTTGTTTCGATAACATACTTCCGGAATTCGTAAAAGTGTTTCTCGCTCGCGTTGTCGGTTGAAATTTAAAAAATGGTAAATTTAACTATTCTCGTCTGTGATAATTCTTCAATGAAATGAATAAAATACTTATGATAAAATATTATCGCTACCGCCTTCGATTTAGTCAGAGGGATTTTACTACTACCCTAAGAATTAAAATTTTAAATTGGTGATCGTCTATGAACCATTATTTAAGGAGATTACTACCCTTAATTGAACAGGAATTCAAATAATAAAAATTCGCTACATAATTGAAAATAAACTTAACTGTTCTCGTGCTTGAAATTTCCCCAAGGAGATTAAAAAGTAACTTAAACAAAAGTGGCAATGCTGCCGCCTCTAATTCGCTCAGAGGGGATAATGTTACTTAATTGAAAATAAATTTAACTGTTCTGGTATTTGATAATTCTTCAAAGAGATTAATAAAATATTATCGTTACCGCCTTTGATTTGGTCAGAGAGACTTTACTACTACCCTAAGAATTAAAATTTTAAACTGGTGTTCGTCTATGAACCACTATTCAAGGAAATTACTACCCTCAATTGCACAGGGATTTAAATAATAATAATTCGGAATGTCGCGTTGGATTGGTGAAACAAAGGATCACCCACGGATGAGTGTTACTATGCAAGTAAGTGCGGTTTTCGTAGATGCATGCCCAAGTAGCATGTGTTCGGAAAAGCACTCGAGATATCCATA
Source organism: Trichopria drosophilae (assembly GCA_030407085.1). Classification (NCBI taxonomy): domain Eukaryota; kingdom Metazoa; phylum Arthropoda; class Insecta; order Hymenoptera; family Diapriidae; genus Trichopria; species Trichopria drosophilae. The sequence goes on along the minus strand of CM059584.1, from coordinate 66,580,911 downwards.
GGTTCCACTAAAGGGAAGATCGAATAAAGCGACAAAAAAGGAGAGTAGATTCGACTAGTCGGTACCGGATTGAATGGACGTTACGTCCACTTCGCGGTGTTCCTAGCATGATAGGATAGTGTAGAAATCCGGGTTACCGACACCTGTGCTGAATTGCTGAATTATTTTCCCTTATGTTCTGGTTATCGGCCAACGCTAACTATACCCATTGTGGAGGTGTGACGAGGTTTTTGTATCATTTATTTCGGAAGCTCTGGGCCCCAAAATTTTTGTCGTTTAATCGCCTCTTTTTCCTCGGCCAGATTCGGTTACGACTCGCATTACACGTCTGTGATAATTACGGCTACGGGCACCTATTCGGTGCGCGGGCGTGATTTCGTGAATCTTATTTCCATCCGCTGTGGAGGTATATCCTGTTTTTTTTGTATGTTTTTTACTTTTAAGGCTCTCGGCCTTTACGGGGTAATCCCCATTTTTGTTTCACGTTTTCTAAGTATAATATTGGTACGAATTATTCAATATATTCGTCGAATTTATGACTTTTTCAGTTTCGTTTCGTTTTTTCTTGTGCGCTATTGCCATTGAGTCATGGAGTTTGAATACTGAGTATTAGTTGGACTATGAAGTAGCCGTTCCTTGGCTGGGTCCTCGCGTGGCACCGCGCATAAAGTCTTGCTCGAGTTCGTCACGAGGCAGTGCGCAAAAGTTTATTTTAGGCACTTGTGACGAAAATAAATATCATGCAATTCGGTGCGAATTCTTTCGTTTTTTCTAATATATGTTAATTACACACAAGAAGTGTATAACAAATATTCAACTTAATTTCCATGATTTAAAACAAATTACCGTTATTTTCCCGCCCACCCACCACTAGTGTTGGGCGCGGACGAGTAACAAACGTTTGCCCGGGAGGAAAGACCTACCTGTGCATATAAAAACAGGTAGGGGGTAACTAGAAACCCCCCTGTCCGCGCTATTACGGTAATCTATCCGCCGATGGGGCGTCGATGGAATATTATCCCTCGGCGCTCCATCGGCTAGACGGGACGGTTGTCGGGCTCGCCCTCCTCCGTCCAACACGCCTTTAGCGTGTACACTACGATATAGTTAGTCGGCCGCGGTTGTTTGGGAAAATCCCTCGCTTCCGCGGCCGGCACGTCAGGATATTAAAATTTCGCAGAAGGGGGGGGGGGTAATTCCCCCTGCACGTTTCTTTAATATAAAATAGAATTAAGGACGCTGGGCGGTTTTGGGCTATATAACCCAACACCTACCAGCAACCCTCGTCAGCCGTGGAGGTTAACATTTCCGCGCATCCCCCGGTTCAAGATTAAAATATTTCGCCGGCAAAGGAGTTTTGCTATATTTTTACCGGTGCCGGCTTGTCAAAGTGCTTCTCGGCCAAACAAAACAAACATAGGGACAATCAAACAAAAAACAAAAGAAAAAAAAAACTCATTGTCCTCCTCGTGTTGGGGGCGGGTGCATATCCCCGCAAACTGTAGTCCGTGACCGTGCGCCAGTGCTTGTGGTGTTATACTGGCGCACGCCCGAGACATGCTCGACATAGATGTCCCGGGACCATAGAATGGTTTCACTAACCGTCAGCCGCCTCATCATCGCTGCGTATCTCCCATTGATTTTGAGTGCGACCGAACAATCTTTCATTGGCGGAGTCCCAAGAGCTGAGGGCACCGACGACGAAGGCGTCCACCGTGAGCTCGTAACCGCTTCTTCGGAGGTTCTCTGCCAGGGGCTCGTACTTGGCCAATTTCCGAGCCCTTGCTTCATCGAACGCGGTGTTACGATTCTCGAACGGAACGGTCACGTCGAACCCGGTGATACTCCTCCCTATCTCGTCACGGATGACGAAGTCGGGACGAAGGTTCGCTAATTCACCCTCGGCACTCTCTACGGGAATGTTTTTGCGCATGTCCCCAGGAAGATGGTGCGCGGCGGCTAGGCAATCCACAATGTTGTTGTGGCGCCTTTGGATCGCGTCCGCATGGGGGCCGCAGGGGCCGATCACATGCGGGAGAGATTCGAGGTCTGTCCCGCATGGCCTATAGCGCTTGTCAGCCTCGCCCCAACGCCTCGCTCCATTTAGGGGCAGGACATCGAGTCGAGCGCGATGCAGGAAACGCTATTCGGCGAAACGGGCATTTCTGCCGTCGCGCATGAAGTGGTTTGAGACTCCACATCGCGACGACACCTCGAAAACCTTGCCTTGCTCTTTTTTGGCTAAAAGGCTCTCTCGGTATCGACAAGCCACTGCCGCCCTCAGGCGGCCAATAACTTGCCACCGCGCGGCCGGCGGGATAATAACCCTACTACCTCGCATCCCACGGCATTCCAGGGCGAACTTTGCCCGATGCTCGCTCCACCGCCAGCAGAGGTCAAGATGTTTCGTTTGTCTCCTGGCGGCGGACCGGGCATCGCTCCACGTCGAGGCGAGACCACTCGACGGTCGCTTCAGCACACCCTCGGAGGAACCCGAGGGGTACTGGGCGACGATGTTATTATCTGGCTCCCGGCCGATCTTCCGCCGTACATCGTCCAGCAGCGAGTCCATGACGAGGCCCCTAACCGTCGGATCCGACGCCGACAGTAACTTGAGGGCGTGGGCGATGGTCAGTGCGTCCGCCATGTCCGCGAGCGGGAGTAGTCCCGCACCCCCTTGGTTGGGGGGCAGGAAACCCACCTCCGCACTCGCTCTAGCGGCGAATGACCATAAAACGGGCTCAAGGCTCCACGCAGCCCTTTTTGTAGAGGAGTATGGTGTTAGACTCCTTCCACGGCTCTGGCACGACTCCCAATTGCACGCAGGTGTTAAAATAGGCGGCCAGAAACTGACCTCCTCCGTCGGCCCCCCTCAGATCCCGGTAGGATAGGCCGTCTGGCCCCGGAGATGAATTGGTCATCTTCCGGAGCTTTTTGGCCACCTCGCCGTTCCCAAAGGGCGCCTCCAAAGCGTCGCAGCTGGTTTGCGATGGGGGTTCGAACTGCAGTAGCTGCAACCCGCATCCTTCGTCTCTAGGGCGATCCACTGTCGAGAAGTGGTTTTGGACCCTTGCCAGATCAATCGGGACCCGTTCCGGAGGCTGGCTGGAGGCCCTCAGCGACCGCGCCATGCTGGTGGCACTCCTAGCCCTCTTGCGTGTTAAAACAGCCGGAGAGCCCGTTATGCACCTTCTCCTTGGCGCGGCCGCCAGCACTGATCCAGTGCCTCCGGACATAGATGTTAACGTACCGGCCGTGGTACAGATGACAGCAGGTTTAGATATGTTCGTTGTTTTACGATATATAACTATATCGTTAGAATGATCAGCGTTTTTAACGATGACGAATCTTCATAACCTCATTCTTATGGAGAGCCGGAAAACGAGTAAAGCCGAAGAAATATCCAAAGCGGAAATTCAAACAATTGTAATATAAAAGATTACAATTCGGAATTAATACACTTTGAGAATAAATTAAGACGGCTCCTTGCAATGCCGCTACCCTGTTGCGATGCTCTTCTACAGACAAACAACTTTGAGACGAATGATAATTTTAACAGATAACAAAAATATATTTAACAAATATTAACCATACAAAACTTACTTAGCATTTATCAGACGGAGACGTTTGGCGCGATTATGCCGTTTTGTGTTCTTTTTTTGCAGCGTGATCTTGCTCGCACATCCTGCTCGGTGCAGTCTATTTCTATGATTATATCAGGTGGAATTGGTTTTTAACTAAAAATACTGATGTATAAAAAACAACACAAAAAAATAATTAACCTTGTAACGTTGTATTTTTCCTTTTTTTTAATTTCTCCTAAAAAAAATACAGGTAATACAAATAAACTGCACAAAAATTTTTATTATGGGAGGCGACCCAAAAATGTGGTTTCCGCTGGACTGGTATGATCGTTACTTTTCCACACTTCCTCGCTATCTTCCTCTCGAACTAAGTCAGCCACTCACGCTCACTTCCAGTTTCTAATTTCTCCCCATCCATTCACGAATTAAAAAAAAAACGATTTTCCAACTTTAACTCGCCACTCGCCACTTCCGGTCTAACAATCACTCATCTCAATCATCCAACAGACAACAAATATCACACGAATCTCCCGTGCCTCTTTCGCCACTTCCAGTCCGAATCATTAAATTTTTTTTTTGTCATCCGATTCTCATTCATTTAATTTTTCGGCTATGCCGCCTTACCTTTTCTTTCTTTTCCTCTTCCTGTATCTCTTTCTCGCGCTCTATCTCCCTGTCACTCTCCTTCTCGCTACTCTCCTATCTCTCTCTGTCTCTCTTCTCTCTCACTACCACTCTTCTTTTTTATCTGTCTACCTCTCTCGACCCTCACCTCACTCCACCCCACGACCACACAATTAAATTCCAACCGTCAACTTTTTCTACCGACGCGACTACTCTCTGTCTTCCTCCGACTCTCGCTATCACGACCGTACTAAATTTGAAAATCGCAATCGGTACTGACCGATGACGATTTTCCACCTCTCTCGCTACTTTCCTTTAAATTTTGAATAATAAATGGGTGCGTAATATAACGCGCTAGTGTGTGTAGCGCCTGTATACGTACACACACGCGTGGTCAGCTCGCCGATCGTCGCCTCTCCGTCGCACGATGGGAGACGCCGTCGCCGACACAACAAACCGGGGATCGATCGGGAGAGATCGAGCGTCCTTCTCTTACTACTACCCGGCCGGCGCAACTCGCATGCCTCTCACTCCCACTGCCGAGAGAGAACTTGCAGTTCTTACGACGCGTATTGTTTTCGCCCAAATATAATTAATATTCTCGCAATTTAATGATATTAATTAATATCGTGACTTTATCACAATCCCCTCCCCTAAACCGGAATATCCCTTGGATATTTCGTTTATTATTCATTTTAACGACTTTCCTCCCAATCCTCCTTTTTTGCCGGTTTACCGTTTGCTGAACTATACGTTCATGTTGTTGGTTTTGTTCTTCCGCAGAGGGTCTCACACCATTTGAATTCGCTATTCTCACCTCATCACTTGCTTCACTCGCTATCCCCTCTTCAACTTCTTCTGGCTCCAACAACTCCTCGCTAACTACCCCTGTTGATCGGCCGGGGAGGACGCGGGGTTCCTGCACCCTCCGGCCCTCGCGTTTTCCCACTGTTGTCGCAGTGGAGCGCATGTCGGGCAGGTTTGGAACGGATTCCCTTCTGTCCCGCATACCTGACACCGCTCCACCGTAGGGGGAGGACCTGACGCCCCCCTCCACGGAGTAGGGAATCCAGTCCCGCGGTTAGGACAATTTAATATTATGTGTCCAGTCTGCTGGCATCCGAAGCATTTTCGATTCGGGCACTGAGAGGCTCGATGCCCAGGTTGCTGGCATGTGAAGCATGGCCGCCTAGGATATGCCGCAGCTCTATGTCCCACCATCTGGCAATGGAAACAAGCCCCGACCATTGCAGAGTTCCCTAGCCCGTTCGAAAATTCCCGTGAATCCCTCAACGGCTGTCCCGCCCCGGGACCGTTAGACCAGGACCTCCAATTAGGTGTTGGCTCATAACTCGGGGGTTCAAGTTTTTGAGGGTATCGAACCAACGGTCCTACGGGCCTCGATACCGCTCTTGCATTATTTAGACCCGTGGTGGCCGGCTGGAACCGAGGGACATCCTTCCATTGCCCAGTAGTTCTCTGGCCTCGACCCGGGCCCACTTCCTCGGCCACCTGTACGTCAACAGTGTCTGGGGACGGGGGTCTGAGTTTTGGGGAACTTTCCCTTTTCCCCCTTTTCGGCTGGTTTTTCGGCGCCAGCATCCCTTGGGTCGACCGCGGTTCCGCAACTACCACACTCGCAATCTTCTTCACCTCCCGACCATCTTCCTCATCCAGAGCAGAGACTCGCATAGTGGACGTCGTACGCACGTAGGCACTACCAGGCAATCTAGTTTTATCCTTGGTAGGAGGTTCGCGGTATCGACGATCCATCTCTTCCAATTTCTCAAACCGCCCTCCCCATTTCTCCAAACTCGCAAAATCGATAATCTCTTTCTCGGCTAAATAGGCCCGATATTCAGGCGTGAGATTCCGGAAAACGATCCGCAATTGTTTGTCTATTGACGGGGGCCTTCGGAAGTAGCTCACGATGTGTCGGAAACAGGAGACGAATTGACCAATCGACTCCCTTTTTCCTTGAGTCCGATTTTCCACTGGTCTTCTAAATCCTCCTCATTTATTTCGCCAATGAAAAACTTCCGAAACGCCTTCGCGAAATCTCGCCACGTTCGGAAATCTAAATGAGCCGTCCGATACCACCTACTCGCCCCACGATACAAAATAGCCCGAATCGCTCGGAAAAGATCTCGGTCGTCAAATCCGGATTGTTCCCTACAATCCTCTAACCGAGAAAGAAACTCTTCCGCCGATTCCGTTTCTTCTCTAGCGAACTTCAATCTCCACTCTCGTAACGTTTTGGTACATCGCAACTCACGGCACACCTCTCTATTCTTACTTTGATGACGGACTACCCGCTCCCTAGCTTCATCCTCACTATCGCTAGAATATTCATAGTCCATCAACAGCCTCCTCCTTCGAACACTGCGTCGCGTTGACCCCCCACTACTCGCTACACTCCGTCGGTCTGATACTTCCTCATGATCCCGATAATAGTCATGGTTGTCCTCTTTACCATAATACCTATTTGTATTGTTTTCTCGCTCCGGTACTACTTCTCGGAACCGTGGAACCGGTCTATTACCCCTTCTCCCTCTCTCGCAATCACGTGGAGCATCTAGTCTCCGATCTCTGCCCCTTGGATAAATTTCATTCTTTTCCCAGGAGATTGACCGTCTTTCTTGTTGTATTCTACCAAGTTGATTGGTCTCTATTCCTAATTTCGAATTCGCGAAATACGCCGATTTTCTGGGTGGAACAGAAATATCTGAATTTATGTATTGAAGTGGCGGACCTCCTGGGAGCCCTTGTTCTGGACAATTCCGACCCCACCAAAACGCGCTAGACTGCACCTCGCTACTCATGCGGGACCGCGCGCCACCTGTGATTCCACCCGAAGTATGGCTGGTGGTAGTAACCAACATAGTTATCGCTACGGTGGTAGTAGGGATAGTGACGGCCACCGTACTAACCGCTACGTTGGGCTCATTGGACCGCAAACCATCCCCCATCAACGTCTTATAACCGAATTCGGTACCACCCGCCGCTTCACCCAGACTCTCCCGATCTTCTTCTTCCCTCTCCAACACCTCTTGAACCTTTTTGGGCCTACCTCGGGGTTTTCGTTGATACCGTTGTAACGATTCTTCCTCTGATTCGTCGATCAGATGTGAAATCGCTGTAGCCGGTATCTCATCCCCCTCTCATCCCAATCGGGGTACCATGGGACATCCAGGGAGTCGTCAAAAATCCGTAACTCCACTCGCAACAACCGATCTCGCAAAATTTTCTCGGGTCCTTTTCTACTAAGGCGGTGCCTCTCTAACTGTTCCTCCACCCCCGAAAGATTTAATTTATTTATTGTATTTTTAATTAACCTCACATCTCTCGACTCCCGCCCCAGCGCCCTCATTCGTGCTGAGTGCTCACTCACCTCAGTCGCCGTTTTGTTTACTCCCACTCCTTCCTTTTCCACGACACAATTTGAATTACTCTGACCTCTATCAACCACACGCGATTCTACTGACTGTACCCCCTTTCCTTTTGAAATTTCGAATTTACTTTTATTTTCTCCCACTTTACTTTCCTCCCACTTTACTTTCCTCCCACTTTACTTTCCCCCCACTTTACTTTCCCCCTCTTACTCGCTAGCTGTGAAGTAAAATTTATTAATCATACATGAATGTTATTAAATACATTTTATATTGACATATATAACATAAACTTATAATACATACATTTATCAATATAACAAAATTTTTTTTTTTTTTTTTAATATTATCTATTATCACAAGGAATTATTATCACCCACTCGTTCTACTCGCTTCTCGCTACACACTTTATTAAAAAAAATAATTAATTATCAATTAAAACAAATATAAAGTACTAATTAATTAATTAATAAATAGAAAATTAAATAATTATAAATAATAATAATGAATTATTTATAAAAATTAATAATAATAAAAAAAAAAATAATTAAAAAAATAATAATTAATTATATAAATTAATATTAAAAAAAATTTTAAATAATTAAAAAAAAATTAAATAATTATAAAAGAAATAATTATTTAATTATAAAAATTAATAAATAAATATTATTAATTATTTAATTTTCAAATCACGACCAGTCACTAGCCGGGTCCTGTCACGGTCGCCATTTTGTAACGCTGTATTTTTCCTTTATTTAATTTCTCCTAAAAAAATTACAGGTACATACAAATAAACTGCACAACAGTTTTTATTATGGGACGCGACCCAAAAAATGTGGTTTCCGTTGGACTGGTATGATCGTTACTTTTCCACACTTCCTCGCTATCTTCCTCGCGACCTAAGTCAGCCACTCACGCTCACTTCCAGTTTCTAATTTCTCCCCAACCATTCACGAATTGAAAAAAAAACGATTTTCCAACTTTAACTCGCCACTCGCCACTTCCGGTCTAACAATCACTCATCTCAATCATCTAACAGACAACAAATATCACACGAATCTCCCGTGCCTCTTTCGCCACTTCCGGTCCGAATCATTAAATTTTTTGTTGTCATCCGATTCTCATTCATTTAATTTTTCGGCTATGCCGCCTTACCTTTTCTTTCTTTTCCTCTTCCTGTATCTCTTTCTCTCGGTCTATCTCCCTGTCACTCTCCTTCTCGCTACTCTCCTATCTCTCTCTGTCTCTCTTCTCTCTCACTACCACTCTTCTTTTTTATCTGTCTACCTCTCTCGCACCCTCACCTCACTCCACCCCACGACCACACAATTAAATTCCAACCGTCAACTTTTTCTACCGACGCGACTTCTCTCTGTCTTCCTCTGACTCTCGCTATCACGACCGTACTAAATTTGAAAATCGCAATCGGTACTGACCGAAGATGATTTTCCACCTCTCTCGCTACTTTCCTTTAAATTTTGAATATTAAATGGGTGCGTAATATAACGCGCTAGTGTGTGTAGCGCCTGTATACGTACACACACGCGTGGTCAGCTCGCCGATCGTCGCCTCTCCGTCGCACGATGGGAGACGCCGTCGCCGACACAACAAACCGGCGATCGACGGGAGAGATCGAGCGTCCTTCTCTTACTACTACCCGGCGCAACTCGCATGCCTCTCACTCCCACTGCCGAGAGAGAACTTGCAGTACGACGCGTATTGTTTTCGCCCAAATATAATTAATATTCTCGCAATTTAATGATATTAATTAATATCGTGACTTTGTCACAACCTATACGCAAAACACTGACTCTAATCAAGCCTTGCCCAGCAGGCGGCTTAAGCTATAAAAACGTGGAAGTAGCGAGCCAGCCAGCAGGGGGCAACAGAACGCAGAACATGAGAAACCGGTTGCCTACCACACGGGTGGCAATTACCGATTGTAGCAGACCTCCTTCGATTTCTGTAATCCTGTAACAGCGCCTAACAGGCGGTACGTAAAATGTGCTGTAGAAATCGATTGAGATGAAGAGACTGCACTCAACTGGACTTGAGATGATGCGTCGAAAGCTGTGAATAGAAAAAAATATAGAAAGTAGTCCTGATAAGGACTGAAAAGGAATGAATAAGTCAGTCCTCAGTTGGATCCTAGAAGATACTTCAATTCCAGCTCCAGAAGATGCTGCGGACGAGAAGAGACTTATTTGAGGATGCTGCAGCAGAAACTATGGAATCCTTGTGAGATTTCTCAAGCCAAAACAATATTGTCCTATGGTACATAGCCTAGTTCTTTCGACTAATTCGTGGCCAGGAAAGTGTCGACGAATAAATTATTGACTTGTATAGCAATCGAAAAGAACATCAGAGTGTCTATGCCATTGGAAAGGTCGCTTATTTATACCCTGTACTATCCGTATTGTACTGTATTTTGGGCCTATTTGATTGGCCAAAAGTTCGAAAGAGGAGTTAACATGCCTCATACCTTAATTTACTAAAAAAAAAAGAAATTCGACGTTTTCAGCTTAAAAATTCTTATCTCTTCGTATTAGAAGGATAAAACTTTATGGGATTAAGACAATTAATTTTTAACAATAAAAAATGTTTTGTTATATTACAGCTGAGATCTCCTAATATATCAATTTTTATGATATATCCTACATAAAATAGGATAGATTCTATAAAAATTCCTCGTACCAAAAAATGCATTGTTTCTCGTGCCTATTTTTTAGTTTTGGGCTTATATTGCTCTCGAATAAATTTTACGATGTCCCATAGCATAATTATGGTGTGCCGGTTGCACTCAATGGAACTTAGTACTTATCTCGCCGATCCCGCTAAAAAATATCAAATTAATTTCTTAAATGCTCTCGTAACGAAAAAATTAATTTGAAACATTTAAATAATCGGATTCTCCTTATTTCCGGGAAATACTCGGAAGGACATTTAAATATTTATATTTCTGTTTCAAATTTAAATTATTAAATGTGTAATATTTCTGCCACTTTAATTCACTATGTTTCCCGGGTACTAGTGGATTATAATAATTCGGGATTGAATATGATTGCGAGTGATAAATTCCTGCCACTTTTATTACTTATATTTTCCCGATATAATAATAGTTCTCGGCTTTCGTGCATATTTTTTAAAGGGACAGTATCCGCCACACAGGGATGGGTCTGCCACATGTCGTGGTCGTCGTCGTTGCGGTCGTGAAGGTGGCCGAGGTGCAGGATAATACCAACGTGGGTGGCTTCAGGATTGTAGGGGGCCTCCCACGTGGCGCGGTGGCGGTACTGGCAGTCCCGGGTGGGGCCGAGACTGCCCGCACTGTCCCCGTACGTGGCGTGGTGGCGGTACTGGCAACCCCGGGCGAGACCGAAGTTGCCCGCACCATCCCCGCGCCACATCCCGTTGACTGGCTGCGCGTGACCCGCAGCTCCCCCCTGGAGACCTCCGCAAAGGTGGTAGTTAGGGTCACCAGTCCCCCTAGCCTCCGGAGTAGGTCGCTCGAGGGGGCACGCTGCCTGCCCTCCTATCCTGCATACGGGTGACTGGATTGTCACCGGTTGAGGTGGAGGGACTTCTATGCAGCGTGGTCGACGTGCGTCTAGCTGTCGATCCAGAACAGCGCGTTGGTACTACGCTGTCTGCCCCCTCTGCCGGATGCCAGGTTGGGGGAACCCTGGCGAGCGCTTCTTCGCTGCCGACTCAGGTACGCCTCAATATTGACCGATTGCCTAATACCGGGCGTGCTGACGGGGTGGGCCGGGGTCGCAGTACATTGCTGCGGCACACTGTCACCACCCGGCACGAGGTTTCGCAATCCGGGGTTTTCGTGCAGGTCCGTGAAGTGCCTCCTCATCCTCTTCATGTCACCGAGGGTAAGGCCGCACTCCACGCGCCTAAAAACTTTCGCATACCCCGGATGCCTGATCCGTAGATGCTTACTCAGCTCCTCGTGCCTGACATATATGCTACGACCCCTGCACCATGAGTGTATGGTGTCCGGCCGTCGTGGCAAAGTGGACATGTAACATGAGAGGGAAGGGGGGAGTCTACTATTACTTCCCAACTGGCCCCCCCCCCCCCAGTGTACCGCAGATGCCGGAGAAGGGGAAGAGAGAAGATGGGAGACGCAGTAAAATAAAATAAATAATTCGGAAAAATATGTAAAGTAAGTAGGGAATAAAATAATTAATTAAGGAAAATAAATAAAATAATTAGGATGAGAAAACAGGGGGTTGAAGACAAGGGGTAAATAAATAAGCAGACAAAGAAATAAATAAAAAATAAATAAATTATAAAAACAATACTATAAAAACAAAATAGTATAGAAAAATAATTAGGGAAGATAAATAATTCGGGAATAATTAGAATATAGGGATAATAGTAAAATAATTAGGGAAAAAAATAATATAGGTAGGGCAAATAAATAGAATAATTAGGGTGAAAACAATATATTGGAGAAAAAAGGGGGTTGAAGACTGGGGGGGGGGGGGGGAATTTCCATGATTTAAAACAAACACTACACTTACTTAATAGCAAGTATAGTCAAAGTTCTTTTACATACATTACTGCATATTTTGTGGTGGTTAACTGGCTTTATACGTCAACGAAAAATATTGTTCGTACCTTTAATATACAGATCTAATGCAAAAGTTCTAGCTTTGGTAAAACAATTTGTCATATAAAAGAAATTAATTTATGAAAAAATAAAATTAACTACTCAGCTACAAGTCTTTCTGTAGACGGTATTTTCTTGTGATTTGGTGCATAAGGCTTTTCCAGGTTGCTTATTACCAATCTGGTGTCAGATTTTAAAAATTCAAAATGGCGGATGCAATATGGCTGATCACAAATGTTAAAAAGTATAGTTTTGTATAATATTTGGTATACAGGGGTTTTCGAGGTTGCTGATGAGATTGGATAACGAAACCGCCGATAGTCTTGCTAAGTCCGCCGTATCAGAGGTAGCAACCTGTTCTCAACTGGTTCCTTATGCTGATCTCGAAGAGGGTTTTAAGATGTTTCTTAATGCTAACAACACTTTAACACATCAGGGTACCATTAAGGGTCGTCAATACTTTGAAGCATTCTTCGACGACTGTAAATATCCATGGTATCGAGGTCTCAATATCCCCAGAGCCTGCATAGTCACTATTTAATGAAACTTTCTGTACTTGAGAGAAGGGTTATTGGAATTTTGGTTTTGAGCAATAGTACCAAATAAAATTTACACAGTTCGAAAAAAGATTTCCACCATGTAATAAATTATTTATTTCGATTGAAATAATCTTCTTACATACGATGGAGTGTTTGTGATACAGGGGAATTTTTATTATGTAGTTGTTCGAAATTTCATGGTGTCTTAAGAAGAATGTAATAGTTTCAAAGAAATAATTCATCTCCGGAATCAAAAGTTTATTCCGTTTGTAACTTTCTACTTCCTCGTAATTCACTATCATTAGTTCTCCTGAAGTATTTTTTCCATTTGATTAGTGTGTAAGGTATTGACTCAAATCAAGTTTTATACATGGCCATATTAAAACGTTGAGTAGATTTATTGGGCAATGAATAACATTAAGTGAAAAGATGTATTTTATAAGAAACCACATTTACAAATTTATTGAATAATTTTGTTAACTTGATTCTTCAACCTCGATTAAAATGAAATGTATCCTTTAAATTAGCGATTACAAATCGTTTCATATAATTTTCGCACCTGCAAAATATTCCTTTTATATGTATTGTAATTATAATACAATTAATTGATTTTTATAAAACATTTCATAGTTAATTAAAACACAAGGTATCATCAATCACGAGCTGAGCAGCTTATTTTGGTACCTCAACTCTTATAAGCAGAACAATTTTCTTGTGAGTTTTACGATTATAAATGGTTATTGCAAGAATACAGGGATTATAAATATTATTGCTACAAAATTTCGGCTACAATCTTTTCTCAACTAGGTCATTAGGTTCTTTATCCTTTCCAGTTTCAAATTTGACCGATAATCTTGTACTTTACAATCCCGTATAATGAGAATTTATGTTCGTGACTTGGGCGTAAACACCTTTTGCATCCTCAAGCGATCCCAATCCACGGGGATCGGTTGCGGCTGTAAAGTCGTTTTTACGCCCTAGTCACGTAAATAGCGTTTTTTCAGTGAATAGTAAATAGAAATATCTCCTGCACAGGCAAAAATAGGACGTAACATTACGTCTAAAATTCAACATCGTGTACGGCTTAATTCTAGTCCAAAATAAGCGAATTTTGTTAAATTTAGTGATGTAACGTCTTTTCATTAATTTCTAATTTTGACAGAAAAGTGTTACCCTCCGTCGTCTGACCTTGGGAAAGGGCAGAGGACGTGATAATAAAATTAATAATTAATTAGGGAATACGCGAAATCAGCAACTCAGCTATATCGGACAGAAGGTCCGACCCGCGGAGGTGGCGTGGGTTAATATTTCCAATAACGTAAGAGAGAGAAAGAGAATCGAAACACTCGCGGAAAAATGGAGCGAAAGCCGGTGTGCAAAATAACCGGGGCGCTCCTCCAAAATATTACGGTCAACCGTTAAACAAGGTTTAGGTAAAAGAATTCTTCGAATGAAGCCTGGAAGTTTATTTATTTAATTTTATTATTCTTTCTTACAAACTTCCAAGATTACCAACGAGAAAACGTAAGGAAACAATTTGCGTGAATAACGTACTTACGGGGGCGCACACACTTCGCTGACGTTTCGCAAAACAGGAATTCGTACGATGACGAGCAGGAATTACGCCCAATAATTTCCAAAATATGAATTCAGTAATGCAGCACTTATGATCACCGATCGAATCACAAAATATATTTTACTTTTATATAACGCGGACAATATAATCACGGTATATCGCACGCGCGGAAGTCGGGACGAATCTGCCCAATTTTTCACGTGTATTGCCGTTCCGCGACACGTGCCGCCCCCTTCTTTCTCCTTCGTTTCCCTCACCCACTAGGATAGGAAGTCTAGCGCGAATTCAAATATTTAAATAATTAAGAAACCAACGATTGAGCCTGTTCACTCGCTTCTTGACGTAACTCGTCCAAATTCTTCATTCTGGCATTCCATTGTAATACAGCCTTCTCTTGGCGAGAATTTTCTCCCTCACGTTCTTGTACTCGTCGACATAGAAACGGAGGTTTCGGCTGTCTACCAAAGTTTAATAAAGCTGGACTAACTCCGGTAGACTTCTGTATAGCCGTATTAACGACAAAGGCGAACTCATTAATATGTTCGTCCCACTCTCGATGGCTTTCTTCTATAAAAGCTATCACCATCGTTTTAATGGTACGAATTGTCCGCTCTACCGGATTCGCCTGAAGATGATATACCGGATTTAGCGAGAACTCAATACCACGTTCTTCTAAAAAGGTTTTAACCTCCTTATTCTAGAATTCAGGACCATTATCTGAATGAAATATCTCTGGGGTCCCAAAACGTAACAAGACTCGTTCGGTGAAAGCCTTAATAACCGCGTTTCCGGTAGGTTTTTTTTATAGGGACACACTCTATCCATCGTGTAAAGATGTCTTGTAGGACGATGAGATGTATATATCCGTGTTTACTCCGGGGAAAAGGACCCATAAGATCACTAGAGACGAATTTCCAAGGTTCAGTCACGATTCTTTTTCCCATTAAACCACTAGGAGCGAAAAATGGAATCTTACATTGTTGACAAATACTACATCCACGAACATATCTTGTTATGTCCTTTCGGAGAGTAGGCCAATAATAGTATCGAGAAATTCGATCTATTGTTTTCTTTCGACCTAAATGACCTGCGGTGGGCATATCGTGATTTTCTTGAAGAATCTCCTGACGCATTTCTTTAAATACAACCATTTTCCACGCATCATCGTCTCCAATCATATCTTCCAATCGTTCATCCGGCCGATACACATAGAGTTGGCCATCCTTAACTTTCCAAAAAGGATATTTAAGTGGTTCTTCCTGCACTACCTTCAGTTTTTCCAGGTACCATTTATCTGAAGTATCAGGAACCACTTCGATGGCATTCACGTCCGGTTCTTCATCCATGTCATACATGCGTGACAACGCATCCGGTACGTGGTGCAATGCTCCTTTTCGGTGTTCGACCTTATAGTCGTATCCTTGGAGTTCTAGGGCCCAACGAGCCAATCGACCGACTGGATTACGAAGGTTACATAACCATTGTAAACTGCTATGGTCGGTTATGACCTTAAAATGGTAACCTTCGATATAGGCCCTAAATTTCCGTATAGCCCAGATCACAGCCAAGCATTCGCGTTCCGAAGCCGAATAATTTCGTTCAGCCGCATTCATAGTACGACTCGCGAATGCTAGTACTCTGTCCTCACCATCGATGAAGAATTGGCGCAGATGCCAACAAGGATTTCATTTGCCCGAAAGCTTCCTCCTGTTTTTGCGTCCAAATATAACGCTGACTTTTTCTTGTTAGTTGCGTCAAGGGCTCCGCAATCATTGCAAATTCGGGCATAAACTTTCTATATCAGGACGCCATTCCAAGAAATCGTCGAAGTTGACGAAGGTTTTTCGGCGCCGGGTAATCCACAATAGGCTGGATCTTTTCGGGATCAGGACGAAATCCTTCACCATTAACCAATACACCGAGATATCGGACTTCTTCCCGACAAAATATACTTTTCTCCCGGTTAATACTAAGTCCAGCTTCCATAATTCTTCTCAATACAAATTCTAGCCACTGCAAGTGCTCTTGGAACGTTTCTGTAACGATAATAATATCGTCCAAGTAAGCGAAAGCATGTGGTTCCAATTCTGGACCTATTAATTGGTCGAGAAGTCTCTGGAATGTGGCACGGGCTCCAGATAAGCCGAATGGCATCCTCCGATACTGGAAGAGTCCCCGACCGGGAACTGTAAAAGCAGTAAGAGGCTTTGACTCTTCTTCCATTTCTATTTGGTGGTATGCACTGCCTAAATCCAGAGTCGAAATATACTTAGCCCGTTGCAATTTCCGAATTATGGAGTCCATATACGGTAATGGATAAGCATCATTTTTGGATAACGCGTTGACCTTCCTATAATCTACACAGAAGCGCCATTTCCCATTGGATTTTTTCACCAGTACTACTGGACTTGACCATGCACTCGACGATCGTTCGATGATGCCTTCGTCCAACATATTCTGTACTTGAGCATGCATTTCTTCCTCCAACTTTTGAGAAATGGGGTAGTACCGTTGCTTCATTGGCCGGCTAACAGCTTCTAAAATAATTTCGTGTTTGATCAGTGACGTACACCCAATATGACCTAAGTCTTCTGAGAAAAGATTTTTACCAAACCGGGTGACGATTGAAGTGTATTAGGACTTACGTCGATAGATGCCACTTCAACCTCAATACCTCCCTTTCGGCCTTCAATGAATAATAAATTCTCCCTAGGGCGGAGAACTGCATTGAATGCTCTAAGGAAGTCAGCACCTAAAATGCATGTCGGTTTAAGATTGTGCATAATTAACGCCAAAATCTCTCTCTCAACTCCGGCTACCTGAAATGGTAGTTGGACTTGACCGGATATTGTTGAAGTTCGTCCATCAGCTACTTGAGCTACCAATCCTTCATACGCGGTTACTGGCCGACCGCATGCTGCAGCTATTAAATATCCAACTGGACCAATAATTGTTCTAGCCGCACCGGATCAAATAAAGCTCGTAGATGGTATTCTCCAATATCTGTAGTGATCCACCACCTTGAAAAATCCTCACTAGCCGTAGAATTTATATCCGCCAAACTGGGATCAATTTTTCCCAGACTGTCGACAGATCGAACTGTTTTCTTGGAGGTCTTCTTCTTCGGAACAGAAGCCTCCCTTACTGTTCCTTCTTCCCGTTTCCCGAACAGTTAGGGCAATTATACTTTGTGAACCCTGGTTTATTACACCCGTAACATCTTAATTTTGGATTATAATTCCATGCGGGTGATTGGGTCTTTTCCGTATTCTTCGTCGGACTTTGTACCTTTTGTCGGTTCCGATTGGATAAAACTGAACTACTTCTTCCTGGATATGTTATCGGGGGTTCCTTCGAGATCCACTTTGTAGAAGATTGTTTTTCCCTGAGCTCGTTCATTTGTTGTTCGAAGCTGTTCATCTTCTTAAGCAATTGCTCCAACATCTTCTTAGTAATCGCACAATCTTCAGCGTTGTCTCGGGATTGCGGTACAAATATGGCTTCTACTTCCGGTTTCTTCGGTATCTCCATGGCAGCTACTTTCGGATTCTCTTTCCTTCCTCTATCCGATTTTCCGCGGTAAGCAACTTCCGGAAGAAGTGCCATTTCTGGATCTGGAGGTGGTTTGTACAATTTCAGACAGCGTTGTACTCGCTCGACTTCCATCGCCCTTTGGAATAACTCAGCGCCATCTGGATTTCCGGCCTTAAATTTTGGTGTGGCCTATCCAGCTGTCTCTCCATAGAGGGTACGGGCATACACCTATTGAGAATCGTGCGCAAACACATAATAAAATCTCGGACCGGTTCCTCCGGACCTTGTGTGCGCGCCTGGGCTTCCAATCGTTGAAAGAAGTTCCGATCAATTCCATAATACTGACGGGCAGCTCGACGAAAATCATCCCGCCATTCTTGATGCACCAATCGATACCATTGTAAGGCTACTCCATTTAATAAATTTGGGAGAGCCGTTAAAACTTGGTGACTGGTTAAACCCGCCAATTGTTGCTTTTCTTCGATTCGGGTCAAGAACTCTTCTATGCTCAGTCCCGAGTCTCCAGAAAACTGAATTCCCCATTTCCGGACAACTTCACCGAGATCTGGTGTTTTTACAGGCATATTAATTGTCCTGTTAACCTGATCTCTTATCTGGTTCAACTCCTCCAGGATGGTCTGATAATCCTGTTCTCCCCCCTCCATAGGAACATCATGGGGGGTTGTGCTTCTGGAGTTATTTTCCGATGGGTAATTTACACCAAAAGTGTCTTGAAAAGTGACTCTTTGTCCATTTAATCCTCGGCGTTTTTCATCCAATCGGGTGCTACTTGCTATTCTGTTCGGTGTTTTATCCTGTCCTCTATTTTGGATAACCGCTTCTGCATAATCCAAAATATTCCCTACCTCTACGGGAATTTGTACTATTGTACCATTTTGTAGGGTATAAGGCCTCATATTTACTACCTCCATAGGTCTTCTTTCTTCTGGTACCCCTTGTTCTTGATGCACCTGAGCCTCAATTACATTTTGCCCTACACCATCTAATTCGCGTTCGCGGAATGATCCTAACAAATTATCTCGATAATCTTTTATTTGCGTTTGGTCTATTTCTCTATCGCTTATAATAAAATCAGCTGCTGTATAGTTCCCATTAAGACGATTCCTAAGACGATTTATACGCGTTAACA
Source organism: Trichopria drosophilae (assembly GCA_030407085.1). Taxonomy (NCBI): domain Eukaryota; kingdom Metazoa; phylum Arthropoda; class Insecta; order Hymenoptera; family Diapriidae; genus Trichopria; species Trichopria drosophilae. Next base: position 66,561,891 of record CM059584.1, on the reverse strand, counting down.
CGCATCCGGATACGTCTAATTCTAATTCGTCTAACGCGTCGTCTATTTGATTTTCGGATAGACCAAACAGCCAGTTATCGATATTTGGATTAGGCCTACTTACATTATTTGGATTCATTTTGGAGAAAAATTGTTTTATCCACCTATTTATTATATAGATTATTGGGATCATCCAATTCCACAATGAAATATTTGAATTAAGTAAATAATTTAAAATGATTTATAATTTGTCCTCAAATTTTGGAAATAGGACTTAATCCACTAAATATTATTCCTAGTAACTTTCAATATAACGCAGCCTATGAGGAGAACAGAAATATTATTGTTATTAACTTAATTTTTCAAAATGTCGATAAATAACATTAATCGTGGACTATACTGGACTTCCACAAAACATTCATGACTAGAACCTGACTAGATTTATATAAAAAATAAATAAATAAATGAATAAAATCTTGTCAATAAAACAGAAAGTCAGTCAATCAATTTAATAAATTACGACGACGATAAACATGAACTTTTCTCGTATTTTGTCATAAATCTAAAAGCATCCAATAAAATAAAATTCTGTATAGGGGAATAGTCGTTAAAAATTTTAAAATTATTTACATAAGTAATAATAAATTAATATTTCACACATTACAAGATTCTACTATCTACATATAAATTCCAACTGACAGTCATGCAATCTTGTATAAGGAAATCGTCCGTCACATAAATAGATAAACGATAATAACTTAATCAGTCACTAAATTAAGATTCCTCGATTAATAAATTAAAATTAATAAAGTAAAGTATTAAATAAGTTAAGGCATCACACATCGACATTACAGGACATACACCATTTATCGACATTTTAATCTTAAAATTTTTATTAATTTCTAATCCAATTTAAATCACTTAATTAAAATCACTAACGAAATTTCGTACTTATTTAATTTAAAATATTTCATTCCGTTTTCTTCTTTTGTCTTCTTATTTCAAAATTAAAACATATTTTTATTTTTTGCTATGGAAGTTCCGCGAACGATTTGTTATTGTTTACATCACACGCAACAATCGACAATTTCGAACGCACAAACACGACACAGTAATATATCTATATGCTATAATTTCTTGGATATTTGATTTCTGAAACCGATATCATATGTAAATAAAATTTTGAAAATATTCCTCTTATTAAAATAATCAAGAATTTTACTTGGGAATTTTCCATCAATACCATGCGGACAAAAATGCATAAATTACTATAATCAGATTGTCATAATAATACAATATATATTGTGGTTTTATTAAATAATTTTTAATTCTATTCGGAATTAGAAATAACGTTCAAAATTCAAATATCCTATATAAATTTTATTTTCATGAAATATTTAAATTTTCCAATTTTCTTTCTCTTTCTTTTCAAATAATATAAAATTAATCGTTTTAGGGATTAATTTCCTTTAATTAAGAACATTCTCGATCATATTTCGGTTTCATATTTTAAACCAGCGTGGTTGGTTACCATTTGTAATGCCAATCTCTTGAATTTAAAGTTAAGATATTTTTCACCACGTTTAAGGACGCCATTTGTAACGTCTTTTCATTAATTTCTAATTATGACAGAACAGTGTTACCCTCCGTCGCCTGACCTCGGGAAAGGGCAGAGGACGTGATAATAAAATTAATAATTAATTAGGGAATACGCCAAATCAGCAACTCAGCTATGTCGGACAGACGGTCCGACCCGCGGAGGCGGCGTGGGTTAATATTCCCAATAACGTAAGAGAGAGAAACAGAATCGAAACACTCGCGGAAAAATGGAGCGAAAGCCGGTGTGCAAAATAACCGGGGCGCTCCACCAAAATATTACGGTCGACCGTTAAACAAGGGTTAGGTAAAAGAATTCTTCGAATGAAGCCTGGAAGTTTATTTATTTAATTTTATTATTCTTTCTTACAATCTTCCAAGATTACCAACGAGAAAACGTAAGGAAACAATTTGCCTGAATAACGTACTTACGGGGGCGCACAAACTTCGCTGACGTTTCGCAAAACAGGAATTCGTCCGATGACGAGCAGGAATTACGCCAAATAATTTTCAAAATATGAATTCAGTAATGCAGCACTTATGATCACCGATCGAATCACAAAATATATTTTACTTTTATATAACGTGGACAATATAATCACGGTATATCGCACGCGCGGAAGTCGGGACGAATCTGCCCAATTTTTCACGTGTATTGCCGTTCCGCGACACGTGTCGCCCCCTTCTTTCCCCTTCGTTTCCCTCACCCACTAGGATAGGAAGTCTAGCGCGAATTCAAATATTTAAATAATTAAGAAACCAACGATTCGCGCTACAGTGAATGTATAGGCTAAAGTCTTGTTATCAGACGATATTTTGGTTTGAAATAAAATTTGTTCAACTTATATGCTATTAGCTCGATGAATCGTATTTTAAGCCAAAATATAATTTAAAAGTCAGTTTTCATGTCTGAAAGTAAGACTTAAACTAAAATATTGGCTTAAATTCGCCCTCTCTTGACTGTGAATGGCAGATGTAACAATTTATGATTTTTTTTTATTGTATATTTACATGCTAGGCAAATAGGATAGCAGCTCGTTACAATCGGTTAGAAAGCTCACTTTGAATTCATTTAGGTAGAAAAATCATATTCCACCCTTTGGGAGGAAAAACAGACAAACTCGCCTTAGGCTCGGGTGGTAATCTTGCACTTTTGAGAGGACTGGTCTATGTTTCCTCCCACGCTGAGAAATATTGTTTTATGAAAAAAAAAAAACGCAATTCAAAATGTCGACCCTGAACCCGAATACATGCATTAATAGGTTTTAAAATATTTTGTTTCACGGCCAATATTCTCAACGTTCTTTAAGAAGTAACCAGCGGCTTCGACCCTGCGTTTTTGGCCAATTTCAATTTTCCGTGTCTAAGCTGTGTCCCACAAAACATGACGACTTTATGATCGACTATTTTTTCTTCTAAATATATTTTTTGTTACTCAATAAATATTTTTAAATAGTATAATTTTTAATACTTCCACCCCCACCGCAGGTCATCCGAAAAATGGTTCCAAACACTAATCCAGATAGTAGAGCATTTGCCTATGATTAAATACCATCAGCAAACGAACTGTGTGCTTATTTGCAGGAAATGCGCAGATTAAAAGCTGCTTCTATTTAACACGAGTTTCCTGGTTTTTTTTTTAATTCGAATAAAAAATTTAATATCCAAAAATTGTGTTTTCCTTGGCTTTTTCCCTTATAACCTTGTAATTGTTACAGCAATCTAAATGGAATAGAATATATATATATATATCTCTCTCGAAGTTATTTCCATCCATATATATACCGATATACCACCGGTTGCTCGGATTTCTCAATAAAATTGGTCAAGATGTTAGTGAACCGTTTGTATAACGTATTGCGACACATTCTATGGTTTCTCGGATCAGACAAGTCTCCCGACTATGGGATTAATGTGGTACGGCCCTCCACCAGCCAGTGCGGAATGGGTTCGTCTCCATTTATATAAGATGTGAATATTCGGGCTGGTGTTGATGTACAGCAGTGAACTTCTTCCGCCAATAGTTGTTAATTCCATCCCATCCCCACGAGGAGAAATTCCTCGCTCTTTTGATGGCATTATTCACCTCTAATGCATTGAAGGGTGGGCAATCTTCACTTTGTTGTGTGAGTTCGTCACACAACTCGGTAAAGATTTCAATACCTGGAGTGTCTGCATTAAGCCTGCATGTTTTCTCGTAGATGCTCCCCCAGAATTCCTCAACTGAGGCATCAACGTAAACTCGCGTGAGACTGCGATACGATGTTGAAGAGGTTGGACGGATTCGACCAAAATGTTGCATTTTGTCGAATTCTATCCTCCCGTCTTTGCAGCCTCTTTTTGGCATTCGCCAAAACCCGAATTTTATCCGCCAAACGTTGCTTGATGTTGAGCAACTTCAGCTTGTTCAGTGTGTGATAGTACGTTCGCAGTTGTTGCGCGAACTTCTTGACTTTAGTCGTAAATAAACGGCCAGATGTTAAATAGTCGATCACACAGTGAATTCGGGAAGCCAGTTTCCGTATCAGTCGAATTTTGCCGTTCAATTGAGACATGCGTTTTGTAATCTGTCGACTCCCCGATATCTGTGTCAGATTTCGCGGAATCTCCAGATCACAAATCATCGTAAATGGCACAACTGACTTGTCACAGGTCGCAGTCATCCGGAAGAGCATCCAGAAGTAAGCTATTTGCTATATTTCTCGTTGTTTAGGCAAAATTATTTATTTATTTATTTATTTTTTTTTGACGGAGGGGGGAAATGCATTAGGCACCATAGGGGGTTGAAGATGTTGTGTAACCCCCCGTGTGTCGGACTCCCTCACCTTTGATGTTAACGGCAAGGTTTACCGACTAAAACCCTAACCTCCCTTGGCCATCCAGATTCCACGTGTGCAGTCTGCAGCAGAAAAGTGGCTCCGATATCCATCTCCTCCGCTGCAGACTGCACCGGCCATTTCGTTTGCAACTGTAACCACTCCCTCTACCATTGGGTAAGTGGTTACAGGATCTCGTGTGATCTCAGTAGACGGAGAGATCCCAGTAGCACTGCTTTCTGCATTCGGCCTGCGATGGAATTTGCATGTTCTCGACAGTCCGGAATGCTTTTGATGTTTTGGAGGAAAGTTGGTCTCGTTCCTCCCAGCACTCCAATTATCAGCACGACGAGCTTGATTTTGAATCCTTGATACAGCTCTTGAATCTCGAACAGGAGTTCCTGATATTTCATCCGTTTTTCGTCCTCTTTGCTGACTATATTTGTTTCTGCTGGTGCAGAAAACTCGATGACGAAGATGGATTTATCATCGAAGTCAACAAGGACGATGTCAGGCTTATTGGCTGATATTTGCCTGCTCGTCAGGAATGAGTAATTCCAGTATATTCGGCACGACTCATTCCCGACTACGGATTAAATATCAGTGGGACGTACGGCAAAACTGGGGTTGCATCAATACCATAAGTGCTGCGAAGATGGTAATACAGCACTCGAAGAGCCGCATTGTGACGTTCGATGTATGCTGAAACTGCATATATTGGGCATGCTGCCAAAAGATGCTTTAGTGTCTCAGCATGACATCTACTCAATCTACAAAGCGTACTCTGTACCGCCTGGTGTAAGATGTTCTGGCGATACGCTAAGGTATTGATGACCCCATCCTGGCATGCGATGATAAAACCCTCGGTCTCGGATTTCAAGCCGGCTGATCTTAAGAAGGAGAAGGACATCTCTGCCGACAAGCCAAGTTGTTGGACATTTCGAAAGAATTGTCCATGCAACGGCTTGTCGATATGCCTTCCCTCCAACATACGGAGTTGTTCCTTCCGTATGTTAGCCCTGAGACGAACTGGGCACAGATTGATGACTGATTCAGCCTCCTGTGCACCACTACGTCTCACGTTGAAAACCAGACCGAGGTTTCGCGCCGCCCGTTCCGCCGCGTTGTACAGAAACGCCCCCTTCCCCTGAATTTCATGCTGATGTACTAGCATCATCAGGGGATCCTCCGTTCGATTAATCACGTCGCAAGCTGTTTTGAGGACCAATCGGTCATGCATACACTCCAGGCTTAAAAGGCCACGACCTCCCATATTTCGGGGCAAACTGCGTTGCATACAAATCATCTTCCTTGTGCTTCGGTCAAGATCCCTTAGCTCGTCAACGTTCCACTTCAGTGCTGCCACCTTATTTCTCCCGGTCAATTCTGATGACCAGATCTGACGGAGAATGCGCCGGTATTTCTTAATGATGGTGGTTTTAGCAGCCTGCACATCCTGAACATGCCTTTGAGGTACGCCCAGGTATGTGTAGGCTTCTTCGGCGCTAAGGTGGCGGATGACATTTCCGTTGACGAGCTCCATATCGTTGTTATAGGAGCCTGACCTTCCTCTGTGCAAATGAACGACTGCACACTTGTCTAATCCGAATTCCATGACGATATCTCCCGAGTATGTGAGGGCGATGTTCAGAGATCGATGTAATTGATCCTCGCCTGATGCGTATAACTTAAGATCGTCCATATAGAAAAGATGGGTGATTTTATGTACACGTTCACCAGGCGGTCCACACATGTACCCTTGAGATTTCCGGAGAGCAACGGATAGAGGCAATAGTGAGATGCAGAAGAGCAGAGGACTCAGAGAATCTCCCTGATAGACACCTCTTTGGAATTGAACCAGTCTAGACATGGTTCGACGCTTGCCCGATGTCATGACAAAGCGTGTTTTCCAAAGAGGCATCAGGTCTTCTACAATTCTCACTATGTTTGGGTGGGATTGATTTTTATTTTCAGATTATAGTGAATGATGAGTTGAAATTATTAGTAGAAAATAGTACTAACAATAATAATAGTAATAATAATAATACTAATTATTATGATAATTAAAATAATTATTTTATCACTTTAAATAAATATTCATTAATAATATTAGGAAGGAATAACAAAAAATACATTTTTCCTACAAAATGATATTTTAAAAACGATCAAAATAATTAAAATTTACAATTTTCATAATTTTTAATAGTTTATAAAACAAATTATGGAAAAAAAGGAAAAAAAAAATCATCAATATCGGGATTCGAACGTGCAACCTTCGAATTACGAAGCGAACGCGCTAGCACTTGAGCCAAAGCGGCTTCGTTTTGTCTTTTCGTTCGGTGCGTATAAGTCTGTGTAAGACGTCAACGTAAAATCGTGTAAAAACGTGTTTTTCTCGAAAATGACTGCGTGTGGGGTCATGTTGCTTTATGAGAATTAAAGAGGTACTAAGCACCACATATCGCCAAGTCTCAATAAAATCGGAGAGCACCATTCCGTAGCGTCCGTTTGTAAGACCAGCAATTAACCAAAACTCGAATTGTGTAATAAACTATATTTTTAGCACAAAACATACAATATTTTTTTTGAACACAATTAGTATTTATTCAAATACTCGTCCACCTGCGCTACAATTAGTTCGATATAGTCCGCCCCGAATATAATGCTAGATCGCACACAATACATAAATGTTAACAGTTAAATAAAATATAAAACCAACTCATACATTCACACAAGAGAAGAGAGTCACGCGGACTTATCGTTTTTTGGTCGCTGATTTCGTCGATGTCTCTGACGGCTGGCTTGGTACGAGTTTGTGGATAAGCCTGGGTTGCTCGCTCCAACTGGAGCAGCTGGTCCTCTCTGTTTTGGATGCTGGATGATGAACCCAGGCTTTTCCAAATTCAACCGATTTCTGAGATTTCGTCGGAGCCCGTGGTAATGCTCGAAGTGTCCGGCACTGAGATTTGTGACCGTCTGTCTGCCTGATTCCAAATTGAAACTTTCAAATTTGAGCCAGGTCCCCCCTCGCCCGCTATTCCCTCTTCTCTTTACATCATTATGCACAAACATATACCCACACACATTAATATACTAAGAAATAAACACGGTTCACTTGTTACAATATTTGCCATGCACGGATTTAATGATCGGAACCGAAAGCACCTCGGGAGTCACGATTTTCCACGTCTCGCGACTATTACTTTTGAAAAATAAAATACCCCGAAACAGCATGAACCGCTCGCTACTTTCATTCGGTTCATATTTCTCCACAACTTTTTTCACGAAATCATCATTCTTTTGCAGCGAACCTATATTTCTTAATTGCCGTGGAAAATTTTCACCTAACGTGATCATTTGTATAACATTAAGGCTTTTCATTAGATTTTCATGCAGCCAATTAGTAAGGAACGCGATCAACAGTTGACGACCCTTCATACTTTCTCGACCGGCGATATATCGATATAAAAAATCAGCAACTTGGTTATTCGAGCCCTTAAAATGCATGAAAACTGCTGCATAACAATACTCCAACGCTGTAATCGAATATTGCCATACATAGTCTCATTAAAAAAATGTCAAGCCTTTATGATCAGTGACTAGATTAAATTGATTTCCCCTCAAAAATACATTAAACCTCAAGACCGAATATATTATACCAAGCATTTCCTTTTCCGTGGTGCTATATCGATATTCGGCTTTCGTTAAACAATGATTTACCAAACTAATAACCCGATGATCCGCCTCCTTATTGATTTGATATAAAACACCATTCATTCCCAAATCACTGCCGCCCGTCCGCACCAAAAAAGGCTCATTCCATTTTATACTGCACTTTAGATGCGCAATTTAAAAAAGCTTGTTGTAATTCCTCAAACGCATGAGCGTGTGATTCGTATTTAAAAAATATGGCGTAAAATTACATACAAAAATTGGCGTCCCAAATCTCTTAATCTACAAGTAAAAAAGTGCATTCTTTCTGAAAATAGAGCCATTTTCAACTATTTGTTAATTAACAATACTATGGTTATTAACAATTAACAACTATTCAACTGTCCTTTACACTTGTCTAGACAACCTATAGAATCAAGAAATTATACATTTATTGATAAAAATCAATTTAAAAAATAGAAAACTGGTAAAATGTAAGTGGGCGTCTCTGAGAGATCCATCATGACGCAAAGGGTTAATATAAATATCATTTCGCCGTCCGAATCAAGAAATTTGCAAACCAATTTAAATTTATTACAATAAATTAAATTATAGTAATTTTTATTAATTGCAAACTACTCAAGTTTTAAAGGAAAAATAAAACACATGATTAAGTTTCTGTTCCTAAAATGAATAATTAAGTAATTTTAATATTTTATAAACATTGAATAAACTGCTGCCTATTTCGACTGGGTGAAAACGACACCAGGGATGGTCCAGTTAGTTTTGAAACCCAACAAAAATTGTCTTCAATGTCCAAATAATTAATGCTAATTAATGATAAATAATATTCGGACTTCTTCTGGATGAATGCAAAGAAGAAAATAACATAAACACTTTGTTAATATTTGTAAATAAATAAAGACCACTCAATCATATAGAGTGTTACAAAACTAAAGAGGATTTGGAAAGATTCATAGTCCAGTCCCTGGCTATTTTCCCGGGAAATTCTTTCAAGCAACACTGATTTTCCCGAAAATTTGCAGTTAGGTTCTACTTACCGTCTACTTCAACGTTGATCTTATACGGGTGGCTGATTTTACCCTGGGGGGGGGGGGTCCAGCCCCGCCTCGGGGATAGGATTTTGTTTATTTTAGGTTCGATAGAGGGGAGAATTCTAAATAAAAAATGTCAGATACAATTTATAGATATAATCGATACTTTTTCAGTTATTTGAGCTCGAAGATGTCAATTTTTAGGTTAAAAATTTTTTCGATGATTTTTCATGAATATCCCAAAAACGACAAGTTTTAGCCGAAAATTATATAAATCAAAATTGAAGGTAATAAAAGAACGAAGAGATTCATTTTTTATTTTTTGTTCTATGTACATTAAAACCACAGTTATGGTTCCTTGACGGACACTTCGCATTATATGATATCGAAAATCGAACAATTCAACTTGAAATAGCGGGAAAACGAAAAGTTTTTTTAAAAAAACTTATTTTTTTGAAGTACTTAAAAGGAGCTTTAAACTGGGTTTCGGTTGAAGTCGCTAGCATAAAAATTGACAGAGTTATGGCCGTTTTAAAATGATTTTATTAGTTATTAGCAACAAAAATCGGTAATAAAATGAATTCCCTTTCGGCCAAAATTAAAATTAAAAGCTATCCTTCTGCAATTTACTTTATTTAGGTACCAACAATAGGTTCTAGAAGTTTGGCCGGATTATTTTGAAAAATAAATTTGAAATTTAGCTATTTTGTTACGAAATTTATGAAAGAAACACAAGAATACGAAAAAGTAGCCTTTTTATGCTAAAAATAATCATGTTTTAATTACTTTTATACGATGAAAAATTACTGAATTATAGTCATTTGAAGGTGATAACTACGCACGTAGACCCTCTTTCCTGAGCCCTTTAAACGTCTGTAAATAAAAATGGAAGATCTTGTAAAAAAAGAGAAGTGACAGGAATTAAAGTTACATTCTTACACTTACTCACACATATCTATATATATATCCCACAAAAAACACTTCTTGTAAAAAAACTCGCCAAGTTCTTATTAGTAAAACATAATTACCACAAGAAATGCTATCAGAATTAAATTATGTACAAATATAAGGCTATATTCTTATTCTGCAAAAAGCAGTGAAATCATGTAATAAGACCAAGTTCTAACGAATAAAACTATCCATTAATGCAATATACAATAATTTGGAAATAAAATTTTGCGTACATTCAGAACAACACAAAATTGTTCAAGAAACTTCTTTGAAATCAAAGTAATTCTTATCATTTGTTTCATGAAATTACCATTTAATAAAAAAATGGTATCAATGAATTTAATGTACTTTAAAAATCGATGCAATATCATCAATAATATACACATTGGTTCTTATTCCAAGCATTCCACAACTGGCTTGTCAAAAACTTGGCTGCCCTTTTAGCCAAGTTTTTCGGAGAATCTTGGTCCCCGAAGAATGGTCCCCATTTCGAATTGTCGTGTAATTTTCAGAATACATGCATTAGTTTGTTAGTCAATACATTATTATACTATTTGCAATTTCTTATATTTCGTTACGCACATATTCCAGTTAATTTATCATCACAGCATTTACATTGATTTGCACAACAAAATATTCATCTTTACAATATTTGATACGACAAAAAATCTAGTATTATATAACTCCATTAGTAAACAAAACTAATACAAAAAATGGGGTATTTATTATTGCATAATGAGATGAGGGAAAAAAAGCATAATAAATTAAGTAAAAACATTGGGTTTGGAGGCTGTAATGGTAGTACTCGACCGTCAACGGAGGGGCATATGTCGTAGCTTTGTAAGATGAACCATTCTTTGTTAACCATTCGAGGTATTGCTTGTCAATGCAATACAATATCATAATTGCTGTTTTACTTCCTGTACATTTCTGCAATTTCATCTATTTAGCATATATTTTTGGCGAATGGTAATATGGCGCTATCTAGAAACGTGATACCATATTGAAAATTGCAAGAACTTCATTTTCAGAAAAATAGTTTTGTAATTTGGGTAACTTAACACCATAAACAGATTACTAAATGACGGCGTTTTTTTCTTAACTCCCAAAACTTGACTTAAAGGGCAGCCAAGTTTCTGACAAGCCAGTTGTGGAATGCTTGGAATAAGAGCCAATGTGTATATTATTGATGATATTGCATCGAAAAATGGAAGATCTTGTAAAAAAAGAGAAGTGACAGGAATTAAAGTTACATTCTTACACTTACTCACACATGTATATATATCCCACAAAAAACACTTCTTGTAAAAAATTTTGTGGTGTTCTGAATGTACGAAACATTTTATTTCCAAATTATTGTATATTACATTAATGGATAGTTTTATTCATTAGAACTTGGTCTTATTACATGATTTCACTGCTTTTTGTAGAATAAGAATATAGCCTTATAATTGTACATAATTTAATTCTGATAGCATTTTTTGTGGTAATTATGTTTTACTAATAAGAACTTGGCGAGTTTCTTTTACAAGAAGTGTTTTTTGTGGGATTTCACTCATTTTTGCTAATATACAATAGTTGATAAAAAATGCCACGTGTAGTATCGTATTTTTGAAAATGTAAACTTCATGTAAAATAAGAACGTATAAATCCTTAAAATTTCCTGGACATGTTTTGTTTGTTATAATGTTGCCATTTACATGAATCCTAGATTTTGCATTGCGTAACATACTCGTGTAGTGCGACCAAAGTATTATAACTAATAGATAAAAAAACTATGGAGCGGAAGACCTGGACCTCGACATCAGTGTTCCTTTTCACCCAGGTGCTCTGAACATAGCTTTCGCGACTACCCTTTTAAGACCGGCACAAATATTTTATTTGATAAAATGAAAAATTACAGAGCTCGATACATGGACCCCCTAATCGGCGACCGTTAACAACTGGTGAACTTATTTTAGCTGATAATATAATAAAGAAATGAATTTTCAATCCTTGAAATGGCGAAGATAAAACTGATATATGTAATTATTTTGATACAGTTTTAAATTAAATAAGAAGAACTGTTTAAGAAAAGATAAGGAGATGTTTATCATAAATGAAGACTATTTAGATAAGAGCGTATATTTCACATTAGAGTACAAATTTGAAATAATATAACATACAAATTTATTTATTTATTATGACAACATACATTGTAAGCATTCAACTGGCCCACAATTTCGGAAACACCTTCATAGAAATAAAAAGTCCAACATTGCTGCCTATGAGATCACACAAAACTAAGATCTGCTTGAAGCATAGCTTGAAAATGGAAATTTTGTAGCTTCTGAAATTCTACGAAAATGTAAGCAATCTTTTCTCAAATGCGATGTTGAAACGATTTTGACAATGCATTTTTTAATTTACAAAAGATTCTGCATACTAAATTTATGAGCAAAAAGAAATCGAAAATGATTAAAAACAATGCGAATAACCGTATTATGAATTTGAATCATTTCTCGTAATGTCATATGTTGTTATTATTTTCAGCTCTAAAGTTCATCCCGCTTCATGCATGTTTAAAATTTTTGTACTAGAAATATTTTACAGAAATAAATTAACCCATTGAGTTACGCATTTTTCCTTTTGTCCAATTTAGCTGAAAATTGTTACTCGGGGTTTGTTGGGTCGGTGATTACTAATCCGAGGTTAGTTTTATGAAATTCAAAATGTTTGATTTAATATGGCGGACAAACATTTTAAATATAACTGCATTTGGACAAAGTTTGATACTCTGGGGTTTTCGGGATCGCTGATTATAAATCCGAAGTTATTTTTTCGAAATTCAAAATGGCAGATTCAATATGACAGAAAAATCTCAAATCTAATACAACATGTGCACATTGTAAAATATTACACTTTGAACGATATCCGGTATTCTGGCAAATTTCAGGTAGCTGATCGTAAATGCGATGTTACCCGCGTAGAAAAATATGTGTGTGAAGGATTATGTAAAAATTGAAGCTAATTGTATGCCACATTTATATATAATAAATAATTCAGTTTAGAAGCATTTATTATAAGGAAAAACGCAGGAAATTGAAACAATTTAGATTAATAGTCATAAATGAATTATTAGCAAATACTGTATCCATAAAAAAATGTCGAAAATCTTTAAGAAGAGGAATGATTTGTTGGAAACCTTAAGTTTCGCTAGAAAAACGAAAAGCAAATGCAGAACACTTATCTATAATATTACTGAATAAAATGCGAAGGAGATGTGCTCAATAAAGCACTAAAATTAATGAATATAGAACACAATATATGTGCAAAGTTTTCAATTTTCCGTTGTACTTGACATTTAAAAAATACTGTTTTATTGCATATCATAAATAAATAAATCTTAGTATTATTACATTTAAATATTAATAAAATTGGTTAAAAATTGTTAAAATTTAAAAATTTTAAAACTAAAAAACTAAAAAAAATAAAAAAGGGACTTAAAATCGGACTGAGGAACTTCTACATAGTGCCTTGGATGCCCTGGAAGCTTCTATGAAGTAACGAATCCCAGCCCTTAGTCTCTTTTCCAATGTGTAATCCAAATTAAATATTTCATAAATTTTGTCTAGAGTTACATCTAAAATTTTTGCCGCCATTTTGAATTTCGCAAATCTAACCTCGGATTGGTAATCAGCGACCCCGAAGTATCAAATTTCGTCCAAATACAGTTATATTTAAAATTTTTATCCGCCATTTCAGATCAGCCATTTTGAATTTCAAAAAACTAACCCCGTATTCGTCAGCGATACCAAAAATCTGTATGAAAAAATTTTCAGAAAAAAATAATGGGAGGTTTTCTTAAAACTGCATGTATTCGAGAAAAAACTCATATTTTTAACAACAATTTTTTTGTTAATAACAATTATATTATTAGCAATAAAGGGGAAACAATTTTTTCTTACTGATTATTAGGGTCTATATAAATAACAGAAAAAGATTTTATCAAAATGGGTCTTAAATTTTACGAGAAAAACAGCAAAATCTATGTAAATGTAAGTGGGACGACGTCTGTCCCACTAAGACGCAAAGGGTTAATAAAGAAACTTTCTAACGAGACACATGTCTATTGCAGTTGATTGTTGACACGTAGCCACGGTTCCACCGACAGGTCCTGCTTAACACGAAATAGTCCACTTCGTTAGATTCGATGCTCTTTACCATAAGAAACTATTGAAGTGTAGCTGGGAACAGCTTAGCGAACTTGGTGTTTTGACAGCACTTCTACGAAATCCGTGCTGGAAAAAAATTGAATTTTTGATGGTCCTGAAAAATTACTGAAACGTAAGTATCACTTGTCAAATGTAATGTTCAGTGATCTTTGGAGTATGCTTTTTAATTACTTCGACCCAGACCATAGGTCTGTTACTTCGACCCAGACCATAGGCCTGGCGAAGTATTGAATTTGGTCAGTTCCCGCCAAAAAATTACCCTATAGTTTTTCATCAAATGTCGACGCTTCAGACCCTAAGGAACCCAAAGCAACAATAAAAAAATTGGTGTCCGTTAGATTGTACGTCCGTCCGTCCGTCCTTCCGTCCGTCCGTGGGCAAAATTTTGTATACGCGATATCTCGCGACTGGCAGGACGAATTTAAAAAGTACAAACGGATTTAGGTTTCTCTTGGCCAAACATAGATCTGATTAGTTTTTGGAGACAATGCATACTAGATTATGGGGAGGTTTAACAAACAAACGCTCAAAAAACACGCTTTTTCCATTTTTATCAAAAAATACAAATCATACAAAAAAATGTTTCAAACAAAAAATATAGAACATCGAATTCTTTACAAAAAAGGTTTTATTCATTTCTTCGTAAAATCAACGATAATGCCGTAAAAAGCAAATTAACATGAAATAAACATAAATTGTACATACACATATACAATGCATATGTATGTATATTATATACATTACATGAAAAACAGAGACACAGAGGAAGCAGGGGGGTGAGGCGGGTATCAGGGGGGGGGGGATAAAAAAATATTCACTGTAATGTTGGTGTCGGTTAGCCATGGGGAGGTGGTAGCGGTGAGGGGGGTTCGGGGCTTCGCAGCAACAACTTCAACTGATCGTGGTTCAGGATATTGTTATTAATGAACATACTGTTGACGTTATTGTAAATAACGGTTTATAGTATAGGGCAACTAGGACGAAACGCAACTAGCTTGTCAATTTCGGAAGTTTTTCAGTTATGAATAACCAGTCGAGCCAAAACCTTTCGCGTCCAGGGCGTGAAGAAAAACGTATCAATGCTGGATCCCATAAACGAAAACCGAAGTATCCCACATATAAAAAATTTATTTCCTGCAACCCGACCTGTCAAAAACTCGACTAAACCGCGTTTTTTTAAGCATCAGTGTGAACAAGACGTGCTCATTTATCAGTGCTTCGGCTGACCTGCGGTCGGGGTCGAAGTTTTGAAAATGCTCACTTTCAATTTTAATATAGGGTGAATATGCCAATGAATGGACGACTACCAATGAATGGACGATTTTCTACATATTTATATTTCTTATGAATGTATGATGCACAACATGCAACAAAATACATATTTTTATATTCTTTGAACATTCAAAACAATATTTACAGTACTATTGATCTTCCAGTATTTATTATTTTTTTTAAAATCAAAGCAAAGTTTTAAAGCCATCCAAAACTGGTACTGAAAACATCCCATTTGATTTAACCCGTCTGTTCATTGGGGTTTAGCGGATTTTTTTACAAACGTATGAAGACGAGGTTAATAATTAAATAAAATCAAAGGTTGAACTACACGGTCATAAAGAGCCGAGTCTAACGATTCTAATGGTGGTATCATAATTAAATTTTCATAAAAAGAATTCGAAAGTTACAATGGATCAAAGTGTAAAAAATGCTTAACCGACCATTCATTGGCATATTCACTCTATTTAAGGAACAAGATATTGTTACAGTATATGTATAGAAACTACTCGAACCTAACGATGCTAGAACTACCCTCTGCCGCCTTCTTTCCTGGCAGTGTTAAAATGTGAATATTCCCGGAAGCATCAACCTTTCGTCATGAACTGCAATACGAATTTAGCCAAAATTGTAGGCATCCGGGTTGAAGGCATCTAGTTTATAATAGAGTCTCTGTACTTGACTTACGGAAGAAAGGAAATCGAAAACTGATTAGAAGAAACTGAGCAATCGTACTAAGAATTTAAATCTTTTATCCTAATATGATATATTGCTATTATTTCCAGCTCCCAAGTTCTTCCAGCTTTATCTATTTGTACTTCTTGTAGCATTCCCTGTCATGGGAATCCTGACAATCGACTGTAGAAGATAAATATATCAGGAGACACTTTTATTATGAATAGTTGCGTATCATAATTTTATCACAAGTGCACTTCATACTTGAAATGACAGAAAGTATTTTAAAAAATGCAAATAGACAAAGATAGAAGAACTTTGGAGCTTTTAATAACAGCAGAATATATCATTACGTGAAAAGCCTTAAATTCTTAATATGATAATTAGAAGTAACACATGCTTCTAATAGTTTTTTCCTTTCTCGTATAAGTCAATTACGGAGATTCCTTTCTAAATGAAAAAATGTACTCCCAAGATCACTGGAAGATTACATTTAAAAAATGTTTACTTACTTTTCAATAAATTTACAGAAGCTACAAAATGTCTACTTTTTCAACAGCCAGGATGTCAGAAAACCGATGTCAACACACTAATCTCGTCAAGCTGTTCCCAGCTACACTTCAATAGAAGCCAACAAGCGGGACTGCTTCGTATCTAAATTGTTTCATATCATCGAAAGTCGACTCTAACAATCAAGTATATTATTATTACTTTCTTTATTAATTATCATATATCGCAAATACATTTCTAGTGCATTTCACACTCAAAATGCCAAGAAATGCTTAAAAATGTGTACACATAGAATTTGAACAAACTATGATATTAATGATCTTGGAAGTGTAGTTTATAATTTACAAAAGAATCTTCGTAGTTGATTGCTGGAAAGGAATTGAAAACGATTATAAAAAAGTGTAAACAACGGTATTAAGAATTTAAATAATTTGTCGTAATGTCATGTACCATGTACAGAGAGCAGAAAATACTAGTGGTTAGTTTTTCCGGCACAACTGGCTTGTTTCGTTTTCATAGACAAGTAGTTCGTCTCTACTCATTAGTGAGTCGTCATCCGACACAAGTGATTAATGTCTAAATATGACTGGCTCGGAGGACAACTGGCTAATATTGGAAGACAACTCACTAATGTATAGAGACGAACTACTCGTCTACTTGGCTACTTGTCTTTAAAAACAAAATATTATTAGACACAAACCAGTTGTGTCGGAAAGACAAACCACTAGTATTTGCTGCTGTCTGTACATGATACATGACATTACGACAAATTATTTAAATTCTTAATACCGTTGTTTACATTTCGTAATAATCCTTTTCCATTTCTTTCCAGCAATCAATTACGAAGATTCTTTTGTAAATTATAAACTACACTTATAACATCATTTCAACATTACATTGAGAAAAGTTCACTTTACGTTTTTGTAGAGATTCTGGAGCTACAAATTTTTATGTTTTCACTGGCAAGGATATTATAACACAGGTGAAATATAAAACTATAAAGCCACAGACCGCTGTCAAAATTCCAAGCAGGTTCTCCAACCTACTTTTCAGACGGATCTCCATTGTGTCATCTCACAGTAACGTCAATATTTTTTGCACAAAGGTGTCTTCTTCTTCAATTCCACAAACGTCAAAACCTCAATACTGTTCGTACTGAACGTATGTAAAGCGCCGCCGCTGATCAGCTGAGTGCAGGCCGCCATATTGCAAGATCTGTTTCGTCCGGTCGCGAAGTCCCGACGCTTGTCCTTGTTGTACTTATTTTGAACGACATCATTCTAGATCTATGTCCTCACGTTCGCTAACGGAGCTATCAATCCTCGTCGCACTCATGCTAAACAGCATCTATCTGTCTCTATGTCCCATAGCACAGGAAGCGAGTGTCGATCCTTCTCGCTCTCATGCTAAACGGCATCTATCTGTCTCTATGTCCCAAAATCCGATGAAGGAGAACAATTTTCGATCGTTGAAATCATGAAAAATGACAAACAGCTGATTGATATCTCACGAACCACTAAACCGTTTTCAGTCGGACTAGGTTTAAATGAAAGAAAAAAAAATACTGGGCATAGCATGATTAAGAAATTTTCTGGAGGTGAAGCGTAGTCGAAACATATGTGTTCAATGTTGTGACATTTCAACTATGTTAGCGGTAAAGGAGCTGCGGTCGCTGCGCGCTAAGAACATGGCGCGGCGAGCGACCGGACGAAACAGATATATAGACATGTATATATATATATATATATATAATATATATATATATATATATATATATATATATATATATATATATATATCAGGTGCGTATGAGAGAACTGGCCATAGGGAACCTATGTTAATAATAGCGAGCTTGTGATTGGTCAATGCCTGCTACGGGTATGTTTAAAGTATATTGCCATTGCTTGCAACGAAAACTTAGTAAACGTCAATGCCGAAGCCTTCTTCACATGCTCTTGACTTTTAATTAAGGAATTTTATTATAGGAACTATGACTACATGAAATTTACACATAATTGGAAAATGCTAAACAACACTGCAACTCTGGAGTGTTCTGGCATCTGAACTAGAATAGCTATAATCATTGCCATCACATGTTTAATTTTTGTTTTTAATTGTGTACTCTGAATATTGATTCGCATTTCCCAACATATAAATTTGATGTAGTCATAGTTTCCATTATAGAATTTTTCAATTAAAAATTAAAAGCATGCAAATCTACATTGAAGTTTACTAATGTTTCGCTGCAACCAATGACAAGAAACTTAAGTAACAGGCATTAACAAATCATAAGCATGCCAGCTTTAACATGGGTTGCCCTATTAGTCCAGTAAAGTTAGCAAAGAAATGACGTCTAGCGGGAAAAAAATCCAACATAGAATTTTTTTTGTCATGTTGGGCGGGTGGGGGGGGGGGGGTCGTGGGAAGCATAACTCTCAGTTTTCGGGACAAAATAGCTTGTGCCCTTCCACAAAAATGCAGCAGGCCTATACGATTCATTGTACGTTCGGTCTTTCCCTCCTTCCCCCTCTCTCTCTCTCTCTCTCTCTCTCTCTCTCTCTCTCTCTCTCTCTCTCTCTCTCTCTCTCTCTCTCTCCCTCTCTCTCTCTCTCTCTCTCTCCCTCTCTCCCTCCCTCCCTCCCTCCCTCCCTCCCTCCCTCCCTCCCGCCCCCCTAGTTGTGCTACACCGGAATCCTTCCTCTATAAGCGCAATTTGGCGGTAGCATATTTTGAGAAAAAACAGCATATGACTCAACTTTATACGATTTGATCATTTGGATGTGGATAACTCTCCAGGTATAACCAAATATAGTCGCGTGCATAATGGAGCTTATAACTCGTTGGAGAACTCGGTTTTCTACAAGATCGGGAAAATGTTCTATAAACTTGGACTGGATACAGATGCGTAAAGGTATTTTTTATGGTAATCCACTAAGTTCTACGCTATTCTGCATATCGCTCTTGGCTTTATAAATTTCCCTGCGCCTTTATGAGGAGTAGAAGTGTAAGCGACCTGATAACCGATATTTAGATATCACTCATTAATTAAACATAAACGACCTTAAACACAATGGAGATAACGGAGCACATAAGCAGCGTTAAGATGGCATTAAGCACTGTACTCCGTGCATATTTGTATAGAATTTCGTTTGAATTTGAAACGAAGGAGGGGGGGGGTGGTTGAAATTGGGGAAAATGTTCATCTTCTTGACTGTAATAGTTTCCGACATCGGCGAGGGGATGAGGCCTACGGATATATTGATTTTCCACGACGTGGAATTATTTATGCTCATGCTGACCAATCTCTTATTCTGAATATAAGTGGTTCCTCCGGCGAATATAGCTTTCCTAGTTTACTGGGCAGAACACAATCGCTCCCACAAATAAACTCGATATTCCTCAAATTGTGTATTCCTTTGGAGCGGTGAAATTTAGTACTGATGGTCGTAGGGCTTTAGGTATTAATTTTGGGTTAGGAGTGCCTGCATGATCGAAAAGTATTGGGGGTTGCTATCCCAGTCGCAAACTGTACTACTGATACGCTTCTGCGACTGGCATATTACCATGAGACCTAAGGCAAAGGGCCTGTTTGCATAACACTGCTTGGAGGGAATGTGGAAAACTCGGTCTGGTCTTTCAAACTAGCATTAACGCCGATTATGGTAATAACTCTCAAACATTGAAACATCAGATTAGGGCAGTTTCTCCCGTTAAGGCAGTGCCATAAGTCATGTATTCATCACCGGACGGTACACCGCAAAACTCCCTACAGCTCGAGTAGGAAAGTATATTACGAAGTATATAGATTCGACGTATACCATTCCGCCTTTAAATGGCGCTCGCCACGCCATTGCGTGCCAAACCGCACGGCGGTTTTTCCATGTGGGAAAAAGTGGAAAATATATCTCAGGATTGAGTCCACGTAATGTAATGAAATCAAATAGAAATCAAAGCTAATTTCCTATAGATTAATATTAAACCCGATATTGTTCTCCGGCACCATGATGCAAAAGAAATCTGTATAAAAGAGTTCTCATCCCTAGCAGTAATAGGAAGTCCATCTTCTTACGAAATTCTAGAACCATCCGTGCCGGGGGGGGGGGGGGTCAAAACCTATTCTTAAGGCACTCCGTCTCATTCGAACACACAGTATTTCTCTCCAGTGATCCTGAGCCCTAAACAAGATCCATGGTTCATGACCACAGCATGCCTCCACTTACTTCCGTGTCGGAAGAGTGTTTGCGGATTAATGATTCGACTTGGTTACACTGCGTTTGAGGTCCAATGTCCAAATGAGTAATGTTGAAATCCAATGTACACACTTAAGGGTTTGAACTACTTGTCACATATTTATTTAAATTGTCATATAAAATAATATAGTAAATTGATTATTCAAGGCGAAAATATTCTACGGCACAACAATCGAATTATCATCAACCCACAGGTTTATAACGTTTCAACTTATGTACTTGCAAATTATTTGCAACAGAATTTTAGGATCAGAGAGCAATATGTTAGCAAAGAAATGTTAGCTGCGAAACCCAGAGTTACAGCAATTTTCAGAAAATGGCATGCTACCCTTGGACCCAACGCGAAATATTTTCATAGGGAAATGTACAAGCCAACATCTGCATCGAGGATGTTACTGGTTTAGTCGGTGAGTCCGACCCAACGCGGCTGATTACTATTACATATTAAACGATCATGACAGTCCGGTATTCCGAATAAATTCCTCCATTCCCTGGTAAAAAAAAACATTATTATTATTATTGTTCAAGCGCCTTCATAACCATCCAAACATAGTGATAAGCGTAAAGGAAAACTCGCTTTGCCTTGACGGCGGGCAAGCATAGAACCATGTCTAGACTGGTTCAATAAGACGTATCAAAGGGGCGAGATGGTCGTGCGGGCTAAGGCGTCAATCTTAGTTCGCACGAACTGAACTTCGCGAAAGTCCCGAGTTCGAATCCCCGTCCGTGCAATTGTCTCTGTTTACGTGGGATATTATATGGGATAACGAGGGAACCGTGCCGGGCGAAGGTACGAATTTGGGACCGCCGACCACCATTGGCAGTTATCGGTACCGTCAACGTTTTTTCCGCGATTGGTATGTCGTGAGTCTCATCTCAGATATAGATGGGATAATCCCAGCGCCGTTTCACGGTACAGACCGCCGAATCTGCTAGTGGTACCGATATTGAGGTAGGGGGGACTGGCTCTGGGTTTATGTGAGTCGTGCCACAAATTAACATCAGTGGTATTTATTGGAAAAAATACGTCTATTTTGCTGCGATGAAAATAAAAAATATTCAGTTGCATCTCATCCGAAATGCTTGATGAAAAAAAGAAGAACAGATTATTAGATCAAAGGTAAAATAATAATTTTTCGAATTTTTCAATTACTGTGACATTCGCCAAATAATTATAATTGGTTATTAATTATTATTTGGTATTTTTAAATAAAATTTTAAATATTCTGAAATTTAGACCATTTTGTAATATTATGTAATATGTTTAATACATTTTTAATTTTTAGCTAAGAATACTTTTCATTTTCCTTTATTAACCCTTAAGTGCCATACGTCTGTAAAATCTCATATATGACACACGGGGTCTTCGAGGCCCCACCGTGAAAAATGTCTGTTAACTTTTTTATTTTTTTTATATTTATTTATGCAGATTTTTTTCAAACTATAAAATGCTTACATTGTTAAAAATTCAATTTTAATATTGTATACAAAATAAAGTGTGCGCAAATAGTGAAAATATGGGTTCCAGAAACAAATTAGTACCACATTTTTAATTTTTAATATTTTTACTTAAAAATTGAGTATAGTGCTCTTGAGATATATCACTATAAGGAAAAATTAAAATTATATCGAATTGTTTAAAAAAAGGTATTTATTTTGCAATGTGCAGTGTGATTTATTCTGAGAAAAAAATATATCGTAAATAACGTCGTAGCTGTACATATTCTTATTAAAATTTATTGAAAAATCGTTTTAATTACAGAAAATGTATACAGTTGATACAAAATATAATATAAAGAAAAAAAAAAATGGAAAAAATAATATCACTCTGCACCTGCGTAATGAGTGCATAGATACGCGCGGTGCAAGTCACACATGAGGGACACTACATTTTCGTTTTCCTTTGGATAGGCCATCTTAAAAGGTTATAAACAAACGGAATAAAAGACAACAAAATTATTAGCACCGTACATGGTTATATTTTCCTTCAAAATTGGTAAAACATTACTCCAATTTACACAAAAAAGCGCGTTGATGGCACACGGGGATACTCCGGACCCCACTTTAATTTTAAAGCGCTCGAAATAGTTGCTGTGACAGACTGACTACTGATAACTGTGGAGACAGGTAGTTCAAACCCACAACTGTAATCAGAGAGAACTATGAGTTTTATTTTTGGCGGGAACATTTGAAAATTTTTCATTGAAAAAGGTCTGGGGTCTTCCGTACCCCGTGTGGCATTTAAGGGTTCAAACATACAGGGTAGAAATTCTGAACCACCATGTAGATGGGGCGGTGGTACACTAATATATATGGTGTATATTATAAAACTTCTTTTGCATTGTATAAGAGGCCGTCGGGTATATTGTATATCGTGCGATAGCGACTACAAATATTTAACAACCACTCATTAGTTTCTGTGGTACTTATTGTATAAAGCGTAAGCAATTAGAAGTATTTCCTTCTTTTGTGTATATTGGCAACTTACGTTTCCCCTGATAGGAGAATTCGACGGTCCCGTGGCATCGAGCCATTATCGTAGGTAAACATTTAATCGTTATTTGTCACCCCTTACCCGACATTTGCTTTCCCGAATTGCGTCGCATAACTCGTTTTTGTATGCCCCTCAGTCAATTTTTAAGAAGCTTTTTTTTCGTCGACTGAACCCGCGTTAATGAACTTGCATGCGGCCCTATATGGGCAAACCCGTTTTTTTGTACTTTTTTTTTTATTATGTAAAAATAAAAATTCTGGCATCCCGAATACTTGTACCTTGAATTTTATTTGAAATTAGGTTACAAGTGTCACCGACGACATTACCGTATCGTAGTGATTGCGCATAATAATTTTCAACATTTGGAGAGCAGGGTAGAGTCGTTAGAGTGCAGTACATTAAGCCAAAACGCCTTATTCAGGATGGATGGAAAGTATAAGGCTCTTAGATCCGAATATGACAGACAGACCGCAATTACATTGTATGATCCTTCTTCGACGTCTAATTCGCATTTTGTACAATGCTCGTTTGCAAAATACAGAGCTGTAGCTCCAAGTTTAATATAATTGGCCCCATCATTCCTTTTATCATTAAGGTTAAGAGATGAGTGTAAATAGGAGGCGGCCGAAAGTTCCATATCTAGGCTTAAAAAAGAGAAAATTTGGAGCGAATCTGAATTCCTGCCTTTCTTTCTATCGTGATCAATTACACATTTTTTGTAATCTCTCAGTAGGGACTTAGTGTTGATTGCATACATGGAGTTTAGAAATGAGTTCCAGATATCCATTTGATTACACGCTTCGAAAAATGTTAATATTGGTGAACCAGTTATTATTATAGTCCAGGTGTTAGAGGGCTAGATGAGCAAGTTTTCTTGCACACAGCTTCGGGTATCTGGAATCATCCATGCGATTAATCTTAGCCAGCCATGACAGAATATTTCTGAAGATTAGGTATGTTAATGGCAGCGTGTCAGTTTCGATGCGAACTGCGTAATTAGGGGTGTTTTTGGGCAGATAGAACAGTCTTTTGGAAAAAGAGAGCCGAATCTTTTATATCAAATCGATGTACTGTGGGTCCACAACGCGCAGCTGTTCATTAAGATGCTCGAAACTAGTGACTTAAATAGAGTCAAGATCGTGCGCCTAATATTCGTTTTTAATTATAAAGCGTTTCTAATGTTGCTGCGATTGCTGTATTTGAAGATCCAATGCGATGTTTTGCCGTGGACAGGAATGAACTTGACTCTGAGAAAAGCAGGCCTAGATGTGAATACTCTTCCACAACCTCAATGTACTCATTACCAAAACTGATGGGAGAAAAATTATTTACCGCGCCAAATTTCCGAAAAATAACGGATTAAGATAACGGATTAAATGTTAGATTATTTAACTTACAGTAAGCACAGAGTGCCTTTAATTTACGGGTGCATTCTACCCGTGTATCTAAAAAAAGTATTAAATTGTCCGCGTAGGCGAACAATAAAATTTCTGACAAGTGATTGATGGAAGAGACCTCTGCAACCTTGTTCCACTAGGAATTGTTCCAAGTCACTCGTAAATAAGGAGAATACATAAGGGCTTAAGATTTCCCCCTGTAAAACTCCCTGCGTGACAAGCACTGAGTTGGTAATAGTATTTTTGTTCCAATGGTAATAGAGGCCTTGCCATAAAAGTTTGACAGAATGGTGATAAATTTTGAGCTGGACCCTAGCTTTCTCAGTTTATGTCATAATAAAGAGTGCGCTACCGAATCGAAAGGCGTCTTAAATACTACAAACACCGCTTCGATTATGCTCTTTGGGTTCCTGGTATGGATCTCAATTAGACCCGTGAGTGAGAATAAGTTATCAAAGTAACTTCTAGACTCACGGAAATCCGATTGAAATTCTGGCAGTAGGTTGCACTGATTACACTGATTACTTAGTCTGTCGTTACGTGTTAAGAAAATCTTCGCAATACAGTTAAAAAGAGATATCAACCTATACTTGGAGGGGTTATCTGTAGTTCCCTTTTTTAATTTGGGAATAGCCAGGAGCTTTCCCCAGTTATTGGGCACTTGTACCTTATCTAAGACGCTGTTAAAATGATAACCTAAGAGTGTCAACCAATTATTTGGAAGGTGTTTGTAAAAAGAGTATTTTAATCAGATCCATACCAGGAGCCTTGCCATTCTTACATTTCGATGCACTATGTAGTAGCTCTTGATAGGAGAATGGGTCGTTTAAAATCGGAACCACGAACCGCGGAAAATTTAGACAGATTATTTGAAGCGCCAACTGGTGTACTCTTATAACGAACCTTATGTATGATTCCCCACAACATAGCTGAATTTCGCACGCAGGATTCCTTATCTGACAACTTCTGGACATATAACAATTCCTTAGACTATAAAATTTCTTGATAACGTTTTTTGAGTCATGATCAGAAATAGCATCCATAGTGGTAAAACTACTACGCTTACATTTCCTTAACTTAGAACACTCTCCGTCAAACCAAAGCTTATTGCTTTTTGCGAAAAATTGTTTCGTACCTTGCTGTGCATTCCTATCTCCAGAGCAACGTTATAAATAGCACTAGTAACTACGTCATATGGTTCGTCAACGCTTGCTCGCTCGGTGCCTTTAATATTTCGCATTAGCACAGCGTTGAAAAATCTTGTGCCTTTCTCGCATTCCGTATCAGCTTGTTAGGCGCAAGTACGGCTTCTGGCATAGTGGGCGAGAATGAACATTCCACCACTGCTGGTAAATGCTCAAATGCAGTTAAGATATTTAAAACATAGAAATCTAAACATATTTTCATTCCATTTATGGAGCGTCAAACCAGATCAATTACACTTCTACCTACGTTGCTAGTATAAATTGCCAGGTGTGTCGTTAGGCAACCTCCCATTCGAAACAAAAAGTTCGTTCATCTCCATAACTTCAACCAGTCGTCTTCCTTTGACTGATTCGAAACTTCCGGACTCTCGAAGAACCGAAAAATTATAGCAACTATGATTGGAAAATTCGGATAAATCTCGGCATATTTTTCCATCTCATTATTGAGATTTGTTAGAATGTTTGTTAGCATTAGGGGGAAAATATGCGATATCGAGTATAACATTTACGGGCGATTTAACATTACCCAATATGAAAGAGGGCTGTGATGAAATTATAGAGATTCGATAAATGCAGCTATTAAAGGAAATCGCAAGACCCTCACTACGACGTCCAAAATTTGAAAACTTGGTTGCTGGGACAGATATGAAACGAAAGTGCGGCAGAGTTGCATTACTTATAATTGGCTCCAGTAACCAAGTTTCAGAAAAACAAATTATATCTCTGTACGGAAACACAGCCCGAAAGATCGCAGAAGTTTCCGAAACCGCGTAAATTCTAAAGAATAAGCTTTTGTATCCCTGAAGATACCGATGACTGCCGAAGGTCCTTTCGTGTTGACGTTGTTGATGACGATAAGTTGGGAGAAACGTTTCTTATTGTGTGACTATCACCATTTTCTTCGATGATCTCGTTGTTCTGTCTGCCGGGATATTGTCCGTACGAAAAAAACAATCCAGTTTCACTGAAGTGTCAGCATGTGGAAAGAGAGGTCGCTTAGGAGGGCGGCTTCCAGGCTTCTTAGTGATATGCGTTGCATTATCCTTCGGATTCTGAAGGGTAGCACCTAATGTATCCGCTGAATCAGGCTTATTCAGGATGTCCTTTACATCAATCAAATAGATCTTATTATTATTTAGAAACAGAGCATTACGACGCATGACTGGGTTGTAACCATCTTCTAAAATGTTCCGACGGACTTCCAGGACTAGTTTAATTTCTTCCTGCTCTTTTATGGCACAATCATTGGAAATACAGATACCCATTTCCCGGAATTTCTTCAATTTTGAGAGCAGAAGTTTCACCCACCGAATAGCTATAAATTTGACTATGACAGGTCTGCTGCCCATTATTTTTCCAAAGCTGTATGCGTCTGCGACCGCAACTTATTCTCATTGTGAATAATTCATTAATTACCTCAAATATATTTACATTGTGTTCAGCATTATCCGTGATATTGTAATTAATTACATTGTTGTTCTGAGTTAAATTTCTCAAATTATTTTCAAATGATGATATTGGCTACAAGATAAATTTGTCGAAAATGCATTGAATTCCATATTTATCAATTCTATTTTACCACTCAAACTGTTGTGTTAAGGTGTAATCAACGATATTAATCTTTCTAAAGACGTTGTAATTTGTGCCAAGCCTTCTTCACCTATTGTATATATGTTTAGATAGAAGTTAAATACAATCGTTCTAATAAGTCCACTGTATAACTCGATTGTGTAGTTATAATACAGATATGTTCAATGTACGAAAAATTCTTAACACGTTAGAAAAAAGGCTCGAGTTTGGTGCTAAAGTCCAGGATCACGAATATATTGAAGTATGCATTCGACATGTGACTCTGTGCAGGAACACCTCCTCAATGTGGATCTTAGGGAAAAATTGATTTCACATCTGTCGGAATACTCATTTTTTAACGGTATTTTACCGGATATCTGGTACTATATCTGGATAGCATTATAATACGATGATGAGAGCTCCAGAAAACAATAAATGCATACGTAATATAGATACCGAAAAATACTTAATCGTATAGATAACAATCTAATACCATTCGCTTAATAACGGAGTAAACGTAAACACGTCCAAGGCATACGAAGACCAGAAGTAAATTTAAATATATTATTAATTTTAATTACATATAGTGCTAGTACTTAATAAAAATATTAAAATAGCACTGATAAAGTCGAACATTCGTCAAGACATTATTGCGTCACGACTACCATGCGCGTATATCAGAGTATGTAGAATATATATACAGGGTCCGTCAAAAGTCCCAGGACGGGGAAATATCTCAGCGGGAGTGCATTTTTTGGGAAAATGTTTCAGACAAAAGTTGAAGGATTTTTCCCTGGCTATTTAATGGTCTTAAGAAGCTTAACTCTCAGTTTTCGGGACAAAATAGCTTGTGCTCTTCGAGAAAAGTCCAAAACACAAAAAAAAACGGTATTTTGTAAATAACTTGGTTCGGAGTGAATTTTTTGGACGTATAATAACGCATTTTGTAGTTTTTTTCATGCTCTACAATTTATGTGTTATAACTTTTTAGCGTACGATGCATACTTTTCGAGTTATTGAAGAAACAAGCGAAAAATGAGTTAAATAACTCAGTAAATTGCTCATATCTCGGTTTCTTCGACATTTATCGAAAAAGTGGTTCATGTAAAACTTGTAGCATTTTTAGAGAGCTTTAATTTGAGTGGTCATATGTTGCATTCTGATGAAAATAACGCACTACAGAGCGTTTTAGATTCGTGCGGTCGGCGCGAGCCAACACGAGAAACATGCAGCAGGCCTATACGATTCATTGCACGTTTGCTCCCCCCCCCCTCTCTCTCTTTCTCTTCTATTTTGTATGACATTCATGGAGTAAAGGGACGAAAGATCCGATAAAAAAGAACGTTATCGAACTTTCTGGAGGGTTCTTTGCCGAAGGTCAGACGACCTAACCGCCTTTGTGTTCGTGCACGTGTCTCGACTAGTTCAGTCGCAGCGTCGCGTCGCGTAGTGCAATAGCAAACGGGTGGACATTCTAGTTAGTGTGTCTCGGATTGTGGCATTTTTTAAGTAAACATGGAATGCTGTTTTGTTTGTAAGACATTGTTGAGTGCTGACGTTCGTAAATCCCGTTTCCCAATTTGTATTCGATAATGCTGATTTCAATAGGAATACAATCGACGGCCATGGAACTTTTCACGTAATGGGAGGAATACACTGCGTCACACCAAGCACGGGTACAGGGAAATGTGGTAAAGCCTGTGGATGCAGGAAAGCGGGCTTCAAATGCTCAGCAATTTGCCAACATTGTAGTGGCCAAGATTGCGACAATTGCAGCAGAATGGAGAATGAAGATGACGTTGATGATGAAAATGACAATGACAGCATCAGTGAACCAATTCAGGAACCATCATTGGTTCTAGAAGCAGAAGACGGTACAGAATGCAGATCCTCGAAAAGAAAAAAAATTCATCAATAATAAGAATGTATTTTCTAATATTGTTTTTTACGATCTCTTTTTTTTCTTAAACAGAAAATTTTACAAAGACGCAAATTATATTAATTTATCATATTCATTTTTTCTTATTCAACATTCCTTTTTCCTTATTCTTATACTTAAAATATATTAAAAAATGGGGAGGGGGGGAAAGGGGGGGATGGAGGGGTGTGGTGGTGGAGGGGGGAGGGGGGGATTGAGGGGGAAGGGGAGCTGAAGGGGGGGGGGGATTGAGGGGGAATGAAGGGGGGAGGTGGGATGGGGGGACGGGGTGGGGTGTTGGGAGGGTGGGCGAGGGGGGGGAGTGGGAGGGGAGAATGAGGTGGGGGGGGGGGGGGGTGGGGGGGAGGGGAGGGAGCGTGGGGGGGGGAAGGGGGGTGGGGGGGAGGGGTGGGAGAGAGAGTGGTGGAAGTGAGATGGAGAGGAGAGTAGGAGAGGGGTGGGGTGGTGGGGGGGAGGGGTGGAGAGGGGTGGGGGTGATGAGAGATAGAGAGAGATGAGAGAGAGAGAGATGAGAGAGAGTGTTGAGAGAGAGATAGAGAGGAGAGAGAGAGAGAGAGAGAGGAGAGAGAGAGGGAGGAGAGAGAGAGGAGAAATTGTGAGTGATGAGAGAGAGAGATGAGAGAGAGAGAGATGGAAGAGGAGATTGGAGAAGGACGAGAGATGGAGAGAGATTGAGTGAGAGAGAGAGAGAGGGAGAGGAAGAGAGTTGTTAGGAGTTAGAGAGAGGAGAGGAGGAGAGTGAGATGAGAGTAGAGGGGGAAGAGATGAGAGAGTTGGAGATGAGAGAGAGAGAGATGAGAGAGATGGAGATGAGAGAGAGGAGGAGAGAGAGATTGAGAGTGAGAGAGGAGAGAGAGAGAGTGAGTTAGGAGAGGAGACTAGAGAGAGAGAGAGAGAGATGAAGAGAGAGAGGGAGAGAGAGAGAGAGAGAGAGAGGAGGAGAGAGGAGATGAGATGAGAGTGAGAGGATAGAGGATGAGAGAGAGAGGAGAGAGAGAAGAGAGAAGAGATTGAGAGAGAAGAGAGGAGAGAGATGAGATGAGAGGGAGGAGAGTGTGAGAGAGGGAGAGAGAGAGGAGAGAGAGAGAGAGAGGAGAGAGAGACAGAGAGAGAGAGAGAGAGAGAGAGAGAGAGTGAGGAGAAGTGAGAGAGATGAGGAGATGAGAGGAGAGAGAGGAGAGAGAGAGAGAGAGAGATGGAGAGGAGAGAGAGATGAGAGATGTGCGTGAGGAGAGAGAGAGAGAGAGACAGAGAGAGATGAGAGAGAGAGAGAGACTGAGTGAGGAGAGAGGAGAGGAGAGATGGAGATGAGAGAGAGAGAGAGGGAGAGAAGAGAGAAGAGAGAGAGATGATGGAGAGGAGAGGAGAGGAGATGAAGAGAGAGAGAGAGTGAGGAGAGGAGAGAGAGAGAGAGAGAGAGAGAGAGTGGAGTAGAGAGAGAGAGAGTGAGAGAGAGAGGAGGAGGAGAGAGAGAGAGAGAAGAGAGAGAGATGATGAGTGAGAGACGAGAGAAGTTGAGAGGCGGGGGAGGGGAGAGAGATGAGAGAGAGAGAGAGAGGAGAGAGAGGAGAGAGAGGAGAGGAGAGAGGAGACAGAGGAGAGAGAGAGATGGAGAGAAAGAAGAGAGAGAGAGAGAGAGAGAGAGAGAGAGAGAGAGGAGAGGAGAGGAGATGTGAGAGAGAGAGTTGATGAGAGAGAGAGATTGAGAGAGAAGAGAGAGAGTGACAGAGAGAGAAGGAGAGGAGAGAGAGAGAGAGACAGGAGAGGAGAGGAGAGAGATGAGAAGAGGAGGAGCGGAGAGAGATGAGAGGAGGAGAGAGAGAGATGAGTGAGAGAGATGGAGAGAGAGAGAAGGGGGGGTGGGAGGGGTGAGATGGGGGCGGGTGGGGGTGGGGGGAGGGGGGGGATGGAGGCGGGAGAGCGGATGGGGGGGGGGCGGGGATGAGAGAGGGGGGGTGTAGGGGGGGGGGGGGAGAGGGGGAGAGACGGGGAGAGGGGGGCAGGGATGGGGGGGGGTGGGGGGGGAGGGTCTGGGGGCGAGAGAGGGGTGGGGGGGAGAGAGGAAGAGAGAACACTAGCGAGAGGGAAGAGAGAGAGATGGAGAGATGAGAGAGAGAGAGGAGAGAGAGCAGGAGTGAGAGAGAGAGAGAGGTAGAGAGAGAGGAGAGACGAGAGAGAGGATGAGTGAGATATAGGAGAGAGACGAGAGAGAGAGAGGAGAGAGAGAGCGGATCAGATGGAGAGATGAGAGTGAGAGAGAGAGAGAGAGGAGATGATGGAGGAGAGATTGATGAGAGGAGAGAGAGAAGTGAGATGAGAGGAGGATGAGAGAGAAGAGAGAGAGACATGAGAGAGAGATGATGAGAGAGAGAGGAGAGGGAGAGAGAGACAGAGGAGAGAAGAGAGAGATGAGACGAGATGAGGGGGGAGAGAGAGAGTGATGTGCGATGAGAGAGAGAGAGAGATGAGAGAGAGAGAGAGATGAGAGAGAGAGAGAGGAGAAAGTAAAAACAGTACCTGTTTTAATTCCTGGTAGTCTCGTTAAGTATGTTGCAGAACTTCACCAATTATATGCACTTCACTAATTGACCTTCGAATATACTAGTAAAACACTTACTAACATATTAGTTCCACAGGTTTTAAATGTCATATGAAGAGCATTACTTTTATGAAAGACCTTCTATTGGAATTAAGCGAAGAATGATAAAGCGTAAAAAAATTCAGAAATAACGTACTAAGTAACAGGGTTGGCAATTTGCCGGCTTTTTGCAGTGAACTTTTATCCAGTCTAGAATGTCTACACAAATAGTCCCATTGTTATGCCGTCTCTTTGCAAACTATAAAAAATGTGCAGATTAGCCGACTTTTCAAACCGGGGATTACGTCGACAAATAATGTGCACACCCAGTCGGACGCTTTCTGCCGACTCTGGCCTACTGCACTAATGGACAAAATTGGACACCGACGCAAAGCAACCTTTTCCATGCGGCATTTATGCCAAAAATAATGTCAAACATCCAGTACGGATGTTTTTTGCCAACTTTGGCAGACGGTAATGATGGACCACATTGCACGACCAAAAGTGACTTTTCAGCCAGCATGAAGTCGACATGTAGCAGAGGTATTAGGGATAAATAGAAACATTTGTGGGTGACATGATGATTTTTTTATATGGAGCGTTTTCATCTCGTCCGGAATCATGTATGATTATTTAGAGAAATATTTTAATCGAACGAAAAACTAAAAATGTTCTTGCTGCTGAATCCGTGAACTTCTGCTTGCACGCGTAAAAGCACTTGCGCGTGGAAAACATTAACCACTTTGCGAGCGTTAAAATACGTAAATAGTAGGTTAAGCTAATATTTAAGATAGATGTTTTATGCACTATATATTGTAAAATATATAATAATTTAAAAATAAGCAATAACAAATAAATAAATAGATAATTATCTATGAGATATAAATAATAATAAATTAATCTAATAGGTAAATTACAATTTTTTAAGAATTTTGCGGAATCTAAAAGCCACTCCATTTGCAATGTCTTGGCATTTTACGGCTTAAGTCGAATG
The DNA here is from genome assembly GCA_030407085.1 of Trichopria drosophilae. Lineage (NCBI taxonomy): Eukaryota > Metazoa > Arthropoda > Insecta > Hymenoptera > Diapriidae > Trichopria > Trichopria drosophilae. Next base: position 66,528,746 of record CM059584.1, on the reverse strand, counting down.
TTTCTAGCCAGATTAACAATTACGGTCGGCCAAAAGGAAGACAGATTACACTCGCCAATAAGTCGGCAGGTGCTCGGTCGGCTAACAGCCGGGTATGTTGCGGTCGGCTGTAAATCGTTCTTTATGTCGACTAATTGTCGGCTAGAAATGGGGGCTGCCGATGGTTTTGTCCGACTATAAAGCCGCCCTTTTTGCCCGGACTTTGCCTGGCATGTATGCCAACAGTTGGCATTCTCTGCCGGCTTTTTGCCGACTTTTTGTTACTTCGGCCCTGACTCCAGTCGCAATTACTCGGATCCTCTGAAGATACAGCAATAGTACACCCCTCAGTTTTTTTGAAAAATACAAAGTCTTTGATAAATTTTGATTTGACAGTTCATGGAAACGAATGATAAACTTGGCGGCATGCAAATAGAAAAATTGTGATATATATATGTAAAAAATAAAAAAATAAAATTCTATATATTTATATATTTTGTAATAAGTTGTTAAAATGAAAAACAATTTTTAAAAGATTAATTAAATAATAAAAAGAGATATGTATAAAGCGTTTCGTTCAACCTCCTCCGCTGCTGAACTTTTCAATAAAGTTCAGAAATTATTCTTAACCCTCCTGTGCACCATGCCGAATATATTCGTCCAAACTACATTTTTTCCATATGGGAAAAGGAAAACTGGAGTTCAGGAGGGTTAAAGCGAATCCTTTTCCGTGACTTGTTTTTTCTTTTGATAGACAGATTTAGAACTAGCCACATAGTGGCAACTAAATTCTTACTGGAAAAGTTTTACAAATGACAGTGGTAAAAATCTTTCATATCAATTTAAACATTAATAATTTTAAGCAAAGTTGACGCAATGTAATTCATCATCAATAGAACCTCCAGAAAAAAGAAAAACAGATAATGGCTCGAACGCAACCGGGCGAATCGTGACGTCTTAAAAAGCTCTTAAAATATTTGCCAAAGCTTTATTGCCTACAGGAAAATTAAATATACAAATTTCAGAACGATTGAGACTCTTTAAGTGTTCGGGGTGAACGACTTTATGCGTAATGCCCCATATGTTTAAAAATCGCGATCTTCCAAATGCATACGTTATGTATGCTGGATACCGTTGGCAAACTTTTCTAAAGAAGATGTTATGATCCAGGAGTGCTGTAGGTAGGAAAACTGTCTGAAAGATAGTTCGATTTTCAAAGAGGTAAGTCCGCAAAGGACGCTGTATCTGTAATGGTGGAAATCTTCAAAGAAAAACCGAGGAAAATCTGTAACTCCAAAAAATGATATTGCTACAATTGACATCAAAATTATTTTCGGTAAGATGAGAGAACGCGATAAATCTACTGAAGAACATGTACCGAATCCCCATTTACATGCTTCCTATAATGGACGGGTACCTTAAAGACCGTTGGCTCATATATGATATAAAGAAAGGACGAAAAGAGAAGCATATGACAGCAGGGGGGTTAGGGGGCGGGGGTGGCATGTTAACGATAGCTCAGTCGCTGATGAAGATCGTAGAATCATCAAAACCCAGCAAGTGAAAGCTACTCGTATCGAATATCAACTCCATTCTTCTGCATGGGGCTGAGATATGAGGTGACACCCTGCGAAAAAAATCCTATAGGGAAAAATGGGCTAAAGCGCAACGTGCTGCTGTACATAAAATCAACAGTTTGCATTGCTAAGTGGCAGAGTAAACGTCGGTAACCATTGCGGGTGTCGTCTCAATTCATAACCTCGCAATTGAATGAACATCAAGAATGACCAAAGGAAAGAAGTAGAAAGAAGACACGAGTTGCTCGACAGAGTGTCTATAGTGGTGGAAGGGAAAAGAAACAAGATGCAACGATGGCAAATCATGTACGAGGACGATCAACGTAGCAGGTGACCTTCTCTTTTGATATTGAGTCTAGAACTGTGGGAGTAACATGGGTACAGTAGGTAAATTATTACCTCACAAAGTTCCTCTCAGGTCACAGCTATTTTTGAGCGCACCTGATTAAAGTACAGTATGTCACTTTCTCAACCTTGTAAATTAACTAATGAGAACTAGTCCTGCTGAAGAGTACAAAAGATACCTGAATAAAATAGGAAAAACCGCATACGCCACATGTTTGGCATATATATGCAAATGCAAATCATGCGTTCTTTCGATACAATGGACGCAGGAGCAAAAATTTTCATGGAAAAAAGTTGGGAGACTTGAACCCAACAAGCCATTTTGAAATAAACCAGAAACGCCACCGCTACACCACAGAAAAGAATAAGGCAATGGGACAGGATGCCTATGGAAATAAGAATAAGAAAAAAAGCAGAACATGCTAGTACGGATGGCTCTGCTTGTAGTAGTGCAAACACGGGTCACGGTTGGCCCTTTCACTTCTTCACTTCTCCTTTTTTTCTTAGAAGAAGGAGGAAAGACATTCAGAACAGACTGCATATAGTAGAGACTATATAGAAGAGACTAATAAACGAGCGCCAAATATATGGTGGACGATATCGTGCATGATAAGGGGAGTACAACAAGCGATACCTCTAAAATACCGGGTGGATTCTTCCACAGATATTTCACGCGTGTTTGGGAGCTATCTCGAGGACTGCTTCCTGATGTATGAAATATGGAATATTTCGTATGACGGCAACCTGTGTCTAATCCTGCCTGAGTACATTTCCGTGATGGTTTATTTCGGTAATATCATGATGGTTATCGTCTCAAGAGGTATCAGCAAGGATCAGATGAAGATCGATCAGGTGAGGCGCCCTGTTTCCGCCTGGCTGGAGAAATATGAGCTCGAGCACTCAGCGGTGAACACCGAGAGCGTGCTGTTAACAAAAAAAAATGAGTGACTTGATCCTTTTTTTTCCAGACAAAAGATTCCATTAAGTACCTGCTGGTGCCACTAGATAACAAAGGAATAGATGGCGTCGCTCTGCAGGGCCAACGCCAACGGTTACAAGTCAATGAGAGAATTCCGATTTGAGAATTTAGATTTGAACTAAATTCGAATTACTATTGGTTTTGATTTACATCTAATCGTTGCTCTTACAAATCTGTTAACATCTCTTAACTTTTTTTTTTACAATTACAAAAAAAAAAACGATATTCAGTTCGAACTGCACAAGTTACAGTTGCATTTATGAATTGAAAGTACTTAACCTCAAATTGAATGCGAAAAATAGCATGATACAAATCGCAATTTATAGAAACTGAGTAAATATGACATCTGGACTACCATTTTCAAAGTGTTGAAACAAGGTTTCTAATTGCGCGGCATAACGAGCGGATATGACGTCGCCTCCGAATGTCCGGCGCTCGCATCAACTCGCTTTGTATAGGCGGCGTCTTTTTCTTCCGTCGTCGCGCGCAATCGTGACGGCAGGCGGCTCGCCGCAAGCGGGTACAAAAGGCGGTACGCCACGCTAGGACGACACTTCTTCCCGGCCCGTGACACGCGGGCCTTCCTCACTTAGTACGGTGACTCGCGGTACTAGGCACTACCCTTCCGACCTATTCCGACCTATTCCGACCGATAACCTTCCGCTCTCCTTCTGGGACTACGGGTTTATTGCCCTGGCCCCATCCGAAATCCAGTCCACTCCGATATCTGGGATCTCGGGTTTATTGTCCTGATCTCCGCTCAGTCCATCCTGGTAGCGGTACGGTGACACGCGGTACTGCTGCTTCCTACTCTCGAGTGCGGTGGCACGCGGTACTCGGGATCTTCCGCTCAGCCCATCCTGGTAGCGGTACGGTGACACGCGGTACTTCTGCTTCCTACTCACGAGTGCGGTGGCACGCGGTACTCGGGATCTTCCGCTCAGCCCATCCTGGTAGCGGTACGGTGACACGCGGTACTTCTGCTTCCTACTCTCGAGTGCGGTGGCACGCGGTACTCGGGATCTTCCGCTCAGCCCATCCTGGTAGCGGTACGGTGACACGCGGTACTTCTGCTTCCTACTCTCGAGTTCGGTGGCACGCGGTACCTCTGCCTCCTACTTCCTAGTACGGAGACACGCGGTACTCGGGATCTTCCGCTCAGTACATCCTGGTAGCGGTACGGTGACACGCGGTACTTCTGCTTCCTACTCTCGAGTTCGGTGGCACGCGGTACCTCTGCCTCCTACTTCCTAGTACGGAGACACGCGGTACTAAGGATCCTCCCTAACGTGACCAACCCCACACGTGGGACGACGTCCCCTTCTTCGACTGATCATAGACGGAACGTCTATATTCGGCATCTTTCGCGTGCGGTAGTTAAGCCTTTCTTGTATTAATAGGATTAAGGTTAACGATACAATATATTATCTTCTAATCAAACTACATTCTGTAGAATTATTTCTTGACCTTCCACTTTGATGTTGTTCTGCCCTGTGACCTGAGGTCCACTGCTCGTTTTTGACCCGGCGTACCAACTGAGTGAAAGGCACGAGCAGGCCGGGAGGAAACTCCGTTACAGTGTTAGAAAAGCAATCGACCACATCATTTTTCACTTCAGTTCTCATTAAAAATTGCATTTATAGATGTTATCGGCGCTTGTTTTAATATTGTCTGCGTGGAATGACTCCAGTATTAGTTGTGCTGATAAATCATATACATTGTTGTTACAAATATGTAGGAATATTATAGTGTTAACTGCTAATAACGTGTAATTTTGATGATCAGTCTTATTAATGGTATATTTGGAATTGTATTACGCAGCTTGTATACGGACATAAAGATAGAATTCCAGAAACCACAACAATTACTGTTTCAACACGAGACTATGAAAAGGCATGAAAGACAAGAATTTCTTCATACAAATAATCCACGTTTTTCCATATTCTTGACATTTTACGATTATCTAACTATAACTGCTACAAAAAAGGGACGTTGATAAATAAGCTAATTGCTTTGTAATGATGGCTATATGAAATAATATGCGTATCGATTTTTAATATATTTTCAAATGTAAGCCAATTCTCCAATCATGGTAGAATATTTACTGTAGCAAGACATTAATCAACGAATGTCAGATATTTATGCAAGTAATTCTTCAGTAAATTTGCTGAACGTGCATTGTAGAAATTCGACGCCTAACACATTAATGTTTCGTTATCTGACTTACTTGCACTGCATATTGTCCTCGATTTACGCTTTGGGATATATATTGCAAATACTCGTTGCAATTCTGATCGTTGCGGTAGGGTCGTTAGAATATAATACTTTGGCGTATGTTAAAATTACATCTATGCTTACCGACTTAGATGCATTCTCATTTGGCTGAAATATATTTTGGTTACTCCAGGTAATGCCCCTACCCTATCTTTTACTCATTACATTACGAATCTTCCGAGTAAGAAACCTGTTGATTAATTTGTATTACATTTTTTTCAGGATACGTACAATCAGCGATAATCAATAAGAGCCAATATACATGTAACTGTGCCCTTGAAGAATAAAAGTACATGTCTAATAATTATTTATAAATTTTATTTATAGAATGAAAATATAGAAAAATATGTATGGTTTATTTTAAGTCTAGGTAAATAAATTATTATCACAAATATTTTCTATGTACGCAAATTGCATAGTAATTATAACACAATAATATTTACCAAAATAAGTTACTACATGAAAGAACATTATTCTACAATGTGAAACCTAATTTACCGTTCACCCAAACACCACCTAACACCAAACCCCTCTATGAAAAAGCAGAATATACATACTACATCTGTTAGTAATATGCTTCAAAAGTCCATGATTGACTAATCACATTGTTACATAGTCATTGCGCTGTTTCACGCATGTTAGCGAAATGTGTTTGGAAAGAAGCGACTGTCTAAGAAGGTGACATGCTCATTGTTGGTATATGTTCTTCATTAAACCCCATTCGACATACAAAAAAGTTTCTGGTATGGGTATAAACTGATTATAATTTAGTAAGACATCTTTTCAAATTCATTTCTGACTTTTTATTTTAGATGATAGATAATGTATTTTTCGAAGGAAATGTGGATAATTTCAATATTCTTTACTACGGGGCGAAGACAAATTGACGAATGATTGGTTCATTTAATCTATTTTATAATAGTAAATAGAATAACAATAATAGTTTCAGCTTTTAATACTGGAAGGAAGTGCCAACATCAATCATGAAATTATTCGAAGTTATTTGGATTTACCATTATTGGAAATGTCGAAAAAAACGTTCGTAGGACGGTATTCGTACCGAACTACATGTATATACGTTATAGAAAAAAATATTCAGTCATTAAAAAGAATACTACACTTCCGACAATACACATAAAAAGTTTATTTAAGGTATGTCATCAGGTATTTTGAAATGAAACGCTATATATTCTATATCAAGGTATATTACACAATGAACCAGTGGCAGAATGAATTAAATAATTCGTGTGCATGTTCAATTTTTAAGTATAGATTAAACGGTTAACTTTAACAACGTAGTTACGTTAGATTATACACTAATTCCATGACATGTCCCTGTCTGCTGGGCCCCCGTTTAACCTTCCTCCGTCTACGACGTTTTCCTATCTGGGGCATGTCCTCGTTTGCCAGTTCCTCATCCGATATTCCTTCGTATACCATTTCCTTAGCTCCCATTGCCCTTCTGACATTTCTTCGTCTTCTATGTCCCTCCGGCACCTGTACTTGATATATGAATGAAGTATGTTTCCCGATATCCTGTCAAGGACGATTCCTTATGTGCTACGCCCCGTCTACCATTTCACCATTTACCACATCCCAGTTTGCAGGTTTCCAGAGAGGTCTAAAAATGTGTTCCGTAGCATCCGTGGCAACAGGGGGATTGAGCGTCCGCCTTTCTCTGAATCGCGGCAAACGAGGATATCATTTTTAAGAGTAACAATCAGCGTGATCAGCGGTAGAGTAGTTCATAATCCCATAATCGGCGACCCTGTATTGCCGCAGCATGTATTGTACCTAATAAAATGAAAAGCCGCGGAGCGCATGACCTAGACCCAGTAATCGGCAATCCTGAATATCTAAGCGCATGTATATTACCTAATAACTTAAAAAATCCAGGATCGTACTGCACGAACAGGTGCTAGACTTTTACTGATTATAGTTAAATCGGACGCTCAACAGAGGTCGAGGACATATTGGATGGAAATGAACTGTGGGCAAATCGAGAAAACCATGTCCAAAAATCACATTTTTTAGTTGCTTTTTTAATCTGTATACGCGCAGATTTGTTAATTGGAAGACCCAGAACGAAATTCCGGACCGGGCAGCCTTTGGAATTCCATAAAGTGGAACCACTTCCTACAGATATGTAGAATATATTGAAATGCATAGTTATTGGTCATTTTATGTTTGTTATATTTAGATCTTGTGACAATTAAACACGAAATATTTTGCACTTTTTCTTTAAAACTACATTTTAATGTGATTTTACAAATGCCTTCGCGAGTCCCGCCTTTGTTTTGACGAGGAAGCGATATTTCCTGCCTATTGACATAGACTATTGTTTTATAATGATCATAGAAATTGGTGAATTAACATTAATAAATATCTCTAATTTCATTTTAATACAGCAATTTAGTAGTATTTTAAATGACACTTTACAAGTTACTTCACGTTCCGTTTTAAGATAATCTCAAAATTTTATAAAAAAGATAGTACTCAACGAACTCTCTACAGCTAGAAATGTATTTCCCACAGACTTATAAGATATAGGAATAGGTAGCACACTTTGACTTCACTATCGAGCCTCCTGCCCTTTCTTATACCTGTTTTTCAGTAACATCCGAGAAGATATGTACTCTGTTCTCCCGTGCAAAATTTATTCAAATATATTTATTATGTATAGTTTTTTATTTTGTCAATAATTGTATCCTTCGAGAATTGGCTATACTTTTTCTGGACAACAGATAGCTCTCCCGTTTATGGGTGATTTTCAATTAACTGTTATTTTTGCATGGTTCCAATGGAATGACTTTGAAAAATATCTTTTACATTAAGTATGTTACAAACCAGTTAATGGCGATCTGTTATTGAAGATATTGACAGTAATTCTTATCACAGTTAAATTAAAAAACAATAGGCTACAATTATCAGGACCGTGGATATTGCTTCGTAAAAATTTCTCTTGTACTGATGTTTAATGAACCCGTCGTAACGTGTTAGGTCCGTGGCAATTTGTTAGGCCCACATCATGTCATTTGTGAATTATATTATTATGAGATTAAAAATATGTACGCTACTATAGTTTCCTTTTATTCAAACAATTTAACAATAAAAAATGAAATGAAATGTATAAAGACAATCAAATCTGGTGTACTTTTTAGCGAGGAAACTTCTTAAAAAAAGGACAGTTAAGTAAATCACTTATATATCCTTTGTATTATAAATATTCAGTTTCTTCATAAATATAAAATAATCGTTTAACAGTATTAAATTATTTTACTATATTTCAAAGTATAATACTGTAACTGAGGAATCTGAAATAATAATTAATTTTAAATATAGTTTTGTTTAGTACAGAAACAATTTCTGAACAATGTCATTTAATTTTGTACATATTTATATTAGTATTTCACAGAGTCTTTCAAATCATCAAATGGGGATTTATCAAGAAAAGATGTTTTCTGCATGGTGAAAGACAATATAAAAAAACAATAGAAATTCAACAGGTTTTAAAAGATGCACTTTCAAAAAACACGGACAAGTAATACAAGTGGACCAGGATGAAAAGTCATTCCGGTGACTTCGGTTTCCCGCTGGTACTATAATTGCAATATATATTTCGAGGTCTATTTTTTTGGCATATTTCTGCTCTGTTCTGCCTGCGGGCATCATTTTGTTACAGATCACCAAGAAGCTTATTTTCTGCCGCACTGCCTGTGGAATTTAACAACAACCTTTTTTTGTGTCTATGGGATAGTGCGCCTTTGTATTGATGACAGGATTCCTCACCTCGAATTTTTACATGGTCTACGTTCCGTCTTCGAAGAATCTTATTGGGACAACTAGTACCATCTAGAGACGGCAACCACCAAACATCGCTTTGAAACACCTTTGGGGTAATGTTACGTTCTACGTAACGAACCTAGATTAGCTATTTTCGAACATATTATTTTTATTATTTTTATTCTTAATACATTTTTATTGAAATAATATTTCGCTGAACAATCTCCATAATATATTTTGTTAGAATAAAACTTTTCCTTTTTCAAAATCCTACAAGAAACTTTCGAAACGTGCACATGGCCCACGATAGTCCGATGAATCCTTCATAATCACTAAGGGTGATTTTAACACGGGCTTGGACGATCACGTCTTTCCAAGTTCCGTAAGGGTCGGCATACTGGGTTTCCTTACAACTGGCATCGGCAGTAACAGTACCGGCGAGCATTATGCTGAAACCCGTGGTACCGTTTTTCTTTACTTCCTCTATTATAGCACCACCTATTGTGTATCGTCCTTCTTCATGCAATAGGTTACATTGTTCGCGAGAGACATCTTTTATATACTCTGTGATACCGTTAGCAACGGCGGAAGAGTGTGAATGTATTCCACAATGCGTGATTTCGCGAAATATTTCTACCTTGCATGTTCGAACATGGAGAGATCCGTAGTTTAAAATTTGCAGCAACTGTATGTAGACTGCACTCTTGTCGAGTCGGGGTTCAGGAATTTCGCAGTTGCCGATGCTGTTTAGGGAGACGGTCGTTATATTAGCGTTGGGGGTGCCGCAATCATAGGCAAGTAGTCCGGTGGTTGAGGGTATATTCAGAACAACGAGGGGGAAAAACATCAACAGAATGGTTCTCAACATTATATATATGTCACTGATGGAATCCATTATTTCTTTTCTTTAGCAGAACAATACCTATATAGGAGTTAAAAGATAAGGTAAAAAATGTTTGAATAATAATGGTTACATTAACATTGGTCAATATTAACAAAAATTAATACATTAATTTCGTTGAGGATTTACATCCTTTACAATATCAACGTATATATAATAAGGAAAACAAATGTTTTAAGGTAGGGAGAAAAGAAAAGAAAAAGAAAAATAGGAAATTAGGAGTGGTTACTCCTCTTAGGTGGGAAGGTGAATAAATGTGGGAGTGATTTCCCGCATCTTGGACAGAAGTTTATCCAAGATATTTGGAGATAAGGTGTAAGGTATTCATGGCATTTTTGGCAGTGAGGCTGCAATTGAGTCTGTATACTCATTAACGGTGTGAGGTGTGGTTTGATGTTTTCCTTATGGGAAAAGCGGATTCTTTCATTTTTATAGGGTTTTTTTTTGTATTTTTTGTCAAAGTGCGGGTTTTTCGGGATTCCTTTAATTTTGGAATAGGGCAAGGTGTTGATAAGGATGAATGTTTAGGGATGTAGGTTGGTGGAGAGAGAGTGTCACTGCTGTCCGTATTGAGGTCCGTGTCGGAAATCGCGAACGATATCGGGGGGTCTTCTTCGTAATTCGAAGAGGTTTCATCATCCCAATTTTCTCCGGTAGGGTTTGCAACTCTTTTTACAACTGGTAGCGATTGCTTTTCGGGTTCGCAATCCTTTGGGTCTAATGATATGAAGGTTGTTGCTTTACTCCTTCTGAGGTCTCCTCTTGTGGGGAGACTTCGGTCTTCGATGGTATCGTCGTACCGAGGTGTCGAATCCATTGAAACTTCTGGGTTGTGAATCGTCACAACTGACTTAATTTTGGGACAAGAACGAGGGGAATCATCGCATGAATCATATTCGCTGTCGCTGTATCTGAATATCGATTTAATCCTTTCAGCTCTGGCTAGAGCACGATCTTTATCTTTCCTCTTGAGCTACGCCGCTAGCTATTTTTATAGCGGTTTTTTGAGTTTGCTTTGGCTGTCCTTTCAAGTGTTGGAGGGACCAACGTGCCAATTGTCGGTCCTTTTTAGAAGCTGGAACTTCGTCTCCTGCTGCATATATGATTTGACTCATGGTGTTGACAAAGAAAATGAGAAATGTAAGGGATTTAATATGTTTGAACGGGATCCGATATAATGGTGGGAATAAGACGGTCTATAGAAACAATTTTCTCTTTACGTCCCATCTTTAATTTGGCATTTTTGTTTCCTAAAAGTTCCAATATTTTGTAGGGGCCATCATGCAAATTATGTAATTTTCCATATTTTATTCCTCGTCGTAGGAAAACGTAGGATCCGGCTGAAAGATCAACAGCATTAGATCCCTTATCGTAATACCTTTTGTATCTTTCTTTAGCCGTATTGAGGTTTTCACGTGCTTCGGTTTGGAGGGAATTTAGACGAACCATTAATTTTACGTGGTAATCGTCGTAGGTTTCTAGCCTTTCATGTCTAGGCAAGGGTTGACTTGAGGGCATGAGGGCTAATTTGCCATATACTAATTCAAAAGGGGTTTTAGTGGTACTTTCATGTACGCTAGTGTTGTAAGAAAACATAGCTAATTCTAACCAATCGTCCCAATCGTGATCCTTATCTACGAATTGACGTAAATATTCTACTAACGTAACATGGGACCTCTCTAGAGAACCATTGGTTTGGGGATGAAATGCAGTTGTTTTTAATTGTCGGATCCGTAACATTTTGGTGAGGGTGGCCATTAGTTTCGACAGGAAATTGGATCCTTGGGGGCACCGTACAGACAGATGAACCTCTTCAAAAATGCATGAGCAACATACGAGGCTGTTCCATTCATAAGAGGGGTTCCGACGAAATACTTGGTTAATAAACACTGCATCGTTAATATCCACCTGTTACCTTTTTCGGTTGGAGGAAAAGGACCTACTAGGTCCAAGGAAACCTTTTCGAATGCGGTTCCGGGGGTATCGGTGATGGCTAGGGGTTGTTTGATCTTCTTACGTATTAGTTTTTTGAGTTTACAGGGGAGGCATTGTTGGATGTAGATTTGAACATCTTCTTTCATGTTTTCCCAATAATAAAAAATTCGTAGTCGTTGGTATGTTTTAGTAACACCTTTGTGACCACCGAGGGCGGAATCATGGGCTTCTTTAATTAATTGATATCTTTGACTGAGAGGGGGTTGTTTCGCTATTCCTAAACAGATAGTGATTTTTAAATCTGATTTATAAAAAATGATTTAAATGTCGTTAAATACTTTATTCCAAAGGTATTTACTCATGGTATCTATTATAGGTAAACTGAGACTAGTAATTTTAGCATGGTGGGTGATACTAGGAAGCCTTCGTAGAGTATATTCTATATCTTTTACGATTTGGGGAGAATCGAGATTTGGATTTTTGGAGGATACGTAAAGGGCAAGGTAATATCGATGGCCGGCATTTTTCAATTTTATTGTCCCAACTTTAGCGGGTCCAAAGTCTGTAATATCTTTAATTTTTGAAAAAAATTTGGACTCGGAACCTATGGGATATCCTTCTTCATCGAGAAATAGTGCGCAATTGTCTTTGCGCATATATAGTTTATCGCGAGTTTCAATGATATTTTTGGAAAAATAAAGTTTATCTAAACTTTCTGGAAAGTCTTCTTCATTACTTGAAGCAATTGAGAAATCGGAGGGTTCAGATTCGGAATCAGTTTCGAGAGTTTCGGCACCTTGAGAAGGTGGTGATAGGGGTATAAGAGGGGAATTGATTTCATGTCGGGTTTGTTCGTTAAGATTACAAAAAGGGGGTGTTGGAGGTTTGGGAGAAGTGACTTCCTCTTCGTCGTTTTGAGCTGGATTTGAGGAATATTTGTTCGTTGTATGGGTTTTAGTGGCAGGGTTTTCTTCGGCGTTTCTTTGGGTTTTTTGAAATGTTTTATTCTTTTGTTTGGAGATTTCTTCTCGATATTGGTTTTTGGGTTTGGGGAAGTTGGTGACCGCTTTTAGTTTTTTAGGGTCAGGTTTCAATCCTTTTTGGGTAATAAGATGTCCAAGATATGTGACTTCGTGGCGTAAAAATTCACATTTATCGGCTTGCAGTTGAAGGTTAGCTTCTCTTAGTTTGTCGACTAGTTGGAGGAATTTTTGACGGTGTGCTGGGAGAGATTTTGCATAAATTACGATATCATCTAAATAAACGAATAATTCTGTTCCTTGAAGTCCGGTAAGTACTACATTCATGAGATTCATAAAGGTTGCATGAGCGTTTTTTAAACCGAAGGGCATGCGAGTGAATTCCCAATGACCGTGTTCCGTTGAGAAGGCAGTTTCATGGCGATCCTTTTGGCTCATTTTAATTTGGTGAAACCCAGATGCAAGGTCAAAAATCGAGAAATAACGGGTACCTCCTGATTGATCGAGAATTTCTGTGATATTGGGTAAAGGGTAAGCATTACCGATAGTTTTTTCGTTTAGGGCCCGGAAATCTAAAACAAGGCGCCATCTTCTGTTTCCTAAACTATCTTCTTTCTTAGGTACGATCCATATGGGTGAATTGTAAGGAGAGCGAGAAGGTTGTATGATATTTTTCTCGAGAAGTTCTTCGACTTGGCGGCTAATTTCTCCTTTGAGTGTCTTCGGGAATCTATATTGTCGCGTATGGATGGGAATATCATCGGTGGTGTGAATATCATGTTCCATCATATGGGTAGATTCCAGAGGCTCCCCAGGTATGGAATCTGTCTGAACTTATCGATAGTAAAAAGTCAATTTCGATTCTTTCTGCATCGTCAAGATGGTCTAACCTCAAGAGGTCTTTAAGTCGAGAAAGTCTCTCAGAATTTTGGACGGAGAAAATGGGCACGGTGGGTTTTTCAAAACTTTCGCGTTTCTTGCGACAGGTAACGCGGGCGAGTCGATTTATGGGTTCATTTTTGTGGATTTCTTCGACGGGCGTTACTTTCAGCGAAAAGAGTTTGAAGGAGATTGGGAGGAGGGTAGTGTTTACAACTGGTAGATAAGTTTCATCAGAATGAACGCTTACTAGAGCATTCCCAGCGTAAACATTTTCTTGTATGGACAGTAGGGGGACATCCGTGTGAAAGTGAAGTCTTTTCAACGGGAAATTTGACGATTTGACGAGTACGCGAGGCAACATAGACCATTGGATATTCGGTCAAAAAGGGTATTTTGGTATCACCAAGTTCTAGTTGATTTCTCGACCAATTTATTTTAGCTCCATGGGCGGATAAGAAGGACGTTCCGATGATCCCGTCTTGTTTGATTGGGAAGTTATCAGGAACGATGTGAAAATCTGTAATATGATCGAGCAATGACAGAGATGTTTTGCCCAAGGTAGGAACTAATTGGGGCGAGATTCCGAGAAGATGTAAAATAGTCGTGGGATCTATTGTATTCGTAGTAACGAATTTTTTTTTATCAGACAAGGCAGGTGCCTGAATCTAGTAATAGTGTGATAGGTTCTGGAATATTAATCTGAATAGTAGGGGAGTGTGAATTGAAAGTGAGGACGACTGATTCTAATACTCGTCCTGCCAGGTTATTGCGCGAACAGAAGCTCGATTTGCCTCCCTCAACGGGAGGCGAGAGGAGTTTCCCTGATTTGATGAAGAGTTTTGAGGAGTATTCGAAACCTGTCGGTTTCTGAGATAACAGTATTCGCGCGTGTAGTTATTTTTACCACAGAACGTACGGGATGCGGTGTAGTCGTTCCTTCTATTGATTTGGTAGCAATTACTAGATGTATGTCCTAATTTATTGCACAACTGACATTGGGAGGGAGATGAGTATTTTTCGCGTATCCGGGGACATATTGGTGTGACGTGCCCGTATTGGCGACAGAATTGGCATTGAGTATACCGGTTTTTATCATTACCTGGTTGACCACAGTTGACACAGTTCAATGTACCTTGGGTAATTTTTACTGAAGATAAAAACGGACAATGATCAGTTTTGTGACCAATCTTTTTACATAAACGGCAGTGCATTTTCTGGTCTCGTTGTGTTTTGGTCTCATGACCTCTGTGGGTATAGATTTGGGGTTTTTGGTGGGATTGATTATGATGACAATCTTTTGCTAGGTGACCAATTTGATCACAAAGTTAGCATTTGGATTTTGAGAGATTTTTCGGGCAATCCTTGGCCTGATGGTTGATTTGGTCACATAATTGACATCTCGGGGTGAGGTTTAAAGGGCAGAGTTTAGGGTCGTGTGGCCCTGACAGACAAAGGGTACAATTTGGGGATTTGGTGCTAATGGTAGGGAATAGCTTTTGTCTTTCTTCCAAGCGCTTTTCGATTTCGATAGCTTCTGGACCAGCAAGGTTGAAATCGTTACGTTGAGTCATCAAGGAATGAATTTCTGCTTTCAATCCTCGTATGAATGCTCTACAACACGCGGCTTCAAATTCGGTTCGTTTTGCGTCCGATACTGCTCCGCTGTCTGATTGAGTTCGATGGGCTTCTATTAATTGATAACCGATAGCCCGGACACGATTAAAGTACGTTGCCGTACTTTCGAAGGGATGTTGATAAAGGTGGGCTAAGTTGCCATAAAGATCTATCACTGTGGCTCCAGTTCCATGGACTCCTTTCAATAAGTTGAGTAAATCGGTTACGGTGTTGGGGTCCTTTCCAAGGGTTGTACGGCTAGCTTCGTCACGTAATTTCGTAAGTATTAGTTTTGTGAGGATCCTTTCTGAGGCAGGATCAACCAAACTTTGGGCTCGAGTGCAAGCTGTTGAGAATTCGGTGTAACCGATTCCTTCAGAGGTACTGTAAAACAAGGGAATAAGTTCGCACGCATCGCGGGGTTTCAAATATTGTGCCATGGTGAGTTGTTTTTCTGTTTTTACAACTGGGGAGGAGGAACGAAGAATATTTATTGAAGATTCTTGTGTCTGAAAAATAAAAGGGATTTCCTCTAAACTTTCGACTTGCATATCGAGGGGTAAAACAGAGATTTTCTGATCAGAATTTGGGTCTTCTTCTTTGACGATATCGTATGTAGATTTGATGGGTGAGGGGATTAATCGAGTCGACCCTTGAAAGGGGTTAAGCGGATGTCTTTGATAGGGTAGCCCGGGGTTTAAATCACGTGAGGTCTTGCCAAGGTTTTTGTGTTGGTTACGGGTGCGTATAGGATCATCCGACATCTAGACTTGCATAATTTCTGGGATTAGGTAAGTTAGATTTCTGAAACAATCAAAAGGGTTAAATTAGTTTCAAATATCTTATCGAGGGGACTGGAAGGGAAGGAAAAACAGCACAGAGGTATCTAGTGCCTTTAGTGGATTTATCGGCTTGACCAGTATTGGGCGATAGAGAAGATGAGAGGACTTATGTGTACCAATCTCTTGGATGTCTTCTTGGGGTGCATTCAGCTTAACATTAGGATCTCGATTATAGGGGTCCAAGTGTTCCGGTACATTGGGCCAACAAAAAGTTCTAGTGTCCTCTTTTGGGTACACTGAAAAAGTCCTAATGTCCACTTTTGGGTACATTGGAAAAAAGTCCTAGTGTCCTCTTTTGGGTACACTGGAAAAAAAAAGTCCTAATGTCCTCTTTTGGGTACATTGGAGAAAAAAGTCCTAATGTCCTCTTTTGGGTACATTGGAAAAAAGTCCTAGTGTCCTCTTTTGGGTACACTGGAGAAAAAAGTCCTAATGTCCTCTTTGGGTACATTGGAAAAAGTCCTAGTATCCTCTTGTGGGTGCACTGGAGAAAAAAGTCCTAATGTCCTATTTTGAGTACATTGGAAAAAAAGTCCCAGTGTCCTCTTGTGGGTACACTGGAAAAAAAAAGGTAGCCTCCATGGGCAATTTCAAAAAGTCCTTGCATGATATTGCTAGGAAAAAAAAACATGTGCAACTAGTTGATTCCATTTTTTTTTTTTTGAACCCGGGCTTATATTTAAATATAATGTTACATACAAAAAAAAATGTTAAATAATAAAAAAAGATTAATTCTTTCGGCTGATGCAAGCTGAGTTTGTTTTGAAATGTAAAACTAACCTTTATCGCGGAAAGAATAGATGATGAATGCGAAAGAACATTTTATTCGGCCGATATTCTAATGCATCAACAAGTATTTCTAACCAGTGATACTGACATTTTTATTTTTACTGTATGAATTTAAGGGTTGCTCAAAAGTATACATAGTGAACACGTGAATTTGAGTCTAAATCACGAGCGTATACTATATATTTAAATGAATATTTTAAGATTGATCGAAAACAATGCTTTATAACTTGACAATCACTAAAAATGGTGGAATTGCAAGTGAATTCACTGAAATATAGGAGAATAAAACAATTATTTTGTAATTCTACGTAACATATTAAAAGTTTATGTTTGGAATTTTCAATGTACTGGTTATTATTAAAAAAAAATAATGTCTGATATTTAAAAGATAATTATTCATTTTTGCCGTGTATATGTATATTTTTCCAATTTAAACATCCCTTTATTTGAAATGTAGAAATTGACGCAAATATAACGCATTTAATATTCAATTTTACAATAATAACGAACTAAAATCATACAAACCATATTATTATTAATCTAATTTGAAAAGAAAAATACTAAAAGCATACTTTCAATTCTTTATTTTGGAATAATAACAAGAGAAAAGTTAAAAAGAGTTAATTGAACAAAAGTACACATAAATTTTGATAAAACATTTTAGTAAAAAAAAATATCATCAGTATTATTTTAATAATGTGTATTTTAATGGTAACAAAATATATTATTATTAATCAAATTTGAAAAGGAAAATATTATTCATTAATCAAAAGAATAAATTAAACAAGGTTCACATAAGTTTTCTTGAATTTTTTGAAAAAATATAATAATGTGTATTTTAATGGTAACAAAATATATTATTATTAATCAAATTTGGAAGGAAAATACTATTCATTACTTTGAAAAAAAAATCAAAAGACTAAATTAAACACGGTTCACATAAGTTTTCTTGAATTTTTTGAAAAAATATAATAATGCGTATTTTAATGGTAACAAAATATATTATTATTAATCAAATTTGGAAGGAAAATACTATTCATTACTTTGAAAAAAAAAATCAAAAGACTAAATTAAACACGGTTCACATAAGTTCTCTTGAATTTTTTGAAAAAATATAATAATGCGTATTTTAATGGTAACAAAATATATTATTATTAATGAAATTTGGAAGAAAAATACTATTCATTACTTTGAAAAATCAAAAGAATAATTAAACAAGGTTCACAAAAAAAATATATCATCAGTAGTATATACGCTAAAAACATAAGAAAAATTATATTAGTTAATAATATAGTGCCTATGAATTTTGAGAGCGTTAGTTAATATACGCAATGTCACATTACAATATTATAATCTGAAATAAAAGATGTAATTAGAAAATTCATTCGAAAGTCTGTAATTTAGAAAATATGTACTTGCATTAGTCGAAAAGGAAAATTATTATTTCCTTTCACTGTTGAGTCCTACCGACTGCGCCAATTTTTATTCACGTCCGGGATTTGACGTAAGATAAGGAAAGGGATGTTCTTCTTAATCATCCTAAGTATTAGGATGCTCAAGAGATAGAAAGGATATAATAATAAAAATAAGGATATTTGTAATTCAAATTATTAACGAGGCTAAACTACTGGCCTCGGGACAGTCAACCGTGAGTTTGAATTTGGGTCTTCTGATTCGGGGTTGTAATGTAAAACTGGAGGGCAAAAGGGACATTTGAAAAATATGGGTTCTTCGATAATAAAGGGGAATATTTGGGGTTAGGAAGCATGAGCAACCTAAACATTTCGGGACTTGGGACCGTTGTGGGGACAACATTACAGTACTGTAATGTTGTCATATATTTGTCGGGCTAGGGAAAAGGGGGCAACCAGTTGGCCATGGGGTGATTTTGCGGGGCGGAAAGTACACTGCTACTTACGTTGGGTTGGATTTGTTGGCGGCTGGCAACTCTTTGGTTCGCAACTCGTCGCTGGCAACTCGCGGTTGGCGGCTAGCGGGTGGCGGCTGGTTGCTGGTTGCGACGGGTTGGCAAACTAATAACACACTACTATGACGATTAACTCTACAGTTGACTGACTGCTGAGCAGGGCGAGGGGGCCTCTTTTTATACAGACACGAGTAGTGTCTGGGGCGGAACTTGGACCCATGTGTAAGGGCCAATAGGGAGCTTTCTTGAGGTGGAAGGGTGCAAAGATCTTCGGAAAAACGGCGAGGGGAGGGGCAATACGAGCGAACTGTCGCCGAGGCAAGACAAATACAATTTTATATTATTAACAATATTAATATCATATACAGAACTAATTAACGCACAAATAGTAAAAGCCTTGTTTCTAAATCAGTTATTGATATTAATGAACATTGGATTTAAACAAAAAGAGTATAGCGAAATAATGTTATTTACGAAAATTAAATTTTGAAGTGGTTATCAACATTATTTCCAAGTGGATCATTAATATTAATAAGCGTTACATAAATTGAAACAGGCATTTATAAGTGCGATTGAATACGCTAATTATAAACTAAACAAACTTAAATGTTATTTAATATTAATATTCGCCTATGGTAATAGATATTTTGAAATGTAATTGAAGACGGTTTCTGCAATAGTTATTAACAACGAAGAAGATATTATTGTAATCTTTGAATAAAGCAATTTTTAACAGTAGGTACATTTAACAATTTAGTTTAAATGAATAAAGATGATTCTTTTGTAACTTAATAAAATATATGAATTTGAAATATTTTCAAGAACAAACTTCTAGAACATGAGATTAAGAGGGTTTCCTTGGTGTTTAAATTTAGATAAATTTGGTGACGGTTTTTCCGCCAGATTGCATGTATGAGAATGAGAGCAAGGATGCGGTCCCAAAGCGTTCTCACACTTGGGCCAGCTTATCAAATATGATATAATTTTTATGATCGTTTTCCGAGAGTAACCTACAGTCCCCAAGTTCCCATCCTGTTTCGTTAGTTATGGCTTGCAGCTGTGTTAAGGGAAACGTATGTTTCACTTTTCTATTTTGAGTTTTTAGAAGACTTCCAAAAAATATTCAAAATATACCGGTGTTCAAAACGTACGTATTACGGCTCGTACGTTACATAGTAAAGAGTTTGTATATGGAAGAGAATTTACACGGAATGATGAGAATGAAAGTATAGAAACGAACGGATGGAGAAGGGAAAATATGAATGACTGAAAGATGAATGATAGTGTAGAGAGAGGGGTAGGACGAGGCATGGGAAGGGGATTAACAAAGGATGAAAGCAGGGATAAATGGGCGTGTCCGACTAGAAAAGTTAAAAAAGCAGTGCTGCTGAGATCTCTCCGTCTACTGAGGTCACATGAGATCCTGTAACCACTTACCCGATGGTAGAGGAAGTGGTTACAGTTGCAAAAGAAATGGCCCGGTCGTTATATAATAGTCGGTAAACCTTGCCCCGAACACCATGGGCAAGGGAGTCCGACACACGGGGGGTCATAGTGTCATCATTCTCCCCTCATCTACCTCCCAGACCCCCCCCCCCCACATGTACACTCATAATACTTAATGATGACACTATGAGGGGAAGGCATAAATAAATAAACACACAGAATGGTCGTTTCCTGGCCGGACCTGGAACTGACCCTTAGGCACATTTACACACACACACACACACACACACACACATATATATATATATATATATATATATATATATATATATATATATATATATATATATATATATATATAAATTATTCCAAATTTTTGCCAAATTTTAGTCTGAAAGATAGGAAACTATAGATATCCTTGCACAAAATTCGGAAATATGCAGAATATATAAACAAAAATCAGACAAAAAAGGTGGTACATATAGTATCACTCCTCCTCAAAAGGTAAAGGTTGCACTATTGATTTTAACTCTGACATTTTCAATTTGTTGTAAAAAACAACCGAGTTTTATGATCTTTCTCAGTAATCTAGAGGAAAGACAATTTTTCGGGATCGACAAGCATAATGTACAAAAATACCACAAAATATAAGAGAGAACACTGTTGCAGTCGAAAATGCTTTAGAACATATGAATGTTAAAACATTTTTTTCTCATCGAAAGAATATTTGTCCACAGAAATTTCTTTATTAAACGCAAATTTGTAATTAAAACTTAACAATAGTTTTTCTTGAAAACTATAGACTTCAGAAAAAATTGTCTAAGAATAAATACGTTTTAGAATGAGTCAAAAAATCATCTCAAATTCTTTCAGAATGTATTGTTATAATATTTTATTTTTCGAATATTCGAAAAATCGAAATGTTTAAAAAAGTCGTTCAAAAAATCTGAAAAAATTTCAGAGTATTCTTTGACCAATTCGAAGACATTTTTGTTCTAAGGAAATTTTTTCTAAAGTCTACAGTTTTCAAGAAAAAAAATTAATAAACTTTTCTAGATTTCAAGACTAGTAATTGAATGATTCAAATCAATATAATATGCTCATAGATGGACAATCATACGGATAAAAATGTCAGCCCTCAAAGTAGCGAATCAAAATTTACATTGTCTTATTAAGGATTTTGTCCTCGCAATAACAAAATAACCGATTATTTATTTATTAATTTATTTATTTATATATAGACTTAAGGAAATCCTTAAAAATACATTTTCTATATAATTATTGTAACTTAAAAACAAAACTAAATAATAAAAAATATATATTAATAAGACTTTGCATTCTTAGTTTAAGTACAAACTCTGGACTAAGAATCCTTTAGCCTGTCATTGATATTGAAACTAAATTTATAGGAAAGTAAGAGTAAACATGTACTTCATAAAAATGAAGCACACATTCACTCTTTTGGTGTACAGAAAATGTATTAACTTTTGAATATATTATTACTATTCTGTAAATAAACATAATACATCATTTCATCTCACATCATGGTTTTTGAAACCTTTCGAGTATAATAAGACCCATATCAATGGAATATGATCGTTCCAAGTGGGGTTATTTTGAATTTTTTCTTTTATAAAAATCTAGTAAACCAAATATAATTCTTGTTTTCCCGCTATAACTTTTCTAGCTGGGATTAATCGATATTGCACTTAAGAGCGTCGCATTCTTGATCTTTTTGTGCATCTATTGTTGCCGCTGCTATTGTCAACTTTACTAATGTTCAGAACCGGAATGTCTATTATATTTGCGCCTCTTTCTCGAGATTTCAAGTAGTAGTATTCTCATTTAACGAATCGTTACAACGTTTAGAATTTTGAAAAATGTTGAATCTCCCGTCACTTTCTTCATTATGTGTGTCGTTCGTGTCTTCATTGTTTTTTCGTTCTGCATGAAGAATCACACGTCAAAGTTTCATTAGGAATCAAGTTAAAAAATATGTGAAAAAGACACAAAAGGAAGCACTCCCGAAGTCGTTCACCTAACCATAGTAGTGAAAGAGAAAACTGGAGACATATAGATAGACGTATTGACCAAGGGGAGAAAGGTTGTGTAATCTACGAAATTTGATCAATGAGATATTAAAAACACACCTCTAATTTAATAAATTCGGATGTTTTTAAAATTAATTAACATTATCAACACAACATTCTATAGGAAATGTGTTTGTTTTCTTTCCATACGAAAGTTAACAGTTTCATAGAAACATTTGCTATTTATAACTTTGATTTTCAGACGAAAATTCAAAGATCTATGGGTAAATCCACAGAACTTTTAACTTTTATACGCTTTCAGAAAAACATTTTTTTTTTCGGTGGCACACATTTAAAATCAACCTGAGGCCACTCCTAAACATATAAAATGAAGAAAAAACAACACGTTACGACTTTTAAAGGATTGTTCCAGCGCAGTCAGGTGAAACGAGACCTAAAATTATATCTTCGAACCAAACATATTTCTGTACGCGGAAAACAGATGAAATTTGTTACTCGGGGTTGTTTAAGTTACTGGTCACGAATCCGTCAACAGATATTCAGAATTCAAGATGGCGAATTCAATATGGAAGACCGAATTTGTAAGAAGTTACTCACACAAGCTCAAATTGGGTATTCGGGGGTTTTCTTTCTTTTTGCTTTTAGGTTCATAATATACACATTTTAGCAGCAAACATTTACTTAAGTCGATTTAAGGCATTACAATCCTGGCAATCCTGAAAAAAAAATTAAAAAGGTATAACGTAAGTTGTCATTAGTACCATATTTATTCATTTTTAACCAGAAAAAATGTAGCAAGGGAGATGAAAAACAAAGTTACCCAAAGTTACATTTTCATTATTTCTGGAGCAAAGCTATAGCGAATCTCGACCGAGGAGCGACCCCGAATACATAGTTTCAGCTGGTTCAAGCAACTTTTTAGGAAATTGGTCCGCCATATTATATCTACCATTTTCAATTTTTAATATTTGTCAACGTATTCATGATCAGTTACCAATAAAATACGCGCGTAACAAATTTCAGCGTTTTTCCGTGTAAAGAAAGGAGTTTGTGTCAAAGAGATAATTTCATGTCTTGTTTTACACTTGAACATCGTATTGTATTTCTGGCACAAGTTCAGAGTATTATTATGACACCTAAAACAATAAATTACGCCAATAATCGAGGCATTTAATTGTGTATAGTTCGTGTGCCTGACAAAAGGGTCATTTTTCAACAACAGTTACGCACGAAGGCTATAGGTTATAATAGGCACAGAATTGAGATGAGACAAGGCACACCTTATTTCTTGGAATTCGTTACTTATTATATCATCAATTAAAAATTCCCAAAGTATGGAGCCATAATATTGTTTGTTCCAAAAGTTATTGTTAGAAATTAACGAAAATTCCATTTTCCATAAATCTTCTGCACGCGACTTTGGACGCATGTCATTCTTATTAAGCGATAGGCACACTCATTTTTCAAGTATCTTTGGCTTTTATAAAGTGCCATTAATCAACGACATGATTTTCAAATGAAAAGAATACACGTTCCAAAAGTTACAGAACAAAATATTTTAAAAAATACGATTTGCACGCAGAAGTTTATTCAAATTTTATGAGCTTTCGTGTTTCCTTTGGTTTTTTCATCCACTATCATGCAAAACAAATAACTGTACCTTGAAAAGCATATCCTTTTTAGTAAATAGTAATGTTTTATAAATATTTCTGTACAGCTTATTTACGTGAATCTTAAAATAACATGAAAGCCAAAAGTTCTGTGGATTTGCCCCTATACGAACCTCAAATATTATTTAAGATGAATTCAATAAGAATTTATTTCATCTTCTGAACATTATTGTGCAATAAGCAATCGTGATTTATTTTAATACATGTTTTAGAGACAAATTGTCAGAATGAAAAAGACTTAGATAACAAACAAAATCATTAAACAACCTCAAATATTAATGAGGCTATCAATGATCCACATTCACCAGAGGTTGAAGAATTACTTGCACCTTCAGGGTCAACATATTCTCTATCCAACGTACCACAGACAGATGACGAAATTTTAATATTATTAGAGCAAGGTCAAGATACATCAGAAGGGATTATCTTTGATATTCCATTGCAAATAAAATCCTTATGGAAAAAATTAATTGAAAACGGATATTCTTATGAAGAAAGAAATTCACTTTTAAAGAAAAGTGCACGTACAAATGAACTTTTAACTGAAGCACCTAAAATTAATCCGGAAATAATTCTAACGCTATCTGAAGTCGCCATTAAATGTGATGCACACTTCACAGAAACGCAAAATTGCGTCGGTTTTAGCCTAATTACTGTTGCTGCAGCTATGACAATGCTTCGTTCGGGCTTGAAGAAGGTGTTGATAGTCTCAAACTAATATAACAACTGGCCGATACAGGTAGACTCTTATCTAATGTGTTTCATCAGCAATCTACATGCATAAATTTTTTTATCACACCAACAATGAATAAATTATTGAAGCCAATACTTGACGGGACTATTTCAGACGAGTTTTTACATGGTAAACATTTTAACGAAACCGTCAAAGATGCTAAGGTAATGAAGAAAGTTAGCACTATCATTAAGGCACTAACACCTCCAACAACAAAAAATTCACCTTCTACGCATCAGCGAAACTGGAAGAGCCTATTTACAAAAACCCGACAAACGGGCAATTTTCAAAGGGTATCATGAAAATACCAACCCAGAATGAATTTCAGACCATATGTCAAAAATCAGACTCGAATACTTTTAAACAAACCGGAACAGAGACTGATTGCATCTCAAAAGAAAGTGCAAATCAAGAAAAAACTTATACGGTACATATTTATTCTGGTAGACTTAATGTTTTCTACAAAAACTGGCGTACCATAACTAACGACACAAAATTATATTCAAGGTTATCCGATTCCATTTCGAGAAATTCCTATTCAAAAATATCCACCTAAAGAAAAAACTGAAAATCTTTTACGCATAGAAATTGATCAATTATGAACAAAAAAAGAGGTTGTAAAAGAATGCGCAGATCAATTGTTATCTTCATATTTTTTAACTGATAAATCTGATTAGCCATATAGACTCATATTTAATTTAAAACAATTATATAGTTTCATTAATTCTCTGCATTTTAAAATGGAAGATATCCGAGAATTAAAAAATGTAATTTCCCAAGGTTCATTTATGGGTTCATTAAATTTAAGAGATGCTTACTTCGCGGTACGTGTACGCAAAAGCAGTAGAAAATTTTTTATATTTCGTTTTGAAGGCATTTTATATCAATTTACATATACCATTTGGACTATGTAGTAGTCCATACATATTTACCAAAATCATGAACCAGTGGTGAATAATTTAAAGAGAAAAAGGTTTTTCATCTGTTATATACCTTGATGACCTTTTTTTGCATTGGAGATTCTTTCGATTCTTGTAAAACTAATTTAGTTCATACACATGACCTCTTAAGAAGATTATGATTTATCATAAATTACGAAAAAATTTGTTAAATTCCTTCTTTGAGATTTACTTTTTTAGGTTTTGTCATTAATACAAAAAATTCCACTCTTGAACTAACTGCCAAAAGACGTCCAAAAACTTTCGCATTGGTAAATCCTTTTACAGTAGGCATGGAGGTCACCAACCGTAAATTTGCACAATTATTAGGAGTCCTAAATTTATGCAGTCCTGCTATTGCATATAGTATAATATATTTCAAGAGGTTAGAAAGAGAAAAATATTTAGGTCTTTTAATTAATAAAAATAATTATGATGCAAATATGACAATTGGAAATAGATTATGCCACGATTTGCATTGATGGAAACACAAGGAATTAAAATCTATTAATTCTATTAGAAAACGTCAGTTTACTCTAACAATCACTTCAGACGCATCTACAACTGGGTGGGGAGCTCTCTGTAATAATTCAAGCTTTCATGGTTTATAGAGTACATTAGAAAAACATCACTTAACTTCTTAGAACTTATGGCAGCCATTTTTGCTTTGAATAGTTTTGCACGTAAGCACTATAATTGCGAAATTTTTCTAAGAATAGACAATACTACCGCTATATCTTATATAAAAAAATATGGCGGGGTTCCATATCCCAAATTAAGCGAATTAGCACGTGAAGTATGGCAATTGTGTGAAGAAAGAAAAATTTGGATAATGGCTTCTTACATACCATCAAAAGAAAATACCGAAGCAGATAAAGCATCACGTATTACAAATATAGAAAGGGAGTGGGAGTTATCAAATGATGCATACAAAAGAATTATTCATTCCTTTGGACTATATTCCATTGACTTTTTTGCTTCTCGATTAAACGTTAAGGGAGTGTGCAGACTGATAGCGGATCGCGAAAGCGGCAAGCGAAATATACAATAATTTTATAATAATAAAAGTTGATATTTCGAAATTTTAAAAATATTTATATTTACTTGTTTTTTCAGGTTTATGTATATAGTCATGTCATTCTCACGATTTACTGCCTAATTTTTATGTTTCGCTTACCAGGGCGGCTAACCTCGAAATGCAACAAGCGAATTGCGATTAACGATAAGCGAATCGTATATAATGGCAAATTAAACGAGCGGAATTAAATAATGTAAAAATCTCGGGTACAGGATTTTTTTTGGCTCCGCCGTTTTGGCGCCAGGACGTTTTGGCACCGGACGTTTTGGCGCCGCCGTTTTGGCGCCAGGGACGTTTTGGCGCCAAACAGTTTTAACGGTGATCTTTTTGGTGCGAGGACATTTTAGTGCAAAATACTAACCTGTAACCAGTCACAATTTTATGGCCAACTCGCATCGTGTGCTCGGGAGGGGGGAGGGGGTCAAGAATCATAAAATTCATAGGACAGATGTTGGAAAGATTCGACGATACTCGCTAATATCACCGTAATTACAACAATACAAAAAAATGTCGCCACAGTAATCCTAGTTAGTTGAAAGAGGAAATGGCTACAAAACACTACGCGCCAAAACGGCGATGCCAAAACGGCGGAGCCAAAACGTCCTGCTCCCAAAAATCTATACATGTGTGAAGAAAAATATCGATAAATACATTTTTATTATTGTAAACTTCTGGTATATTTTGCTTGCCGCTTTTCGCAATTCGCTGTCAGTGTGCACGCGCCCTAAATGTAAAAGATTTTGTTCACGGTTTCCAGATCCAAATTCTGAAGCAGTAGATGAATTTTCTGTATCTTGGAAAAATTACGTTTTTAGGCTTTCCCTCCTTTTGCATTAATTCTTCCATCGTTAAGAAAAATAACTTATGAACAGGCTTGTGGTGCGATGGTAGTGCCTCAATGGCCTACCCAACCTTGGTACCCCTTGTTCAAATTTCTTATAATTGATGAAGTTCTAGTTTTTAAACCCTCACCTAAATTATTGCTTTTTCCTTGCAGGAACTTGACACACTCGTTGGTCAAAAATCTTACTTTAATAGCAGCGAAATTATCAGCAAAGCGTTCTTGAAGAAAGGTGTTCCTGAACAATCCATACAATTATTTCTAAAATCCGTTTCTGATGCTTCCCTGAACCAATATAATAAGCCACTCAGGGTGACAGAAGTAATGGTAACAAATCATTACCAATTTTTTCTAATTTTGTTTTAATTTAAATAGTCTTAATAGAAAAGTTATATCAGAAAAAGAAAATTACATT
Source organism: Trichopria drosophilae (assembly GCA_030407085.1). Lineage (NCBI taxonomy): Eukaryota > Metazoa > Arthropoda > Insecta > Hymenoptera > Diapriidae > Trichopria > Trichopria drosophilae. Next base: position 66,500,767 of record CM059584.1, on the reverse strand, counting down.
TGGTTTGATAAAGAAAAGATTCAAAATAACCCAGTTTGGAACGATCATATTCAATTCATATGGGTCTTATTATACTCGAAAGGTTCCAAAGACCGTAATAGGAGACGACGTTTGATTTTACGACGGGCGGTGAGAGAGCTATAGCTAGCCTATACTTCTCCGTGTAGTGTGATGCATACCACCTAGATATACAGAAAAATATCGCTTGTCGCCAGATTAATTAAAGCATTAAAGGTGTGGAATGAAAGTTGTTCGACACGAAGGGGAGCATCCAATGATAATGAAATTGACCCCCTCCCCCACCCCCTGGGGATGGTGAAATCAACCCACTCCCCCGCCCCCCATGGGAGGGGGGAGGGGGAACAATAAAACTTAAATAGGGACCCCCCATTTTTTATTGTAGATTTGGATTCCTCGGAAAAAAGTGCACCAATTTGATCGACGAGTTTTTGCGTTTTGGTTTGATGATAAAAATGAAAATGTGTAAAATATCGTTACAAATTGAGAATGTCACCAGAATTCGTTTCAAATCAAAGAAAGTAAAATGGTTGCACAGCACATTTTTCAAGAGTAGCAAGGGAAGTACTAGACCGTGATTCCAATGGTCGGTGGATTGGTAGTGGTGGCCCTATTAATTGGCCGGCGAGGTCACCTGTTTTAACATCCTATACATCGGATTTCTTCCTGTGGGGTTACCTAAAAGGTAAGGTTTATGAACAAGTACCAACCACTCGTGAAAACATGGTGGAACGCATTAGAACTGCTTGAGCAGAAATTTCTGCAGATATGATACTATCCTGTATAAAGTCATTTGAAGAAAGAATAAATAAATACATTGCAGTGGAAGGTCAACATTTCGGACGCTTACTCAAGTAAGTGAACAGTGAGAGGCAAGGGGACTCACTTAAAACAAGCACCCCAAAGGGAACAGAAAAATACTACGTCCACGTCGTTGTTCCTGGGTAACGATAAATGTATTTTTCCCCAGCTTTCGTTGTCATTACTCCCGTGGGACGAAAAGTGCTGCCCGCGGGAGTAATGGATCCGGCCAGGAAAAAACTAGCGTATGCTTCACGAGAGGAATGCGCGCGCACCTCATGTGAGGGCTGCCTTCGCTTCGCTCGCGCGGCAAACCTTCCACTCGAGGATAACGCTCTTTCCTCCCTTAAAGCATAATATACTATTTTTGACACACAACCAAATCCATGATTATTTTTCAGATAATTTCTATTGTAGTGGCTAGAAAACACATTACAAGAATAATATAAAGTCAAAGAAAAACGAACATTTCGTAGTGGTGGCATTGAATAGTATTTTTAAAATAAAATAAGTCTACTATTATTTATGAAATGTGATGTGAATTTTAGAGACGTCGAATTTTAGGGATTTTTTACTTTCGCTTTTTGTCGACTACAGCGTCACCTGGAACCACAATGTAATAGCTCCTAGGTCAAGTTGGTGTACTTTTTTCCGGAGAATCCAAATCTGCAATAAAAAATGGAGGTTCCTATTTAAGTTTTATTGTTTTTCCCCACCCCACCCCCAGGAGGTGGGAGAGCGGGTCAATTTCATTATTACTGGATGCCCCCCTTCGTGTTGAACAACTTTCATCTCACACCTTTTTTGATTCTGTGCATGATCTCGAGATATTTCTATGTCTTCAGATAAATCGGCCACCCTGTATATCAAGCGTCAAGAAATTGCCTCAGAGACTTCTCAGATCATTGAGTCCTGAAGCAGTACAATTGTTGAATGAGCCGGAAGTTCCCTCAAGACCATATATGAATTTCTCCGATGATACGTCAACATCCGAATCTGAATCCAACGAGTCGAGAGATATGGAATCGGATAAAATCACAGACTTTTGTTTTTAAATTAAATAAAAAAAATTCCATCACATATTGATTTCTTATTCGGATATAAATATTTATAATATACTAATTTATAATATTGATAAAAATATTTTTTAATTAATACTATTAATATAAATATTTGAAATTAAATTTTATATAATTTATTTTACATAATGTTAATTTTTAAATAATTTTTAGATTGATATTATCTTTATCTTCATATTCTTATTTTATAAACGAAAAATTTGTTTTTACAAATTAACAGCGAAACTGACAGTTGACAGCTGCAGCTGTCAGACACTGAATTTAACATCAAATTCGTAATCAGCGACCTCGAAAACACTTAAAAACTTCATTTTGTAACATTTGCACAATTCTACGTATTTTTGTCCGCCATTTTGACGCCGCCTTTTTGAATTTGGAATTTCTGACATCAGATTCGCAATCAGCGACCTTCAAAACACTGAAATACTTCATTTCGTAACATTTGCACTATTGTACGTATTATTGTCCGCAATTTTGAATTTCGAAATTCTGACATCAGATTCGTAATCAATGACGCCGAAAACCCCCGAGCCAATTCATTGCTTTTTCGACTTTTGGCAACATTTTCTGCGTTTTATTCTAATAAGTAGAATCCCGAACGGCTAAACATATTCCGCTATTTTAATAAAATATAGTCTCTTTGTCGTCTGTAGTGTTTTTAGATACGTTTTTTGGCAATTAAATATTCGGTTTCATAAATTGGAGAGTACCTATTTTCACGCAGAGTAACAAGTACTTTGTTCATACGTGCTTCAATACATCCTCCATCTTGGACTCGAGCGGAATATAACACGTCGAGCAGGAAGGTCGCGTAAAATACCGGCTGCTTTGGCAAGGCAAACAAGTCCCCAGCAGAAGGGGGGAAAATATTCGTCAGAGAACGGTCACGTAATTATGTCTGAAGATAAAAGCGGATTATTCAGATCCTCTGCAAATTTAGGGACGCCCTCTAATGATCGACAAGTTTTCTGCCTTTCTTTCAGGATAGTAGACACCAAAGGGCGATAGCTGACTGTTCGACAATGAGCTGACAGGGTTATACTAGCGCAGAGATTGTCGGAGACTCCGGACTCTCTTCCAATGTAGAAGTCTTTTATAAAATGCAAGTGTTGGCAGAAGACCCAGACCAAGTCCACAATACTCCGTATACGATCATCTATAAAAGTAAAGTGCGCGGGTGAGTCTCCCCTTGCTCGACCATTTATAAGTAATAAATTGTTCTCATACATAAAATCGTACAGGAGATTGCATTTCCGATTTGATATAGTATCGTATGACCATCGATGTCTATGAAGCGAGGTGTTTTCAAACAATTCGGGAGAGTCGCATTCTACGTCAAGGGAACCCATCCATGCATAGAAGTCACCGCCGAATAAAAAATGACAGGAGGGAAATTTGTCTGTAACCCTTCCACGGATCTTTGCAGGTTATCTAAGCACAATTTTTGGTCAAAGTCAGGAGAAAAGTAAAAAGTATCTAGAATGATATGAAGTGGGTGAGATTTAACACGGATCAAAATCCAATTTGCGGTGATTTCAAGAAATTCCGGATGACACTTGAACGGAATTACCGTGAGGAGACCGCCAGAAAATCTGCCTCTTGAGCCCTCGCGTACAGCGGGTGCGCAGATGTTTACATATTCCTGTAATGCTGGTGATGAGCCCGATGCAGCGCACCATGTTTCGAAAAGTTCGAAATGCCTGGTGGAACGTGCGTGAGTGCTAGAGACAAGTTTTGCGGCCCTCGTAAGTTCCAAAAAGTTACCCCGAGATCTTAATGAGGAGTGAACTCTGCGTCTTCTTGAAAGTGTGTATTGGAAGATTGACTTGGTACTGATGGTGCTTGCATTAGGCTAGTTGGAGCAAGCTCTGTTTGTTTAAACAGTTACCCCTGTTTGGTGAAACAGGGGCAAAGCCTAACCGTTTTTTGAACCCGAAGTCGATAGTGCAAGTTCCATTAATTTTGTTGGTGAAATAGAATACACCATTTGCAATGGGTCCATGAATTTATCGGTTTCTGATTGGCTTACAAATTTTTCTGTCTCATCAAACCAGGAGAACCATTTTCCATCTATTTGTATTTTTTTGTCCTTACGTTTAACGCGCGTTCCATTTTTTTTGGGCAAGCTTGCCAATTCGCGTGCATGAAAATCGATCTTCCTCTCGTACGTGTAGAGTCTCGTTGTGCGTATATTTGTGATCCGGTGAGCATTTATTTCTTAGAATGTGCGATTTAGCACGAGAAGAAATTTTCTCTACCATTATCATAAGTGGATGCTTCTTTAAATAATAAGCGACGTCAACTGCATTAGATAAGTCAAACTTCTATCAAATATTTTTCCCCAAAATTTGTTGTATGTTCAGTGGGATTCACACTTATAATCACAACATTTTTCTTTCGGAGCAGCGTATCCTGCTGTTCGAGTCTTGCATCAAGAAGTTTAATTTCTTCGTCTTTTTTTGAAGTGCGTTTTGTATCCTAGATAATTCTTGCATTACTTCCGATTTAAGTGAAGATAAAGCGCCATATGGGCGGACTCTTCTTTCCGTTCCTCATTTGCGACGTCAATTTTATTATTAACAGCATCAATTTTAATGGAAAGAGACTGTATTATGGCTTCCTGTAATTTTTTGAGTGCTTCTTGGTCCATGTCGGCACCATTTAAATTTGGATTTGCCTCTCGTACGGTGTTTTGGCGGATCCGAGATTTGCAAGGAGGCGAAGTTTCCGTGCTTTATTTTGCCGAGTCTGCGGGCGAGCGCAGTCGCTTGGATACCTCGTAATACCTCGTTATCGGCTTGAGCGTAGAGTTCTACCCACTTGAGTGGAGACTGGTTGATGTGTAGTGGCCAACTCCTGCCTACTCGGCAATGGCGTGTGAGTGGGTGTAGTTACTGCTGGGAGCAGCGCGGTGGGTTGCTCCTCCTCCGACATAAGCCGTAGCCGGGAAGTGCTGCTGCTCGCGAGTAAAGAACAGGCAAGGACTTAACTGACTATATACGAGGTGCGACGGAAGTCGATGGAAATGATGGTACGCACTATAGACATGCGCACAACCACGCAATAAAAGAAACGTGGTCTCCTCGTGTTATGCAATTTTATGTTTTTAGGTAGTGCGCATACAGAGGCACTAAAAATTGTCCCAACAAGAACAGTCCCCACACTTTGAAATGAACCAAGCCTTCGATCATTCCCAACAATCGTTATGTCATTTCCATATACCAATATTTCAGCCGACGAATATGCCCCTTAAAATGCACCGACAGTAGAAATTGTTATTTTAACTGCTTTGAAGCATATAGCGGAATTAACCGACAGTATAAGCACTTAAATCCTTTCGCTAAACTGCCAAGAAAAGGTAAAAAACTGAGTGCGCTAACTTAAACGCCTATATACGTATAGATATATAAATCCAAACTTATGTCACGCACTTACATTTATTATTATTATTATTATGCATACCTATAAAATTAAAAATCAAAGAATATTAGTAAAGTTTTTAAAAATAATTGAAACCAGCGATCATATGCAAAACAGTACTTGCTGTGGATCGCGTTAATTATTCCTAATAAAATGTAAAAATTATTTTTTAATATTATAGTTATAAACCATCTGCTTTTTTGTTTTAACTAAAATGGCATAAGTAAGGCATTCGTGATCTTTGTACATTTCAGGGTAAATTTGCAACGATACATTTAATGAATGATTATTGCATTTGTTAAAATTAATCACCACTATAACAATAAAAGTTACACAGTCTTTTTTTTATTTTTTTGTTTCTATATTGTGAATGATTGTATATACTAGAAATGTTCAAGTCGGCAAATATTTCCTAATATTGGGTTTGACGGTAGTTCGTATGCGTTATTCAATTTTATACAGATTAATAAAATCTACAATTTTTTTCATTAAATAAATCAATGTAATACTAATTTAATAATATAATTGCAACTATATTGCGAACGTTGGTAGATTTCTTATAAGTTGAAAATTTCTGTGTCAAATTATATGATAGTATTATATCAAAGCTACATTAAAAATTAATGCATTGTTTATGACTTATTTATGACTTATTTATGACTTATAACCTATCAATTCTTTAATTTAGTCTTTAACATGATTTTTATAAATTGAAAACAAAAATGACTCGAACCACTGATAGTGACTAAATATCCGCTACACCGGGCGCTTAAACCACTTAGCTACGGAGAACTATCTTGAAATTAATTTCAGAAATTGTATTTAAACTTCTATCCACAGTCTTTTCTTCCTTCTTCTGGGACCCTTGCTCTAGAACGTCTTGCATGGCAGACTGCTCAAACAATCACTTTCAAACGGGGTGTCCGTGGTAGCTTTTGCCGACGACCTTGCACTAATCGTCATCGCGAAGAACATCGTGGAGGTGCAATTTAGCGGAGATGAAGCTATCGAGGTAGTAGCTAGGTAGTTGAGCAACCACGAGTTAGATCTGGCGGCAGATAATATAGAGGCAGTGCTCATCTCTCGAGCAAAAAAAAGGTCGTACGCCACCTTCACGGTGGAAGATACGCAGATCAGGTCGGTGGACGCTTTTCAATATCTTGGGATCACTCTAGATGTGTGGCTGTCGTTCAAACAACACCTGATGAACGTAGGCGCAAAGGCAGCCAAAGTGGCCCGTACGCTCTTCAGCATCATGCCCAACGTGGCAAGCCCGAAGCAACCGCGACGGTCCCTCCTATCATCGGTAGTAAGCTCCGTCATCCTTTACGAGGCACCGATCTGGGCTGATCCTATGAACACCCTTAAGAGCTATGGAGCCGCTTTCCGGCGGGCCTACAGAACAGCCTCCCTAAGAGTTGCCCGTACCTACCGTACTGTATCGGACATCGCTCTCCCGGTGGTCGCAGGGCTTCTTCCTGTAGACCGCCTGGCAACCGAGATAGCCGCAGTACACAGTGAAGGCAGGGATACAAGGCAGAACATCGCCGACCAGGAGGGTAACCACAAGAAATGATCCGGCAGGATCATAGATCAGTGACAACGAAAATGGGATTTAGCAGAGTCGGGGCGATGGACCCGCTGCGTCATCCCAGATGTAGCAAAGTGAACGGGCAGACGACACGGGTACGTCACCTTCCTTCTATCTGATCCAGATGCTAACCGGGCACGGCTGTTTTCGCAGCTAGTTACATCGTTTCCGCATCTATTAAAGGAGTGTCCGGCCTACCCTGGAGTCGACAAAGACGTGGGCCATAACCTATTCCACTGCCCGAGATTCGCAGAAGCAAACAAACGTAACCTAACTTACCAACAACATTTCGCGACTTTGATTTTCCGTTACAAGGTAAACTTTTCTTTTAATTGAAAGAGGTTTTCCAATGTATTAGGCTCAGATAGAGAACACCAGAGATGGGGTGTGCAATGGTCCCAAAAATTTTACAGCGGAAAATGGATTTCTCCATGAATTTAAAAAAAGGCATTGTATTTCCTCACTCAGCATGCAAACCGAGAAATTGTTGATCGCAAAGTACTGACCTCTCTCACAGCTAACAATTTAACAAATGCGTGGAGAAAAATTTTAGTCATGGGGGGTGAAAGTATTGGAAATTGTGATAATGAAGAGACTGATGCTGAACACTTTCTTCCAAACACGCACAAGATGCTAGAAATTCTTAACTTAACAACTGACGATATTACGATCTGCTGAGCTACTGATAACGGATGGGAATTGCAGATATGGAATAGCAGAAGACGTATATAAAACAAGTATCAATACCGCTGAAAAAGAAGTGGAATGATGGAAGGATGGAATGAAAGAAGAAGATATGACATGTACAAACTAAGAGCTTCCATCGAGCTCGAGTGCCGCAGTGTTTGGAGAGAAATTTCAGCGATGGTGTTTCAGTCGTAAGGATTTCGCACCCGAGCAGTATTCTGTAATAGAATCGATTGTGCAAACTGTATCTAGTATAGCATACGATGACAAATTTTGTAACAAATAAATAACAAAAATGGAACTGAAATTTATTAACTATGTTCCTTACGTAAATGTATTTTGATTATAACATACGTGATATTCTGTAATTATATTATTATTAGGAAATTCTATTTTAATTATAATAAAAATATCATAATTTATTTGTATTACTTTTGCAAAAAATATGGATATTTCTTTTGCTCCTTATAAACCAACTCGTGAGGTGGGTTGTATAGTTAATGATTTCGACATTAGTATATAATTTGCTTAAGAGTGCTCCGTACCACGGAGGCGCCGCCTAATGGCTGATTTGGAACCCACAAACCGGAAGCAATTTGCCCACCAAATTACACAAATATGTGTGCATATTATATTATATATACAGGGTGTTGTTGCAATAGCGCATGAGAGATATACCACGAGGAAGATTTTTTTTTTCTGAAACCGATGGCGCAAAAATTAATTTTCAGCAAGGTATGGTTCCTTTGTAAATTGAATTTTAAAGTTTATTTATTTTAGGGGTATCCTCCCCAACGAGACAATTGGTGAACATGTGAATGTCTACTGTTGAAAATCCAAATCGATATTGCCGGGAAGGATGTTTCGAAACAGTGAGATGTTTTTATTTGAATAACTGGACGATTGCGGATGAGGTTAAAATCATCAGAAATTTAGAACATTCGGTAAAAACATAAAACTTTAAATGATCAATGTTGGCATTGATGATGCAATATTATAAGTATTGAATAACAATATAAGTACTGAATTAACCTACACATAAATGAAGATAATAATATGTTTCATTAAGAATTTTTCATTACTTCTCCTAACTTTAGATCAACAAAAATTACATAAGCCTTTGTGATTATTTTTGAACGATGGAAAAAGGAATTATTATGGTTTTAGTTGTACTAACATAATTTTTTATGTTTACCGAGGTCAGCTTGTTAATTGCATTGCATCATCATTGCCAACATTGATCCAATACAAAATGTTATTTTTAGTATTTATATATTGTTTTTAGGTACAGAGGTTCTCATGTGACACGAGTACCTCCAGATCATGCTGTGGATCCATTATATGGTGGGAGTGGGGACGCACAGTAGAAATCCACCGCATTTTCTATGTTTAAAACCGTTACTATGGCACATTTTTTTATCAGATCCAAATGAATTCTTTTTATCAGATTTAAATCCACAGAAAACCTTTATCTACAACGTCACACTGCGATTTTTTAGATTTCGATAGCCAATTGATTGCAAATGTCGGGTAAAGTGATGACAGAATAAATCACGCGTTAGTATGATTCCCTGGACATGTATCGACAAGGAGAATAATGAATGCGTGTTTATTATGTGTTAATAATCAGCGTAGATTCCAAAATTTAATGACTTATCCCGACAATTACTCGTTTTATCTTCAGAATATAATGTGTGCAATTAGTTAAAAATGTGTTTACTTTACGTGTGCTCGTGCGTGTGTATGTAGGTGTGGGGACGGGGAAGGGGAAAGGGGGGGGCGTATGTAAGAAAATTTGTTGACTCACAAAAAGATTTCTTTTTTTTCGAAAAGAATTTTTTAAAATCCATCCGTAGCTATTTAGAAATGTAGAATCTTGTTAGAATCTTTTTTACGTTCACCATATTTTTTATTTTAGCATCACTGAACTTCACGTCAAAAACAACTAAAGAAGTAATTTTTTGGACCCATATATTTCATATCATGCAAAAATTGTTTTTTTTTTTTAAATATCACATTTTTAAAAATTAATTTAATAATTTAAAAAAATTAGAATGAACGTAAAAAAGAGTCTAACAAGATTCTACATTTATAAATAGCTACGGATGGATTTTTAAAAATTCAATTTGTTTCGAAAAAAAGAAATCTTTTTGCGAGTAACAAAATTTTGTTACATACACATTCCACCCTTCCCCCCTCCCCACATACACACACAAACATACACACGCACAAGCACACTTAGAGTAAACACATTTAGAACTAATTGCACGCCAACCCACAGAGGATGTCGTAAGTCATACAAACGCTGCGACAGCCGCGGTTACGTCGTTAATTCTGGCGACAAAAATGGACACATGGAAGGCTTTCTTCACTCTATAGAATGCCATGATACTGTCCGTCCTCTTGTATGCGGCACCGTTTTGCGCTCTGCGATATTTGGACAGTCTGGAATCAGTGCAGATCGGCTTCATTAAGAAGCTTTTTAGTTTGCCTAGGACCCGGTCTACATCACCCATTTTGAACTTGGCATACCGCCCATCTCGGTAGAAGTTTACTTTAGAGCAATCAAATGGATGGCTAAACCGCTTATGCTGCCAGATTGTAGACGGCCCAAATTATTACTTCTCCGTTTAAAACGCAATCCTTGACAGCGCAGGGGGGAGCGAATTAGTGGACAATTTTAATGCCGATTTCTGGGAACGAACATGACCGTCTGTGGTTGCTAGGTTTATCGAGTTCTGCAGGAGGAAGGATCTGAGGTTCTACTTTACATCTGATTCTTTTCAACTACCCATTTACCGTCTTCCTGCGAACTCCACTTACACTCTGTATCCTGCTCACTCACTCCTGCACTGCCTAAAAGTTAGGATGCAATTAAGACTAGCGACTGTTTACTCGCGCCCCATTATGATTGCAGGACAACGTTACTTGTATGACCCGATCTCGTCGTGCTCTCTCTCTCTCTCTCTCTCTCTCTCTCTCTCTCTGCAACTACAACGTGCAAGAAACGCTGCTACACATTCTAGCAGAAGATTCTCTACTCCCGCCTCTGAGATTAGAATTTACTAGCAGGTTAAATCTGCGGCCGTTGTACTCAGCAGAGGTTCTGCACTCACTAATTTGCGGTAACGAGAACCGATCCGCGTCCTTATTGTACAAATTTGTAGAAGCGAGTTTTCAGAGGAGAGCTTTTCTCCTTGGCGACTAATTTAACTATGTTTCTATGCCTTTTTTATTTCGTCTGTTCGTGCCTGTATAACGATGTATTTTTACCTATACGTCAGTTTATTTTTTATCTGTATGTCAGTCTATTTTTATCGTGTCGGTTTATTTTTACCTGCATGTCGGTTTAACTTTATCTGTATATCGGTTTATTTTTAATGTATGCCGGTTTATTTATAGCACAGATGTTTGAAACGTTTAAAGTTTTAAACGCGAGCAAAACAAACCTTCAATTGTTCTATCAAGTTCGCCCGATACTTGACAGCCGTCAGAAGCGAGCATAACCAAATTTAGAGAAATAAAGTTAAGAAATAGTAAAAAATCGAGCTCAAAAGTAATCTGGCATTACTGATATTGTTGCAAAATAATGTATAAAGAATTTACAGGCCAGTCCCGATGCTCTCAATTGCATACGCTGCCCGCCACGGCCATCAGAAACTTACTGATGCGATTTTTATCATGTTAGTCAACATCAAATCGCGTGCATTTTTTATATTATTTTAAATGGACAATTTGAAACATTTTAAGATCAGTCTCGATGTCCGCATTTGAATAGACTGCCCTCCAGGGCCCGCTGAAGACTACTTATGCGATTTTGAAGACGTTAGGCAACATCAAATCGCGTACATTTTTGATATTATTTTTAATAATTTTTTTAACGATTTTTAAGAACTGTGTCGTCTCTCGCACTTCAATAGATCGCCCTGCACGAAAATCGATGATTCCTCAGCGGCCATTTTGATGACGTTAGGCAACAACAAATCGCCTGCATTTTTGATATTATTTTAAATGGACAATTTGAAACATTTTAAGACTAGTCTCGATTTTCGAGCAGGGCGATCTATTGAAGTGCGAGCGACGACACAGGTCTTAAAAGTCGTTAAAAAATTCATTAAAAATAATATCAAAAATGCACGCGATTTGATGTTGCCTAACGTTTTCAAAATCGCATAAGTAGTCTTCAGCGGGCCCTGGCGGGCAGTCTATTCAAGTGCGGACATCAAGACTGGTCATAAAATGTTTCAAATTATCCATTTAAAATAATATCAAAAATGCACGCCATTTGATGTTGCCTAACGTCATCAAAATGGCCGCTGAGGAATCATCGATTTTCGTGCAGGGCGATCTATTGAAGTGCGAGCGACGACACAGGTCTTAAAAATCGTTAAAAAATTCGTTAAAAATAATACCAAAAATGCACGCGATTTGATGTTGCCTAACGTATTCAAAATCGCATAAGTAGTCTTCAGCGGGTCCTGGAGGGCAGTCTATTCAAGTGCGGACATCGAGACTGATCTTAAAATTTTTAAAATTGTTCATTTAAAATAATATTAAAAATGCACGCGATTTGATGTTGCCTAACGTCTTCAAAATCGCATAAGTAGTCTTTAGCGGGCCCTGGAGGGCTGTCTATTCAAGTGCAGACATCGAGACTGGTCATAAAATGTTTCAAATTGTCCATTTAAAATAATATCAAAAATGCACGTGATTTGATGTTGCCTAACATCATCAAAATCGCATCAGTAAGTTTCTGATGGCCGTGGCGGTCAGCGTATGCAATTGCGAGCATCGGGACTGGTCTGTAAATTCTTTATGCATTATTTTGCAACAATATCAGTAATGCCACATTACTTTTGAGCTCGATTATTTTACTATTTGTTAACTTTATTTGTCTAAATTTGGTTATGCTCACTTATGACGGCTGTCAAGTATCGGGCGAACTTGATATAACAATTGAAGGTTTGTTTTGCTCGCGTTTAAAACTTTAAACGTTTCAAACATCTGTGCTATGTTTATTTTAACGTTGTGCACTATTTGCGCCACGCTCTGTAATCCGAAAACTCCGAGAACTCCCTCTCAGTAGGCTCTGTATCCCCTATTTATGAGAGAAATATACTATCTATCTATTATCTAACTAATTGCACGCATTATATTCTTAAGATACAACGGGTAATTGTCAGGATAAGTCATTAAATTTTGGAATCTTCACTGATGGACATTAATGTACACTTCTTTATGTATACATAATGTTTATTTTTTAACTATTAACACATAATAAACACGCATTCATTATTCTTTTATCTCTTTACTCGACATTTGCGATCAATTAGAAATCTAAATAATCGCAATGTGACATTGTAGATGAAGGTTTTCTGCGTATTAAAAAAAAATTCATTCGGATCTGATGAAAATTCAGACAGAAAAACGGTTTTAAACATAGAAAAGGGAGCGATTTCTAGAGACATGATTAGACAGAGAAAGAGTCAGGGAGGAGAGGCGCGCAGAAAGGGAGGAGAGGCGCGGAGTACGAAATACATTGTATTTCTCTTAAACATTTCATAATTTTTTTTTAAACTTTAGACACTAGAGAAAATGTTTTAAGAACAATAATATTTTATAATGAGTCAATGAATACCCTCTAATTTTTTCAGAATTAATTGATGCAGTTTTTTATTTTTGAAAATGTTAAAAATCGTAATTTTCCAAAAAAGTCATTTAAAAATCTGTGTATTATTTAAGCAATTCTGAGACACTTTTATTCTAAGGAAATATTCTCTAAATTCTACAGTTTTTAGGAAAATTAATTATTGGTGCGGGAACTGCATTATATTAACGATTTTAGCCACTTCGGCTTGTCTAAACCATCGGATTATATTATTCCAGTGATTCTTGATTAAATTCCTTCAAAATAAAAAAAAAATTTAACCGTGCTCGAGTAAATCCAGGTATCGATTTTTGTTTGCAACTTTATGACTCTACCATTTCTTTTCGTCACGCTGAGATCGTCAGATTAATGAAATGTATACTTTTCTACAGGTAATTAACACACCACACCTTAATCTGAAGCGCTCGAGTGTTTGGACTGATGGATTTTTTTACTAATGTGACTGGCTCCTGGACCCCCGGATCTATATAGAGGTTTAATATTTGCTAGAGGCACTCATTCGGTTGCAAGTTTTCCCCCGCATATGTTAGTCAGACGCACTCGAGTAAATTCCGAAATCTCCGCTTGGGCTCCCCTACTATTACATTCACATGTAAATCTTTAAATTTCAATGTAATATAAAATGGAACCTTTACATTTAAATCGACCGCACTTTGAAACTACTTGTAAAAAATCATTTATTATTTTTATTTATTTCAATGTTATTTAATTTGTTAAATTTGCAATAATATTTTTCCGTTTTTTCACTTTTTTTTTCACCACTTTTGCAATACTTCTAAATACGCCCATACAATCTTTTATCTTCTTCAAACATGTCAAACTTAAGTTATGTGTTGTAGTTGTAGGTTGGGTTTTTGGATATGAGCCGTTAGTTCGTGGTGAGGAAATACGCGAGGAGAAAAATATAAATTAGAATGGGCAAAATATGTAACTTAATAGGCGCATATAACATAAGAAGGTATAACATATAGGGATGTATATCTCCTGTAAGTATATCCTTTAAACAGAACATTTTTTCCTAAATTTATTTTCATGGTGAAAATTTGGTTAGATATTTTTACTTCAACATTTTCAAATGTACCATGCGTTTAACAGTAATCGTTTAGAATAAAATATAATTACGGATTCAGTTGGAATTATTCTAGAATGACCAGGATAAAATTCATGAAACGCTAGAAATGAATGCCTTAAAGCTGTTTAGTAACATTTTTTAATTTCTCACATAAATCTCACTACGTAATTGATTATATAGTTTGTTTTAAAATTCAGCGGCCGTATTCTGCAACTCGCATGCCGGTCGAAAAGCTGAAAAAGTTTTGACCAACACAACAAAATTGGGTTGCTCAATTAAAGGTCATTTATTTAATCTAAAATCAAGAAGACGCTAGGAAAATTGATATACAAGTGGTACTGGATCGTTTCGAGCTACGATGGCCAAATTGCTTAGAATAAAATGATTTATTGATATAACTAAATATTTATCTGCACATAAATCGCTAAATTAAATGAATTGTTTTTCCCACTACACACACAGCCGAATAGAATCTTATGATATAGCGTACCATAGAATAAAGTGAAAGCTCAAATTTAAATCCCGTTATTTATAAATTTAAAGTTGATAAAATTTCATAACCAAGTATTTTTAATATGATTAGACCGGGAATATTGAAGTATTTTTACAATACAAATAATTTTAAAATATTTTAGCTTTATTTTTAATTGTTTTTATGAACTGAAATCTACATTTAACATTTTAAGGATGAAATTGTAAAAGTGCAGGTACGGACTACTAAGCCGTCGTAACTAGTGTTACAAAATAAGATTTAGAACGATTTTTATACATTGAGTTATTAGTATTTTAAAGTAATGCTTCATAATAATGAATAGTAGAAGCTTCTTAGCTCTAAGTATAGGGATCATTCCAATATTCGACGGTTCTTTTGTATGTATTCTATACACATTGTACTTCATATACCACGTTGATATGTGAAGCTTCATAGAAATAATCATATTACATGTATGAGAATTTGTATTTAAGGTTAAAGAATAAGCTGCAGCATTTAGATCTAGTAGCAGTAATTAGATCTTAAAAATAATAGTTTATAGACATAAAGTCACTTGATGTATGAGGTCGAGTAGTGGTGGACACATAACCGCATTGTGATTAACTATTTTTATGTAACAGGCATTTGAGCGAGAATGATATCTGAATGAGTCCCCAAATGATTGTGCAGTAAAGAATTGAATTTTACTGGTTATTACTGTTTTCTGAACCCGTTAAGATGGAAGCAAAAGAGCCATACAGAGTGCAAAAGGTAAGGAGAGATCTTAAGAAAATGACCTGATCTCGTGGTTTGGTGTATAAGCGGTGTTTGGATACCTTGCTGTCTGGAATGCCTATTGTAGTCGCTAGGCGTCATCATATTCATTTGGTGCACCGCGACTGGTGATCTCAGTGATAAATTATTCAGGTTCACATTTATCGAAAGATTCGTATTGTTATAGGCAGCAGTGATATTGGTATGATTGTTCGGTGATGTACCCACATTCACAACTGGATTCGGCGAGATTCCAGAACTATCAGTATTTAGAGCTGACGGAATCGAGGATGGATTCTGCGTGGCGAAGTCCTTACCGCCGTTCGCTCCTGTATCCACGTCACTTATGCCCGAAGCGGTTGGTAAGCTCTTGGAGCATCTTAGGCAGTTTGGAAGCCAGGAGTGCCGTCGAACTAATTTACGGTACTCTTTTCTCACCTGCAATCCGAACCAAGTAAAAATCCCATATATCACAATCCCAAATAAACATTATAATTGCATACACATGAAATTAATTAATATAGCCGTTATTAGTAAGACCTTAAGTGTACAAGTTGTACTTAATTAATTGCTTGATATACCTCAAGCAAAATTGAGAGCAGTAATCTTCAGAAATTCCTCCTTCACAAAAAAATGAATCTCAATTTACTTTCTTATATATTAAAAGCTGTAGGGATTTTATGCACGACATATAAATATGTTTATGAATATCGTGATGTCATAAGATTATTTATGATAAAAATGTTATCCTCAAAATTGGCATATTGTACGTAGTTCCTAAATAGTAAAATGAACTAAGAACGTAACAATAAATAACAATAGAAATCAACACTCTCCTCCACTAACGTCTTTTCGAATATATCTAAATTTCTGTTTGAAATCTTTATACTGCTAATTATATATGGTATCGAGGTTAATAAAGCAAATTTAAAAAGCAAAATATTGCAATTATGTATCCAATGAAATACATTAGTATAGACATCTGACAATCAGACGTTATCCTTACCTTTTCATTTTGAATGCAATGGAACATAAAGATGAATAATCCCTGCAAGCTGTTTAGTATTGTGAAAATGTATGCCATTATGATCGAATCTTGGTTTAAGTACAGCAGGCCGAAAGTCCACGTGAGTCCTAGCAAGAACATCAACACGATTGCTCCTCGAAGCCAAGCCCTGCAGAATAACAGTATATTTTTTTAAATACATTTAAGTGTACCTAATGCTACATCATAACGCAATTATTGAACATTTAAGAAGGTTCGCTGCATATACTTTTTGCAGTATACAATAAAAACGCTTATCATTCATTTACATATCTAACGATATATCTACTGACGGTAAATGCATTTTCAACAAAATTATCTTTGGCTGCACTATTTTATTTTCCTGAATAATTTCTTATCATAAAAAGAAAATTTATCATTTCCAGGTGATTGTCGATAGAAACCTAACAAAGGTAAAATAAACATACATCTAAACGTAGTTTATCAAAATAACCAATATGATATTCTACAGAGTTTATTGGTTAGCTGCGGGAAACAAATTAATTAATTCGTGGTGATCATTTTGCATTTAAATTATAAGAATTTCCTGTGAAATGTATATCCTGACTTTTATTAACGTCATATTTGAACGGAATAATTTGAATTACCCAATTTCTCAATTAACTCAAGCGTGTTCATAACACAGAAAATATTTGTGTCGGATTTCAACTCTATCGTATCCCAGATAGCAAATTATTTAAAAAAATATGACGCTTCAAACGGTGTTAGCAAAAATTTAAAATTCGTATTATTTATTGTAAAAAAATTAAAAATTGAGGTTAACCAAAAAAATCGAGAAACGTGTAATCAAACTGCAAAAGAAAATATACGCATAATAATATATACCGCTGTTTTATTCCAAAATAATGGTCTTTATGAAAAAGTTTTTCGCCCTTTGGAGGGCAGTTTAGACCCCCTACAAATCTCAAAACATAAATAAGAATCTTCCTGTCATGAGATTGGTAAAGAATAAGCATACGAAATTTATATTTGAATACTTTTTTATTACATTTATCACAATACTGAACAAAATGCAACTATACTGCAATAATACAATTAAAGGACGCTGGTAAAAATACTTTTATGTAACAAATGCACAAAAAAGGCGTTTTTCACCCCTTGCCAGGAATGAGAAACCCCATTTTCTGCCTTCGTTACATAAAATATCGTATGCACCATGGGGGATGCACTTGAGAACGACTCGAGCAATATTATTGCCCCGCATCTTTGTCTCGGGCCATAAAATTACTCTCGTAAATCAAAAGTCCCTCCTCCGCCCTCTTGATATTATGTTATAATGGGGGTAAAATGCTATTTTACCAATGTTTGACCTTTTTCTATTGCATTTTACACACACTTACAATATAAAATATATTTCGGCACATGTGCGAAAATGTTTTTTCTTGATACCCCGGTCGAAAGTACGTAGTTCCGTCATCGGAAAAAAAAACAAATTCAGTATGGCGGATCCAATATGGCGTATGAAATAGTAAGGCGGAGGAAAATACCACAAAATTTTGACAGTCGCTGAATATGATTTTGAAACTGATTTCTTGAAACGCAATATGGCACATTCAAAATGGCGGACACACTTTTTAAATGTTATCGGAAAACCTCGAGAAAGTTATAAAAATTTCGAAAAAATGTGGATTCTATATTAACAACATTGAAATTCCCCGAGAATTAATAATCATAAATTGCCTGTTATCTGATGGTTTCTTGATTGAATCATGCTTGACATCTTCGGCCGTCATTATGGATCCACCATTTTAAATTTTGAAAATCAGTGGGCAATTTCGTAATTAGCAATACTGAAAATATCCTATTATCTAATTTAGCAATATCCAATACTCATTTTGAAAGCAAATTCATATTTAGTGACTCCGATAACCTCTGAATAATAAATTTCAGCCATTTCCCATGTAAAGAAAAATACAAGCCTGAAAATGTTAAAAGTTTTCATGTAATATCAATTCTATTTTCGAAATTGATTTACTATACTGGATCCGCTATTTTGAATTACAAAAGTAATTTCGCATTCATCAGCCCTGAAAACTTCCAGATAATAATTTTTGTAAATTATGAAAATGAATTGGATGAATTGTGCAAAGTGCAACGTGAATGATATATTGAATCCGCCATTTTGAACTCTTAAAATCTAAGGCCAGATTCGTAATCAGCGACCCCAAAAACCCCCCGAGTAAATAGTTTCAGCCGATTCGATTGATTTTTTTACTTTTTTCCCGCCATATTGAATTCCTAAAATGTAAAGCCAGCTGCGTAATCTGCGGCCTGAAAAACATGTAAATAAATTGTATTCTTTTGTAATTTGGTATACATTTGTTACATCATTAAGAATATTTGTGCATAATTTCTAGAAAATGTGGTTATTTATATATGGTTTGTAGAGGCCGTTAAAGGTTAGAAATCAGCACTTTTTTCATTCTAGGGCTTCCGTATCGAAAACAGTGCAAGATACGAAAAAAAAACACAAAACCTTTTTTTGTAGAACACAACATCGCACGAGCTTTTAAGCTTGTTGCTCAAACGCCTCCATGTCCACCCAAACATAGTGAGAATTGTAGAAGACCTGATGCCTCTTTGGAAAATACGCTTTGTCATTACATCGGGCATGCGTCGAACCATGTCTAGACTGGTTCAATTCCAAAGAGATGTCTATGAAGGAGATTCTCTGAGTCCTCTGCTCTTCTGCATCTCACTATTGCCTCTATCCGTTGCTCTCCGGAAATCTCAAGGGTACATGTGTGGATCGCCTGGTTAACGTGTACATAAGATCACCCATCTTTTCTATATGGACGATCTTAAGTTATACGCATCAGGCGAGGATCAATTACATCGATCTCTGAACATCGCCCTCACATACTCGAGAGATATCGGCATGGAATTCGGATTGGACAAGTGTGCAGTCGTTCATTTGCACAGAGGAAGGTCAGGCTCCCATAACAACGATATGGAGCTCGTCAACGGAAATGTCATCCGCCACCTTAGCGCCGAAGAAGCCTACACATACCTGGGCGTACCTAAAAGGCATGTCCAGGATGTGCAGGCTGCTAAAACCACCATCATA
This sequence comes from Trichopria drosophilae, assembly GCA_030407085.1. NCBI lineage: Eukaryota > Metazoa > Arthropoda > Insecta > Hymenoptera > Diapriidae > Trichopria > Trichopria drosophilae. The sequence goes on along the minus strand of CM059584.1, from coordinate 66,481,052 downwards.
AAAAAATACCGGCGCATTCTCCGTCAGATCTGGTCATCAGAATTGACCGGGAGAAATAAGGTGGCAGCCACGAATATGTTGGCCGTATCACCAATACTCTATTCATTTGGAGCACTGAAGTGGAACGTTGACGAGGTAAGGGATCTTGACCGAAGCACACGGAAGATAATTTGTATGCAACGCAGTTTGCATCCAAGATCTCCCGCGGAACGACTGTATTTGCCCCGAAATATGGGAGGTCGGGGCCTTTTAAGCCTGCAGTGTATGCATGACCGATTGGTCTTCGAGACAGCTTGCGACGTGATTAATCGAACGGAGGATCCCCTGATGATGCTAGTTCATCAGCATGAAATTCAGGGGAAGGGAGCGTTTTTGTACAACGCGGCGGAACGAGCGGCGCGAAACCTCGGTTTGGTTTTCAACGTGGGACGTAGTGGTGCACAGGAAGCTGAATCAGTCATCAATCTGTGCCCAGTGCGTCTCAGGGCTAACATACGGAAGGAACAACTCCGTATGTTGGAGGGAAGGCATATCGACAAGCCATTGCATGGTCAATTCTTTCGAAATGTCCAACAACTTGTCTTGTCGGCAGAGATGACCTTCTCGTTCTTAAGGGTTTTATCTTCGCATGCCAGGATGGGGTCATCAATACCTTAACGTATCGCCAGAACGTCTTACACCAGGCGGTACAGAGTACGCTTCGTAGATTGTGTAGATGTCATGCTGAGACACTAATGTATCTTTTGGCAGCATGCCCAATTTATGCAGTTTCAGCATACATCGAACGTCACAATGCGGCATCTTCGCAGCACTTATAGTATTGATGCAATCCCAGTTTTGCTGTACGTCCCCACTGATATTGAATCAGTATACAGGGTGGCCGATTTATCTGAAGACATCGAAATATCTCGAGAACTATGCACAGAATCAAAAAAGTTGTCGGATGAAAGTTGTTCGACACGAAGGGGGGCATCCAGTGATAATGAAATTTACCCCCTCCCCCATCCCCTGGAGATGGAGTGGGGGCAAAAACAATAAAACTTAAATAGGAACCTCCAGTTTTTATTGCAGATTTGGATTCTCCGGAAAAAAGTACACCAATTTGACCTAGGAGCTATTGCATTTTGGTTCACAGGTGGCGCTGTAATCGATAAAAATCCAAATTTATCTGAAGACATTGAAATACCTCGAGAACTATGCACAGAATCAAAAAAAGTTGTCGGATGAAAGTTGTTCGACACGAAGGGGGGCATCCAGGGGGCAAATAGGGACAATTTGATCCCTTTATGAAAATTTAATATTAAAAATTCTAATATTAGAATTTTTAATATTAGAATTTAGTAATATCAATTGCGAAAATTGTTATTCTGAATATGAAATTTTAATAATGTCCATTCGAAAAATTAAGATTATGAATAATTGATATTCTTCATATTAAAAATCAAAACTGATTACATAAAAATTGTGCATACAATATGAAAGCAATTTTATAAATAAGTTTTCTACCTTCAATAAAATTACATTTTAGGTTTTAAATTTATTATTTAATAAACAAAAAGAGGACATCACGCAATCCATTAAAAAACGCGTCATGTCCCTTCACTCAGCTCATTCATTCTCTCTCTGTATGTTTTTTCCGAAATGAGAATAAATAAGCTGAGCATTGACGGTCAAACCAGCTTCTATTAAACAAAACGAAACTCTTACTTCATTTTGGGATTTCGTCGCCATCTACCGGACCCCGAGAGAACTCACGTGGTTTCATACATGTACATCGCTTGCATTTCGGCCATCACCGGCACCGGTTCTGTTACATAACGCTAGAGGGCGACATAACTCGAAAATAAAGTAGCATATCATTTTATACATAAGTTGAGTCACACGTAACCAGTTCACCTACATTTTTCTCTACTTTCCTGAAGGGAAGTAAATGGATATCGCGACTTTCTAATCCCCATATTAAAATTTAGTATTCACGGTCTCTCAGTGTAAGACTGTTTTTGAAGTCCATTGTATTGGTAGTAATTCGGTCGGAGGTCACTTTGCTTTTAGAATAACAACTTTCCGTCAACGTGACTATTTTTTGTCTACCCTTCATTGCTTAAATCGAATTGCAAGTTAAAAATGAATTCTGCTACAGTTCCCGAAAAAATCGAAATGATTCTTATTTATGGTGAATGTAAGAGGAATATTGACGATGCTGTTGCGTTGTATGCTGAGCGTTTTCCAGATAATGCTCGCTCGCGTTCTTTTTTTTTACAAAGTTGTGAATGCCTTTCACTCTGATGGCAGCGTACAAATGAAAAAAAGCAAGCGAAGATTAACAGTTACAGGAGAAGCTAACGAAGTAGCTGTACTAGCAGCTATTCACCAAAATCCACATGTAAGCACACGACAATTACATCGCGATTCCGGCATTTCCAGAGACAGTATTTAAAGAATATTGCATCGTCATAAGTTTCACCCATATTACATTTCACTGCACCAGGAACTAGATGGCGATGATTTTCATAACCGCGTGGTGTTTTGTGAATGGGCATTTCAAAAAATGCAAACGAACCACAATTTCTTTGCTAATGTATTATTTTCAGATGAATCTACATTCACGAACCATGGTGGCGTCAGTAGGCATAATATGCATTATTGGAGCGTAGAAAATCCCCATTGGTTACGACAAGTTAATCATCAACGTCCTTGGTCTGTGAACGTTTGGTGTTGAATCATAGGAAATAAACTCATTGGTCCTTATTTCATTGAAGGTAATTTGAATGGAACAAAATATCGAGATTTCCTGGAACAAGAAGTACCATTACTACTTGAGGATGTTGCTATGGACGTCCGACGGACAATGTGGTGTCAGCATGATGGTTGCCCAGCACATTTTTCAAGAGTAGCAAGGGAAATACTAGACCGTGATTACAATGGTAGGTGGATTGGTAGAGGTGGCCCCATTAATTGGCCTGCGAGGTCACCTGATCTAACATCTCTGGATTTCTTCCTATGGAGTTACCTAAAAGGTAAGGTTTATGAACAAGTACCAACGACTCGTGAAAACATGGTGGAACGCATAAGAACTGCTTGCGCAGAAATTTCTGCAGATATGATTCTATCATGTATAAATTCATTTGAAGAAAGAATAAATAAATGCATTGAAGTGGAAGGTCAACATTTCGAACACTTACTCAAGTAAGTGAACAGTGAGACAGTGAGAAGCAAGGGGACTCACGTAAAACAAGCACCCCAAAGGGAACAGAAAAATACCACGTCCACGTCGTTGTTCCTGGGTAACGCTAAGTGTATTTTTTCCCGGCTTTGTTAGAATGACCGTATTCCATATCCGCTACGCGGGCGAAAATTGTCAATATTGGAGAATCCAAATCTGCAATAAAAACTGGGGGTTCCTATTTAAGTTTTGTTGTTTTTGCCCCCACTCCACTCCCAGGGGATGGGGGAGGGGGTTAATTTCATTATTACTGGATGCCCCCCTTCGTGTCGAACAACTTTCATCTGACAACTTTTTTGATTCTGTGCATAATTCTCGAGATATTTCGATGTCTTCAGATAAATCGGCCACCCTGTATATATATATATATATATATATATATATATATATGTACATGGGAAGAATCTATATTTTAAGTTGCCTCGACAGAAAATTGGTATTTTTATATGTATTTCTATTTTGAAATTAAGCGCGTAATGGCGACAGGATGTGTTAGATAATGGAAAATTAGTATTCTTAACACAAAGTGATAATATGAGAAACAGACAAAATTACGATAAAACCTGAATTAAAACACCAATAGAGATTAATGCAGGTTTTTTATTAATCACTAATAAATAAAAATTAACGGGCTTTTGATCTGCATTAGGAATGGGTGGAATTGACATTGCCGTTTAAAAATTTCAACGAGGTTGAAATATTTTCAAGCGCCCTCTGTCGATCTCCTTTTGACTTCCAAATAGAGGGTTTTCTTTTTAAACATTTTCCGATAAAAATAAAATATATATTCGAATTATATACGAAGTTATTGAGTACAAAACTGAACTCGAAATTTCAAAATTCAAAATTAGTAAAGGAATTTATTCAGTTTTTATTTTTGACTTTTGTTTTGTTTGTTTTGTTCAATTGAAATTCCTTTTTTTTTATATATCTTAAATTTATTAAAAAATTAAAATATTCAGAGATACATTCAATAATTTTGATGATTCGAACGATTCAGGGCACAGGTCCAGATAATCAGACTCACTTGAATTAACTATAACAAATATATATTTAATTCCAAATGTTAAGATATTTATTACAAAAATCTCATAAAGTAATGAAGTTAATTCTTGTTATTGATGATGCGAAAATATTCCTTTAGATTACCGAAAACGGTTGGACAATATTTAATCAATGACCGATAATTTCATTTATAATAGGGCTATATTTGAAGAAAGTTTCCCAAGAAAATGCACGAGCTAAAACATAAACGTGACGCCCATTGACGACGACGCTAAGTTTTTAGGAATAGACGTAATATTTAAAGAATGACAAGCAAACATGGGGATAATATTGATGTCGTGAACACAATTATACCCCAAGTTTACTTCCCGGAGAGGGTATTAAGAAGAGATCGGAATGAAGCCACAAATATGCCCCGAGTTCCTCAATTTGTACAACTCGGTTTTTGGGCGCTAATATGGTGGAAGACGTTTCACCACTTGATAACGTTCCTGATAGGCGCAGAATTGGCGAATCGCAATTTTTTATTCCCCGCGAAAGCCAAAAGTAGGCGGTCCTCCCAGACGCTTCCGCCGTCGCTGTGACATTTATGTTTTCGCGGTTAAATTCACGAATGACCGTACTCACTCGATTTACAGAGATTCGCATTACCGACGGTCGATAAATGATTGTAAATTGAATTCGAAAATATAATTATGTTGAATTAAAAGAACCAAATTCGTTTATTTCGTTTCGTTTATTTATGGCACGGGGTATGGTCTCCCTTAAGCCAATTGAGCGCAGGGATCTGCATTACCGATGGTTGATAACTAAATTACATTTGAATTTGAAAATAATAGAATTATAATTAATTAGGTAATAAATTTGACCGTTACATATGTCCTCTTACATTTTTAGTACAACGACGTATAACTCGAAGAATACAACATTTAATGATATATTTTTTTTTATCATAATGATCTCATAAAAAATATATTTGAACTACCACTCTTTCAGTCTTTCAGGATCTTCAAAATGAAATTATTAGTCTTACAGTTTCTATGACATTTTAAATAACACACTTATCACTATACTTTTATATAAAATTAATTTATTAGTCTTTCCTCTTTTAATTATCAAATAGCATTTTTTCTTCTAGTCACTTGCATGGAGCTTAACCCATTAACGCCCAAGAGGACACAAATTTCACCAAGATTTTCGGAATATTTTTTGACATTAAAAACTTAAAAAAAATTTTAGATACAACATTTTCCTCGTAAAATTGATCGATTTTTACAAATCTGCTGTTAAAAAATCAATCGAGCCCATTCCAAAAAAGTTATGCTTGGTTTTTCACAAAAAAAATCAGATTTTTTCACTGACAAATACTTTTTATTCGCCATTTTTACATTGGAAATGGTTAGAGAGATCATTGATAGGTGAAAATATCGTGTCTTCAATCCTTTAAAATGTGAATTATAGCAGTTTGAAAATAAAGTTGGAAACGGTCAAAATGGCGGCTCAAACACGAAAAGAACGGCTTTCGGAAAAAATGTCGCTGAACGAAAAGTTCTTAGAATTGATCAAAGAATATGCTCAAACTTTTTCGGAATTTTTAAAACACACTGCAGTTTTTAAATTGCAAAATTTTGAAAAAATATGAAAAGTCATAGAAAAATTGTGATAAAATTTCGAGGTTTTCTTTGATTGATTCTAAGAACTTTTTTTCCGTCACATTTTTTTGCGAAAGTCTATCGATTCCAAATGAAAAATTTCCGAACTTTTCAAAACATAGGGAAACAGGAATTTTTTTATTTGAAATTGATAAACTTTCGCAAAAAATGTTGCGAAACAAAAAGTTCTCAGAATTGATCAATAAAAACCAATTGAACAATGAAATTTTTTACGACTGTTCATATTTCTTCAAAATTTTGCGATTTTGAAAATGAAGAGAAATGTTTGAAAAATTCTGAAAAAATTTGAGCGTATTCTCTTATCAATTCTAAGAACTTTTTGTTCAACGACATTTTTTCCGAAATCCTATTATTTTCGAATAAAAAATTCAGGCGCTTTTCGCCGTTCTTTTCGTGTTTGAGCCGCCATTTTGACAGTTTCCAACTTTGTTTTCAAAATGCTATCATGCACATTTCAAAGTTAAAGATTCCAGGAGACGATATTTTTACCGCTCGGTGATCTCCCTTACCGTTTCAAATGTGAAAATTCTGATTAAAAAATATTTGTCAGTGAAAAAATCTGATTTTTTTGTGAAAAACCAAGCCTAACTTTTTTGGTATGTGCTCGATTGATTTTTTAACGGCAGATTCGGAAAGATTGATCAATTTTACATCCATAATGTTTTGTCTAAAATTATTTAAACAGGTTTTTAATGTCAAGAAATATTCCGAAAAGCTTGGTGAAATTTGTGTCCTCTTGGGCGTTAATGGGTTAACATGAAAAATAACAAAAAAAAATAGACAGAAATAAAGTGTGGCGAAAAAAAAAGGACAATGCACTTTCCTCCCTTCACTGACGAATTCGTCTATTCGCGGGTCGGCTCTCGGGTGGAGAGGTACAGGACAGAGACAGGACGGTACAAGACAGAACTAGGCGGACATACAACAAAACACCCACCCAGAGCCAGTCACCACTACTCGAATATCGATACCATCAGTAGATTCCGCGGCCTGTGACGCAGCGATTACGTCACAGGGATTATCCCATCTTTATCCGAGATAAGAACCACGACGTACCGACCGCGGATAAGATGCTGAAGGTACCGATAACTGTCGACCGGGAATGGTAGCGGTCCCAAATTCGTATCTTCGCCCAGCAAAGTTCCCTGGTTATTCCACACTGGACGTAAGCATTGAAAATTGCACGGACGGTAATTCGAACTCGGGACCTTCGCGACATTCGGTTCGAGCCAACTAAGACTGACGCCTTAGACCGCACGACCATCTCACCGACTACAATAAAGTGTGATGAAAATTCGTCAATCTGCCCTGTTACCTGAAATTAATAAAAATTGTTTCTTTTAAAGAGTTAAAAAGAGTAAATTTTCATCGCGACCATCGGTAATTAAGAATATTTCGTTTGTCCTTTGTTAACATATAGCCTTGTTCTTTCCCAATTTCGAATCTATATATTACGTAATTAAAGTATATTTGTAGTTTTGTTTTCTTGCAATCTCTTTTGATTAATATGTCGGTACTACTCGTACCCCTTCATGACGTCACAAACGCATACAGCATCTAAATCGACTAAGTGTTGGCGATAGTGGGAGTCATAGACGCAGTACGATACGTTCAGTTCAATTTTGCATTGGTGTTTGTAAGCAATAGGAGTAGAGTCCCCCCCCCCCCCCTCTCTCTCTCTCTCTCTCACACTCGCACGAGTAATGTTCCTTGTGCGCACTATCGACGGTCGTCGATTCACAGTGGTTGCCACTCGGCCACAGTACTCTCGCATACGTCCGCACCCATGCTGTATGCAAAAAGTATAAGTATGAAAGTAGTATGAAAAGAAGTATGAAAAAAAGAAAGTATGAGAGCTGCTAAATGATTTTCTACAGTAAATTCCTCATATTTTCCCCTATATCTTTCCCCCATTTATCCTTTTTCCACCCTTGGTTACCGATATTCGCGAAGGAGTTTTCGAGAATATTCGCGGTTAAAGGAAGGGGTAATTTTGGAGTCAAAGTGCAGGTCGTCAACGGGTTAGACTTATTTTCGTTTTTGCGTTTTGTGAGGTTTCTTTATTGCTTTTTGATTGCGATTCTATTAGTTTTGAATTTATGCAGTTTCGATAATATTTGTCGTTAAATTTTCGCTAGTGCTAGCATGTTTAATAATTTATTACGTACGTGATTACAATAATATCAAGCGTAAAGACTGCGTGCGGCGTATTGACAGAATTACTTTGGATCTATTGCGATTTTTTTGTGACTGCATTTACCGTTTTTCCTCCGAAATATGTCTCTTTCATTAAGTAATTGCTAGAAGTAATATTTCGGTTATTGTAAAGAATTAGCGCGAATTCCGAACTCAAGCTTTTGTACTCCATTTTTTTTTTATATTTATTGTTCCCTAATTATTTATGTAAAATATAGTTTATTCTAATATTATATTTTTTGTTCTGTTATATTTTAATTTATACACAGACAACTACGATTTGTTAAAATGTAGCTTCTCGGTATTTGAAAATGTCAAAAGAAAGATTAGTTTTAATGACAACCTCAAATTCATGTCGTTTTCGTCAGTCCTGTCTGTTATTACGCCAGATGATACAATAATTATATAATAATTATTATTAATTTTAGGTTAATTGGTAAATTTAAGACTGAGATTGTTTTATTTTAGTTTTGTTTCAATTGTTCCTCGATTACTTAGAAAATGTTATTTAAGTGATTTAATATTGAAAAGATATGTGCCATTATTAGATTATAACAGAATTGTTCTACGTTTTAATAAAGTGCCTAACATTTCCTTTGAAGTTGTGTATATTTTATTAGTACTCTGTTATCCCCGTCAGTCCCCTGGCAGTCAAATAAAAAAAAATTAAAATATCTCATAATCTAATTTAAAAAATGACTGGCCCGTTTACAAGCAATATATTTATTAAGTAAGCCATCTGTTAAGATAATAAGTTAAATACCTGAATTTGTAGAAATTGGATTTAAAAACAATAGTCAACAAAATATCCCTAAAAGTTACCCAACAATTGTATATTCCCCCATATAATATAAACGCCAGCCGAAAACAAGCTTTTCTTGAAGGATGGCACATACAGCTGACGTTTATATGTCTAAAGGATATATATATATATATATATTAGACATATAAACGTCAGCCGAAACACATAATATATATACAGGGTGATTCTCCATTGAATGACTTCCGGGAAATAGTAGATTCCTTGATCAATTCTATGACTGTTTTCCAAATAAAAAATATTTGTGCGATGTATAGTTTTCAAATTATTTAGCATTAAAGTCAGCCAATAGGAACAGGAGTTGCTTGATTGTCGCGACGATTGCATTGTCAGCGAACATCGAAATTGCAAGTAAAAAAATGCGCATCGGCGATGAGCCGCCCTTTTTTGTTTTCGAGCGAGCAACCTCTGCATTGACGGACGGCTGTCAAAATTATTGATCGGAGTCGAAACCCCTAACCAGCATTTCGCTTTAGACAAAAAAAAAGAAAAACGCATAACTGATATGAAATACATATTAAATGCAGGATAGAATGTTTATAAAGCAAGGAATTATGAATATGTTATGATCCTGATTCTTTTCGATTTCACTAAAGCATTTGACTCCCCGCCACATGCTACCATACTTCAATGTCTTCGCGATATTGGTTTCCAAGATCTGGAAATTCGTTGGATTCATTCATTCCTTACGGGACGCTCGCAATCCATTATTGATAGTACAGGTCAACCATGTCAATCGCTCAGCACATCATCGGGATTCCGCAAGGTTCGAGTTTAGGCCCTATACTCTTCATAGTTGTCATTAATATACTATTCACTCGACTGAATTTTTGTAAGGATAAAACTGTAATTTTTGCAGATGATGTGCAATTTTATTTGCACACTTCCATAAATGATATAGAACTAACCATTGCAAACATAAACTCTGAAATAGCTACTCTGTGCGATTGGTCTCGAGAATTCGGCTTGAAGTTAAATATCAGTAAAATACAGGCGAGTATGATTGGTTCAACTCACCACGTGTCATTAGCTAAATCGAAGAAATTGCCAGATTTATTACTGGATGGAAATGTCATAACATTTTCAGATATTGTAAAGAATCTTGGCGTCTACATCTCACCGGACCTTTCCTGGAACCGACACATCTCTGCAATATCTTCCAGAGTACATTACATCTTGTATGGACTTCGGTATCGTGGCAACTTGCTATGTACTAAAGTCAAATTAATGTTGGTTAATGCTTTAATCATACCTCATATTGATTATGCGTGTTTGGTATATTCCGATCTTTCTGGTTACTTAAATATTAAGCTTCAGCGTATATTAAACAGTGCCATGCGCTTTGTTTACAATTTACGACGAGACCAAAATCTCTCGACATACTATGCATCAGCACGATGGCTATCCTGTTCTGTACGTCGTAAATATTACCTGGGTACTCTTATGTACCAAGTTTTGTCTACTTTACATCCATCATATCTACGCTCCAGATTTGTGAATGTTACAGGTTTGCGAAGGTCAGCACGAACATCTGCTCCTTCTTTTATTATACCTTTTTGCCTCACGACTCGATATCAAAATTCATTTTGGATAAGAGCTGTTCAGCACTGGGACACTCTACCTGACGCGCTGAAATCAACTGGTAGTGCTAACATGTTTCGTGCTGGACTGATGGATGAATTATTAATGTTAGAGTAACAATTATTGTAAATGTAGTTATCATGTCAAATGTAACGTGTATACCGGCTTTGTTTTTTTTATATTCGCGGTTAGTTTTTAGTTTTTATTATTTTGTATTTCCGCCGTGAGCTAAGATTTATATTTGTTATATTTATTATTATTTGCGTTGTATATTGTTTTGTTATTATTATTTTGTTATTAAATTGTTTTTTTATTATTTATGTACATATATATCTAGAGACAATATGTCCAAGATATTCATAAATCATATACATACATACAATGTGCAGGATTACAAATAATTAAAATTAACTAAAATAAAATAGTTTTGAAAGAATTTGCGATGGAATCATTGCTTAAATAATCATTGTTCATAACGATTACTGATAACTTGTGCAGAATATTCTTTATAAAGTTCCAATTTTCCCATCACTTCAAAAACACTGCTTGAAATATCGAAAATATCGTTTTGAAACAATTCGAGACAGAATCATTCTTTAAATAATAATTGTTTATAACGATTGCTGTAAAATGCGTATAACTTGTGCAGAACATTCTTTGTAAAGTTAAAATTTTGCATGCTCTTTAAAAATACTATTTGAAATAAGGAAAATATCGTTTTGAACCAATTCGCTGCGGAAACATTGTTTAAAACGATTACTGATAACTTGTGCAGAAAATTCTTTATAAAGTTAAAATTTTGCATGCTCTTTAAAAATACTGCTTGAAATATCAAAAATCTCCTTTTGAATCAATTCGCTCCGGAATCATTGTTTAAAACGATTTTTGATAACTTGTGCAGGAAATTCTTTATAAAGTTTAAATTTTGCATACACTCCAAAAATACTGTTTGACATAACGAAAATATAGTTTTAAAGCAATTAGCGGCGGAATCATTGTTTAAATAATTATTGTTTATAAGGATTACTGTAAAATGCGTATAACTTGTGCAGAAAATTCTTTATAAAGTTAAAATTTGGCATGCTCTTTAAAAATACTGTTTGAAATAAGGAAAATATAGTTTTGAAGCCATTCGCGGCGGAATCATTGTTTAAATAATCATTGTTTAAAACGATTTCTGATAACGTGTGCAGGAAATTCTTTATGAAGTTAAAATTTTGCATACACTTCAAAAATACTGTTTGAAATAAGGAAAATATCATTTGTAAACAATTCGCTACGGAATCATTGTTTAAATAAGCATTCTTTATAGCGATTACTGATAACTTCGGTGGGCTTTTCTTCATTAAGTTAGGAAATTCTTTATAAAGTTAAAATTTTGCATGCTCTTTAAAAATACTGTTTGAAATAAGGAAAATATCGTTTTGAAACAATTCGCGGCAGAATCATTGTTTAAATAATCATTGTTTAAAACGATTTCTGATAACTTGTGCAGGAAATTCTTTATAAAGTTAAAATGTGGCATGCGCTTTAAAAATACTGTTTGAAATAAGGAAAATATAGTTTTGAAGCCATTCGCGGCGGAATCATTGTTTAAATAATCATTGTTTAAAACGATTTCTGATAACGTGTGCAGGAAATTTGTTATAAAGTTAAAATTTTGCATGTTATTTAAAAATATTGTTTGAAATAAGGAAAATATCGTTTTGAAACAATTCGCGCCGGAATCATTGTTTAAATAATCATTCATTATAACGATTTCTGATAACTTGTGCTGGCAATTTTTTATAAAGTTAAAATTTTGCATGCTCTTTAAAAATACTGCTTGAAATATCAAAAATATCCTTTTGAATCAATTCGCGGCGGAATCATTGTTTAAAACGATTTTTGATAACTTGTGCAGGAAATTCTTTATAAAGTTTAAATTTTGCATACACTCCAAAAATACTGTTTGAAATAACAAAAATATAGTTTTGAAGCAATTAGTGGCGGAATCATTGTTTAAATAATTATGGTTTATAAGGATTACTGTAAAATGCGTATAACTTGTGCAGAAAATTCTTTATAAAGTTAAAATTTGGCATGCTTTTTAAAAATACTGTTTGAAATAAGGAAAATATAGTTTTGAAGTCATTCGCGGCGGAATCATTGTTTAAATAATCATTGTTTAAATAATCATTGTTTAAAACGATTTCTGATAACGTGTGCAGGAAATTCTTTATGAAGTTAAAATTTTGCATAAACTTCAAACATACTGGTTGAAATAAGGAAAATGTCATTTGTAAACAATTCGCTACGGAATCATTGTTTAAATAAGCATTCTTTATAGCGATTACTGATAACTTCGGTGGGCTATTCTTCATGAAGTTAAAATTTTGCATGCTCTTTAAAAATACTGTTTGAAGTAAGAAAAATATCGTTTTGAAACCATTCACGACGGAATCATTTTTTAAATAAACATTGTTTATAACGATTTCTGTAAAATGCGTATATTTTCTGCAGGGAATTCTTTATAAAGTAAAAATTTTGCATACACTTCAAAAATACTGTTTGAAATAAGGAAAATGTCATTTGTAAACAATTCGCTATGGAATCATTGTTTAAATAATCATTCTTTATAACGATCACTGATAACTTGGGTAGGCTATGCTTCATGAAGTTAAAATTTTGCTTGCTCTTTTAAAATTTTGTTCGAATTAAGGAAAATATTGTTTTGAAACAATTCGCGGCGGAATAATTGTTTAAATATTCATTCTGTATAACGATTTCTTCTAACTTGGGTTGGATATTCTTCTTAAAGTTAAAATGTTGCATACACTTCAAAAACACTGCTTGAAATATCGAAAATATCGTTTTGAAACAATTCGAGACAGAATCATTGTTTAAATAATTATTGTTTATAACGATTGCTGTAAAATGTGTAAAACTATATTTATCTGATTTCAAACAGTATTTTTAAAGCGCATGTAATATTTTAACTTTATAAAGTATTTTCTGCACAAGTTATACGCATTTTACAGCAATCGTTATAAACAATAATTAGTTAAACAATGATTTCGTCACGAATTGTTTCAAAACGATATTTCCCTTCTTTGAAACAGTATTTTTGAAGTGCTTTGAAAATTTGAACTTTATAAAGAATTTCCTGCACAAGTTATGAGTAATCGTTATAAAGAATGATTATTTATACAATGATTCCGTCGCGAATTGTTTCAAAACGATATTTTCCTTATTTCAAATCGTATTTTTGAAGTGTATGCAAAATTTTAAATTTATGAAGAATATCCTACCTAAGTTATCAGAAATCGTTATACAGAAAAAATAGGTATGGGATTTGAAATAGTTTGGGAGAAAGTATGGGAGAAACTATCGCCCAATGCATATCATTGTCGCTGCCGAAGTCTCGGCCAAATACACCCCATAGTCTTGGATAGAGTTATGGAGAGACTTGCAATGAACGAGAGACACACTTAATTATATTAATTGAAACTATGGGAGAGTGTATGTCACATGCATAATTTACAGTGGGTTTCACTTTGATTGCAAGTCTCTCCATTACTCTCTCCATGAGGATGGGGTGTCTTTGACCGAGACTTTAGCACCGACTATGACATACATTGGACAATCGTTTCTCCCATACATTCTCCCAAACTATTTCAGATAGTCTCTTCCATACCTATTTTTTCTATTCTTTTCTTTGAAAAGTCTTTCCCGTGCTTTGTGCAATAGTATGAGATGTCTCTTTACGAGATATTGGGGCCACTGTTTCAGAACATTGGTATTATTTGGTTGAATCACCCAATTACGACACACCATTATTTGGGACAGAGTTTGAGAGGAATTATGGAAATATTGATTGATATTAAATATAGGGAGTGCTGTGAAGATTTTTTACGCTGAAAAAATATATTAAATACCGATGAAATATGCTATTCGGAAAATAAACAAAATTATTAGAATTACTGTGAAAGTATATACTGGAAAAATATATTTTAACCAATATCATAATAAATTGATAAGAAAAATAAGTTTATAGTTAAAATGGAATTAAAATTTATAACCAAAATTTTATAATGCGATGAAATACGAATTTTGAAAATTAAATTTATCGTAATTATACCTTAATGTATTTTTTTTGTCAAAATAATTGAATGTACCTGAAAGCGTTACAATCGTCGCAACTACTTTCATCTGAAGAGTCGCATCGTCTCATAATGCGTTGCCGCGTTGATGGCGCATAATCTTTAGAAATAATTTTCTTATCGGCATAATTTAATATCAATTCCCCAACGTTTTACATTTGAAAAAAAAAATTCTATCAAATAAACTGTATTCGTGATAACCTCCATGTCATTGAAGTGAGATATGACTCTCCTTCATTTGTTTATTGAATATACATCTGATGGAGTTAGAGGAAGGTATTTTCATGCTATTGTAGTCGTGACATAGTTTTTACTCTAAAAGAATACAATAAATTGCGGAAAAAATATGTTCGTATTAATATTCTGGACCGTTTCGAGGACTACCTCAGTACTGAGCAAATCGGAAATACCAAAAATATCAAAAAAAGGAAGTAAGCAAATAAGAACAACCAAGGAAGGAAAATATAAAGGAAAAATATTAGAAATCAGTGGTTGGTATTCATTTTAGAGTCTATATTTCGGTCTGCTTAAAAATGTATTACCTTTGAATTTAATTGCATATTTGCATAATTAGTACTGTGAAGGCATGCGTGAAATGCATCATGATTTCTATCATACTAATGTATCTTCTAAGCTTTCTGTTATTTTTATTAGTAATGTTTTTGTTAATAAATAACTTTATATTTCATGAGTTGGGAAATAGTGATTTATCTCATTAAATTTTATGTTATCATTTTATGTTATTCCTATAATGTCCTTTAATGTTCCCATAATTTCCGACAAATTCTGTCCAGACATATGGGATGTTATTGGGTGAATAATCCCAAGAATACCATGTTTTGATTTTGACTTAGTTGCCTCAAATATCTCGCAAAAATACAGTATGGGAGTATGAGATATATATATTCCATGTAATATTTCCATAATTTCCGTCAAACTCTATCCCAACGTATGTCGAGTCATAATTGGTCGACTCAACTAAATACAGTCGAGCCTCCGTATCATGGACTCGTCGGGAATGCTCCGATCCCGAATATGGTCAATGAAGGGGAGAGAGCGCTTCCCCAACTTCGTCGCCTTTCGTTCTGACTAACGCGCATGCGCTACAAGTACGAGTGTAGTACAACAAATGTTCAAATTATTATTTTAAAAATATTTTCAACTTATCTGAGTGTTGCTTGACATTGTGTTTCTTGAAATTGTGTCAATGCCCCGGATTTATAAATCTAACTAATTTAAATCTAAACTATTATTTTATTGTATTATCAAAGACAATTAAAAATGCTAACTGTACAAAACATAAAGAAACTTAAAACAGAAAGACAGAAATTAACGAAAAAGAGCATTATGTACGTATGTATAAAAAGTTTAAGGTTATGTGTACTGTTGACATGTTTAAAAGTTCGCCCGCTATTTACGCATGCGCATTAAGAACCCGAAGAACCTCGGTAAGCACAAAAGTGGGGGAAGGCGATAAACAGCGACAGAGGGAAAAGTCCATAATTGGGGGAGAAAAAAGTCCATAAGAGAGAAGTCCATAAGAGAGAAGTCCATAATACGGAGGCTCTACTGTAATACCAAAGTACTAAAATAGTGGCCCAGTATTTCGTAAAAAGAGATTCCACACTGTAGCACAAAGTATGGGATAGGCTTTTCAAAGAGTAAAACAGAAAAAATAGGCATAGAAAAAACTATTAGAAATAGTTTGGGAGGAAGTATGAGAGAAACTAGAATTATTGCCTATAGTCGTGGAAAAAATAGGTATGGGGGAGACTATCTGAAATAGTTTGGGAGAAAGTATGGGAGAAACTATTGCCCAATGTATATCATAGTCGCTGCTTAAGTCTCGGTCAAAGATACCCCATACTCACGGAGAGAGTAATGGAGAGACTTGCAATCAAAGTGAACCCCACTGTAAATTATGCATGTGACATACACTCTCCCATAGTTTCAATTAATATAATTAAGCGTGGCTCTCTTTCATTGCAAGTCGCTCCATAACTCTCTCCAAGAGTATGGGGTGTCTTTGGCCGAGACTGTGGCAGCGACTATTGGGCAATAGTTTCTCCCATACTTTCTCCCAAACTATTATCAAATAGTCTCTCCCATACCTATTTTTTCTACACAGGCCCGCGCAGAAAAAATAAGAATGGGAGAGACTATCTGATATATTTTAGGAGAGAGTATGGGCAAAACTACTGGGAAGTGTGTTGCATGGTCAATCCCAGTGTCTCGCTCAGAGACACCCCATAGTTTTGGACAAAGTATTGGAGAAGCTTGTTATGAAAGCCGATGAAAAAATTAGAATACGGGTACTACCAAAAAATAGTTTCGGACACAGTATGGGAGAAACTATTGGGCAGTCTATAAAATAGTATCACCCAAGGTTTTGCTCAGTGATAGCCCATACTATCGCACATAACTTGGGAATCCTGCAGTCAACTTTTGCACTTAATTTGTGCAAAACTTTCCGGAGAAATCTAGGTCGTATCTCGATTAAAGAGGCAGAAGACGATCATCCTAAAAAAATTGAGATAAAATAAAGAACAAACAACCCAAAAGAAACATTCTACAAATTTCAAGTCCATTGATCAGTCCATTAAAATTATAAATAAAAAGCAAACACCATCGTCGACATCGACGCAGAAGATGGCGAACTTGAAGCTGCTGACTTTGCATAGTTCCTAATCCGTTCGAATCCGTTCGATTTCGTTTGAATCCTATAGCTATACAAGACAAGAATCATTCGGTTGTAACGACAATATATTTTAGAAGAAACTACGGATAATGCATGTTTTATTTTAACTAAATTTACGTTCGTTTTAATTCCATTGACACATTCATTAAAGAAGTTCGATCGAAACTGCCAAAAACTCTGCTTGTTTTTTAAATCAACAGTCCTTAGCAACCGCGTAACCAGCGATCGACTTGAAACAAAAGAAAAGTTGATGTTTTGACATTATCAGTCGAACCGCCGAACCTCCATAATGTGTAAATGTAACGAACATAAATTTATTTCAAGAAAAATGGTATTTTCCATGTTTTTAGTGTTCAGTTTCTTGCAAAATGTATTTTCATTTCTTTCAAATGACTTTTTTCCTGTATAGGATTCAAATCAAAGCGAAAGGATTCAAATAATTTAGGAATTGTGGAAGGGCAGCAGCTTCGAGTTCGCCATCTTCTGCGTTGATGTCGACGATGATGTTGGGTTTTCATTTATCATTTTGATGAACTGTTCAGTGGGATTGACTATGCAACGCACTGGCCAGTAGTTTTGCCCATACTCTCTCCCAAAATATATCAGATAGTCTCTCCCATTCTTATTTTTTCTACGCGAGAAGTTATGAGTAGTCATTTTAAACAATGATAATTTAAACAATGATTTCGCCGCGAATTGTTTCAAAACTATATTTTTCTTACTTCAAACAGTATTTTTAAAGAGCATGCAAAATTTTAACTTCATGAAGAATAGCCGACCGAAGTTATCAGTACTCGTTATTAAGAATGATTATTTAAACAATGATTCCATCGCGAATTGCTTCAAAACTATATTTTCCTTATTTCAAACAGTATTTTTAAAGAACATGCAAAATTTTAACTTTATAAAGAATTTCCTGCACAAGTTATCAGAAATCGTTTTAAACAATGATTATTTAAACAATGATTCCGCCGTGAATGGCTTCAAAACTATATTTTCCTTATTTCAAACATTATTTTTAAAGAGCATGCCAAATTTTAACTTTATAAAGAATTTTCTGCACAAGTTATACGCATTTTACTGCAATCGTTATAAACAATAATTATTTAAAGAATGATTCTGTCTCGAATTTGTTTCAAAACGATATTTTCGATATTGCAAGCAGTGTTTTTGAAGTGTTTGGAAAATTGGAACTTTATAAAGAATATTCTGCACAAGTTATCAGTAATCGTTATGAACAATGATTATTTAAACAATGATTCCATCGCGAATTGTTTCAAAACAACATTTTCCTTATTTCAAACAGTATTTTTAAAGAGCATGCGAAATTTTAACTTTATAAAGAATTTTCTGCTTTACTTTTTATAAAGTAATCCTGCACATTCATAATTCCTTGTTTTATAAACA
This sequence comes from Trichopria drosophilae, assembly GCA_030407085.1. Taxonomy (NCBI): domain Eukaryota; kingdom Metazoa; phylum Arthropoda; class Insecta; order Hymenoptera; family Diapriidae; genus Trichopria; species Trichopria drosophilae. The sequence goes on along the minus strand of CM059584.1, from coordinate 66,462,307 downwards.
ATCTATCCTGCCTTTAATATGCATTTCATATCAGTTATGCGTTTTTCATTTTTTTTTGTCGAAAGCAAAATGCAGGTTAGGGGTTTCGATTCCGATCAATATTTTTGCAGCCGTCCGTCGATGCACACGTTGCTAGCTCGAAAACAAAAAATGGCGGCGCATCGCCGATCGTAATTATTATTCGTAATAAAAAATATTTTAGAATGAATGCTTCTTAAGGTCAGGTTACCATGGATTTCGGGTTTTTTTTAAAATAAATTTTATGCACACTAAAAAACGTTTTTGGAAATCGAACTTTTTATATCTTAAAATACATCTCATCAACAATTAAAATATATTTTTTCGTAATTTTTTTGTCAAAATGGCCTTTTCAATTTCTTGACCCTTTTTTTCAGTTTTAATTGTTCATAACTTTTTTAAATAAGAATGAATATTTTAGATCCTAGTCCAGACCATAGAGAGGCCTTTGAAGAGTAAAATGCCACAAAGCCTAGAACGGTCAGACTTGTTTTTGAGAGATTATCTCAGCGTAATGGTTTATTTGGGGCTTTTCGACAAAAAGGTCGAATCTCGTCGACATCAATCTTTCAGGATGGAGAAGAACGCTTTCTCCAGCTAAATGAGTGGCTTCCATCTGATTCTTATGCTCTACTGAAACTTGTGCGGGCAAAAACTAGAGAGATGGGAATAAAATATGTACGGCATAAAAACGGAGATATTTTTGTAAAACGTGATGATAACCCAGCCACGAAATCAACACGTATTCTCAATATTGACGATCTTCTCCGTTTATCTGAGTCCTGACTATCGTCCGGGAAACAATTACCTCATCAAACTCTCAGTTAACGCCTAAAATCGATAAGATCTGTGTCGACGTCAGTAACTCCTTCGCTACCGGATCATCTGCGCTCTTCACTTTCTAGTCGTCAATCACAGGCGGAAGTAATTTTTAAAAATGTAAACTGAAATGTACAATGTGATAAAGTCGAATTTTCATCCTATTTGCCCCCTAAACCGACTTCGGGATACTTCCGTTTATGCCACCTACGTGCTCAATCTCTGCTTGCTCAAGGTCGTATGACCAGCCTCAATCACTATTTTTCTTTACATATATATCAAGCCGTCTGCATCTCCGAATCTTGGCTAAACGAAGTTACCCCGATTGAAATGGTTGGACTACAAAATTTTGTTATTTATAGAACCGATAGATATCGTAAAAGAGGCGGAGGTGTAGCTGTATATGTTCACTATTCCATCCAGTCACGTCACATTCTTTCATCATCCGATCTGCTTCACACAAATCGTCATTCTCAAACAGAATTCCTATTTATCGAGCTCTCCTTTCAAACTTCCTCTCCTCTACTACTAATTTCTGTTTACCGACCACCAAATTCTCCGATGTTTAAAGAGCTGGCTTCAGAGCTCTCTAAACTAAGCAATACGCGAATATAGTAATTATGGGGGATTTTAACATTAATCTTTGCAAAGAGAACTATGCCTCTAACTTCCTACGAAACTTTTCATCATCTTTTAATTTTTACATAGTTCCCTTTTCTGAAACCCATTTTACATCAACATCAGCGTCATGGATAGACCACTGCCTTATTGATGATAAGTCTAAGCTCAAATCCTTCAATCAATCAAATGGCCTATCTACCTCAAACGATGATCTTATCTCTATCACTTATAATTTGAAAATAGTCCCCCCACCTTCATTGTCTTTTACGCATCGTAATTTAAAACGCTTTTCGGCAGAACAGTTTACTGCTGATCTTGCGAAAATTGACTGGGAATCCCATCTGCCCATACAGTCAACGGATGATAAACAGCAATTGATCACTTTCGCTTTACGTGATACCTACGATCTCAATGCACCTTTCTCGAGAGTAACTCCAACTAAACCTCGAAATCCGTGGGTAAATAAAGACATCGTATTGCTCATTAAGCAAAGAAATAAGATTTACTCTGTATACAAACGTAAGCGAGATATCATGTCATTTATTAATTATAAGGTGGCACGCAATACTGCACGACGTCAAATGTCTAAGGCTCATACGCAATATTGTACTCGTCTACTTCAATCTATCACTGACTCCAAGGCAATCTGGTCGGAATTGAGACGCTTGTTTCTTCCACCATTTCTTTACTATACATTTTAATACACGCTATTCGGATCATGTGAGATTTATTACTATTTAAATATTATTATTATAAATTATTTATTTATTTTGTAACGTGGCAACACGTTACAGCTGTAGATCTGCGCGAGAATCAATCCGAAGGGGTGCTGCAGTGCCTATATGGGGGGTGGGGGGGGGGGGGGGGGGGGACTGCCGATCGTGGCGCTAATTTCTTCTTGGCACTGTTGCTCGCGGGGGTCATATCAAGGTGTAAATGGGGGGATTGCTGTAGTGGCGCTGGTTTTTTGGATATGGCTCCAAACCACGGGTTGGTATAGTTGCATAATAGGGGGGACTGTCGTTCGTGGCGCTAATTTTTGTAAGGGACTACACTGATCCGTGGCGAGGGATTACCGCTCCGTACCGAAACGGGCTTTGTTTTGCCGGGAGGCTTTATCTGGGGAACGATAACGATCACTATAAGGGGGGGACTGCTGTTCGAAGCGCTAATTTTACGGTGACGTTTCGTATGGTTTTTTTGAGTTTTGGTTTTGTGATTTTGAGCAATGGCGGCCGGAGTGCCGTAGAAATTATAGACTTTGTCTTGCCGGGAGGCTTTATCCGGGGAATAAGGATATTCTTTGATATAAAGGGGGGGACTGCTGTGAAGGCGCTAATTTTTTAGATATCCTACATTGCGTTGTGAGTGTTGAGATTCCGGAGATCGCAAAAAGTAAATTAAATTAAGTAAAGTTAAGCTAAATTAAGTTAGGGTAATTTAGAGTAAGTTAAATTAAGTTAAGTTAAGTTAGGATAAATTAGAGTAAGTTAAATTAAGTTAAATTAAGTTATGGTAAATTAAAGTAAGTTAAATTAAGTTAAAGTAAGTAAAAGTAAGTTAAATTAAGTAAACATCTTCTTAGGAAAATGGGGGGGGGGGGGGTTACATCATGCATCGTATAAGTTCGTCTTGGTTTTCATCCGAAACTGAAAAGAAAATTTTATCGTTTTAATTCTTTTCCTTTGCATTGTTTAAGATTTTTGGATATCGTGTAGTAGCGGGTTTGAGTCATTATAAAAATTAGTACGCATACTTGGGCGTTTTTCACATCATTTAAAAATATTAATTTCGTTAGAAGGTTCTCGGTATTTTGGTAATTTCGTAAACAGATTATATTTTGCATCGCGGATAATATATTGTTTTGAAATTCTCGTTAATATTTGAACATAAAGAGCCCGATTTAGAGAGGTTCTCGTCGCTTTGTTATGATGGTTACGGGATAAACAAGGGCATCTGTTGTTTTGATAGAGGTATCGAGACAATGGATGTTTACGGCTTACCGCTTCTGGTAGTCTCTAGAAGGTTCCAGAATGCGTGAGGGGAATCGAGAGAAAAGGGGAAGAGACACCGCGGGGAAAGCCGCGGTAGTCACGCGGTACCGCGGGAGCTAATCAGCGCGCTTCGTCTCTGGCGCCGGCGGGCGGCGAGGATCGCGTTCTGGCAAGGCGGCGACGAGCCTCGGCCATTCTCGTGCAGTCTGCAGCAGCGGCAGGATCTCTGGGCTTGGCAGGTGGGCATCGGAAGGTACAGGTACGACGAATTTCGGAAGGCTTCGCGTTCTTTTTTCTTGATAACAACAAACAAACCTTCCGGAATTCGTATATAGTTCTCACTCGCGTGGTCGACTGAAGTGTTCCCTAGAATGGTTCCGGGTTCGTAATACAACGTGATAGCGCCGTTATAAATAGTTTTCTTCGGTAATTCGTAGATTCTTCGCAAATTGATTAGCATCATTGTTTTTTCGCGAGTGTAACTTTCTGTGGACGAAGTGCGGGTATCGTCATCAAATGAATCGATAAATATTAATAAAAGATTCGTGTTTTCGGACTTTGCGCCTGGTAGAGGTTCCTTGTCGAACAAAATACGCCTTAATCACTTTTAATATAAAATTGCTACCGTCCGTGAGTTATTACAGCAAACTAAAATTGTTAATTAATCAAATTGAATTTATCTGCTCTCGTCTTTGATAATTCTTCAAGGAGATTAATAAATAATTCAAATAAAAGTAACATTGCTATCGCCTTTGATTCGCTCAGAGGGAATAATGTTACATAATTAAATATAAACTTAACGGTTTACGTTCTTGAAACTTCTTCAAGGAGAATAATAAATAATTTAAACAAAAGTAACATTGCTATCGCCTCTGATTCGCTCAGAGGGAATAATGTTACTTAATTAAATATAAACTTAATGGTTCACGTCCTTGAAACTTCTTCAAGGAAAATAATAAATAATTTAAACAAAAGTAACATTGCTATCGCCTTTGATTCGCTCAGAGGGAATAATGTTACTTAATTAAAAAGACACTTAATGGTTTGCGGCCTTGAAACTTCTTCAAAAAGATTAATAAATAATTTAAACAAAAGTAATATTGCTATCGCCTTTGATTCGCTCAGAAGGAATAATGTTACTTAATTAAATATAAACTTAACGGTTCACGTCCTTGAAACTTCTTCAAGGAGAATAATAAATAATTTAAACAAAAGTAACATTGCTATCGCCTTTGATTCGCTCAGAGGGAATAATGTTACTTAATTAAAAAGACACTTAATGGTTTGCGGCCTTGAAACTTCTTCAAAAAGATTAATAAATAATTTAAACAAAAGTAATATTGCTATCGCCTTTGATTCGCTCAGAAGGAATAATGTTACTTAATTAAATATAAACTTAACGGTTCACGTCCTTGAAACTTCTTCAAGGAGAATAATAAATAATTTAAACAAAAGTAACATTGCTATCGCCTTTGATTCGCTCAGAGGGAATAATGTTACTTAATTAAATATAAACTTAATGGTTCACGTCCTTGAAACTTCTTCAAGGAAAATAATAAATAATTTAAACAAAAGTAACATTGCTGTCGCCTTTGATTCGCTCAGAGGGAATAATGTTACTTAATTAAATATAAACTTAACGGTTCACGTCCTTGAAACTTCTTCAAGGAGAATAATCAATAATTTAAACAAAAGTAATATTGCTATCGCCTCTGATTCGCTCAGAGGGAATAATGTTACTTAATTAAATATAAACTTAATGGTTTGCGGCCTTGAAACTTCTTCAAAGAGATTAATAAATAATTTAAACAAAAGTAATATTGCTATCGCCTTTGATTCGCTCAGAGGGAATAATGTTACTTAATTAAAAAGACACTTAATGGTTTACGGCCTTGAAACTTCTTCAAGGAGATTAATAAACAACATAAACAAAAGTAATGTTGCTATCGCCTTTGATTCGCTCAGAGGGAATAATGTTACTTAATTAAAGGGATTAAGCTAAATAATAACAATTCGGAAGGTGGCGCTGAATTTGTGAGACAAGGGATCACCCACGGCTAAGTGTTTATGGGCGGGCGAGCGCGGCTTCCGTGGAGGCATGTCCAAGCAGCGCGTTCGAAAAACTAATCGAGATGGCCCGAGACGTACATAACAGGACAAACGGGGAGCGTTGGGTCAACTAGTCGGTACCGAGAGGACGCGTAAGGATATTCTCGGCCAGTACTTGGCGTGTGCTACGGGCACCCGCTGTGGAGGTGCGTCTCGTGTTTTTTTTTTTTGATTCTTTTAATTCGAAGGCTCTCGGCCCTTAAGGGGCAACCCACATTTTGCTTAATGCTTTGGCAGAATAGGGCGCGTTTTCTAGGGTTAATATCGCTCCGCAGTATTCAAGATATCCGTAGGGTTTATGGGTGGTTCAGTTCCGTTTGTTTTTTTTGCGCGTTATTACCGTGGAATCGTGGGGTTTGAATATTGAGTTTTAGCTGGACGGTGGACCAGTCGTCTCTTGGCAGGGTTTCGCGGGGCACCGCGTATAAAGTCCCGCTTGAGTCCGTCACGAGGCAGTGTGTCTTGGAAGTCCTCGCTGAGTTCGTCGACGGGCAAGGCCTCTTAGAAAGTCCCGGGGAGGTCGTCCCCGGGCACCGTATTTGCGAAAAGTCCTTGTCGAGTTCGTCGCCAGGCGCCGCGTCCGAAAAGTCCTGGTTGAGTCCGTCGCAAGGCACCGCGATTAGGAAGTCCCTGCCGTACCCCTGCCGAGGGACAACGTCTGGGACCTCGATTTACGTAGTCGTCGTTTTGAACCCCGTCCTCGTTGGTCGTGGCCGCCATCTTACATCGCCGAGTTTTAGTTTCGGTTTTGACTGCGCACGAATACCGCCCTCTCCCGTGCCGAGGGGATCTCGGGGCTGAGCATAGCGGGCACACCATCGCCTTGCGGCGCGCCTATAAATTCGGCATGCTTCGGCATGCCTGGCGCCCTTAATAACATCTTGCACGTCGTAAGGTCTTGTGACCCCCGGTCGGTTCGGATTTAGTTTTGTTTCGGAATTTTGGGGTTCGGTTTTTGGGGGGTCACAATTTATTAATGCTACCTTTGTTAACGATTGTTAACACGAAATGTTCCACATAGGCACCGAGAAGCGACTATGATGTAGTAATAGCTGACCTTTATGGTAGCCATTATTGCGCATGCGTCAATTAATGAACAAAATGCGGTTATACTTCAATCGCTAGTGAATCAGTTTCATACGAAATGGAATACATTGTAGACGTTCAGGGATTCCGCCGGCCTGGTAATTGGTTCATACCAAAGGAAATGTCTATAATAAATATTATCGACAGAGAGATTGTGACTTATGTGTTTAAACCACCATATCAATCGGTGTGGTTACCTTTACACTAAAGAGAGTCAATAACTGGTCGATGCATAATTATCACGGTTTACCATGACAATCTGGCGACGTACCAATTGACGCTATAAACGAAACTTTGGAGGATATCGTTAAATGTGCTAGCAAAATTTGTCTAAAAGGAGGCGATAAATGTTGGTTGGAGGATATATTAAACGCTTCCCTGTGCGATATAATGAGGTAATGGAACCTATGTAGCCATATTACCCTCCTTATTTACCTTATCCTACCATGTATCCTTATTCTCCATTCTCTGTACCATTATCGAATTATGGTCCATATGAATTTCCATATTATCCGAGGGAACAGAATTTCGGTATGAGTAATTCACCTAGATGGTCAGGTAGAACGAGTTACTATAACAATTTTTGAAGACGTAATGAACCTCAAATACAGGTACCTAGATCTCCAACTGCTAATAATCGACATAAAGCAATAAGTCCTTTAAACTGGAGGCAGACTCATCTTACAGGCGCGCCGACGAGTCTGAGCCGCGATATTCATCGTCATCCGAAAGTCAAGTTTGTAGAGGAACCAGAAATATTAAAATAGTAAGTATGGCTTCGAATGCGTTGAAAGTAGCTGTTGAGAGTGTCGATTTTAGGAAAAATCCAGGAATCTTTTTAGTTGATACAGGAGCAGAAGTATCTGTTATTAAGTTAAAATCATTAAATTTAGAATCAGAAATGAATATTGATGATAAAATACTTTTAAAAGGAATAACAGATTATAACATTGAGACATTGGGTTCTATAAGAACAAACATTTTTGGAAATAGTAATATAAAGCTTTATGTAGTTCCATCAGCTATACCACTATATTGCGATGGGATACTGGGTAAAGATTATTTAGATAAGGAATTAGCAATTATTTCATTATATTACAATACCTTAATATTAGCTTCTAATCCAATAACTCCGATTAAATTTTTGAAAAATAGGAAATAATCGTAACGGAGAAATAACAAATTCTGTTGATAATCATGTACGAAATTATGTATTAAAAAAAAGAACTAAAAGTATGGTTAGTATAAATGTACTAAATCACGATTTAAATGAGGGATATTTGCCTAACTTTAAAACAATAGAGGATATTTACATAGGGGAATCAATAGTATCTGTAAATAATGAAACTTGTAAAGTTTTTGCAATTTACACCTTAAATAAAGACGTAGAAATAGAAATACCTAGTCAGGAATTAATTCCTTTTGAATATTACAATATAGTTGGAGAACATGAATACTTTAGTGACGAATGTTATGATGAAGTAAATAGTAAACCAATTACATCTTTGACGGATAAAGTAGATTATTTAATAAGTAATCTAAGATTAAATCATTTAAATACTAAGGGCAAATGGCACTGGTTAGTTCCGTCTAACGTAAACCTTGTCATACCTTAAAATTATTCGGTGTTCATAACCCTTAGCGCATCCTGCCCTAATGGAGACACGAAGGAAATTCCTAGACTCTCCATTTCTGGCGAAGGAGGAAATCAGGGCGCGAAGTCTTCAGCAGATTCTGAACTTCTGCAATAAGGCTGGTTATCCAGCTAAACCCTGAAATGGCATCAGGAATAGCGTACAAAGGCAAATTGTCAAGTGCGCTGATTTCGGAGGTCTCAACCCCGGACCTGATGAAAGACATACCAATACCAATACCAACCCTTAGCGCAACCTATTTTGTCCGAAAACAGCTTCACATGTTTACCCAAAACTTTCTCGAACGCAGCCCTTTCATGATCATTCAATTCGTCTACGTTTTTAGTGATATCCATTATTTCTTGCCTTTTTGCAATTTGGGAAACGTCAGACTCATCATTCACATCGGTTGCCATACCGTTATTTATTTCATTATGTCCCGATTGAGACTCACCCCTCGAATGCCACTTGACAATATCATGTTCTTCGTCATGAACCATTGTATAAATTTCCCTTATTTTATTATGTGTGACGTCATTTACAGTACTTTCTTTATCATTACTTATCACATCGTTATTTATTACGTCGTTATTAACATTCCCATCGTGACGATTCTCTTCATTCATTTGCATATCGTCATTTAAAATATTATCATAAGTTAAAATATCTTCATCATTGTGGTTCAGAGCATTATCATCATTACCATTTTGAAATAAATTATGATGAATCAGATTACCATCGTCTTCATTATTAAATTTGGTACTTCATTATTTATAAAATCATTGTCCAACTGTGTAGCAATATTGTCATTTAGCACATCATTATTTGTAAAATTATTGTCACACTTCATAAAATTATTCTCGTTTGTCATGACATTTGTCATGTCATTATTACCAAAATTATCATCACATTTCATAAAATTGGCATTCTTCGATATATCGTTATTCATAAAATCATTGTTTGTCATTATTCATAAAATCATTCTCATTTCTCATGTTATTAATAAAATTATCATTAATATATTATTAATAAAATTATCATCACAATTTATAAAATTATTCTCATTTGGCATGTCATTATTAGTAAAATCATTGTCAAATAACACATCACAATTATTTAAGAACTCATAATCATCATTCAATATATCACATTCATAGTTTAAATTATGGTCATCATTATCATAAACGTCATTTTTATTATCGTCATTTAGCATGTCACCATCATTATTATAATTATCAATATCTTCAAAATTATTCTCATTATTTTCCCTATTAATTTGATCTTTTGTTCTAAATTTCCTAACCATTTCATGGTGGTTCATGACGAAGACATAAGTCGTTTCGTCGAAATTGGAGCATGTGATGCTTCTTGTCGGATCTTTTGAAAATTGCACATATGCTTTTGTTATATATTTTCCTGCCCACACGATTGATTTCTCCGGATAATTCAGCACCGTTCCGAATTTTGCATGGAAGTCGTTGCCTAAAATTATTTCTGTCGACAAGTGAGGAATTACTGAAAATGTATGAGCTCTCGTCATATCATCAATGTCAAAAGTTAAAATTATTTGCCTTTTAATTGTCGTCGCTTTTTTGCCAATAGCTGTCGAAATTGAAAGATTAGTCACTGGTAATTCAGGCGGATTACCTACGTCACAAATGTGTTTGTAAACGTTTTCTGAGACAGCCGTAATTTGGCTACCCGTGTCAATAAGAGCCCATATATCATTATTGCATATATTCATTTTTACATGTGGGCATTTAAATTCCTCACTTTCTCGACTTTTGTTTATTTTGATTTTGTTGTTGTTTTCCAATTCTTGTACGAAATCATAGTCACGACGCGCCGTTGGGGCATAATTCAACGCGCCGGTATTCAGTTTAAATTCTGAGGACTATTGTGACAGTTAGTGATTAGTGAAGTTCGTAGGTGATTCTCGTATTGCGTGTTTGAATTTTTCGGTCGGTTTTCACCCGCCTGTAGTTATTCCATTCGCGCGGTTACCATTATTTGGGATTGCAGAGTTACTTTTATTTTTCGTTTCTTTTTCGATTCGAATCGCGTCCAATTTTCTTAGTGCTTCAGTTATTCCGCCTGTGTCGTCATATTTAATAGAAATTAACGCTTCCCTGACAGACCATGGGAATTGTTGAATTATTAAATAGTTAGTTTCACAGCCAGACATTTTTGGTATAAAATACATCGATTCTCGAATTTGTTTATAAAAGTAACTCTGAAATCTCCCCTTCAGATTCGCTATAGCGTTCATTCGGCCATTTCTGTTTGATTTCTAATTTAATGGTCAGAGAATAAAATTTTTCAAGAAATGAATTTTTTAATTGGTCGTAAGATTCAAAATTATTTATCCCCAACCAGACTAGAGCACTTCCTTCCAATGCTATCTCCAAAAATAATAATTTATGCACTCCCTGAATATTTTTTAATTGAAAATATCGTTCAAGGTCCGCTATAAATTTCGCCGGATTCGTCGCATTTACATTCTCTAATTTTGGAGCTGGCACGTCGAAGGAGGCATTTTGATTTTGTCTCAAAATTGTGCCCAATTCGGCAGCAAACTCTCGAAAACTCGCGGCTTGATGGTTTTCTACGCCATATGGCGTTACAATATTAGTCTCGCTCTTTTGCTGCCGAATTTGGCCCCGTAATTCTTCCAAGTGCTTCTGCATTTCTGCGAGGCCGTGGGTTATTTGGAGAATTTCGCTTTGGTTTTGCGGCCCATTTGGCGCATCTGAATTGCCATTTTGTGCAATTGATGGGATTTCATCATAAAACATCGGCATTCTCGAACAGGTTTGTATATGTGTTTTTCTTTTTGAGAAGTTTAAATTTTCAAATTTCTGATTTATTGTTCTACCTGATTTTGATTTTTTTAACATTAAATTCCACGCAGTGATCTAAATGTGGATTTCCCGAAAATAGTTATTTAATTTACTTTTCGAGCCCCATGATGGGCGCCATTGTAACAAATTGAGGTATTATATATTTTTATTATTTCTTATGTTTTTTCATCACTGCATGGTCTAATAAATATTAACACATATACATAGAATAACTAATGTAACGCACTTACGATGTTCCGCTTGTCAATTAATCACATACATCGTTCGCAAAAAACGCTAGGACACAAAATTTGTTGACGACACACTTCACGATATAAATTAATCGGATAAAAACATTAATGGTCAAAATGAGGTAAATACGCGAATAAAATCATATGAGTTGTAACTGCCTTTTTGATTAGGAAAGGTTAAAATGAAAAGAGTTAGTCGAGTAATTAAAATTAAATACGTTGGGCTAAATCGCCACAAGGTCAAGTACCGCGACGGCAGTTTCATAAGGTCGAACGATATTTGGTCGTTCGCCCGACGGCATCAACCGGCAAATTGTCGATCGACTTTAAATTTCGATGATCGCAACAGACGATCGAAACCCGTCTTTTCCCGGAGATTTCACGGCACTGACTCGACAATGAAAAATAAATAAAAAAATGTAACGACTGAGTATATGGTAGTTTTACTGGACTAGGAGTCACGGAACGACAAGGAGAAAGAATAATTGAGATATCAATTAAATCACTTATTATTACTCATCTTTGACGTTAATAATTAAAATAGACATCTATTACAAAAATAAATACGGAGCCTGACACTCGCAAAAGCCATTGAGGAGAAAAGCCGGTACTTACAAATTGAAGATCTCTCGCTCTCTCTAAAATTAGACACGTTCGCCTTCTCGCTCGCTCGTTCGCGGGGCTGCAGCCTGGTCGGGATGTCGCCAATATATTCGGCCAACAAAATGTAGAGTCGCGTGATTACAAAAGTCCACGCACACACGCGCAAATAAAAAAAGAATGTTTATACAGGAAAAACGGGTAAACGCGTGAAAATAAATAAATATATATGGGCATTCGTCCTGAACCGCGCGGAGCAAAGGTCTAGCCAGGTCTGCAGACTCACGTGGATTCTCGCGAGCATGCAACAACCCCCCCTGGCGTCCTTTGTTTACATTTTCACCTGCAAACTAAACTTAAATTTAAATTAATAATTTGTAATCGTCGTCTAAGCACGAGACATAACGTGATGCCATAAATATAATATTAACGGAATTAACTAAAAGGCATTCACGTTTCAGAGTCATAAAACAAAACTAAATAATTTACGCGAATACACATACTATCACATAAATCAATAATTATATCGCGAACATCTAAAAAAATATCATTAATCAATAAACATACAAAACACTTTACACGCCGCGGGAGAGAAGGACTTCTTCTTACCTTAGCTGTCGCTCGCTCGTGGGTAGAAGACAGCGATGGAGAGGCGAGCGAACTTCCTCCTTGGCGCCTTCGGAATCCGCCGCTTCGTAGTTCCGGACCTTCGACGAACTCGAGATGATTATAATAAAGGAATCGGAAGTCGCTCACCTAGGACTTCGACCTGTGGGCTCCACCCTGGAACTCGCTTTTATACCCCGTGGAATGGGGGGGGGGGGTGGGGGGGGGGGGGGGTGGGGGGGGGGGGGGGTGGGGGGGGGGGGGGGTGGGGGGGGGGGGGGGTGGGGGGGGGGGGGGGTGGGGGGGGGGGGGGGTGGGGGGGGGGGGGGGTGGGGGGGGGGGGGGGTGGGGGGGGGGGGGGGTGGGGGGGGGGGGGGGTGGGGGGGGGGGGGGGTGGGGGGGGGGGGGGGTGGGGGGGGGGGGGGGTGGGGGGGGGGGGGGGTGGGGGGGGGGGGGGGTGGGGGGGGGGGGGGGTGGGGGGGGGGGGGGGTGGGGGGGGGGGGGGGTGGGGGGGGGGGGGGGTGGGGGGGGGGGGGGGTGGGGGGGGGGGGGGGTGGGGGGGGGGGGGGGTGGGGGGGGGGGGGGGTGGGGGGGGGGGGGGGTGGGGGGGGGGGGGGGTGGGGGGGGGGGGGGGTGGGGGGGGGGGGGGGTGGGGGGGGGGGGGGGTGGGGGGGGGGGGGGGTGGGGGGGGGGGGGGGTGGGGGGGTTGATTTTTTGATTTTTTGATTTTTGGAAAAACAAACTACCTGTAATTCTCCCATTTGTCATCGGATCAAAAACTTTCATAAAGAAAAGTTGTAGATCAATTTGGGAGGCAAAAGAAAATCCAGAGAAAAAACCGAGTTTTTTGAATTTTTTGGATTTTTTTATTTTTGGAAAAAACAGACTACCTGTAATTCTCATATTTTTCATCGGATCAAAAACTTTCATAATGAAAAGTTGTAGAACTCTTTATGGGCAAAAGAAACTCCATAGAAAAATTTGATTTTTTGACATATTTTTATTTTTGGAAAAAACAGACTGCTTGTAATTCTCCCATTTGTCATCAGATCAGAAACTTTCATAATGAAAAGTTGTAGAACTCTTTGGGGGGCAAAAGGAACACCAGAGAAAAAACCGAGTTTCTGATTTTTGGAAAAACAAACTACCTGTAATTCTCCCATTTGTCATCGGATCAAAAACTTTCATAATGAAAAGTTGTAGAACTATTTGGAAGGCAAAAGAAAATCCAGAGAAAAAACCGAGTTTTTTGAATTTTTTTGATTTTTCGATTTTTGGAATAAACAGACTACCTGTAATTCTCATATTTTTCATCGGGTCAAAAACTTTCATAATAAAAAGTTGTAGAACTCTTTGGGGGGCAAAAGAAACTCCAGAGAAAAATGTGATTTTATGACATTTTTTTATTTTTGGAAAAAACAGACTGCCTGTAATTCTTCCATTTTTCATAAGATCAAAAACTTTTATGATGAAAAGTTGTAGAACTCTTTGGGGGGCAAAAGAAAATCCAGAGAAATAACCGAGTTTTTTGAATTTTTTTGATTTTTTGATTTTTGGAAAAAACAGACTGCCTGTAATTCTCCCATTTGTAATCAGATCAAAAACTTTCATAAGGCAAAGTTGTAGAACTCTTTGAGGGGCAACAGGAACTCCAGAGAAAAAACAGAGTTTTTTAATTTTTTTTTATTTTTGGAAAAACAAACTACCTGTAATTCTCCCATTTTCATCAGATCAAAAACATTCATAATGAAAAGTTGTAGAACTCTTTGGGGGGCAAAAGGAACCCCAGAGAAAAATTTGATTTTTTGACATATTTTTATTTTTGGAAAAAACAGACTGCTTGTAATTCTCCCATTTCTCATCAGATCAGAAACTTTCATAATGAAAAGTTGTAGAACTCTTTGGGGGGCAAAAGGAACACCAGAGAAAAAACCGAGTTTCTGATTTTTGGAAAAACAAACTACCTGTAATTCTCCCATTTGTCATCGGATCAAAAACTTTCATAATGAAAAGTTGTAGAACTCTTTGGGGGGCAAAAGAAACTCCAGAGAAAAATGTGATTTTATGACATTTTTTTATTTTTGGAAAAAACAGACTGCCTGTAATTCTTCCATTTTTCATAAGATCAAAAACTCTCATAAGGCAAAGTTGTAGAACTATTTGGGAGGCAAAAGAAAATCCAGAGAAAAAACCGAGTTTTTTGAATTTTTTTGATTTTTTGATTTTTGGAAAAAACAGACTACCTGTAATTCTCCCATTTGTCATCGGATCAAAAACTCTCATAAGGCAAAGTTGTAGAACTCTGTGGGGGGCAAAAGGAACTCCAGAGAAAAAACCGAGTTTTTGATTTTTGGAAAAACAAACTACCTGTAATTCTCCCATTTGTCATCGGATCAAAAACTTTCATAATGAAAAGTTGTAGAAATCTTTGGGGGCAAAAGGAACTTCAGAGAAAAATTTGATTTTCTGAAATTTTTTTATTTTTGGAAAAAACAGACTGCCTGTAATTCTCCCATTTGTCATCAGATCAAAAACTTTCATAATGAAAAGTAGTAGAACTCTTCGGGGGGCAAAAGGAACTCCAGAGAAAAAACCGAGTTTTTTAATTTTTTTTTATTTTTTGAAAAAACAGACTGCCTGTAATTCTCCCATTTGTCATAAGATCAAAAACTTTCATAATGAAAAGTTGTAGAACTCTTTATGGGCAAAAGAAACTCCATAGAAAAATTTGATTTTTTGACATATTTTTATTTTTGGAAAAAACAGACTGCCTGTAATTCTCCCATTTTTCATTAGATCAAAAACTTTCACAATGAAAAGTTGTAGAACTCTTTGGGGGGCAAAAGGAACTCCAGAGAAAAATTTGATTTTTTGTCATATTTTTATTTTTGGAAAAAACAGACTGCTTGTAATTCTCCCATTTGTCATCAGATCAGAAACTTTCATAATGAAAAGTTGTAGAACTCTTTGGGGGGCAAAAGGAACACCAGAGAAAAAACCGAGTTTCTGATTTTTTGAAAAACAAACTACCTGTAATTCTCCCATTTGTCATCGGATCAAAAACTTTCATAATGAAAAGTTGTAGAACTATTTGGAAGGCAAAAGAAAATCCAGAGAAAAATTTGATTTTTTGAAATTTTTTTATTTTTGGAAAAAACAGAATGCCTGTAATGCTCCCATTTGTCATCAGATCAAAAACTTTCATAAGGCAAAGTTGTAGAACTCTTTGGGGGGCAAAAGGAACACCAGAGAAAAAACCGAGTTTTTAATTTTTGGAAAAACAAACTACCTGTAATTCTCCCATTTGTCATCGGATCAAAAACTTTCATAATGAAAAGTTGTAGAACTATTTGGGAGGCAAAAGGAACTCCAGAGAAAAATTTGATTTTTTGAAATTTTTTTATTTTTGGAAAAAACAGACTGCCTGTAATTCTCCCATTTGTCATCGGATCAAAGACTTTCATAATGAAAAGTTGTAGAACTATTTGGGAGGCAAAAGAAAATCCAGAGAAAAATTTGATTTTTTGAAATTTTTTTATTTTTGGAAAAAACCGACTGCCTGTAATTCTCCCATTTGTCATAAGATCGAAAACTTTCATAATGAAAAGTTGTGGAACTCTTTGGGGGGCAAAAGGAACACCAGAGAAAAAACCGAGTTTTTGATTTTTGGAAAAACAAACTACCTGTAATTCTCCCATTTGTCATCGGATCAAAAACATTCATAATGAAAAGTTGTAGAACTATTTGGGAGGCAAAAGAAAATCCAGAGAAAAAACCGAGTTTTTTGAATTTTTTTGATTTTTTGATTTTTTGATTTTTGGAAAAAACAGACTGCCTGTAATTCTCCCATTTGTCATCGGATCAAAAACTCTCATAAGGCAAAGTTGTAGAACTATTTGGGAGGCAAAAGAAAATCCAGAGAAAAAACCGAGTTTTTTGAATTTTTTTGATTTTTTGATTTTTGGAAAAAACAGACTACCTGTAATTCTCCCATTTGTCATCGGATCAAAAACTCTCATAAGGCAAAGTTGTAGAACTCTTTGGGGGGCAAAAGAAAATCCAGAGAAAAAAACGAGTTTTTTGAATTTGTTTGATTTTTTGATTTTTGGAAAAAACAGACTACCTGTAATTCTCATATTTGTCGTCGGATCAAAAACTTTCATAATGAAAAGTTGTAGAACTCTTTGGGGGGCAAAGGGAACTCCAGAGAAAAATTTGATTTTTAAAAATTTTTTTATTTTTGGAAAAAACAGACTGCTTGTAATTCTCCCATTTGTAATCAGATCAGAAACTTTCATAATGAAAAGTTGTAGAACTCTGGGGGTGGGGGCAAAAGGAACACCAGAGAAAAAACCGAGTTTTTGATTTTTGGAAAAACAAACTACCTGTAATTCTCCCATTTGTCATCGGATCAAATACTTTCATAATGAAAATTTGTAGAACTCTTTGGGGGGCAAAAGGAACTCCAGAGAAAAATTTGATTTTTTGAAATTTTTTTATTTTTGGAAAAAACAGACTGCTTGTAATTCTCCCATTTGTCATCAGATCAGAAACTTTCATAATGAAAAGTTGTGGAACTCTTTGGGGGGCAAAAGGAACTCCATAGAAAAATTTGATTTTTTAAAATTTTTTTATTTTTGGAAAAAACAGACTGCCTGTAATTCTCTCATTTGTCATCAGATCAGAAACTTTCATAATGAAAAGTTGTAGAACTCTTTGGGGGGCAAAAGGAACACCAGAGAAAAAACCGAGTTTTTGATTTTTGGAAAAACAAACTACCTGTAATTCTCCCATTTGTCATCGGATCAAAAACTTTCATAATGAAAAGTTGTAGAACTATTTGGGAGGCAAAAGGAACTCCAGAGAAAAATTTGATTTTTTGAAATTTTTTTATTTTTGGAAAAAACAGAATGCCTGTAATGCTCCCATTTGTCATCAGATCAAAAACTTTCATAAGGCAAAGTTGTAGAACTCTTTGCCGGCAAAAGGAACTCCAGCGAAAAAACCGAGTTTTTGATTTTTGGAAAAACAAACTACCTGTAATTCTCCCATTTGTCATCGGATCAAAAACTTTCATAATGAAAAGTTGTAGAACTCTTTGGGGGGCAAAAGGAACTCCAGAGAAAAATTTGATTTTTTGAAATTTTTTTATTTTTGGAAAAACAGACTGTCTGTAATTCTCCCATTTGTCATCAGATCAAAACCTTTAATAATGAAAAGTTGTAGAACTCTTTGGGGGGCAAAAGGAACACCAGAGAAAAAACCGAGTTTTTAATTTTTGGAAAAACAAACTACCTGTAATTCTCCCATTTTTCATCGGATCAAAAACTTTCATAATGAAAAGTTGTAGAACTATTTGGGAGGCAAAAGGAACTCCAGAGAAAAATTTGATTTTTTGAAATTTTTTTATTTTTGGAAAAAACAGACTGCCTGTAATTCTCCCATTTGTCATAAGATCAAAAACTTTCATAATGAAAAGTTGTGGAACTCTTTGGGGGGCAAAAGGAACTCCATAGAAAAATTTGATTTTTTAAAATTTTTTTATTTTTGGAAAAAACAGACTGCCTGTAATTCTCTCATTTGTCATCAGATCAGAAACTTTCATAATGAAAAGTTGTAGAACTCTTTGGGGGGCAAAAGGAACACCAGAGAAAAAACCGAGTTTTTGATTTTTGGAAAAACAAACTACCTGTAATTCTCCCATTTGTCATCGGATCAAAAACTTTCATAATGAAAAGTTGTAGAACTATTTAGCAGGTAAAAGGAACTACAGAGAAAAATTTGATTTTTTGAAATTTTTTTATTTTTGGAAAAAACAGACTGTCTGTAATGCTCCCATTTGTCATCAGATCAAAAACTCTCATAAGGCAAAGTTGTAGAACTCTTTGGGGGACAAAAGGAACTCCAGAGAAAAAACCGACTTTTTTGAATTTTTTCGATTTTTTGATTTTTGGAAAAAACAGACTATCTGTAATTCTCATATTTTTCATCGGATCAAAAACTTTCATAATGAAAAGTTGTAGAACTCTTTGGCGGGCAAAAGGAACTCCAGAGAAAAATTTGATTTATTGAATTTTTTTATTTTTGGAAAAAACAGACTGCCTGTAATTCTCCCATTTTTCATTAGATCAAAAACTTTCATAATGAAAAGTTGTAGAACTCTTTGGGGGGCAAAAGGAACTCCAGAGAAAAATTTGATTTTTTGAAATTTTTTTATTTTTGGAAAAAACAGACTGTCTGTAATGCTCCCATTTGTCATCAGATCAAAAACTTTCACAATGAAAAGTTGTAGAACTCTTTGGGGGGTAAAAGGAACTCCAGAGAAAAATGTGATTTTTTGAAATTTTTTTATTTTTGGAAAAAACAGACTTCTTGTAATTCTTCCATTTGTCATCAGATCAGAAACTTTCATAATGAAAAGTTGTAGAACTCTTTGGGGGGCAAAAGGAACACCAGAGAAAAAACCGAGTTTTTGATTTTTGGAAAAACAAACTACCTGTAATTCTCCCATTTGTCATCGGATCAAAAACTTTCATAATGAAAAGTTGTAGAACTCTTTGGGGGGCAAAAGGAACTCCATAGAAAAATTTGATTTTTTAAAATTTTTTTATTTTTGGAAAAAACAGACTACCTGTAATTCTCCCATTTGTCATCGGATCAGAAACTTTCATAATAAAAAGTTGTAGAACTATTTGGGAGGCAAAAGAAAATCCAGAGAAAAAACCGAGTTTTTTGAATTTTTTTGATTTTTTGATTTTTGGAAAAAACAGACTACCTGTAATTCTCCCATTTGTCATCGGATCAGAAACTTTCATAATGAAAAGTTGTAGAACTATTTGGGAGGCAAAAGAAAATCCAGAGAAAAAACCGAGTTTTTTGAATTTTTTTGATTTTTTGATTTTTGGAAAAAACAGACTACCTGTAATTCTCCCATTTGTCATCGGATCAAAAACTCTCATAAGGCAAAGTTGTAGAACTCTTTGGGGGGCAAAAGAAAATCCAGAGAAAAAACCGAGTTTTTTGAATTTTTTTGATTTTTTGATTTTTGGAAAAAACAGACTACCTGTAATTCTCCCATTTGTCATCGGATCAAAAACTCTCATAAGGCAAAGTTGTAGAACTCTTTGGGGGGCAAAAGAAAATCCAGAGAAAAAACCGAGTTTTTTGAATTTTGATTTTTTGATTTTTGGAAAAAACAGACTACATGTAATTCTCCCATTTGTCATCAAATCGAAAACTTTCATAATGAAAAGTTGTACAACTGTTTGGGGGGCAAAAGGAACTCCAGAGAAAGATTTGTTTTTTTGAAATTTTTTTATTTTTGGAAAAAACAGACTGCCTGTAATTCTCCCATTTGTCATCGGATCGAAAACTTTCATACTGAAAAGTTGTAGAACTGTTTGGTGGGCAAAAGGAACTCCAGAGAAAAATTTTATTTTTTAAATTTTTTTATTTTTGGAAAAAACAGAATGCCTGTAATTCTCCCATTTGTCATCGGATCAAAAACTTTCATAATGAAAAGTTGTAGAACTCTTTGGCGGGCAAAAGGAACTCCAGAGAAAAATTTGATTTATTGAATTTTTTTATTTTTGGAAAAAACAGACTGCCTGTAATTCTCCCATTTGTCATCGGATCAAAAACTTTCATAATGAAAAGTTGTAGAACTATTTGGAAGGCAAAAGGAACACCAGAGAAAAAACCGAATTTTTGATTTTTGGAAAAACAAACTACCTGTAATTCTCCCATTTGTCATCGGATCAAAAACTTTCATAATGAAAAGTTGTAGAACTATTTGGGAGGCAAAAGGAACTCCAGAGAAAAATTTGATTTTTTGAAATTTTTTTATTTTTGGAAAAAACAGAATGCCTGTAATGCTCCCATTTGTCATCAGATCAAAAACTTTCATAAGGCAAAGTTGTAGAACTCTTTGGGGGGCAAAAGGAACTCCAGCGAAAAAACCGAGTTTGTGAATTTTTTTGAAATTTTTTTATTTTTGGAAAAACAGACTGTCTGTAATTCTCCCATTTGTCATCAGATCAAAACCTTTAATAATGAAAAGTTGTAGAACTCTTTGGGGGGCAAAAGGAACACCAGAGAAAAAACCGAGTTTTTAATTTTTGGAAAAACAAACTACCTGTAATTCTCCCATTTGTCATCGGATCAAAAACTTTCATAATGAAAAGTTGTAGAACTATTTGGGAGGCAAAAGGAACTCCAGAGAAAAATTTGATTTTTTGAAATTTTTTTATTTTTGGAAAAAACAGACTGCCTGTAATTCTCCCATTTGTCAGAAGATCAAAAACTTTCATAATGAAAAGTTGTGGAACTCTTTGGGGGGCAAAAGGAACTCCATAGAAAAATTTGATTTTTTAAAATTTTTTTATTTTTGGAAAAAACAGACTGCCTGTAATTCTCTCATTTGTCATCAGATCAGAAACTTTCATAATGAAAAGTTGTAGAACTCTTTGGGGGGCAAAAGGAACACCAGAGAAAAAACCGAGTTTTTGATTTTTGGAAAAACAAACTACCTGTAATTCTCCCATTTGTCATCGGATCAAAAACTTTCATAATGAAAAGTTGTAGAACTATTTGGCAGGCAAAAGGAACTCCAGAGAAAAAACTGAGTTTTTTTAATTTTTTTAATTTTTTTATTTTTTTATTTTTGGAAAAAACAGACTACCTGTAATTCTCATATTTGTCATCGGATCAAAAACTTTCATAATGAAAAGTTGTAGAACTCTTTGGCTGGCAAAAGGAACTCCAGAGAAAAATTTGATTTATTGAATTTTTTTATTTTTGGAAAAAACAGACTGCCTGTAATTCTCCCATTTGTCATTAGATCAAAAACTTTCACAATGAAAAGTTGTAGAACTCTTTGGGGGGCAAAAGGAACTCCAGAGAAAAATGTGATTTTTTGAAATTTTTTTATTTTTGGAAAAAACAGACTGCTTGTAATTCTCCCATTTGTCATCAGATCAGAAACTTTCATAATGAAAAGTTGTAGAACTCTTTGGGGGGCAAAAGGAACACCAGAGAAAAAACCGAGTTTTTGATTTTTGGAAAAACAAACTACCTGTAATTCTCCCATTTGTCATCGGATCAAAAACTTTCATAATGAAAAGTTGTAGAACTATTTGGGAGGCAAAAGGAACTCCAGAGAAAAATTTGATTTTTTGAAATTTTTTTATTTTTGGAAAAAACAGACTGCCTGTAATGCTCCCATTTGTCATCAGATCAAAAACTTTCATAAGGCAAAGTTGTAGAACTCTTTGGGGGGCAAAAGGAACTCCAGCGAAAAAACCGAGTTTGTGAATTTTTTTGAAATTTTTTTATTTTTGGAAAAACAGACTGTCTGTAATTCTCCCATTTGTCATCAGATCAAAAACTTTCATAATGAAAAGTTGTAGAACTCTTTGGGGGGCAAAAGGAACACCAGAGAAAAAACCGAATTTTTAATTTTTGGAAAAACAAACTACCTGTAATTCTCCCATTTGTCATCGGATCAAAAACTTTCATAATGAAAAGTTGTAGAACTCTTTGGGGGGCAAAAGGAACTCCAGAGAAAAATTTGATTTTTTGAAATTTTTTTATTTTTGGAAAAAACAGACTGCCTGTAATTCTCCCATTTTTCATAAGATCAAAAACTTTCATAATGAAAAGTTGTGGAACTCTTTGGGGGGCAAAAGGAACTCCATAGAAAAATTTGATTTTTTAAAATTTTTTTATTTTTGGAAAAAACAGACTACCTGTAATTCTCCCATTTGTCATCGGATCAAAAACTTTCATAATGAAAAGTTGTGGAACTCTTTGGGGGGCAAAAGGAACTCCATAGAAAAATTTGATTTTTTAAAATTTTTTTATTTTTGGAAAAAACAGACTACCTGTAATTCTCCCATTTGTCATCGGATCAAAAACTTTCATAATGAAAAGTTGTAGAACTATTTAGCAGGTAAAAGGAACTCCATAGAAAAATTTGATTTTTTAAAATTTTTTTATTTTTGGAAAAAACAGACTGCCTGTAATTCTCTCATTTGTCATCAGATCAGAAACTTTCATAATGAAAAGTTGTAGAACTCTTTGGGGGGCAAAAGGAACACCAGAGAAAAAACCGAGTTTTTGATTTTTGGAAAAACAAACTACCTGTAATTCTCCCATTTGTCATCGGATCAAAAACTTTCATAATGAAAAGTTGTAGAACTCTTTGGGGGGCAAAAGGAACTCCAGAGAAAAATTTGATTTTTTGAAATTTTTTTATTTTTGGAAAAAAACAGACTGCTTGTAATTCTCCCATTTGTCAGAAGATAAAAAACTTTCATAATGAAAAGTTGTGGAACTCTTTGGGGGGCAAAAGGAACTCCATAGAAAAATTTGATTTTTTAAAATTTTTTTATTTTTGGAAAAAACAGACTGCCTGTAATTCTCTCATTTGTCATCAGATCAGAAACTTTCATAATGAAAAGTTGTAGAACTCTTTGGGGGGCAAAAGGAACACCAGAGAAAAAACCGAGTTTTTGATTTTTGGAAAAACAAACTACCTGTAATTCTCCCATTTGTCATCGGATCAAAAACTTTCATAATGAAAAGTTGTAGAACTATTTGGGAGGCAAAAGGAACTCCAGAGAAAAATTTGATTTTTTGAAATTTTGTTATTTTTGGAAAAACAGACTGTCTGTAATTCTCCCATTTGTCATCAGATCAAAACCTTTAATAATGAAAAGTTGTAGAACTATTTGGGAGGCAAAAGGAACTCCAGAGAAAAATTTGATTTTTTGAAATTTTTTTATTTTTGGAAAAAACAGACTGCCTGTAATTCTCCCATTTGTCATAAGATCAAAAACTTTCATAATGAAAAGTTGTGGAACTCTTTGGGGGGCAAAAGGAACTCCATAGAAAAATTTGATTTTTTAAAATTTTTTTATTTTTGGAAAAAACAGACTGCCTGTAATTCTCTCATTTGTCATCAGATCAGAAACTTTCATAATGAAAAGTTGTAGAACTCTTTGGGGGGCAAAAGGAACACCAGAGAAAAAACCGAGTTTTTGATTTTTGGAAAAACAAACTACCTGTAATTCTCCCATTTATCATCGGATCAAAAACTCTCATAAGGCAAAGTTGTAGAACTCTTTGGGGGGCAAAAGAAAATCCAGATAAAAAACCGAGTTTTTTGAATTTTTTTTTATTTTTTGATTTTTGGAAAAACAAACTACCTGTAATTCTCCCATTTGTCATCGGATCAAAAACTTTCATAATGAAAAGTTGTAGAACTCTTTGGGAGGCAAAAGGAACTCCAGAGAAAAATGTGATTTTATGACATTTTTTTATTTTTGGAAAAAACAGACTGCCTGTAATTCTTCCATTTTTCATAAGATCAAAAACTTTTATGATGAAAAGTTGTAGAACTCTTTGGGGGGCAAAAGAAACTTAAAAGAAAAATTTGATTTTTTGAAATTTTTTTATTTTTTGAAAAAACAGACTGCCTGTAATTCTCCCATTTGTCATAAGATCAAAAACTTTCATAATGAAAAGTTGTAGAACTCTTTGGGGGGCAAAAGGAACACCAGAGAAAAAACCGAGTTTTTGATTTTTGGAAAAAACAGACTGCCTGTAATTCTCCCATTTGTAATCAGATCAAAAACTTTCATAATGAAAAGTTGTAGAACTCTTTGGGGGGCAAAAGGAACACCAGAGAAAAAACCGAGTTTCTGATTTTTGGAAAAACAAACTACCTGTAATTCTCCCATTTGTCATCGGATCAAAAACTTTCATAATGAAAAGTTGTAGAACTATTTGGAAGGCAAAAGAAAATCCAGAGAAAAAACCGAGTTTTTTTAATTTTTTTGATTTTTCGATTTTTGGAATAAACAGACTACCTGTAATTCTCATATTTTTCATCGGGTCAAAAACTTTCATAATAAAAATTTGTAGAACTCTTTGGGGGGCAAAAGTAACTTAAAAGAAAAATTTGATTTTTTGAAATTTTCTTATTTTTGGAAAAACAAACTACCTGTAATTCTCCCATTTTTCATCGGATCAAAAACATTCATAATGAAAAGTTGTAGAACTATTTGGGAGGCAAAAGAAAATCCAGAGAAAAATTTGATTTTAAAAAATTTTTTTATTTTTGGAAAAAACAGACTGCCTGTAATTCTCCCATTTGTCATAAGATCAAAAACATTCATAATGAAAAGTTGTAGAACTCTTTGGGGGGCAAAAGGAACTCCAGAGAAAAAACCGAGTTTTTGATTTTTGGAAAAACAAACTACCTGTAATTCTCCCATTTGTCATCGGATCAAAAACTTTCATAATGAAAAGTTGTAGAACTATTTGGGAGGCAAAAGGAACTCCAGAGAAAAATTTGATTTTTTGAAATTTTTTTATTTTTGGAAAAAACAAACTGCCTGTAATTCTCCCATTTGTCAGAAGATCAAAAACTTTCATAATGAAAAGTTGTGGAACTCTTTGGGGGGCAAAAGGAACTCCATAGAAAAATTTGATTTTTTAAAATTTTTTTATTTTTGGAAAAAACAGACTGCCTGTAATTCTCTCATTTGTCATCAGATCAGAAACTTTCATAATGAAAAGTTGTAGAACTCTTTGGGGGGCAAAAGGAACACCAGAGAAAAAACCGAGTTTTTGATTTTTGGAAAAAGAAGACTGCCTGTAATGCTCCCATTTGTCATCGGATCAAAAACTCTCATAAGGCAATGTTGTAGAACTCTTTGTGGGGCAAAAGAAAATCCAGAGAAAAAACCGAGTTTTTTTAATTTTTTTTATTTTTTTATTTTTGGAAAAAACAGACTCCCTGTAATTCTCATCGGATCAAAAACTTTCATAATGAAAAGTTGTAGAACTCTTTGGGAAGCAAAAGGAACTCCAGAGAAAAATTTGATTTTTTGAAATTTTTTTATTTTTGGAAAAAACAGACTGCCTGTAATTCTCCCATTTTTCATAAGATCAAAAACTTTCATAATGAAAAGTTGTGGAACTCTTTGGGGGGCAAAAGGAACTCCATGGAAAATTTGATTTTTTAAAATTTTTTTATTTTTGGAAAAAACAGACTGCCTGTAATTCTCTCATTTATAATCAGATCAGAAACTTTCATAATGAAAAGTTGTAGAACTCTTTGGGGGGCAAAAGGAACACTAGAGAAAAAACCGAGTTTTTGATTTTTGGAAAACAAACTACCTCTAATTCTCCCATTTGTCATCGGATCAGAAACTTTCATAATGAAAAGTTGTAGAACTATTTGGGGGGCAAAAGAAAATCCAGAGAAAAAACCGAGTTTTTGATTTTTGGAAAAACAAACTACCTGTAATTCTCCCATTTGTCATCGGATTAGAAACTTTCATAATGAAAAGTTGTAGAACTATTTGGGAGGCAAAAGAAAATCCAGAGAAAAAACCGAGTTTTTTGAATTTTTTTGATTTTTTGATTTTTGGAAAAAACAGACTACCTGTAATTCTCCCATTTGTCATCGGATCAAAAACTTTCATAATGAAAAGTTGTAGAACTCTTTGGGGGGCAAAAGGAACTCCAGAGAAAAATTTGATTTTTTGAAATTTTTTTATTTTTGGAAAAAACAGACTACCTCTACATCTCCCATTTCTCATCGGATCAAAAACTTTCATAATGAAAAGTTGTAGAACTATTTGGGAGGCAAAAGAAACTCCAGAGAAAAATTTGATTTTTAAAAATTTTTTTATTTTTGGAAAAAACAGACTGCCTGTAATTCTCCCATTTGTCATAAGATCAAAAACATTCATAATGAAAAGTTGTAGAACTCTTTGGGGAGCAAAAGGAACTCCAGAGAAAAATTTGATTTTTTGAAATTCTTTTATTTTTGGAAAAACAGACTGCCTGTAATTCTCCCATTTGTCATCAGATCAAAAACTCTCATAAGGCAAAGTTGTAGAACTCTTTGGGGGGCAAAGAGAACTCCAGAGAAAAATTTGATTTTTTTTAAATTTTTTTAAATTTTTTTATTTTTGTAAAAAACAGACTTCTTGTAATTCTCCCATTTGTCATCAGATCAGAAACTTTCATAATGAAAAGTTGTAGAACTCTTTGGGGGGGGGGGCAAAAGGAACACCAGAGAAAAAACCGAGTTTTTGATTTTTGGAAAAACAAACTACCTGTAATTCTCCCATTTGTCATCGGATCAAAAACGTTCATAATGAAAAGTTGTAGAACTATTTAGCAGGCAAAAGGAAATACAGAGAAAAATTTGATTTTTAAAAATTTTTTTATTTTTGGAAAAAACAGACTGTCTGCAATTCTCCCATTTTTCATTAGATCTAAAACTTTCATAATGAAAAGTTGTAGAACTCTTTGGGGGGCAAAAGGAACTCCAGAGAAAAATTTGATTTTTACAAATTTTTGATTTTTTGAAAAACAGAGTGCCAGTAACTCAGCGAGTTGTCATCGAATCAAAAACTTTCATAAGACAAAGCTGCAGAACTTTTTGGGGGCTATAGAAAGTCCCCAGAAAAAATGAACTTTTTTTGTGAATTAAAAATATTTGCCATTCGTAATATAGGGTTAGTTTTAAGAAGGGCAGCTCTGGTTGATCTCTTTAGTCTGGTTTCTGCAAAACACGCAAGCCTTCTCGCCCGGCCTAACTATGCCTTCGTCACGGCAGAGATCTTGAGAAGGTTTTTTTTTTATTTTTTTTTTTGTGAAATTTTTTTTTCTTTCGTACTTTTTTTCTAAATATTTTCAAATTTGTCTTTTTTTTTAATTTGCTTAAATTTTTGTAGGAGAGCATGTTTTCTTATTTAACTAATAAAATTTGTTATGGTTGAGAGTGATTTTATTAAATTTTGGAGAATTTTGGAAAATTGGAGATAACAAGTTCGATTCAATTGCTTCCTGTAATTTTTGGAATCCACAGTTTAAAATGATTCCTACATCGATTGTCAAAGACGTAAGATTTTTTATATTCCTATTTAAACAGGTTGGGCAGGACACCGTAAAAATTACACTTGGCATAGATGTAAATATATATTGAGCAAGATGTGCCACATTACATTTCACATCCAGTTGATCAATGTAGCGTGTGTATTTGGCCGCCTTGAAGATCGAGATTTCTGATAAATACTTAGCTCTAGTTTTATAGTCTTTTGCACTGACTTTACCCTTCTCTAATATCGCCAATGCTAGTTTTGTCACTGGCAGTGCTTCGTCAATATTATCTTTGAATGACTGATAGGTACTTAACGCATTCATGTGAAGCTGAATTATAGAATCAAATGCACATGTATTTTTGACCTTTCATCCGCGTTTATTTGAAATAATAGGCTCGAGCTTATTACCATTTTTCAGCAATGGCGTTCCATAACAAATCTTGCTAGATTTCACAACATCCCAATCAGGTCATTTGTCCAAATATGTTGCTTTTTGCTTTTTACTGGAAACTTTTTGATCTAATTGTATCTTCTCAATTCCATCTACCTTCCGGTCATTTTTTATTATACTAATGGAATGACAAAGTTTAGAGGTTACATTGAATTCTTCAGTGTCCATCAAAGCATTTGTATCTCTGTTATTTAGGGGGTTGCTACATTTTACTCCTTCGACATCTGACAGGATTGAATGATTGTCATGTTCTTCTTCATCGAAGTCAACT
Source organism: Trichopria drosophilae (assembly GCA_030407085.1). Classification (NCBI taxonomy): domain Eukaryota; kingdom Metazoa; phylum Arthropoda; class Insecta; order Hymenoptera; family Diapriidae; genus Trichopria; species Trichopria drosophilae. The sequence continues at coordinate 66,434,104 of CM059584.1, read as the reverse complement.
TTTGTTAAAAAATTTTCATTTTCTTTAGTGGATTTACCCAAGCCTCGCCAGTTTTCACATTCATTCCATTCGTCTGGACTGACAAGTGACTGGACTGCATTACTAACCGAAGGCGAATGATTGTCTAGTTGAAAATTTCCAGCAGTAAGGAGTAATTTTCCTTCGATAAAATTCAGGTGACGAAACACAAATTTGTCAACGCGAAGAGGAAGTTCACTTTTAAGAACTCTGCATCTTATATTGGAAAATTCTGCTTCCACGGCTGCAGATGTTGCCACAGTTACCTGGCGGTTGAAGTACTGACCTACAATTCCAGTCCACAGTGCAACGTATGGCAATAATTTAACAATTTTCCTAGCGACTTCTGGAAAGAAATATGCATTGACTGTTTCACCATCCCTGGAGAAATTCGCTATCTTTTTCGCTTTGGTTAAAATGCGATTGCACCATTCCATCCAATTATTGCCGACGTCTTCAGAAATGTCTTCTGCGAGGTTGAGTCATCCGGTGAATCAACTTTGTCCGATGTTGAATCTGCATTTGCGTGCTCAGTTGCATCTGAATTATCGACATTATGTGCTTCAAGACCATCTTCTGTTCTACCCCTTATATCGGATAATACTAGATTAAGATGGTTCTGCGATGGGACTGATATTCCATTTTCATTAATACCCGTCGTTTCACTCAGAGCTATCACAATAACTGATGTAAGAAATTCCTCGACTTCTTTTATTTCTTGCATTAGATATCCTTGTGCCATGCATCGAATATAAAATTGCCGAACTTTAGTCATTTTTCTTTTTAAGCAAGGCCATCTTGCAATCATCCCAATAAAATGACTAACATCTAAGCGGATATAGCAGGAAGGTAATTTCGAATTGATTTGCAACACAGCTAGATCGTAACAAACATGCATATAATCATTTAAATTGCTGCAGTCTGCAAATGCCCTTGCCACCGCTATTAATATAGCTCGTCCAAAATCTCAAACAACAAGCGGAGGTTTTGGTGCTCCTTCTTTTAAAATGTCGGTGAGGAAACTCGTTATTTTGGCAGCATCTTGTCGAGCTGATAGCATTTGGAAAACCGGGAAACTTCCAGGCTTGGTAACACATATTGTCTGGTACAGAAATATGTAAGGCGATTTGCATCCATTTGCCAATTTCAACTTGTAGCATATTCCCTCTGAAGCATCGATAACCAGGTATGCAGTATTTTCATTTTTTAATGCCAATTTATACATTTCCATTTGTTCCTCTGTCCAGTACATCACAAAGAAAGAGTCAATGCCAATTTCATGAATTGAGCGTGGAACTATTGGATACTTAGCTTGGCGCAAATGTTCAATCGGGTCATTTGTTGGCATTTTTAACCTCTTCGATGCTTCCTCCTCCTTTGCTTTACGCAAGACATTAGCGTTATATAATATAGGGGGTTCCGTGTCACCAAATGCCATAAGCGACTTGCTTTCTTCACAGCGCCATGTGCTGGCGTCAGTACGTCCGTCTAAAAGGACACTTGCAACTTCACGACGACATCTTCCAGTCAAATGCCGTTTCTTTTTGTGATCAATGTTTGCAAAGTGTCCTTTTACAGTACAGTTGAACACAACATCTGCCTTCTTAGCAAGTTTCGTGTAAAGTAATCCAATCAACTTAGAAGCACATTCGTTGCAAGTTGCTTCAAATTGACAATAATATTCCGCTTCGTTATTATTGTGAACTTTGTGACGCTTGAAAGTAAAGCACATGCAATTTTTGTTTGGTCCCAAATTTTTCTAGCAAATAAATCGGTCCATTCACCTGGTTCCATTGCCAAATATATTCGGTCTTTGTACTTTATCGGCTTTGGTGCAATTAACAACCAGTTATTCGCGTCAATGACAAGTTTAAAATTCAAGTGCGGATCAAATTATTCCGAATTTCTGCTTGTCGTTGAATCAAGGCTGAAGTTTATTATTTTTTTATTTTTAGGTTTGTCGTTTTTCTCCTCTGTCATTGAAAATTTTTTCAATATCTCATCGCGAATTCCATGTCGATTGTTATTGACAATAGTATGAACGTGCTTTGCTGAAATTTTAGAACCGCGAAGAGACATGGAATCTGAAATCGCTACATAAATGTCATTCGCAGGTGGCAATGTCTTTCCTGAACAATCGAGAGTTTTATACTCATCTTGTAATAAAATATCAAATAGCATCTGTTTATCGTACATCGTTAATGTGAAACACTACTATTACAAACATTCACAAAGTTCACAATAATAACGAAGCGGAATATTATTGTCAATTTGAAGCAACTTGCAACGAATGTGCTTCTAAGTTGATTGGATTACTTTACACGAAACTTGCTAAGAAGGCAGATGTTGTGTTCAACTGTACTGTAAAAGGACACTTTGCAAACATTGATCACAAAAAGAAACGGCATTTGACTGGAAGATGTCGTCGTGAAGTTGCAAGTGTCCTTTTAGACGGACGTACTGACGCCAGCACATGGCGCTGTGAAGAAAGCAAGTCGCTTATGGCATTTGGTGACACGGAACCCCCTATATTATATAACGCTAATGTCTTGCGTAAAGCAAAGGAGGAGGAAGCATCGAAGAGGTTAAAAATGCCAACAAATGACCCGATTGAACATTTGCGCCAAGCTAAGTATCCAATAGTTCCACGCTCAATTCATGAAATTGGCATTGACTCTTTCTTTGTGATGTACTGGACAGAGGAACAAATGGAAATGTATAAATTGGCATTAAAAAATGAAAATACTGCATACCTGGTTATCGATGCTTCAGAGGGAATATGCTACAAGTTGAAATTGGCAAATGGATGCAAATCGCCTTACATATTTCTGTACCAGACAATATGTGTTACCAAGCCTGGAAGTTTCCCGGTTTTCCAAATGCTATCAGCTCGACAAGATGCTGCCAAAATAACGAGTTTCCTCACCGACATTTTAAAAGAAGGAGCACCAAAACCTCCGCTTGTTGTTTGAGATTTTGGACGAGCTATATTAATAGCGGTGGCAAGGGCATTTGCAGACTGCAGCAATTTAAATGATTATATGCATGTTTGTTACGATCTAGCTGTGTTGCAAATCAATTCGAAATTACCTTCCTGCTATATCCGCTTAGATGTTAGTCATTTTATTGGGATGATTGCAAGATGGCCTTGCTTAAAAAGAAAAATGACTAAAGTTCGGCAATTTTATATTCGATGCATGGCACAAGGATATCTAATGCAAGAAATAAAAGAAGTCGAGGAATTTCTTACATCAGTTATTGTGATAGCTCTGAGTGAAACGACGGGTATTAATGAAAATGGAATATCAGTCCCATCGCAGAACCATCTTAATCTAGTATTATCCGATATAAGGGGTAGAACAGAAGATGGTCTTGAAGCACATAATGTCGATAATTCAGATGCAACTGAGCACGCAAATGCAGATTCAACATCGGACAAAGTTGATTCACCGGATGACTCAAGCCTCGCAGAAGACATTTCTGAAGACGTCGGCAATAATTGGATGGAATGGTGCAATCGCATTTTAACCAAAGCGAAAAAGATAGCGAATTTCTCCAGGGATGGTGAAACAGTCAATGCATATTTCTTTCCAGAAGTCGCTAGGAAAATTGTTAAATTATTGCCATACGTTGCACTGTGGACTGGAATTGTAGGTCAGTACTTCAACCGCCAGGTAACTGTGGCAACATCTGCAGCCGTGGAAGCAGAATTTTCCAATATAAAATGCAGAGTTCTTAAAAGTGAACTTCCTCTTCGCGTTGACAAATTTGTGTTTCGTCACCTGAATTTTATCGAAGGAAAATTACTCCTTACTGCTGGAAATTTTCAACTAGACAATCATTCACCTTCGGTTAGTAATGCAGTCCAGTCACTTGTCAGTCCAGACGAATGAAATGAATGTGAAAACTGGCGAGGCTTGGGTAAATCCACTAAAGAAAATGAAAATTTTTTAACAAAAGTTGACTTCGATGAAGAAGAACATGACAATCATTCAATCTTGTCAGATGTCGAAGGAGTAAAATGTAGCAAACCCCTAAATAACAGAGATACAAATGCTTTGATGGACACTGAAGAATTCAATGTAACCTCTAAACTTTGTCATTCCATTAGTATAATAAAAAATTACGGGAAGGTAGATGGAATTGAGACGATACAATTAGATAAAAAAGTTTCCAGTAAAAAGCAAAAAGCAACATATTTGGACAAATTCCCTGATTGGGATGTTGTGAAATCTAGCAAGATTTGTTATGGAACGCCATTGTTGAAAAATGGTAATATGCTCGAGCCGATTATTTCAAATAAACGCGGATTAAAGGTAAAAAATACATGTGCATTTGATTCTATAATTCAGATTCACATGAATACGTTAAGTACCTATCAGTCATTCAAAGATAATATTGACGAATCACTGCCAGTGACAAAACTAGCATTGGCGATATTAGAGAAGGGTAAAGTCAGTGCAAAAGACTATAAAACTAGAGCTAAGTATTTATCAGAAATCTCGATCTTCAAGACGGCCAAATACACACGCTACATTGATCAACTGGATGTGAAATGTAATGTGGCACATCTTGCTCAATATATATTTACATCTATGCCAAGTGTAATTGTTACGGTGTCCTGCCCAACCTGTTTAAATAGGAATATAAATAAGCTTACGTTTTTGACAATCGATGTAGGAATCATTTTAAACCATGGATTCCAAATATTACAGGAAGCAATTGAATCGAACTTGTTATCTCCAAAAACGACGTGTGTGAATTGCAAACAAGAAGCACTTGAAAAGAGGAAGTATGGATCAATGATTCTCATCGATACAAGTATAGTTACTGATCCACATTATACGAAGTCATACAACGTACAAACGTCTCATACAATCGAATCAATTCCGAAAACATTGAGAATAAATAATGAAAATTATTACTTAGCAGGTTTTTCTTCGTATATTTAAGCCTATGGACATTACGTTGCCATTACGTGCAACGGATTATCGTGGTATATATATGATAATCTCACGTCCAAGCGCAAAGTAGCTACATCAAAAGAAGAAATTCTTCCGCATTTAATCAGCTACGTAAAATAAAATCTATAAAAATGTTGCATGAGAGAGACTAATAAAAAATTTAAAAAAATCACTCTCAACAATAACAAATTTTCCTAGTTAAATAAGAAAACATGTTCTCCTACAAAAATTTAAGCAAATTAAAAAAAAAGACAAATTTGAAAATATTTAGAAAAAAAGTACGAAAGAAAAAAAAAATTTAAACCATTAACAAAAAATTTAAAAAAAAATTTCACGTAAAAAAAAAAATTAAAAAAAAAATTAAAAAAAACCTTCTCAATTTCAAAAAATCAAATTTTTCTCTGGAGTTCCTTTTGCCCCCCAATGAGTTCTACAACTTTTCATTATGAAAGTTTTTGATCCGATGACAAATGGGAGAATTACAGGTAGTCTGTTTTTCCAAAAATCAAAAAATGAAGAAAATTCAAAAACTCGGTTTTTTCTCTGGACTTCCTTTTGCCCCCCAAAGCGTTCTACAACTTTTCATTATGAAAGTTTTTGATTCGATTATAAATGAGAGAATTACAGGCAATCTGTTTTTTCCAAAAATAAAAAAATTTCAAAAAATCAAATTTTTCTCTGGAGTTCCTTTTGCCCCCCAAAGAGTTCTAAAACTTTTCATTATGAAAGTTTTTGATCTTATGACAAATGGGAGAATTACAGGCAGTCTGTTTTTTCCAAAAATAAAAAAATTTTTAAAAATCAAAATTTTCTCTAGAGTTCCTTTTGCCCCCAAAGAGTTCTACAACTTTTCATTATGAAAGTTTTTGATCCGATGACAAATGGGAGAATTACAGGTAGTCTGTTTTTCCAAAAATCAAAAAATCAAAAAAATTCAAAAAACTCGGTTATTTCTCTGGAGTTCCTTTTGCCCCCCAATGAGTTCTACAACTTTTCTTTATGAAAGTTTTTGATCCGATGACAAATGGGAGAATTACAGGTAGTCTGTTTTTTCCAAAAATCCAAAAATTTCAAAAAATCGATTTTTTCTCTGGAGTTCCTTTTGCCCCCCAAAGAGTTCTACAACTTTGCCTTATGAAAGTTTTTGATATGATGACAAATGGGAGAGTTACGGGTCTTTAAATTTTGTAATTTGTGAAGTTGGCCCCCCGATATTACCAAATGCAATTTTTTTGGTAAAATCAACAGAACCATTTTCAAAATGTATAAAGAACTTCAGAACTATGTGGGGGGCTCATAGAACTGTTGTTATTTTTTTTTTAGTCAAGTGGGGGGCCAACTTCACACCGATAAGTATTTGTCTGTTTGTCCTACGACTCTATATACTTTAAGAACTATCATTTGTTTAATTTTACAATCTAATCTTATATTAGCATGAAATGGAACTATTATTTTGTCAACAATACAATTTCACGTCTTTATAATCTTTTCTGTTTCGCATTTAATTCTTTCTTACATATTTTATCACAAAGGATTATCACCCGCGAAAAAAAAGTCGGATCTAATAAGATCTGATAAGATCCAAGTCGGATCTGACTATATCTCAATAGATCTCACGGGATCCAATATTAGATCTTATTAGATCTTATTGGATCGTGATTATGGCCAGATCTACTTATATCTCAACTTGATAAGATCTAATTGGATCTTCTGATATCCACAGTTAGATCCTTTAAGATCTGCTCTTATCTCGGAATCGAACGTCTACAATCACACTACTCGAACTATATGTCAGTAGATATGAAGAGATCTAATACTATACATTCGTAGATATATTCGGATCTTCTTGGATCTGCAAAGTAGATCTCCGCAGATCTGGCTTATTTTTAGTGGAACATTTCATGAATACAAAAGCCGCACAAGATCTTGGTAGATATTTAGAGAACTGGTATTATGCAGTCGGGGATATATTCACTGATTATTATTCTTATTGAAGGAAACTGATTATTCATAGTTCAAATGATAAAATTTTGGGAGGCATGTAGAGGGGCGGGGAGGGGGGACTCCAATCGATTAATATAAACACGTACTACAAGTTTCAAAATTTCGAAAATTCTCGAATTACCGTTTTCGAGATATTTAAGAATTTTGAAATTTGATATTTTGAAAATTTTCAAAATCTGATAGGATGTCTGCATTAATTGACTTAAGATCATTCCCCCTACCATTGCACGCCAACATTTTGTCAGATTTCACGTATCTCTTACCGTTTTTGAGATATTTAAGAATTAATTATGTTAGGTATTGGTATTTATCGGCCATTAACAAAATAATAAAAACAAAAGTAAAAAGGGTAAAAGTAGTCGAGTGGTTACAGTCCGAGATTGGCGTGCTGAACACCAGAGTTCGATTCTCGGTCGATGCAGTGTTTTTTTTTTAATTCATTAAGATCCACATAGATGTATCCAGATCTCTAGACATCTGGCTATAACTGAGATCTGAAATGATCTAGATCTAGATTTCGATTTTTTTTCTCGGGCATCTATTTTGTTGTCCATGCTGCGTTAAATTGAATTTGTTTGAGATTATCCAGAAATTAATGCACAATGAATGTGTCATTTTGACATTGATTATAGAAGGAAATTGATATCCACTGAGTGTACGTGGTACACAATACAATATGTAATATAAAATATACACGATATAATATTTGGCGCTTTTTATAAACTTTATCACAATTAAAACACCTTTCACCTAAATAAGAACTAGAAAAAATAAAAGGTATAATTTAATATTTCGTGATTTAATTCTCATGTTAGGCGTGGGTGTATATTATAGGTGAAGATATGAAGGAAAGTAAGGAGAACGCTTTGAAGGAATTCAATTATTGCAGCGACCTATTAAACAGAGTAGAAACGTATTGTTTCGATGTGAACGAACTAAAATTCGAAGTAAGTTTCTACATGAAGTGCACGATGATGGATGGCAAAATGTGTAACTTCCTTACGAACCAAGATGCCTCGAGTCGATGCAACATCTGCAATATTGGTCCGAAATTTATAAATGACTTGAGTTACGTACAAACACTCACATCTACTGAAAGTAATTATAGATTTGGGCTCTCCACTCTTCATTGCTGGATACGATTTCTGGAGTACGCGCTTCATATTGCGTACAACTTAGATTTTAAGGCATCAGCGGCAATAATCCTCGAACAAAAGGTACTGAAAAGAGATCGAAAACGACAAATTCAACAGGCATTGCTTTCCAAGCTTTTGTTGCCGGTTGATTTTGTAAAGCAGGGATTCGGTACTACGAATACAGGAAACGTTGCTCGCGCTTTTTTGCGAAATGCTAAAATTTCAGCGGAACGTACAGGTCTCAGCAAATTATTTCTTTTAAGATTGTACAACAGTTTGCAGGTTCTGACTTGTACGAAGAGGGTTGATTCCGAAAAGTTCAAAACCTATTGCATTCGCACAGCTGAGATCTGTATTGAAATGTACGGATGGTACAAAATGCCCCCTTCTGTCCATAAAGTTCTCATACATGGAGCGGAAATAATGCAATCGTTCGAACTTCCAATCGGCTGTTATTCAGAAGAGCCTCAAGAAGGGAATAATAAAACCTTTCGCAAGGCTCGCGCAGAACACAGTCGGATGACTAATCGTAAATTAACGAATACAGACATACTAAAATATTTATTAATTAGTTCAGATCCACTAGTTAATCATTCGCGTGTTAATGAAAAACGCAAATCAATTGCACTTACGAAAGGAGCTGTCAAATTTTCAACAACAATTATTATACATGTAATAAATTTAATATGAAAATAATTAATAATAAAAAAAATAAAACCTAAAAAAACAATAAAATATTAAAATGAAAGAAAAAAATAAATAAAAAAAAAAAATGAAAAAAAAATAAAAAAACGAAAAATAAAAAAAAATCTCCTTTCTCGGCTGTTACCTTGACGCTGGTAAAGGAGCTTAAACGTTTTTGTTATGAATTATTAAATTACAATATATCTTCGAAAAACAAATTATTATTTTTAATTTCATAGCTCATAACAAAATTTCATTCCTCAGTAATAATTCAAGTAGTGCAACAATCCGGTTGCGAATGTTGCACTCTTCTAAATTATTTATTTCCAAAAAAATGTTTATGTATTCTCTGGAAAGTAATTTGTCAGCCCGAACTGCCAGAATAATTGATCAATGGAACTGAATTAATTAACAAATATTTTAAGTGTCTGTATTCATATATTTACGGAAAATCATACTTCGAGGTTCTGCTCTACTATTGTACAAGTTTCCCTATTCCCTTTTTGAGAACCTTTTGAATATCAGCTAATTGAAAATTAAAGCTATATAATTATTTCCGCACCATTTATAAGGATTTTCTTAGGCATGACTTGGCATGACTGCTCGTACATTTCAATACAAATCTCAGACGCTGAACTACAACATTTGCAGTATCGGTAGTGACGAATCCGTTCTTTACAATCTAAACACGTAGCGAGAACTTGGATTGTAATGATCCTTTTTCAGTGTCTTTGTTCAGTGATAATTAGCACCGTTAAAATGTACGCTATACAGAATATTAAGCATGTACTCAAAAAAGCATGTCCAACAATAAAATGTAGGGAACCAAAATCTATCAATTCCTTCAGTACATGTCCCAGTTTGTACTTAAGTCATTTATAAATTTTGCCCCAACATTGCAGATGTTGCCTTGTCCAGGTGCATCTTAATTTGTGAGGAAGTTACACATTTCTAAATTGATCATCGTGCATTTCATACTGAAACTTACTTCGAATTTTAGTTCATTCACATCGACGTTTTACAAATTTATAATAGGTTGTCGGTAGTGATCGTTTTAATTTATATTAACGATCATTCCTTTAGTACGTTCTCTTTATTTCCTTTCATGAATTCAAACTTTACGACTCAGGAACGTATGAATGATGACTCAATTAGCCAAATAATAATATCGTTGGCTTTCAGTAACAACGCAGCAAACGATATCCGACCATCTTTACGGAGTTGTCTGCTGGCCACTGGTACCATAGATGCTCCATGTTCCATATAAATGCAATTTTTTGTCGACGATTACCTTAAATCCACAGACTTCGTACTGTGTAGCCTAATATAATACTATTAAATTAATATCAGCTCCTTTCTAGGTTGAATGCACATAATCGGGATCACAATCTTCTTTTGCAATTACCACAGTTTGTTAAAAGAGGTGTGACGTTCGTTTCATTTTCTTACTATGGTATTTCATATTTTCATGCGATCTTGCTGTTAAATTGGAAAACAAATACAAATAGCCAATTAGTCACTCTGCATCTTTTCATCAATGCCGTAAATCATATCGAGATTTTTTCTCAATGGCTTCAATTAATTCCTCCCTATTGAGCTTTTTTCCAACTCTTTCACGCCTCTTTTCTTCGTCCATTGGGATCTGCTATCGTAGCAGCCCTAGTGAAAATTTCCGTAAAATCATATGATAAATCATATGAGGTTTTTACAATCTCAGTTGATCTGTGCAGATTTTCATATGATTTCTCATGGCTACTACGAGAAACAATATTAATATAAGAATCTGCAAGGAAAGTTTCTTGGATCACCTGAGATATTAAAGAGATTATAAAAATCTCATATAGTTTATCATATGATTTTATGGACATTTTCAGTAGGGAGTCTACTTTAATTGGGACAGGAGAACTGTTAGGCTGTAATTCGTTACTCTCAATTTCGTAATATTACTTTGAAATTTTGTCTTTATGAAACTTTGATGTTTTTATTATAAATTTTACTTCTCAATCCTTTTAAAGAAATTGAGGAGTAATAGTATCAAGGTCATTAATTTGAAAATTACTTTAGACTCGCAAACAGACCAATGTACCAATATATTATACAAGTGCCAAAATCCCCGTTCTCTAGTATAAATAAGGTCATATCTCTAGACATTTGATTTTCAACAATTTGAAAAGGAAAAAGAAAATTAGTGGCATCCTCTTCCAACCAGTTTTATCTTAATTTTTCAACTTTAAAATTGAAGTAAAGAATATGGAGACTTGCAAGCTCGGTAACTACAAATATAAGTATAATTCACTTTTGATAATCTAAGGCAAAATAACTGTCAACATTTTTATGAAATTTATTTAAATGTATTAACACTTGACAGCAGTATTGAAAATTGCCAATTCAATTGCCATTAATTTCTAAAAGGATTTCAAAAAAGTTCGTGTTAATTAATCATGAAAATACATGCATCGATTAAATCTAGAAAACTTGACAAAACTAATGACTACTGTCAATAGTCACCATTAAATTGAATATGTTCCGAGTCGATTTCTATCGGTTAAATAGTCTTCAAAATTTTGTCGTAAAAATCTTTGATTGAATCTGTTCGAAATACTGGTACATATTGTATGCTATACCAAATTGACGGATACGTTCGTATTTAAATAATAATAAATTATTTTTCATGAGTTTAAATTTCAAGTGATTTTTTGTCCTACAATACCTCGTTGTTCGGGGTATTTTTTGGTGTACTAAAAAAAAATGAATTAAATTGGTTAAGAATTGCGCTGTTTATCGAATTTTGCTCAAAATCCCACTCTGTGGCGCCAGATGTTACCAAAGCCGAAGTAAAGATGGCTGCTAAGAAGATCTCCACCCGTAACGCCCCAGGAATGGATGAGGTATCTGGAATGGCAGTGAAGATCGCAGCGCTGAATGTACCAACCATCTTCACATTGACATTCAGTGCTTGCCTGAAGGAAGGATGCTTCCTGGCGCAGTGGAAGGAACAGAGGTTGGTGCTGCTGTCTAAGGGAAACAAACCCCCGGACGACCCATCCTCATTCCGATCGCTCTACATGCTTGACATCTCCGGGAAGCTATATGAGAGGGTTATCTGTGCCAGACTGGAAGCAGCCATCGAAAATGCCGGAGGTCTTTCCGAAAACCAGTTCGGATTTCGGAAGGGGCGCTCAACCATCGATGCAATCAGCCGAGTGAAAGCAGAAGCCACGGATGCCATCAGTGGCAGCCGAAACACCAGGTGCATGTGTGCCATCATTGCCCTGGATATCCGGAACGCATTCAATTCGGCCAGGTGGGATTGCATCATGCAGGCACTCGAAGATCTGAAGGTGCCTCTCTACCTAAGAGAAGCCATCTCAAGCTACCTAACAGACCGAACCCTGTATTATGACACCGATGACGGCAGGAATTCCTACAACATCACGGGAGGCGTGCCACAGGGTTCGGTTCTGGGACCCTTGCTCTGGAACGTCTTATACAGGGTGATCGGCCAACTATTACCCAGAGGCTAACTGTAGATTGTACAGATAATTCTGAGCAACTTTTTCCTCTGAAAAAATTTCTGGGAAGGTAGAGTTTTTAAGTTATCCAACACTAAAATTTAGGGGGAAAAAATCACTTTTTTTGGAATATCTCGGCTCTGTATGAAGGTATCTTAACGAACCAAAGCTCATTTTAAAGATATTTTCAAGCTATACAAGTTGTATCTGTTGATTTTTGACCTGCAATGAATATTTCTCTTGTTATAGCCATAAAAACGGGATAAATGTCGATTTTTCAGGATTTTCGCGTTTAACTCGTTTCGACACATAGTTACCGAAATATCACACAGAAAAAAGTTGTAGGCCTTGAAAAAGCAAAAATTTTTTGTCCTCTAATACGATGCGATTAAATTAAAACTGAACCCTACAAGAGCCTCGTAAAGTTGACAAAATACAGTTCGACAAATAAATCGATATCAATAACAAAATGTTATGAAAACGAGTACAAATAGGGTTCAGTTTTAATTTAATCGCATCGTATTAGAGGACAAAAAATGTTTGTGTTTTCAAGGCCTACAACTTTTTCCAGTGTGATATTTCGATAGCTATGTGTCCAAACGAGTTAGACGCGAAAAACCTGAAAAATCGGTATTTACCCCCGTTTTTATGGCTATAACAAGAGAAATATTCATTGCAGGTCAAAAATCAACAGATACAACTTGTATAGCTTGAAAATATCTTTAAAATGAGCTTCGGTTCATTAAGATACCTTCATACAGAGCCGAGATATTCCAAAAAAAGTGATTTTTCCCCCTAAATTTTAGTGTTGAATAACTTAAAAACTCTACTGAGGTGGTAGCTAGCTGGTTGAAAAACCACGGACTCTGCTTGATGGCTGAGAAAACGGAGGCGGTGCTCATCTCTCGTACTAAGAAGAGAATGTACGCTACTTTCATGGTCGAGGATAAGGGGATCAGAACGAAGGAAACCATTAAATAACTTGGTATTATGCTCGACGCGCGATTGTCGTTCAAAGACCATCTAAAGTATGCAGGCACAAAAGCGCTAAAAGTGCCTCGCGTACTGGGGTATATTATGCCAAATATAGGCGAACTAAAACAATACCGTCGATTCCTCGTTGCTTCAGTGGTGAGCTGTGTAATACTTTACGGACCCCCCGTCTGGGCGAACGTCATTGCAAGTAAGAAAAGCTATGGAGCTACTTGCCGACGCTAAGAGTCGCTCGAGCGTATCGTACCGTGTCCGACATTACCCTCTTAGTAATCTCCCATAGATCTAATGGCAGCTGAGAGGGATGAAAAGTACCGTGAAGGTAGAAGTATAGGCCAAGAATTGGCAAATGTCTCGGGAGGCTAAGGCAAATGGTCCAAAAGACTACTTGCCTAGTGGCAGCAACGATGGGATTTAGCAGCCAAAGGGCGCTGGACCATCCGTCTCATCCCGAATGTGGCGAAGTGGACATGCAGAGACCACGGATTCGTTACATTCCATCTGACCCAGGTACTTACTGGTGTAATAAATTTTTTTCTTAGTCAAATTTTAGATTAATTCAATTTATTAACTTATATTCATACACACATTCGCATCCCTTATATGTATACAACTATTAAATTTCAACTTATTTTAATATTTTTTGTGTTGAAGTCATGATTAAATGAAATATTTGACAAGTTTAAAAATTAAAAGCATGAGAGGGAGAGAGAAATACATAACACTTTAATTAATCGCATTATCAAGAAACCTGGCCAGGTGATATCGATGAACCTCGCTTCTTCTCTTCAAATCCCTCCTCCGTTTCCTCGTAGATGCCTTTGATGATCGTTGCATTTAGAAAATGGATTTCGTGTGTCGAAAAAATCCGACCCAAGATGGTGACGTGTACAAGAGTGGCGTCATAAATTTGCAGGCGACGGATTGTACGCCCAAGTCTTGAGAGTCATCACGAATCTGAATAAAAATCAAGGTCTTCGTTACACAATCCCCTTTGGACGAATATTCCTTTTTAATTGTCCTCACTCGGCGTCGGTAACCCTGATCACGTCGAAACGGAGCATGGCTCACCATGCGGTAGAGAACGTGGTTTTTCTTGAAAAATGATGGATTTCGATCAAACAGAAATTAATGTTTGAACGAACCCGGTCACTCGGTTTCTCACCGTTGAGCACACGTATATCACCAGGATTATCCGCGGCGAACCGTACTGATTCCTTATTTTTTTGTATGCGTGTTCGAAAAATGGGTGCCGACGCGTCAAGTGCTCGAACGAATCTATCTTGATCTATCTTCTGTAGCGTCAAGTTCCTTCTTCTTCCACTTCAAGCGACGCATCTCATTGGTTAACATTCTAGCGTCGTAGCGTCTCTTTACTCGCGCGTGATTGGTGGGTCATCCTACCTAACCCTACCTATACCCATCTAGGAAATGACCTACGCTCCCTCTCTCAGCTCTTCGCCTTCTTACTCTCTCTCTCTGTATCGGTACGTAATTCGCTACCTTACCGACTATACATAATTCTAATGTCGCTAAATTACCGACAACACACATTTTATCTATCACATCTCCCCCCCTATTTCGAGTATAAATCATTGATGAGATTCGCGAAATCCAGAACAACAACATGAGATCAACAATATAAACAATTTTTGGGTCCACAAATCGGAACCCACCCGCATTTGTTCAGCAGTGAATTCAGAATCGGCAATCACAATATGATGATCGAAACAGTTTATACGCGACCCTCGTCATTATTCGTACAACAGGTTCGATCATAATATTTCCGTAACATCGTTCTATTATAGATACCTTTCACCTTTTTAGTTTCACGATCTATCAACTCAAACGAGTTGTTGTCAAAAGAACGAGATACGTGATACGGCCCTACATAAATATGAAAAAATTTAGCTGTTACCTTATCGGCAGCACTGGATTGTTTAGGTTCATTAACTAACACCAAATCACCAACATTTATATCAATACGAGAAATTTTCTTTTGACAATTCTTCCGTTTTTTAAAATTATCACTCAAACGCTCAATTGCCAGATCAATTTTTACGTCATGTGAGGCGTCAGGGATACCAGGAAAAGTGAGCAAAGATTGGATATTATCCTTAGGACTTTTTCCAAAATGGAGCTCATAAGGAGTAAAACCAGTACTTTTATGAGAAGTTATATTTAAGAGTTCTTCTATCTTCTTTAGGTGACGAGCCCAAGACGTATGCTGATCTGAAACGTACAGACGGAAGAACCTTCCCAACTCTTTAATGATTCTCTCACTCGGGTTGCTTTGTGGGTGTCTCACAGAAGAATAAATGATCTTAACGTTTTCATCCAATAACACCTTCTTCCACTTCTTCGAAATGAACTGTGTCCCGTGATCAGACAACACCGAGCGAGGTTTACCACATGTAGGAAAGTAATCTCGTACCATACGATTCAGGGTAGCAGCAGCGGTTGCTTTTTTTAGAGAATACAAACTTACGTACTTAGAAAATACATCGAATACTACAAAGATGTATTGTACCCCTCCCACTGACATAGGCAACGGCCCATAGTAATCCACTGCAATTAATTCATTAGGTTTCCTAGCACTAACCATGTGATATGATCCCGTCATGTTCTGATTTAGTTTTTTGATACGTTGACACATATCACACGTAAGGACAAAGTATTTGAGGGTTTGCTGCATTCCTTTCCAATAAAAATATTTCCTTAAATATTCAAACGTTTTGTAATACCCCGGGTGACCCAAAGCATAATGGACTGTTTTACATACGTCCTAAACAAATCGACAAGGCAAAACAACCTGCCAGATATTTAATTTTGAATCGCATCGAAACAATACATCATTATACATTTTGAAACATCCGACTTCGCCAGCACCGCACTTTTCACGAATTTGATCAATTTCGGGATCTTCCATATGAAATTTATGCATCTGACGCAAATTCGCTTGTAGTTCTGGATTAGTACCGAACAAATCAATGCTCAATGAACTTACAATCGAATTTAAGTGAGCGATAAGAGAGACATTTAGAGTTGGTATAATAAAACCTTTATTAGTTTCTTCTACGAATTTTCCATCGGGGTTTCGGCTAAAAAAGTCAGCAACCAAATTCTTTTTACCCTCACAGTATTCGACAACGAACGAAAACTGCTGCAGAATCAAATTCCACCTAACTACTCGAGGACTCTGGAACGGTGCACTAGTTAGGAAGGTTAACGCTTTATGATCTGTTAATACGGTAAAATCTCTACCAATCAAATAAGTGCGTAGCTTCAGAACTGAGTACACTATGGCCAATAGTTCCTTCTCGGTCGTCGTGTAATTCGACTCCGCAGAAGTTAAGCATCGACTGACAAGTGATACTACATGATGTATCCCATCCTCATCGATCTGATACAGCACACCGCTTATCCCGGAATCCGATCCATCTGTTTGCAAGACAAACGGTAAGTTCTCATTAATATGCGTCAACATAATTGAATTCGCGAAATTCTCCTTAAGATCAAGAAAGGCCTGTAAATGTTTCGGCGTCCACTCCCAGCGTTTCTTTGATCCAAGGAGATCTCGAAAGGGTTCAACTAAGGACGCATGTTTAATACTGAACTGTCTATTCCGAGAAAGCGCTGTAGCTGCCTCAAATCTTTCGGTTCAACGAATTCCCGATTAATATTCAATCGATCAGGATCAGGACGGACACCATTGGTCGATAATTCGAATCCCAAAAATCGCACACTTTTTGCGAAAAACACCGATTTCTCTAATCGCAGCGTATAATTTTGATTTTGTAACACGGTAAAAACTTCTTCCAAATGTTCGATGTGCTTTTTAAAATCTCGTGATGCAAATAACAGATCACCGATATAAATGGATAAAAAGGCATTATATTTATGTCCAAGCGATAACGATAATGCGCGAATAAATCCCGCTCCGGCGGTTTTTAACCTGAAAGGGATCCTCCGAAATTGATATAGTTCTGTTCCTACCAAAAAAGCGGTATAGGGTCTAGCATCAGGGTGCAAGTCGATTTGCCAGTAACCGAAAGCCAAGTCAGTTGTTGACAAATACTGTCAACCACTAAAATTCTGTATCACTTCGTTAATTAAAGGTGGGGATTCATTATCCGATTGAATTTGTTCATTCAGGAATCGAGCGTCTAAACAAATTCGAATTGCATTGTCTTTTTTTTACGATCCGTAAAGGATTACACCAACCACTCTCTGATCTTTCGATTATACCTAACTCAAGCATATGACAAACTTCCTTGTTTACGGCTTCTCTAAGAGCAGATGGAATCGGATAAGATTTTCTCACGAATGCATTATTACTTTTCAAACGTATCTTATGTTGATATGTACCAGCTGGCCCCAATTTGACAGAGAACAACCTCTCAAATTTCAACATCATCTGAGTGAAAGTTGAACGCTCCTCCGAATTCAGAGTCCTAAGGGAATCCGCCAGAGATTGCACATCGCTCGAGAAAGAACATTGATTATTTTCCTGATACCAATGACATAGGTTGCCTTGCAAATCATCGTCCACTATATGGTCATCATTCAAAATTAGAACATCGACTTCGTTTTCATCAGAATTGCTTTCATTAATCAAGGCATCTGTCGATGGTTTATTACAAAACAAACTATTCATGTCAAATATGTCGGCTATGAGGTGATCCTTTAATTCTCTCATAAGACACAAATGATCATTCTCTTTAAATTTTACTTTCTTGCTACAATGATCATATTTATTACGAATATTCGTTTCATGGACGATAAATAAATTAGATAAATCATATACTTTATTATTATCAGGCCGATTTTGATTAGTATCATGATTGTCAACATCGTTTAAATAACTATCACCTCTGTCGGTCGTCACTATCATTTCACAACAACGGACAGGATTATTTTTAACAAGATTTTTATTATTATTTAGTACACAAAAATCATCAACAATATTATTTGAGGATAAACAATCATTGTCGATTGTCACTATCATTTCATGAGGAACGACTAAAACACTATTACTATGTTGATTGCTATTCTCAGATATATAATGATCGCTGGAATTGGTCACTATCATTTCATGACGATTGTCCATTTTATTACGTTCAATTAAATTTATTTCGTTCGTCACTATCATTTCATGACAATCGACAAGATTATTATTTTTTCTAAAAACATTATCAGTAAACTTATTATGCAAATTTTTGTTGTTTCTCAACTCATTAGTCGACATTTGACCTTCACTACATTCGGTCATTAAATTGTTACAATGAACAACTTGTACATAAATTATGTCATCTTTAGCAGTCGACACGACCTTCTCGGGCGATATGCAATCATATGAGATTAAGTTCGAGGGAACAGAAAAATCACCCAATCTCAGTTCACGTTTTTTATAATTCATTACGACTTCATTCTTGAGTAAAAAATCGTTTCCAATTATCATAGGTGACGTTAAATGATCTATTACCAAAAAATGCGTTTGTATTTTTAGCGTACCTATTGATAAATCGACGAAAATCTGTTTTTTAACTGTAGTCGGTTTCTTCCCAATTGCGGTTAAAATCACTAAATTGGAAACGGGAAGCACCAGTATTTTATAATATTTCGTTAAATAATCAAAAAATTTCTTTGAAATACATGTAACCTGGCTTCCTGTATCTATTAGTGCCGGAACTGGTACCTTCTCAACAGAAACTATTAATCGCGGGCAACTTGGTATTTTTTTAATATTCGACTGATTTCGCGATATGACCTTGAATTCACCCTAAAGATCCTCAGCGAAATCATATGGGAAACACCTCGAGGGCCCACCTCTCAAAGTGTTGCATTTGAGTTTAAAGGACTCATTGATTGATTTGTTATCATATTTGGTGGAGGAACTCGAACATCACATACCGTGTCATTATTATTACATTAGGATTATTTACACACATACTTTGCGGAGCAATTGACTGACTATTATTTGATAAAGTTGGTGATTGTGTATGAGTGCAAAACATATGTTGACATTTCACCGAACGATTACCACGTTTTTTAGCATGAGTATTTCGAACTTGAGCCTTTTGCACCTTATGTTGATAACCATTACTTGCTTTGCTATGGTCTGACCTTTCTTTATTCAATAGGTCATGTTGACACAACGCTTGAGTTACAGCATTTTCATCTGAATAATCAGCCAATGTTAAGGCTTCACGGATACGCTATGGAAGCTGTTGTATTATTTGATAATTCAAGGAATGGTTATTAAAAGAATGTTCAACGTATCTCGCTCTTTTTATCTGTTCGTAAAAATACGTTTGCAAGGATACATCTTTTCTATAATCGTATTTACGCGAAAGCCACGCCATCAAAATTCGAGTTTGAACTGATTCAGAGTAAAATTTTTGTATAAACATTACACGAAACTGATCGAATGATGTGAAAATTTGAGACTCAAACCAATCCCGTGCTTGTTCTCCTAAAGAATTTTCAATACAAATTAACTTCATTTCATTAATGATTTTTTTTATATCACAATAACGACTAAATTTGTTTAAAAACTCCTTAGGATTCTCATCAGGATGCGCATTAAACTTCGGCATAACTGTCTCTACATTCACTGTTTGAAAATTACGAATCAATCCATTAAAAATAGTTTGACTATCGATACCCGAAGCATTGATTACTGGATTTTGTTCACTTGATCTATTAACTGTTATTTGCTTATTTTGTTGTCCCAAATTTCTCATCGAATCTTCATTATTTACAATATTATTGCGTAACTGACCAATATGACCTGACACAAATTCATTAACTTGTTTTTTAGTTTCTGTATTTTCTTTTCGCAAATTTACTAATTCTCTCATAATTTCCCTTAAAGTATCATTTATTTGATTACTATTTTGGTTTTGTAAATTTTCATTTTGATTATCATTTGAATTTAATGTTTGTGTCACATCAGCCCGTTCAGTTAAATTATTCAAAACATTCTCAGACTGTACAGTCAACAACGGAGTATTATCGTTGAATTCCATATTACCTATTGTTTTTGTATATGTTTTCCCGGATCTGGTATTACTAGGTGACCGTTCTATAGGCATCATAAATCAAATTCAACGTAATGAAAACAAAAGTATTGTTCAAATTTGAACTTACAAATCCGAAATTATTCTTGAATTAACGAACTTTACAAATATATTATGTTTTAATTCCGATTCTTATTTACGACAACACAATCAATTGACATGTTTTCCAGATCAATAACGTAGCATTAAAAGATATATAATTTTACACATCAATTTCATTGCAAATGAAGATATTAATTTTTCATACATTAGATTTTATACACTATTTATTGAAAAATATATAAACATTTTGAGCACTTTTTTGTCATGCCCTCACGTTGCGCGCCAATTGTAATAAATTTTTTTCTTAACCAAATTTTAGATTAATTCAATTTATTAACTTATATTCATACACATATTCGCATCCCTTATATGTATACAACTATTAAATTTCAACTTATTTTAATATTTTTTGTGTTGAAGTCATGATTAAATGAAATATTTGACAAGTTTAAAAATTAAAAGCATGAGAGAGAGAGAGAAATACATAACACTTTAATTAATCGCATTATCAAGAAACCTGGCCAGGTGATATCGATGAACCTCGCTTCTTCTCTTCAAATCCCTCCTCCGTTTCCTCGTAGATGCCTTTGATGATCGTTGCATTCAGAAAGTGGGTTTCGTGTGTCGAAAGAATCCGACCCAAGATGGTGACGTGTACAAGAGTGGCGTCATAAATTTGCAGGCGACGGATTGTACGCCCAAGTCTTGAGAGTCATCACGAATCTGAATAAAAATCAAGGTCTTCGTTACACAATCCCCTTTGGACGAATATTCCTTTTTAATTGTCCTCACTCGGCGTCGGTAACCCGGATCACGTCGAAACGGAGCATGGCTCACCATGCGGTAGAGAACGTGGTTTTTCTTGAAAAATGATGGATTTCGATCAAACAGAAATTAATGTTTGAACGAACCGGGTCATTCGGTTTCTCACCGTTGAACACACGTATATCACCAGGATTATCCGCGGCGAACCTTACTGACTCCTTATTTTTTTGTATGCGTGTTCGAAAAATGGGTGCCGACGCGTCAAGTGCTCGAACGAATCTATCTTGATCTATCTTCTGTAGCGTCAAGTTCCTTCTTCTTCCACTTCAAGCGACGCATCTCATTGGTTAACATTCTAGCGTCGTAGCGTCTCTTTACAACGCTCCCTCTCTCAGCTCGTCGCTTTCCTACTCTTTCTCTCTCTGTATCGGTACGTAATTCGCTACCTTACCGACAACACACATTTTATCTATCACACTGGGCACGGCTGCTTCCGCAGCTACCTCCATCGAATCCGCGTTTACGAAAACGCGGAGTGCCCGGTGTGCCCCGGCGTGGACGAGGACGTAGAACACGCCATCTTCCACTGTCCAAGGTTCGCAGAGGAGCGGAAACCGCTGCAGAAATTTGGAGAAGACCTAATAACACCCGAGCGATTGGGTAGGGTCCTGCTCCTCTCACAGGAAGGATGGGACGCAGTGGTCCAACTCGCCACGTCCATCGTGGAGAAGCTGAGTGCTATCCGCAAAAACGAGGAGGGACGGATAGAAATACCATCACCTATCCGTCATCTGCCATGATATCGGCGAAGAGCCTCTCGGGGCTTAGGCTGCCTTCCTCGAAGTAATGCCTTAAGGCGGTTCCGGGGAAAGACAAAACAGCCTTATGCGGCGGTGGTTTGTGCGGATGAGAGCTCCGCACTTCTGCTGGCACCGGCCGACAGAGAAACCTGGTAGAGCTTTCCATCGTCGCGTCGGGAGAAAAACACACACACACACACACACACACACACACCCACACACACACACACACACACACACACACACACACACACACACACACACACACACACACACAGACGCGGCGATTTCTGAAATTGCAATGTAAAAATTTAAAATGCTAATATTACACAATTATAAATAAGAAAAAATAAATGAATACGGGTAAGATGGTAAAAAATTCGAAAAATTTTGAAACGAAATTTGGAAGGAAAATGTTTAGAAATTGTTCGAAAAGCTATGCACGTCCATGAAAATAGCCAATTTTAAACGTTAAAAACGAGGATAACAAATATTGTAAACAAAAATTAAAAGTCCTTATAAACTGGAAATAAAAACTTACTATTTTAATAAACACCTTATTTAATATTTTAGTACCGTGAATTTCAAGTGATCGAAATTAATGAATTTAGAAGAAATACAGGGTTGCAGTAGTTAATTAAAGGGTATCAGAATTAGATTATTTTTTTAATTTAACAACCTAAAGATTTCACAAATGCAAAATGTAGCACATTTTTTCATATCGGCAAAAATAAAAATACATCTACAAATTCCGTTCAGAAAATAACTTTTCTAATTTAAACATACAAATTATTCATTTAGCGCTTGAAAAAGTTAAAAACAGGTCTCTACTTTATCATAGATGTTCATTTCGATGTTTCTGAGTAGAAAGTCAATCTGAGAATTTTTTATATTAATTAAATAACAACAGTTCGAAGTTAAAAAGAGTAATTTTAATTAATTTTCCAAATTTTCGCCTCTGCCACTGATCTAAAATCCATCGCATCCTCATATTTCGGAAAAAAGCATCAATTTATAAATTGCTGTCTTCGTTCAGATAGTAACCAGGCAAACAAAAATGGATCAATTATGATAAAAGACTGTTTTTTGTTGACTCGAGTTCGAGGAACGCAAAGAGATAGTTGCTTCAATCACCGCGTTTCGGTCACAGGTTCGGTGTGGTTCCACAAAGTTATCACTTAGACGGATGTTGGCTTATCCACGCTAACACGGTTGTGGCATCTGTCCAACCGTAAGTAACGAGATTTGACCAGGACGACTGAGCCGTCAGCTGCTTTAGGCAGCGGTTTAGAAGAACGACAGCACACAGCTCCATCCGAGGATTACTGATTTGCTTAATAGGCGCTACCTTTGTTTTGCTCAAAATGAACGAAGTTTTAATTGCACCTGAAGCTAACAAAACTCGAGTGTAAATAATTGCGGCATATGCGACGCTAGAGGCATCAGCTAAGCCATGCAGTTCGCAGCGGACAGTCGAGCTCTCATAACCGATCCAGCGAGGAATCGTCATTTGATTAAGGGTTGGTAGACTATTTATAAAAGTTGTCCAACGATCGATGATAGACTGGGTAGTGTCTCGTCACAGTCAAGTTTATTCAACCACAGTTGTTGGATGAGCACGGATCGTAAAAACGAGAGATTACAGACAGAAGCGTTCTTTTAGCCATTGAAGATTCGGCGTCGGCACGAACTTCAAATTGGAGTACATCACGAGTTGAGTCCCAGAATACACCTAAAAGCTTTATGCCTTCACTCTCGTTTAAGGGCTCATCTCAGGCATGTCCGTGATTGTCAGAACTAATGTCACTCAAAAGTTCGGGCTCATTACTGGCCCTTCATCGCGGGTTTGTTGGTCAGAATGAAGATCGTCGGCTCCAAACAAACAGTCATCTACGTAAAGGCCAATTTGTAGACTACGAGTGGCCATCGGATACTTATCACCATTGTCTCGAATCAGTTGTTGTAAAACTCTTAAGGCTAGAAAAGGCGCGCTACTTACACCAAATGTGACCGTGTTAAGACGGAAATCTTGCAACTTTAAATCGAGGGCAGATCGCCAGACGATATGCTGATGATCGCGATCAAGAGAATGGATCTAAATCTGTCGATACTGGTCCAATTTAGTTAATCTATGTGTTTCCGGAACGATTTTTAAAATTTTTAATAGTTGTTCAAGTTTATTGTTAATAACTAATTACTAAACACTCGGACAAAAAAACTTATTGGATGTTTTTGTTCGCAATAACATCATACATCGATCCCAATTAGTTTCAAAACGGCAGCTCTGCGTGGTCGGTCAGCTAGCTTTTTCGTGCGTCTTTTCGAGGAGTAACCGCTCGCCGAATAGAGGCGTTACTGGGTGAGAAAAAGAACGACGTCAGTGTGTAATTTGGGACCACTGAGTAGCGAGTCATTTAAAAAGGTCGAGTTGGTCGTTTCACAGGACGCGTTGAAAACTACGCGAAGTTTCGTCGTAGCACACGACTCTTTGATCACTCCGTGATGAGGGAGATATAGAGCAGAGTTTGACAGAACAACGAGTGGAGGGACACGTTCTGATGTGACTCTGATACTCGTAATCATCCATGAACTCTTTGTAAGCCTGATAATGAGCAGCATTTTGGCATAACCGCCTCTCTACTGCAGCAAAGGCCCGGTTTGCAATGGGGAGGGAATTTCCATAACCAAGGGAGTCCGTTCTAAACAGAAGGCGAACTGCGTATTTTCCGTCAGGTAACATGGTATAAGTTTTTTCAAAATGTGCATTGCATTGAACATCGTCGTCAGATGGAATGGGAGAGCATGCAGGCTCCTTGATCTCCCAAAATTTTGAAAGCATCGATGAGAGTTGGGGGTCATCGTGGCACGTATGACCATGCATGTCCAAGGAGTGAGGAATCGGTTCACTCGACATTCGGCCTGAGCAATAGGATGCTCAGGGTAACCTTTGATTAGGCCGTCGAGAATCAGGTCGCAGTAAAGGTCAGCTTCGATAATTAAGTCAATTGTGTCTGAACCAGAAGGGTTCTCATCGGCGAGACGTAAATTATCTAAATGTGGCCATTCGTTTCGAGGACAGTGAAGTCGAGGAACGTACGAGGTCAGATCCTTTAACACTACGGCTTAAGTTGACAAAAAGGGGACATCGCGATCCCTGGGCGAAATTATTAAGGGAGCAGTAAAACGAGTGACTCCAGCTGATTCAGCGCCGATGCCAGATACCACCGTGGATACTCGCGAGAATCGGGGAGATAATAATCTGATGAGCATTTCAGATGCAAGGGTTTTCGTAGAGCCTTGATCAACGAGGGCTCGGGCTTTCACTGCGCGACCACTTGATACTCTCACCTTCACTGTAGCAGTGGCGAACAGGACTTGTCTCGGCTCCGAGGGTACCTAGGATGTGACATGTATAGACACCGAATCAGGCGGACCCGGGATAGACTGGTCAGAAGACGCGGATTTACTTAATATGGCCGTAGTTGACTGGTCTCCGTCCGAATCCTGCGATCGATGCAGCAGCGTGTGATGTCTCTTCTAGCACCTGAAACACGCAAATTTACTAGTACACGAGGACCATGCATGACTTCTGAAACAATTTGTACACAATTTATACCGTTTAAGAAAATCGTAACGTTTTGATATCGATAACTTTTTAAATCATTCGCAGTGATTCAGTGTATGATCACCTTGACAAGACGGACACTTGCAAGCATTAGTTGTAATGATTTACGATTGAACGTGAGACTTTGGCTTCGATGACGTATGGCTTGAACTGGACGTTGCTTTCTTACTTCCTATGAGTGAATCAAGAGCTCGAGCTCGTGATAAAAAAAAAACTTTCAAAGCTTAGAAAGCTGGATAATCAGCGTCGGAACTGAGACTCAGTTCCCATGCTTTACGCGTGGCAGCATCCCATTTTTGAACCGTCATGTAAACGAAAATGGGATTTCATTCTTCGATCAGAAATTGCAAGGATTTTAACGCAGCTAGTGCTTCACTCGATTTGTTATGCCGACTAAGAAGACCCGATACACTTTCGGTTTGTAACGCACGTATAGAAAATAAGTTATCAAAGTGCGCGTTAACAATTGACCGTTTACAAGAGAATCGGGACTTGGGCAGCTGCCATGCCTCCTGAAAGGAAGTTTCTGAAATAGCGATGTGACTGATTAAAGCAGCTGAATCATTTTCCAGTGACGATTTAAGGTAGTGGAATTTTTGCAGGTTATCAAGAGTTCGATCATGTATAACAAGTGATGTATTCCAGTGCTCAATATGACCGTTAAATTTCGGTATAGTAATTTTAGGTAGAACCATATGATTTGAAGACCGATAAGCGTCGTCTGCCTTCGTGACATTGTCACCAAGGGGACTGAATGAAGTAATCGGTGTAATAATTGAAATTTCCTCCTCGATGTTACCAACCATGTCTAAATACGACGGTTCATATGTGCAGATCTTCCTTTCGCGGAAGTACGGTCTTGGCAAATCCTCTTCATGGGCCTGACGTCGAAGTTGTTGGTGGTTTTGAAGACAATGCATCCAGGAACGTTTGAAATGTTCCAACCTAATACGGAGTCGCACTACCGTGCGAGCAGCTCCGGTGGGAAGGCTGCCGAACGAATTTTCCATCCTCTTAACGGTGTCACTTTGCTGATTAATTAAATCGTCGATGGTTATTTGGTGTTCGGCCATGGCAGTGACAGGTGATGAACTTAATTCCTGAGCAATATTCGAAAAATCAATGTACTAATTGAGAAAGGTGTGACCAAAGAGAAAGGACAAATCAGGGTCTCCGTGATCACCAGACATCAAATTCAAAAGGGTCACCAGTAAATAAAGTTTAATTCGATATGTATTTATACTTTCAACTTTAAGACAAGATGCATCAATATTCTGGCAAAATTTGATTTGGAAGAACTTTTCTAAATCTAATAACGAGTAAGTGAAATTCAAAATACGGGTTACCACGTATATTGGACAGACGTTTAAAAATATACAGGTGAAGTCGAAATAGGAGAGCGTTACTGCGGTTACATCGTTGGTTGATACAGCGAGCGGCAGATCCAAAGGCTGGGCGTCGAAGTTAGCTTAGAATTACCAACGTCGGGGCCCAAGTAGATATCTACAGCCCTGGCAGCCTATAGGATTCAATGTCACCACAATCTTCAAAGAACACAGGTAGTATCAGAGGCATCGAGGCAAGAACAGGAGCGGCGCAGCGGCATCGAATAAGTCAAGACTTTGCAACTTCAAGAACGGATAGGAGCGCAAATATAATCGTTACCGCGGAACAGGTGACACGTCAGCGGCAGCATCGATCTTCGGCGATCCGTATGTCGGGAAAGCCAAAGTTGAAATGGCCCGATTGGTTTGGGGGCGCGACACGAAATGACGTCATTGCAATAATTTCCACGCCTCATGTCTGGGCGGAAGTCGTCGGCACACGTATCGGAAATGAAATAAGACGTTAAGCGAACCGGAAAATGTGCTTTTTTAATGAAGGCAAGCATATTTACGAAACATTAAGAGATAATTCTTCGAATGCAATCTGTCGACAGCTCGATAACACTAGTCACTATGCGTTCCAAACTGTTCCCGTGAATGCTCCACAATATCTTAATGTTTCAGCACTGACGAATACCCGGATCCTGGCAGGATCGCCAAATGTTTCTCGTTGACTCGAGATTGGGGAACGCAATGAGAAAGTTGCGTCAATCACCGCTTTTCGGTCTCAGGTCCAGGTAAAATGGTACACCCCGAAAGAAAACTCAACATCGATAATTTTTTCACTATTCACCACTTCTTTATTTTACTCGTCGGATGACAAATTCTCGCTCTCACTACAGAATTTTCACACACGCTGACCAGTTCGCACAATAGCTATCGGAAAACTGAGATCCACTTAAGCATCCCCACCACGCGGGGGACGGTACAGCAAATTTTGATCCGCGAGAATGCGCATGTTTCAAATTTGCAAAAATAACATTATTCAATAATTACGCGCGACAATTCAAAATAGGTACATACCGCAACAGACTCAATCATTGTAAATCAATTTCTATGCAAATATTTATTAATATTACTTTTTTAATTTATTAAATAATATAACAATTTTAATTATACTCTATGACTATACCAACTGTGCAGTGAATTTTATTAAAAGATCCAGAAACTAAAAGAGATTATTTTGTATTAAAAATTATTAAATTGTAAATCTTATCAAAATGAATAAAAGATAATTTCGTATATTTCTCTCGTTTTGAAATTTTTTGCACATCTTTTTTACATACTAAGCTTGTGCGAACAAATTAGATGGAATTTTTTGCAACTACATACTTTTAATTGTTCGACTGTCTCCCCTCTAAATTCAGAATCTTGTCTGCTACATGAGAGGTATAGCAAAAAAATGCGGAAAAAGTACTATCCTATTTTATGATTCCGACGCTGATGATTCCAGTGGGTTTGACCGGGATGAAACGCCAGACGCAAATTATTTCTATTTTTACGTTTGCAACGCCTTAGATGTCAAGCTTCTTGTTGACTTCAGAGGGTAATCAGGCAAAAATAAACAGCATCGTCAAAAATCCCCTAGTATCCAGTTTCGGTTTGATCAAATAACTTTTCACGGCCATCGTAGATCCGCCATTTTTTAATTAGAAAACCTTTGATTAGATTCGCAATTTGCGACATAAAAATTATACAGTAGGTCTAAATTGTGTATAGCATGGGCAGTATTTGTTTATAAACGATTATTTTAAAAATGTACATGCAAGGTAGGTGCCAAATTTTAACTTAGAAAGATATTTCTAAGTGTCCTTTCAACATTTCCCCATTTTTTACAATATTACCGATTTCATTTATTTTGCATTATTTATAATTGTTTGATAGAATTTTAAAGTTTTATATTGCATTTTCATAAATTGTCACTGTCGATTAAGCTTAATGTAATTGAACGTTTTAATTTTTTCTCGACAAGTTAGTTTTATTATTTTCTTTTTTATAAATACATGCCATAGACCTCATTTCCAAACTATCCCCCCTAGAATGATAACATAGTTCACGTTGATCCCTTACATAATCTATATGCTCGTGCAGATATCTCTATGTGGCTACAATAGGTCGAATTTTGTTACTGCTACATTTCCGAATATGATAAATTTTGACTCAATTAAGATATAAATTTCTGTCTAAATTCAGCAATTTAGTAATCTTGTCTTTGTCAGAATCGGAAGGTTTTAGTTATCGAAGTTGGATTCTTTAACTCCTATCAAGTTACCGCTGAAAACCAAGTTAAGCGCTCTCCAAGTTCTTTCTGTTGATTTGGCAAAAATAGTTTCTTCGGATAATGACTTTGGGCCAATAATTCATCGTCATATTTAACTACTCCTTCTAACTTCCACTCAAAAGCAGAAACTTTTTATTTCAACATATGGAATGGTTGTTTGTCTATATAATATAATTTAAACTATTGGTTTTTCTTGTCTGCTATAACTACACGTTTTTTTCTATTATTAGGCTTGTTACTCTTAATCTTCGTTTACTTCTTTCCGCTTTGTGACAAGCTCCGAATACTTCTTAAATATTGGATTCTTTTTGGTTTACGGACAAATTCTTTTTTCTAACCTCTCACCTCCTTACATTCTCAAGTCGGTTCTTATGTCATTTATTACGTTAGTATATTTTTCTCAAGCTTTAAGTTCGTATTTGGGACCATCTTGTCATCTACATGTACACAACCCATCGGCCTTTAATCAGAACTTGGCCAGCTTGGCTTTGAAATTTTCGTGACCTATTACAAAGACTTCATTGAGCGTCCTTTCACAAATTGTTCTAACTTGTTCTTTATAATAACCTGCGTGCGCTTATTTCGATAGAATCTTTCATCTGTAATTTACTGTTCGACTTTCCCTGTGACCCCCAAAAATTGAATCCCAAAATTTCGGACCAATCGTCGCCGCTCGTAACCGACTCCAACCAAAACACCTAATCTCCCAAATCCCTGGGGTTACAAAACCTTACGACGCGAGATGTTAATAGAGGGTGCCAGGCACGTCTAAACATACCGAATTTATAAGCGCGATGCACGGCGATGGTGTACCCGTTAGGCTCAGCCCCGAGACAAGCTCGGCAAGGGAGAGAGCGATAATCGCGCGCACAGATGACAAAACCCATAATCGAAACCCATCAATAACATTACGGTTACAGCTAACAAGACCGGGAAAATCCAAAATAACGAATTTACGACACTACTCGCGAATGCTACCTAGTGCGAACTAAATAGGTACTTTCTCACGATGCCGACCGACGAATTCAATCAGGATTTTTACGCGCTGCCCCGGGACGTATCTCCCTAAGAACTTTTCTCACCAACGATGCCTGTTGACGAACCCAACATGGACTTTCTCATCACCACGCGGTGCCCGCCGACAATCTCGAGCGAGACTTCTCGGTACGCGGTACCCTACGACGGACACACCAGGAGGTTCCCACGTGCTCTTTCAATACTTTACTACTTTAGCACTTTCAAACCGCAATACCCCCGAATAATTAATATGGACTGTCAATTTACTATATTATCACTGTACCCGGATTCATCCGGACGTGGACTATATTTTGACGAATGACCCAAAATATTTGGGTTGCCCTTACGGGCCGGGAGCCTTCGAAATAAAAGATACAAACAGAACACGCCACACCTCCACAGCGGGTGTCCGTAGCCTCGCATATAACAGAAATTTAAACAATTCCAGCTTGCACCAAACGATGCCCGTAGTTAAAATTTCAACTTTTCATATATCCGATTATAACCGAACCCGCCGTTTAACCAAGATGCCAATGCCTTCCTTGTCCTCAAAACTGGGAAAGAACTTGATTCCTCTATATTCCAAATTTAGTTAATTAATAATAATAATAATAATAATAATAATAACGCCTTTATTGACACAATATACATTAATTTACATTGTTCAAGGGGCGAGGCACAGCATTAAGTGCTGTTTTACAGCCTGACCCATGTATTAAACATGACTAAAAAAGACCGATTGTTAATAAACCACCAATATGACTCTCTTGCACAAACGCAGAACGGTAACCATAATTTTCGTTTTGTAGTTAAGGGCGCAACCCCCAAAATCCCCTTGCCACGCATCCTCTAATTTCAAGGTCAAAGCCAAGAATAACGACAAGCCAATTAATATTAACGGTATTTTCTATTGCAAAAGTTAACGATAATTTTTTGAGTAATTTATTAATTGAACGGTGACCAAATTAACAGTAATTCCTTTGTTACAAAATCTAACGGTAGGTCCCAGGTCAAGTAACTATAACAATATCCCATTTGTAGATTACCAAAATCTAACGATAATTACTTTTACAAAATTTAACGGTAATCCCAAGCTCAAGTAACTCTAACGGTATCCAATTTATTTGTTACCAAATTTAACAATAATTCCTTTAAAGAAATTATTTAACGGTTATTCCAACTCAATTAGATTTAACGATATCCAACTCGATTGCTACAAAATCTAACGATAATTCTATTGATAATATATAACGGTAAGTCCAACTCAAGTGACGTTATCGGTGTCCAATTTATTTGCTACAAAATCTAACGATAATTCCTTTAATAATATTTAACGGTAATTCCAACTTAACCAACTTTAACGCTATCCAATTTATTTGCTACAGAATCTAACGAAAATTCCCTTGATTACATTTAACGGCAATTCTAGCATGTCATCCAGCTTAAGCGAAATAATCTAACAAGGACGAGACCGCACTTCGTCCCACAAATACGATAACGAATCAACGCGAACCCTAATCACACAATTCCCGAGTCAGTCCGATCAAGAACACAAGCGAGAAACAGTTAGAATCAAACTTTCTGAAGTGGGCCACCAAAAATCGAGCCATCGAATTTCTTATTTTTTCTTGACTATTTCTGAAGATCCATATGTTATAAAAAAAATATCCCCAAATATTTTTAAAAAATATTAATTTTTTCAAAAGTTATCAACAATTGAATTTTAAGGTGATTTTTATTTTAAATGACAATTTCTCAGCAACTAATTGATAAAAATTAATGAAAATTGAATGGCATGTTCATAATTAGTAGTATAATAGAAAACCATATCATTTGCAGGAAAAATATGTAATTTATTATTAACAAATTAATTTTGCAATAAACGAATGACTATTAAACGGACTTCTCCTTGCGTTAAACAAAATTTTTTTTTTTTTTAAATATTCCCTAAACTAAACACTAATCGATCGTGCAAAAATATTTCTGTGCTCTCGATCCCAACAAAAAGATATGAATTTTCGAAAGTCGACGTATATACGCGCCCAGCATGCTAGACGTCGGCAGAGACCGAGGCGCAGCGCCCCTTGCCTACTAATTAGCTTAGATTTTTATTTAAGAATTTCATAAAAGGTCTATGCATTTTTTATATAGTTAGGCATGATTATTAATAACTTATTTACATTGATTATTTATTTATGTTTTACTGTTTTTACCCGCACGGAAAATAAATATATACGACATATATGCTCAATAAGTAGATATATGTATGCATATATATGTGTAAAATTATATCCGGCATATATTTAACATATATAATGCATATATTTTCGGCGAAAAATGTAATATATGACATATATGTTACATATATTTTTCTCGACTTTTTTCCGTACGGGTACAACTGTAAGTTAAGAGCGATTAAATAATTCTTACATTCTAAAAGGTTCAAAACAAAAATGGTTTGTTTGAAGCAATAGGAATTTATAAGTAATTCGTATTATTTTGAATAATTAAATTTACCGCCATAGTTATTTAAAAATGCATGGACCTGTTATGAAATTCTTAAATAAAACCTAAGCGAATTAGTAGGCAAGGACGCTCGGCTAACCGGCGCTGCGTCCCGGTCTCGGCCGACGTATAGCACGCTGGGCGCGTATATACGTCGATGTTCGAAAATTCATATCTTTTTTTGGGATCGAGAGTACAGAAATATTAGTGTATACTTTAAGGAATATTTTCAACAAAAAAAAAAATTTTGTTTAACGGAAGAAGTCGGTTTAATAGGTATTTGTTTATTACAAAATTTAATTTGTTATTAATAAATTACATTTTTTCCCTGCTAACGGTATGGTTTTCTATTATACTACTAATTATGAACATGCCATTCAATTTTCATTAATTTCTATCAATTAGTTGCTGAGAAATTGTCATTTAAAAAAAAACTCGCCTGAAAATTCAATTGTTGATAACTTTTGAAAAAATTAATATTTTTTAAAAATATTTGGGGATATTTCTTAAAACATATGGATCTTCAGAAATCGTCAATAAAAAATAGAAAATTCGATGGGTCGATTTTTGGTGGCCCACTTCAGAAAGTTTGACTCTTACGAATTGCGGAAGAGTACTTTGTATTTCTTGGATGATATTAACAAGGTCTAAGAGAACGCGAGACCTTCCGTGATCCATCGTACCTTTATAACCTCCAAGGGCTGCTCACATGCAAAAATGCAGAGCTTCCTTCCACTGCGCCGCCCGCTGCCAGAACGAAAAAAAAAACAAAGCTCCCGTGTAAAGTATGTAGCAGTTGGGTTAGAAGGAAAATTGTTAATTTCTAACTTATAAATGTAGATAAAGACTACTGCAACTATTTTTCTAAAATAGATAATTTAAAACAATATAACGCTCTCAATTCGTCCGCACTAACTGAATGTCGCGAAGGTCCCCAGTTTCATTCCCCGTCCGTGCAATTTTCTCTACTTACGCCCATATTACGTGAATAACCAGGGAACCTTGCTGGACAAAGGTACGAATTTGGGACCAATGCAGACCCCCTTAGGCAGTTATCGGTACCGTCAGCGTCTTATTCGCGGACGGTATGTCGAGGATCTTATCTGGGAAAAAGATGGGATAATCCCCGCGTCGTACTGGCTACGGCACAGATCGCAGCAGCAGGTGATATCAATATTAGGGTAGGGAGGACTGGCTCGGAGTGGGTGTTGTGTGTGTCCACTTGTGTCCTGTCTTAAACTTGTACCGTTAAGTTTTTATCCTGTACCTCTTCACCCGGGAGCCGACCCGCGAATAGACAAATCGTCATTAAAAACGGGTGGAATACCTTGTCCTTTATCCTTTTTTATTTTAATAATCTCACGGTCTTCCCACATTTAGACGAATGGAAATAGCAGATCCGCAATAACATGCAAAGAGTATCAGTAATATGCTCCCAGACGTAAAGTATTTTATCTCGCAACACTATTTCTCTTCGTACACAATTTCCAGATATTTTGCCCATATTGCCCTTATAAGATATCTATATTTATTCGTATTTGGTTGAAATATTTAAAGATAAGATTTGCATTATGTTCATGTTTTGGTATAAAAGTAGAACGAATAGTTAAATTTAAATATTGCTGTAAATATTTGTATCAATTTGTAGTACGTGAATCATATAAAATTGAATCACTTTGCCTAATATCGGATATAGAAACTATTATTCTACATTCTTTTTTATTTATGGATTTTCAGCCCTCCTAATTATATCCATTTCTGTTTAGTTTTTAAGCTGTATGGGCGGTAACCGATATTATCTAATAAAAAACGAAAATATAATTCAGTTTATACCTTCAAGGAACATCCACGCAAACGAGCATAAGAAGAAAAAGTGCAAAAGGCCGGCGATGATACCACAAATGATTTTTTTATTCGTCTGATGAATCCCGCAGAGGAATATAACTTCAGCAATTAGCAAACAACTGCAAAGGTTTTTGTGGATCGTGATTCTGTCCGACTGAAATTGTACGGAAATCAAAGTTGAAGTGATATAACTATGTGCAAGAACTGGTCAGTGACCGTAATGTAATAATAACATTTATTAAATAAGTAGCTATAACTTCTTACCTTTAATCCTCGGAATATATGGAATGTCAAAATAGTAAGAATAAGGCATATCACTGAAATGGTGCAACCAACGTATGTTATGATTTGCAGCGCTACCTGATGTACAAATGCCACTTGTACAGTGTGAATGTCCATGAGCACAGCGAAATTTGTCAAATGAGTACATTCACAAACGGTATGTGATGAGTTTGTCATTTGTGTGCTACACCCTTCCTCTGACCATTCGCTGCAAATTACGGAAATATTATACAGATTTAAATATCGCATTTATTCCTTCCACGCAAAAACTAACCACAAGCACTACGTTTATGCTGGATGCAATAGATATTAATAAAAAACCTATTTTAACGATATTTATATGTTTTTAAATTATTGCTAAATTAATTAATGAAAGTATTTCTCTCCAAATATAGTAATTGTACATCTGTGCTTAAAATTGGACATTCTCAACTTATTAGATTTTCTTCTCAGGATTAAATGTATACAATTATTAATCTGTTTAGTCTAATAACTTAATATACATAAATTCCCCCTTTTCACGCAATTTCTAACGCCCGATAAAAAAGTCGGATCAAATAAGATCAAACTATATCTCAGTTGATCTGCCCAGATAATATCATATATGATTAGATCTTCTGATATATCCAATTAGATCCTTCATGCTGTACTCGTATCTCATAATTGAACGTATACAATCACACAATACGGCATATATATCAGTAGATATGAAGAGATCTAATATGCGAATATACATTCGTCTATTTAGTATCAAAAAACTACAATTTCGAAAATTGTTTAATATCTCAAGAATGCTGTGATGGACGTGCGATATCAGACAAACTTTTGGGAGTTATAGGACTATATATAAAGATTTTATAAACTTTAATCCTCTTGCGCCCGAATTATCCCGGACTAAAACGCTACAAAATGCCCATGTTTTCTTACCAACAAGATGGAAGGAGAAAAGTATCGTGTTTAATTTTTTTGAGGTCGCTGATTAAAAATCCGGTATCAGTTTTCGGAAATTCAAAATGGCGGATCCAATATGGCGGATAAATTTGGTAAAAGTGTCTCGATTTACCTGAATATCAGTACTCGGGGAGTTTCGGCGACGCTGATTCTAAATCTAATATCTGATTATCGAAATTTAAAATATCGGATCCAATATCGCTTACCAATTTTGCAAAGATGACTTGATTTGTCGCAAATAATATGTGATCAAATCATTCCCGACGACTTCTAACATAAAAGAATATATAATTTTTATAATAGGAACGAAAGATACGTGTGCGATCCGTGAGCGCATCTGGTGATAGATTTCATCATAACTCCCGCACTGTTGATTATTACAGATAATATTTAATTACTTTTGGCAATATAAATTACTATTGTCTTCCGATAGGTACTAGTAACTAGCAGAAGAAATAGCAATGCCACTATTAGTATCAATAATGCCATTAGTATGGAGAAATACTTGGTAGTAGTTGATAAAAATTGGTGTATAAGGATTTTTGGACTGGGGATCGCTGATGAAGAATTTCAATTTACAATTTTATAATGAAAATGATGAATAAATAAATTGTATATATATATATATATATATATATATATATATATATATATATATATGGATTTACATTTTCATCAAAGTAATAAATTGTAAGGGGATCCCGTTAGAATTCCTGAAATCGATAAATTAAAAAAAAATGAACATATTTTCAAAGCAAATATTTAGTTACGTAAAACAGGAAATAAAACGCACATTCTGAAAGAAAGTTTAAAAAAATTGGATGCCCCTAATCTTTTTCTACCCTGAAATAGTGCATTTTTTATTTTTTGTGACGCCACCTCCGGTCCGATATATACCATTATAGATTTACGCGATTTAAGTCGCTACTAAGACCCACATTTTGTACAAAAATATGTCGATAAGTCCTTTTGTTCGGGAGAAAACAATGATAAAATATTGCGGATACGATACTGAATTTATCGCAAAGTTCATTGAAAGTTTACCCCCCTTTTAAGAATGCAATGATTAAAATTTAGACTTTCTATCGTAGCTTATCTTACAGAGTACACCATCATGTTTAATTTAAGCGTTCATAGACCTCAAAATGTTGTAGAGTTTTCTATTTATGAAAGAAAAGGCTCCGACATATATATACGATGGGCGCAAGAGGTTTAATATAAGACCGCGTTCAAAGGTTTTAAATTTCCCAAAGTCTGCATTAACTGACTTGAAATCATCCCCTTTCGATAATCTCAAACATGTCACATGATTTCACGTATCGCTTAGTGTTCATGAAATATTTCAGAAATTTTATAAATTTAATTTTTGAAAAATTTCAAATCTGACAAGAAGTCTGCATTAATTGATATGAGATCAACACGCCTTTCTGAAATTCTGAAATATAGTTTGATTGCGCCTATCTAATTGATAGTCTGTATAACTTCAGTCCATTCTCCTATCTCTTCCTTCCACGGAATCATCGTTTAGAACATGAAAAAAATTAAAAGTTCAACTCTCTTTGCTCTATTCATTATTATTGCAATATTATACAACAGCAATCGTAGCCGAGTCGTGTCCGATACTGGGGTTTGATTCTCGGTCGGTGCAATGTTTCTTTATTTCCAACAGATCCATGTAGATATATATAGATCTCTTGAGATGTGGCCATAACTCAGGTCTAGACTTAGATCTCTTTTGATCTGACTTTTTTTTAAGGGCGGTTATATTTTACGTTGAGAAAGCATCAATTTGAGTATGTGAAGAATAAAATTTATTAATTTTTAACGTAGTTCACCTTTTTCGCTATTGCTTTTTATGACTTCAAGGTAAAAAAAAATAAACATTTTATGTTGTTGTATGAGAGAACAGAATCTTTAATAAATGAAGACGTTGCTATAATACGAAAAGTAATTGTAAAGCCACTAGAGGTTTAATCGGAGACAAAAAAGAAGGAAAGGTTAGAATAATGATAAATCATTATTAATAATAAAAAATTATTAGATAATAATAACAATAATAACAATAATGACTTTATTGCACAATTGGTACAATGGGCATGACACAGCACCAGCTGCTTTATAGCCTGACCCGCAAATGATATCATGAAAACAATTGAATAAGAAGTATTTATGCTTTTTTCTATATTTACCTCATAGTATAGTCCCAAAAGACACAGGTCGGATTTGTCACGTTTTCAACCGTTAGGTGTTTAAAATACACTCGTACTGGTTCCGATAGCTTGACGTGTTTTCCTTTCCCGAGGGAGGCAGATACTACTTTGCTGTTCAAAATCCTAGATGTATTTGGGTTTGATTTTGGATCTTCGTTGTCATAAATCGTCGTTGATAATGTTTTGGCTTGTGGTTGTAGGATTTCTTCAAGCCGGTCGAACGCCATAAAGACAAGCCGCACAAATCCATCATTATTATTCTCTAATAATACGCTTTTTGAGAGCTCGATTTTATTACTAGGAATGGACCATCGCTGCTGAGAATCATCCCCGGAAAATATTTCGATGTTACTGTTAATGTTGCGTGTATCCAGAACACGGACATCCATCACTGTTGGGTATTTTTTTAAATTGTCAATAATTTCTCTATCTTTTTTTTTAAATTAAAAACAATTTACATTTGGGTCTGTATTCAAGATAAACGAGCAGATATATAGAGAGAAAGATTGCGAGAGAGGGAGGAAGGGCGAGAAAGTGTGATAATTACTTAATATGTGAAAATAATTTAAAACATTTGCTAATTCTATTTTTGCATTTCCATAATCATTTCGGAAATCAGAATTTCGGAATTTTAATTTTTCAAAAAAGCAAAACTTTGAAAACCAGCAATTTATATACAAATTATTTCCGACTCATAGACATTTATTCAAAATTTAATCGGAATTTCGGACTGGAGCTTTCAACGTTTAATCCGGTAGTGAAAGAACGGGTTTAATCGGAGTATCATGAGAATTCTATTGTGATAAATTTGTTCGTATCTAAGAGAAAGTTATGGTATGTATAATATTTGGTACGTAGAATAAAGTAACATGGAAAAAAATTGAAAAAGAATCAGGAAGATCAAACGATTCCATCTCGATAGTGCAATATTTCATAATTATTGTAAAGAAACGATCTGAGATATTGAAAATAAATTGCAAAATTATTTCATAATTCAATTTATATTTTTAATATTAGTGTAACTTTATTAAAAATAATAAATAAAACTCAACGTGAGTGAAATATGATGCTCAACAACATATACTGTATCAAATTTAACAGATGGTTAATCAACCGAGAAATACATTTATTCCTACTTATTATAAATGTATGAGGCATTGGGGTGCAATACTTGCCAAGTCCAAGTAATGGCATTTCGAGTAAAATATGAAAAACTGTTACATTGTGGTAATGAGGATTACTTATTTTACAAAAATGAAAACATTTACATGATTTATGCAAATCAAGGTCTTATAGTATAAAAGATATTGAAGTTTAAAGAATCGATTTGGAATGTTTTGATTCAAAATTTTCGACTTGGCTGGTATTGTTGTTGATATTGACTGTTATTGAGTGAAATCTTACTCTTTATAAAGAAAATACCTAATCAGTTTGGGTCGAAAATATACTCTCAAAGAATGACATTCTCTTGCTTAATAGAGGAGCATACATAAGTTTTCACCTCATAAAGTATATTTAGAGAATAATAAAATCCGTGTTTCAAATTGTATATTAAAGATCCATATAAGTAATATATTAGTCTGAATTTTTCGTAATTAAATAATTCTTGATAAATTTAAGGACTTGGCCATTTTTTTATTTGCGACATAAATTAACCCCATAGTAAAAAGAAGTTAACATTTTTTAACTAATTTTTCTTTTAACACTAAAAAAGGTAAAAAGAATTGCAAATTTGTGTTTATCTTACATTTTTATTTTTTGGGATTTGGCAGGTACTGTACCCCAACGTCTCATATCACACTTACGTATATTTCGCTCCTGGTGGATGACTTTTCTCTCTGACGTTAAAATATCAGCAAACAGGAAAGCGTTTTCTTCCAACCCAATTAGTAATGAAGTAGCCACGATCATTTGGTCTTCGTAACTGAGATCCTTCCAAGATGCCATCTGCGCTCTATCTAGAAGGTTGCTGCTAGTCATTACGGCTCCTTGTAGGAGCTCATCCACATTAACT
The DNA here is from genome assembly GCA_030407085.1 of Trichopria drosophilae. Taxonomy (NCBI): domain Eukaryota; kingdom Metazoa; phylum Arthropoda; class Insecta; order Hymenoptera; family Diapriidae; genus Trichopria; species Trichopria drosophilae. Next base: position 66,393,989 of record CM059584.1, on the reverse strand, counting down.
TCCTTCTGTCTCTGCTCTGGGTACGTTTTTATATCTTGCGCCATCTTTTCTGCCATGCTTTTAATGATCTTAGTCGTTATCAACATATCTCCACCAAAGAGGACACGACTGGTGTTAGTCACCTGTGAGAGTTCTCTGCTGATAGTTAAGATAACACCTTCCTCAGTGACACGTTTTTCCAGTGAGGTCAACCAGGCCGATTGACATTCACTTAAGTCCGGATTATCTCGATGCCAAACAGCGTCGGAACCTCGAGAGACGCATTGCCATCGTGCAACACCACTGGCACCACCTGGACAATTTTGTACTGACACTTCCCCAACTCGAGTAGTGTTCCAAATTAAATTTCTTGCTGACTGAGAAGGACATGTTGCACGATCATATTCGTCCCACCGCCTGTTCAAGTTCCAATCCGGATATTTTTCGTTGGCTGCTGAAATTAAATTAAATATTTCATCATGACACTCTTAACAAGGAAAATCGCTAATTTTTTAATTTTAACCTCTCTTTTAATTGAGGTTTAAACAGTTTTTTAAATAATGATGAAACTTTTATTTGCATACATGACAGAATTTACTAGCGTAATACTGAAGGATGAGGAATTCACATATTTTTATGAGGGCCGGATATGATATTTGCAGTTCTTATACCAAAAAATTCACTTCATTTTTCTGACTTTGGAGGAGTACTAACAATCGCCAAACGTAAAAAGCCATAGTAGAAGTAGTTAATAAGATTAAGCACATTAATAAATTATTTTAAATTATTATTTTAATTCGGTGAACATCTATTATCACTGAAAACTTTCTTCAAATAAAACCCCGTTTATTTTAATTGCCACGATGACAAATAGAAGCTTACGTACATGTATAATTACACATTAATGCAGTCAAATTTAAGACTGAAAAGACTTTTGCATTACAAAAAAAACAAGGTGTGATGTTTAACATGGCGATCTTTTATATCTGCATATTTTTAAATATTTCTTCAAAACAATCTTGAAAACAAGCTTGTATAGAATAATAACCTAAGTTTTTGCAGAAATTACTGTCAAAATTTCGTTCTTCACATTGTACAGTAAAAGACAATACTATATCCAGATATAATTTGGGTGCCTAAAACCCCGTCCAAGTGACCCTCTATTCCTACTGACATGGAGTACGCCAAATATCCATTAATTATAAAACAGAGGTCAGCCAAATGTCCAAACATCCTCAAAACACCTCATACTTTGGTCCAGGAAATAACAAATTCACATATTTATGATATATACTTCTTATAGATATACTTCTTGGATCATTTTATTCGAACTGTCGATAATTTCAGAACATTAATAATAATCGCAGGAGTGGGGTATATATATACAGGGTGGCCGATTTATCTGAAGACATAGAAATAGTACACCAATTTGACCTAGGAGCTATTGCATTTTGGTTAACAGGTGGCGCTGTAATTGATAAAAATCCAAATTTATCTGAAGACATTGAAATACCTCGAGAACTATGCACAGAATCAAAAAAGGTGTGAGATGAAAGTTGTCCGACACGAAGGGGGGCATCCAGTGATAATGAAATCAATCCCCTCCCCCGCCCCCTGTGGGATTTAAATTATTTAAAACTTAAATAGGGACCTCCCATTTTTTATTGTAGATTTGGATTCCTCCTACGAAATTTTCGTTTTTCTTTGACTTTATATTATTCTTGTAATGTGTTTTCTAGCCGCTACAATAAAAATTATCTGAAAAATAATCATGGATTTGGTTTTGTGTCAAAAATAGTATATTATGCTTTAACGGGGGAAAGAGCGTGGCCCCGAGTGCAAGGTTTGCTGCGCGAGCGAAGCGAGGGCAGCCCTCTCACGAGATGCGCGCGCATTCCTCTCGTGAAGGATACGCTAAATTTTTCCTGGCCGCATCCATTGCTCCCGCGGGCAGCACTTTTCGTCCCACTGGAGTAATGAGAACGAAGTGCACATGCGCACGGGCAATCAGACGGAACTGACAACTTTCGCACCGCGTTTCGGATATGGAATACGGGTATTCTAACAAAGCCGGGAAAAAATACATTTAGCGTTACCCGGGAACAACGACGTGGACGTAGTATTTTTCTGTTCCCTTTGGGGTGCTTGTTTTACGTGAGTCCCCTTGCATCTCACTGTTCATTTACTTGACCCCGCAGGGGACTTGTGGAAGAGAGCGGAGTGGGTAACACCGTCTGTAAGGAAGAGGGAGGGGTCGAAGCGCCCGAACTCGAAGAGGAGCAATGCTTTTGAAAGATCCGCTTCTCTTAGCAAGTTTTGAGAATTGACGACCTCACGGACCCGATCGTTCGGTTGGTCTGGTACCGTCGAATGCCTGATCGTAAAACGACTCGAGATACTCACCGTACTGAGGAGCGAGGGTGCGGTGTCAAGCCCCTGCCGGCGGGTTCCACACGGGGGAGCGCTACGGCGTGCCGTGTCCGTCCGGTAGTAACCGCAAATAGGGTTGGCCTCTAGCGGGTCGTGGCAACGTTAGAAAGGGTTCTCTGAACCAACAGAAGTCTCTTTTCAATGGGCACAACCCGCGGTGTGGTGCATCACTCAAATATGGCCCCATCCCCCATGGGGGGGGGGCGGGGGTTTCTTAAACCCGCAAGGGAGGGAAGGCACCTAAAATACTCGACTATTCAGTGTTCACTTACTTGAGTAAGTGTTGAGTGCGAAATGTTGACCTTCCACTTCAATGCATTTATTTATTCTCTCTTCAAATGACTTTATACAGGATAGTATCATATCTGCAGAAATTTCTGCTCAAGCAGTTCTAATGCGTTCCACCATGTTCTCACGAGACATTGGTACTTGTTCATAAACCTTACCTTTTAGGTACGCCATAGGAAGAAATCCGATGTATAGGATGTTAAATCAGGTGACCTCGACGGCCAATTAATGGGGCCACCTCTACCAATCCACCGACCATTGGAATCACGGTCTAGTACTTCCCTTGCTACTCTTGAAAAATGTGCTGGGCAACCATTTTACTTTCATTGATCAGAAACGAATTCTGGTGACATTCTCAATTTGTGACGATATTTTACACATTTTCATATTTATCATCAAACCAAAACGCAAAAACTCGTCGATCAAATTGGTACCCTTTTTTCCGAGGAATCCAAATCTACAATAAAAAATTGGGGGTCCCTATTTAAGTTTTATTGTCCCCCCTCCCCCTCCCACAGGGGGCGGCGGAGAGGGTGATTTCATTATCACTGGATGCCCCCCTTCGTGTCGAATAACTTTCATCCCATACCTTTTTTGATTCTGTGCATAGTTCTCGAGATATTTCTATGTCTTCAGATAAATCGGCCACCCTGTATATATAATAATAATAATAATAATAATAATGTCTTTATTGACACAATCGTAATAATTTACAATTGCCGAAGGGGCGAGACATAGCATACAATTTGCTGCTTTACAGCCTGACCCATACTTATAACATAAAATAAAACAAACAAGCAAAAAATAAAAACTAGAACATACTAGATATAATAATAATAAGCGTACCACACAATATACAACACAATTCATATTAAGATGTTGGTAACAGATATTATACATATGTTCGGTAATCAAAATAAAAATTCTGCTAAATTAAAATTGGTTATTTACAAAGTATGATTTAACATGAGCTAAAAACATTTTTTTACGGCCTAAAAAATATCGGACAGATAGAGGAATTGAATTCAAAATCCGGGCAGCACGAAATGAAAAGACACCTGTCGCTTTTGCGGAACGATACCGCGGATACTGCATCGTATAAGAAATTGCACCGCGAGATTCAGCACGGCTACCTCCCAACAATGCAATCCGACGATAGAGATATTCCGGTGTTTTTGACGTTAGTACACGACAGGCAACTCTTATAATTGCATAACTCATCGGATTATTCATGGAAAGCCAGCCAGACCTTTTCAGGCTCGGAGTAATATGGTTATATTTCCTAATTCCAAATGTATAGTGGAGGCAAGCATTCTGGATAGCCTGTATCCTAACCCAATCAGAAATAGATTTAGATTTTCTCCATTTTGATTGCACCGCATTTCGTTTTTTAATAAAAATCTTTACCGTATATGTCATCCAAGGAACATGACTTTCAGATACACGAACAATCCTTTCCGGAGCAAAAAGATCAAAAATACTAGTTATTACGTTATTAAGAAAAGTAAGTTCGTCATTCAAATTGGAGTAACTGAGTACTTCACCCCAAGGTGAAGAGTCTGCAATAGTATTAAAACCCTCGAAATGAAAATTATTAAAGTCTCGAAATTGTAAAAGTTTTTGGCGTTTCTTAATTCTAGGACAGGATAAAAAGCACCCGATTAAAAAGTGATCTGGAATATCATGCTCATTGGTTGAAAACACATCAATAATATTTACTTCCCGAGAAATTAGAATGATATCGAGTAACCGTGACGTGGTAGCCGTAACTCTGGTTGCTGTATTGATTATCTGCCGGAGATCGCTCAACCGGATCCACTCAAGGAGTTTTTTTGAGGCATAAGATTCTGTATTAAATAAATCGATGTTTAGATCGCCTAAGATAATTACTTGATCATTAAACGTATTTAAATTCGTTATGGTGGAATAAATATTATCTAAACATTTTAGTGATACTCTATCAGGCCTGTATAAAACACCAAGGGCAAATTTAGACCCGTGGTGATTTAAAGTAATCCATAAATGTTCTAAGTTAAATTCATCAAGCTCGAGAAAAGGTAAAATTAGTGCGCAGATATATTGCAACTCCACCACCTCTTGAGTGCATACGGTCAATTCTTATTAATTTATAAGCGACTATTTGGATATCGGCAACTGTTGAATATTTAGCCTGATTCGCTGAGTATTTTCCAAAGCAGTGTTTTCTTGATGCATGGAAAGATGGTATAGTCATATGTGAGGACGTCACTGCCGTTGGATTGTCAGCTGATGGTCAAACCTTAATTTTTTATAGATCATCAATTGACAGAATCTTGATAGGAGGTGCATCAGGGGTCGATCGGTAATTTATGATTCCACCATAAATGTAGCATCTCTTAGAAGGGCTGCTTTTACATAAAGCTTTAGCTTTCTTAAATAGACTAAGTATGTCCGGTGGCAAATACTCATTTATATGTACATTCTGGTACTTGAATGCGTAGCATTAATCGAGGACGCGCATAATATTTCAGCAGCTTTTATTCCTGCAATCAATGCAGAACGGTCATGACGTGATGAAAGCTGTACTAGCACTAAGCGTGAATTGATATTTCTAAGTTGATTAGCATCTGAGGCAGCATCATTTACGGGCACCACTTCACCGTGAACCGCACCCGCTTGTCTCTTGCGCAACAAAGTGTTAAAGTAAATAATAATACTAGCACACACAGGTTCTGCAACACATACACAAGACGATGAAAAACGGTTGACAGCTTAATATTAACTTTCCTTTTTTCATGTAAGTTCCAAAGCAAAAAAACGGACTGCTCACAGACTGCATACAAACTTGTTACAGACCACTTGACACCATTGCTATTAATACGAGTCAATTTAAGATAAAAGAAACACACTGCAGGCGGCCACGAGCAACGACCGACGGGTGGGTGCGAGAGTGAAAAATGGGGTTGGGGTCACAATATATGATGATATGTCACACGATTTATCACATGATATATCCCATGACATCTCACATGATTTGATAAGTCTTTACATATGAGATGTATATCACGGAAAAAGTTATTAGCAAATGAAGATTTCTAAATTTTATTCTTTTTTTTTCAAGAACGTAGCAGAGGCTCATACCTTCAGTAACTTACATAGAAAAGAGGTGTAGTATACATAACATATTATAATCAACTTCGTTAAAAATAATATTATATAAATTTCTTAATAATGTTTATTTAACCTATTCATAAATAACTATTAACAGTCGCTTACATTCATCACATGATAAATCACATGATATATCATTTGACAAATTCTCACGTGACATATCTTTGAAAAATATAAATATTATGTAAATATTAATTTTTTATATGGAAATAATATAACTCTAAGAATTTCAAAAAACATTAAATAATTTCAACCTAGAAATAAAGTAACTGAAGAAAGTAATGAACACATTTTGCCTCGTTTTTAGACGGCAGTTATCGCAGCTAGTAACGTCTGCATCATTTGCAAGGCAGATTTTGAAAGTGGCGCAGTAGTGACTGTAACACGACGGATAAAAACTCTGATGTCTGTGAGTATACAACGAACAAATTACATTCACAACATAATTAGAAATTCAGATTTCATTAGATTTTATTTCGACGCGGAATGCAGGAGAAAGTATATTGTTACAAAAAAAAAACATAACATTGTTATAAAAATGTTGGCCGTCTAGGTAGTGCATGTGAAATCATGGACGATTCGGAGTCAAGTTTCAGAACTTATTCAAAGTTGAACTATGTTTAGAATGCGTAAAGATAAGCCTACCCTGAAAATTTTAGTTTAAGATATTAATTTGTTCAAAAGTTATTGATAAAAGTGTAAACGACAAAAATGAAATTTACCAATATTTAAATGGCGACATCTCGAAAACTATAATTTAGAGAAAAAAAAGGTTTAATTCGAAAATCTACACAACTTCCTAAATTCTTCACGGATGGGAATGATACAAACACGGTAAATTTTCGTACGTATGTCAACTTTTTTCTTCTTGTGAAATAAACAAAATTTGTTCACAAAAATGTTTTCTTTAATTTCGAGAAGGTTCCAGTTTGTAATTTCTAAAACTGGCTTTGTAATGTAAAGAAAACCGAGCGCATGGATGACCGCACGCGCGGTGGGGACGCCCGCACCTTTCAGCAGCCTGGCTATATAAATCACTCCCTCTCCTTTTCCAGGTGTTTGCTTAAAACCGGATACTCAACGGTATCGTACCACGATCTATGGCCGCGGGTGCGTGGTCACAGGGTTGCAGTAAAAGGTGGGAGACACATTGGATGCGGCGAGGAATTCCGTGCAAGGGCAATAAATTATGCGCGGCGAAAATTTTAATGCACTTTATTGTGTTTATGAGAGTACGCGGTCGCGGCCGGCAAGTCTTCGAACCGCGTGATCATGGAGAGGTTCAATCCACAATTATTCGCGTTTCGCAATTACAAACCAAATAATATAATCGGAAGCAAACTAAATTAATTTATTATAACGCGATTCAATATAACGAGTGCGGATGCTGAACAATTTAGCGTTTTCGAAAGCGCTTTTGAGTAGCGATTTTCGGAGTTCACGACGGAGCGCGTGCCACACGTCGTGAAGCGCAAGCGAATCTGCTCTACCGGAAACGTGTTATCGGGAATATCCCTTTTCCTGCGATTAACACCTTTGGCGGAGTCAAGCGCAGTTAAATTTAAAGGGTCAAAGCCGCGGAATTTGAAATCATATAATACGATACGTCGCGCGAGTCGGTACATTGATAAAGTAGGCGCAGATCGCGCGGAGTCTCAGAGATGGTTCTGAGACCATTAGTGCCGCCTATTCTGTCACGCATATCGTAACATAACCGCCCGCCCTGCGATACTCGTATCGCAAAAGTAGCGCTAATGCGTAAAGCTAAACCTAAGCGCCTTAATTCTAAGATACAATCCTTAAGTACGCGAATTATGTTCCGTCGATATCCACGGAGAGTAGCGTAAGCTGTACAATAGGGCGCTTAAAGGTCCGTTTGGCAGTGCGCACGGTGACTACCCGCACGTAGCCGTCTTGCCCGGGATGGCATTCGGTAATACGGGCTAGCTCCCACCTCGCGGGTGGAAGTTGATCGTGGCGCACAAGCACCATCTGCCCAGTTTTGATTTCAGGCCTACCATACAACCATTTAGAGCGATGCTGGCAGGATGTGACATAGTCGCGTGCCCAGCTCCGCGAGAATCGCTCCAGAAGCTACTGGAAGAGTTGCCAGCGAGTTAGTCGATTTGTCGCATAATCGATCGTAGGCGGGGCTGGTGCTGCCAGTAAGGGGCCGTCGATAAGGAAGTGCGCTGGCGTTAGCACGTCGAGGCTTTCGACGTCATCGGAAAGCGGCGCGAGCGGACGTGAGTTCAAACACGCTTCGATACGACAGAGCAGCGTGCTCAACTCCTCATAGGTAGGCATATGAGATCCCAGGATGCGTTTGAGGTGGTATTTTAGTGATCTCACACCAGCCTCCTACAGGCCTCCAAAATGAGGCACCTTAGGGGGGATGAAATGCCATTCAACACCCTTCTCAACTAAGCGATCCTGGAATACCTGACTAATAAGCTCCTCTGAAATTTGGTCCATTGTCGCTGTACATTTTGTTCGGTAAACCGCGACGCGAATAAAATCGCTCGAAAGTAGCGAGAAACGCGTCCGAAGTGTATGCGCAGACTACCTCTAGGTGTACAGCACGCGAAGCCATGCATATGAACACGGAAATATAAACCGGAAATGCGCGATATCCGCGACCGCCCGCCAGTCGCATCTGGAAGTTGCCAGCGTAGTCTACGCCGCATTCCTCAAAGGCACTGGAAGGACGACGAACGCGCGCCGGCGGCAGTGAACCCATCATCTGAGACGGTGTTTTGGCAGCGTATCGAGAGCATCGAACGCAACCATCAGCCACTGATTTCACCGTCTTTCGCGCTTGCAGTATCCATACCTCATCCCGCACGGTGCTCAACGTGAGCGCAATAGACCCGTGGAGACAACGCTAGACCGATGTAAGACTCGGAGCAGCACACGGCACAGACGCGGCCAGGAAGAAAATTTATTGAAGACGTTACTGGCGACTGTCGTGGTCTCGTCGAATGTCGTGGCGTGAAATGTCTGTGCTCTCGGTTCAAGCGGTGCATCAGGAGCGAGAAGTGGTGCGAGAGTGGGCCACTTGGCGTCATCCAAGTGAAACCACGATGGGCCGTGCCACCATAGCCGAGACGTGGCAATTTCGTCCGCGGAAACACCTCGTGTCGCGAGATCGGCAGGATTATCTGCGCTGCTTACGTGACGCCAAGCCATGTCCGGCGTAAGAGACTGAACCTCAGTCACGCGATTGGCCACAAAGGTCTTCCACTGCGATGGACAACCCTGCAGCCAAGCGAGGACTATGGTCGCGTCTGTTCACTAATAAAAGCGATTATTCGCGAATGTAGGGACAGACTTAACCTGAGGTAAGAGGCGCGCTAGTAGCACGGCACCGCAAAGCTCTAGGCGAGGTATCGATACCATTTTAACGGGAGCGACTCGCGTCTTGGCTACGAGCAGGGACACATGTGACTGACCTTGAGCGTCCGTGCAGCGCATATAAATTGCGGCAGCGTAAGCTTTGGCGGATGCATCACAGAACCCGTGGATTTCATTTTTGATACAAGGTGACGTTCCGAGACAGCGGGTTATGGTGACTTGAGAAAGCGCCGGTAAACTTGTGTAAAATTTGAGCCATGCGTGAGTCAATTCAGGCGTCAGTGGCGAATCCCAATCAGGAGCGTGTTGCCACAAACCTTGCATGAAATTTTTGGCTACGATCACTACCGGGGCAATCCAACCCAAGGGATCGAAGATGCGCGCAATATGAGAAGGCACCACTCGTTTGGTCCACACCGATTGTGGAGCCAAGTTTAAATAAAATGTATACGCATCTGAAGCAGAATGCCAAGAGATGCCTAGGATTTTGACGCTCTCGTCGTCTTGGAGCGTCTTATCGCAAGATAACCCGTGGTCAGTCTCGTCAATATCTGAGAGCAGTTCGGCAGCGTTGCTCACCCACTTTCGGATTCGGAAATTTGCAGTAGCGAGTATGGCAATGACTTCGTTACGAATCAGTCGGGCCCGCTCAGTGGTCTCTGCGCCAAACAGAGCATCATCTACGAAGAAATTGTGCAGGAGTATTTCCTTCGCGTTCGGAAATCGAGCTCCTTCGTCCTCCGCTAGCTGTCGAAGGACGCGCAGAGCCAAGTATGGAGCGCTCGCCGTTCCATACGTAACGGTGAGCAGTTGATATTCGGAAATTTTCTCCGAGGGTGAACTTCGCCATAGGATACGTTGCAGATCCACGTCGCGTTCATCGACGTGGATCTGCTGATACATTTTGGTAATGTCTACTGCATACACAAATTTATGTGTCCGCAATTGCATGTGGATGGTAAGCAGGTCTGTCTGCAGTTTCGGTCCAGTAAACTGTAGGTCGTTAAGCGATTGTCCATTGTGGGACGCGGCGGACGCGTTAAACACCACGCGCGTCTGCGTAGTCGCGCTTGTAACTTTAGTTACTGCATGATGCGGTAGACAGACTACCGGAGAGGTTAAGTGTTGTACGGGTGCGAGGCCCATATGGCCAAGAGCTTCATACTCTCTGAGAAACGCGGTGTACGCCTCGCGGTCTGCGGAGCGAGATGCTAAGCTGCGTTCCATGCTGTATAAGCTCTGCAGAGCGCGATTGCGAGTGTCGCCGATTGCGACCCGATCGGCCTCTTTTAATGGGATTCGAACTTTGTACCGCCCGGACAGGGTTCGAGAGTGAGTGGCAACAAAGTGTTGTTCGCAGCACTTATCTTCCTCGGTTACCGTCGCGGAGGTTGGGACATCGTCGATTTCCCAGAAGCGAGTTAAGGAGGCGCTTAAAGCCGGTTCGGGTGTCGCGTGATGCGTGTGCACATGCAAGACTTCCCGGGACGGAGGATCAGGGAGGCTCGTGTTGCCTGTACCGCTGTTACCCCACAAAACCCACCCAAAGACGGTGTCCACTGCAACCGGTTCATCGCATTTACCGCGTTTAACACCGTCGCGAAGCGCGTAGGGGAAAACATCTGCACCAATGAGTGCATGGATCTTGGTATCGTAGGTGGGGTTACCATCGGCGAGATCAAGATTTTTTATATGGGAACAGTGCGTTAGCGGAAACTTGAACTGAGGGGCGCCATTCACATTCGTCAGATGGTCAATTACGAGCGCATTTGAAGACAGTCGGACCGAATCGTTATGAACAGGCATGATAGAAATTGGAACGACCTTCGTAACCTTCTCCATACGCATTTCTCCTACTCCCGTGACATTAATACTCGTATCGTACGCGGGAGTGCGTAGGAGATTTTCGACCTCTCGCGTTATGTAGGTGCGTGTCGATCCGGGATCGATTGAAGTGCGTAGCTTTACCGTGCGTTGTGACGCCGCTGTCACAGCTACCCAAGCGGTGGCCAATAGTACACGGAAAGCTCGAAAAAGCATCTTTTACTATTTCCGACATGAGTGTCTGCTGTTTGGGCAAATCCGAACGCAAACTCAGCCGCTCGTCGTGTTTACTCGTGAGCCAATCGTGTTTCGGCAGGAGCTTTCGGTTTTCTCGACAGCACTCTTTACTGTCTAAACACGAACGCCCCCAACAAAAACTAGTCCTGCGCGCGCAGTACTCTCTCCTGTCAGAACTTTAATCATTCTGGCGCGAACAGGAAATATTACGCATGCGGTGTTTTGAAATCGTTACTTGTACGTAAAGTGATATTATATTGTGACGTGCAGTGAGGCAAAACAAATTGTGAGTAAAATTTGATTCAATATGTTTGTTATGTATGCACAGAAAATATATTCGCACGATTTGAGGAATATAACATCAAAATGCAGCAAGATAATAGTGTTTTTCCGTTTGTTACATGTAATTTTTTTTCTATTTTTTTTTAATTTTTATTTTTGTTTTAGGTTTTCTCTCATTTTTCTGTACTGTTTGGCATCAATCAGTTGCTTCTAAGGCATCGAAAAAGATGATTCAAAATAGTACATAAAATGGACTAAGATAAACTTTGGGGCAAACAAATCAAAAATTAATTTTTTATTGTAAAAGCAACCGATGAATACCAAACTAATCGTATTATAAAATTACAATTTGAATTTATAACGTTGATAATATTTTGTATTATAAAGTATAAAGAATTGATGTTGTATTCCTTTTTAGCTTCATTTTTTTTTGGATATTCGATTTGGAAGGAAAATTACATGAGAATTTTTTGGAAGGACTTGAGACTTTTTAGAAAGGAATTTTTCAGGAATTGTATAGAAAATTCAATTATTCGCAAATTATATAGCTGGAAAAACACAGTAAAACTTATGTAATAAAAATTCGCAATAATTGGAGTACCTGAAGTAATATCCTTCGTTACCTTTACGTACTTTATCAATTTATGATTTTTTATTATAAACTGTTATAATTTTTTAAAACTGTAAAAATGTATTAATGTAATTTGAAATAAAACGATTCATGAGCGACTTAATTTGACATAGATTTCAACTCCAAAAGAGCACAAATAGTACATCTTTGTTACTAAATCTGAAATATTTTATTAGAAAAATTACCATGAAATAATAGTATATTAGTGTTAATATTATTATAAAATTTTTATTGGCAATGGCGGCATAACGTCAACGGGAGGTATAAAATATGATTCACAATTATCAATTTTATATTATTTAATGTTACATTAAGTACTTATTGCTATTTATGAATAATACAGATCGTTTTACTATTTTCATTTTACTATTTTAATAACGTAACGCATTATAAAAGATTTTATATTTGCAGTTCTTTACTTAATACTAAATGCAATGTTCAAATTCATCTCATCGGTATGTATTGTAATCCAAAAATTAAAAAAAAAAATATAAAAACAATCACATGCAACAAACGGAAAAACACTATTATCTTGCTGCATTTTGATGTTATATTCCTCAAACCGTGCGAATATATTTTCTGTGCATACATAACAAACATATTGAATCAAATTTTACTCACAATTTGTTTTGCCTCACTGCACGTCACAATATAATATCACTTTACGTACAAGTAACGATTTCAAAATACCGCGTGCGTAAAATTTCCTGTTCTCGTCAGAATGATTAAAGTTCTGACAGGAGAGAGTACTGCGCGCGCAGGACTAGTTCTTGTTGGGGGCGTTCGTGTATAGACAGTAAAGAGTGCTGTCGAGAAAACCGAAAGCTCCTGCCGAAACACGATTGGCTCACGAGTAAACACGACGAGCGGCTGAGTTTGCGTTCGGATTCGCCCGAACAGCAGACACTCATGTCGGAAATAGTAAAAGATGCTTTTTCGAGCTCTCCGTGTATGTGTGCAGTAATACTGGGATTGCTAAGATGCGTTTGCGCTAGGTTCGCGTCCACACTTAGCGAACTAGCCAACGGTTGAGATGCGGTCGCCACATTCGTTTTCGCGAGTTTTGATGCGTAATGCAATAGCGAGTGATGCCTCTTTTTACAATGACTGCAGGATCTTTCGCTTTTGCACCGTGGTGCAGTATGTATACACGATAAACAATTTGCGCATAAATTATGTTGTCTAACGTGATCCCATTTTTGAGAAACAGATAATAGACCAAATTTAACGCATTCAAATATCGGATGCGTTACGTTGCACATGGTGCACTTCATATTTACGTATGAACTTGCGTCCGCGTGGAGGACCTGAGCGCGGGAGGCGGAGGCGGGTGTTTGGCGATGCGGTGTCGACGAAACTACAATCCTTGGGGTTTTCTCAAATTCCGTTACCGCTCTGAGTGACCGAATTTTTTAATTTAAAAATTTGCTCATTTGAGCCATGGTTCCCAACTCTTCACCTTGTAGCGTAAATTCCAATGCCTTACGCGTTCCACCGTCAAGTCGCTGTTCGATAACAAAAGTGGAAATTTCGTCAGGAATAGTGCGTCCCAATTTACTGAGCGTGGCTAAAGACTCTTGAACCGTATCCAAGAGACGCCGTATTTCTGACGCAGAGTTTTCAAGCGTTATTGGTTTTATTGAAAATAATCGTTGCAAGTGCGCACGTAACAATCGACATTTATTTTCGTAACGCTCATTAAGATGTTGCGAGGGGTTTTTCTTCTTCCTCACTTAATTTATTTTTATTAGTTAGGGATACGAATTAAAATTAATGAGTACACTTCATTTAGTTTGGAACATTTATTATATTTAACTAATTAAACAATATATGGAGTACCGACTCGCGAGACCGAAACCGGAGAAAACTAACACTCAATAAAATTGACAGGCGATTCGGACTTACCGCCTTCTGTGAGATACAATTCTTTGGGACTCTCTAATATATCGGTCGTAGCGACGCACAATGAAAATTTTTTTTTTAAACTAAAGATAATAATAGATTGTCGAGCAAATTTAGATAAACCAACAAAAAAAAATTTTCTATATAACAATATAGACGCTCGATGGTCCGCAACGAAGTGCCGAAATTTCCGCGAGACTTTTCGCGGATCGCACGTGACGCTCCGACACTCTTCCGCGCCCCTCTCATCATCGGTCGCCGCTATCGCCTATTTCCCGGGCGGTCTCTCTCGTTCGGTCGAAAACATAGTCGCTGAAACAAACATTCGAAAACGCATTTGTCAGTCGCACGCAATTTAATTCTTCGGCGATCGGGAAATCGAAGCTTGCGGCAGCGAACGGTTCGCCTACTTAGGAGCGCCGAGTCATGTGGCGAATGATCCGTCACAAACTCCCCCCTCCTTAGCCGGGAAGCCATCAGCTTTCCGAATCTCTATCATTCTAAAGAGAATCACAATTCCCCGATCTCGGCTGACAACTCACTAGCTATATTATGATAACATCCCATCACCACATGCTATACCAAACAATTACCTATTTATGACTCTCGATAGCAATCCATACTCCTCGCGATCATTAGGGCGGTCTTCTGGGCACACAGGTCCATTTTTGACAACCGTTCGATCCAACCGACGGTTCGCGAATCCCTTCGTTGGATCAATTCCTGCACGAATTTATGCGCCTCAGGTGTCAGTGCCAATAACATATCAATATGCTTATGGCCTAACACCTTAGGCGCATTTTCAGGCTGCCCTCTCGAAGCAGACCCTTCGGCCGAGGTCACCACAATTGTGGAAGAAGGAACCACTCTCTCCGACGTTTTTCTTGATGGTCCCGGCTGAGGTTCCGGTATACGTTGCCGAGATCCGGATCCTGTGGAGATGGACGCGGCAGGAGTTGGCGGACCACTTCGCCTCCATTCCAGGTATGCATCTCGACATCTCGGACAATCGTACACCTTTACGTTCAGCCGGCCACAATTGAAACAATTCGTTTCTACCCGCGGTTCCGGACACTCGAGTGCTTTGTGGTCCTTCCTCCAACAATTGAAACAGCCTCCAGCAGGAGGGTCCACGGTTCGGTCACTGGGGATCGTATTCAGGTTTCCGAAGGCGACCCCTCGATGAAACATTCGGTCTCTATCGAACGGTCCCCATACTCGGATAGGTCGCAGCTGTCGCAAACGCTCCCCGTGAACCGGACGCGGGACCTCCCCAATGACGCAGACTTCAACTACTGATTTTGGACTCTCTGGAGTAATAGGTCCTGAGACTACCTCTTCGCTGACTGACGGATCACATTCAAGTGCCGTCTCTTCCTCCAGAATGTCAGGAACTACCTCCGGGACTTCAGGGACCTCTGAACGTGTGTCTAACACACTGACTGTGGACAAAACTCGTCGTCCACGCAGATTCCCACGAGAAAATCCACGTCGATACATTTTCCTATAAATAACACATTGCTCAATCATCTAACCTTCTGGTACATTGACGCGTTGGAACGAATCGTTTGAGATCACTCACATGGGCTTTACTAATTCGCTGAGGACTACCTCCTCGAACCTCATACACGACAGGAGATAGGACTCTAGCAACTTCGTATGGACCGTCATTACGAGGTGCTAACTTCGCCGCAAAGTTTTCAGCCGCACATGAAAGGACTCTATTTCGTTTTAAAACTAAGTCACCTACATTATATAATATAGTGCGTCTACCTCTATCGTAATAATGCTTTTGACGCTGCCTAGCTCTATCGATATGTCTCACTACCAAATCTTGGATGGCACTCAATCGCTTGACACGATCAATCCAGGTTTCAACATCAACTCTCAATATTGTAGGACTTGGTTCCACTGTCCTTCTCAAACTCTTTACTGGTCTAGGATTCCTTCCAAAATTTAAAAATGCTGGAGATACTTTAGTACTCTCTTGAACAGCAGTATTTATGGCACTTCTAAACTCCGATAAATGACGATCCCAATCTCGATGATCTTGCTTGACAAACGTAGAAATCATCGTTTTTATGATGCGATTCGTTCTCTCGACAGGATTGGATTGTGGATGATATGGCGGAATTGGTAACCACTGGACTCCATGTTCTTCTAAGACTTGCTTTAGAGCATGGTTAGCAAATTCCTTGCCATTGTCAGTCAATAAATAATAGGGGGTTTCCCACCTAAATAGGACTAAATCTTCAAAGGCCTCAGCAATAATTTTTCCTTCGACTCTCCTTAACGGTTTTATTTCTACCCAACGTGTGAAGAGGTCTTGGAAAACCAAAATATATCGATATTGGTTCTTGCTTGGCGGTAAAGGTCCCATTATATCGGCGGAAACGATTATCCATGGCCGGTCCACTATGCGTTCGCCCATTAATCCTACTGGTCCTTGTTGCGAGACTTTGTATCGTTGACATTCGGGACAAGCGCGTATGTAATTCGAAATGTCGTACCTCATACCGGGCCAATAATATTCTAAGGCAACTCGATGGTAAGTTTTCTCTCTTCCATAATGACCAGCTTGTGCTTCGCGATGTGCTCCATTCATTACTTCATCACGAAGTTCTTGATTAAGGACTAACTTCCATTGATCCTCTCCGTCATTAATAGGATCTAACAGTGGGTCTTCCCGACGAAAATACAGCAGATTTCCCTCGATCTTCCAATCTGGAAATCGCCATGGATATTTTTCCACACATTCGTACTGTCGCTGATACCAACCATCCTGAGTCTCTTCTATCAGCAAAATGGTTTCGATATCTCCTCTCAATCGAGATAAAGCATCTGGGACTCGATGAAAAGCACCTTTCCTATGCTTAATTATATAATCCCAGCCTTGTAATTCTAACGCCCATCTCGCCAGACGTCCTCTTGGGTCTTTTAAATTCTTAAGCCAACGGAGACTACTATGGTCGGTTATAATATCAAACTTATAACCTTCTAGGTAAGGTCGTAATTTCTTAATTCCCCAGACCACAGCAAGACATTCCTTCTCCGTCGTGCTATAATTTCTCTCGGCAGAATTTAAAGTCCGACTTAAAAATACGATTGGGTGTTCTCCATCTTCCTGCTCCTGCGTTAATACTGTACCCAACGCATAATTACTTGCGTCTGTCTGAAGACAAAATGAACGAGAAAAATCAGGTCTTCCTAGGACGGGAGCCTGACACAGGTCTTGCTTTAGCATTTCAAAAGCTTCCTCATGCTCACTGGTCCATTCCCACTCCGCGTCTTTTCTCGTTAATTTCGTTAGGGGAATCCTCTTCTGGGCCAAATCTGGGATAAACCGCGCGTACCATCCAATCATGCCTAGAAATCTTCTTAATTCCGATAGGTTCGTAGGCGGCGGATACGATAGTACAGGTTCTATTTTCTCTGGATCTGGTCTCAATCCATTCCGGTCCACGAGAAATCCCAAATATCGAGCCTCTGAACAACAAAACTCACTTTTGTCTCGGTTGAGTTGTAGTCCCGCATCTATAATTTTCTTTAGGACTCTCTCTAACCATTTTAGATGATCATCAAAGCTTTCTGACACAATGATAATGTCATCTAAATAGACAAAAACATGGGGTTCGAACTCTGGTCCAAATAAAGCGTCCATCAATCGTTGGAAGGTAGCAGGCGCGTTGGTTAGTCCGAAAGGCATTCTTCGAAACTGAAATAGTCCTTTCCCAGGGACTGAAAACGCTGTAATTTCCTTACTCTCTTCTGATAACGGTATCTGGAAATAAGCCTGACTCAGATCCAACTTCGAAATGTATCTGGCCTTTCTTATTTTATCTAGAATACTATCCAGAATTGGTGCAGGATACGCGTCCTTCTTAGTGACAGAATTCACGTCACGGTAGTCGACACAGAATCGATATTTACCATCTTGCTTCTTAACGATGACCGGTGCGCTAGACCACGCACTTACGGATGGCTCGATGACTCCTTCGGATAACATCCGATCTAGTTCGTTATGGGCTACCTGGAGGACAGCGGGAGATACTCTCCGGAATCGCTGCTTAATTGGTGCTGCACCCTGGACATCAATATGATGAAATGTCAAAGTCGTCAATCCTATCGTTCTGTCATCAGTAGGAATAACTCGATTCAACAACTGAGTTAACCTTTCTTGCTGGACTGAAGAAACTTCTGATATCGCTGCACATTCTGCATAGATTTTAGAATTACTGCTGTCTTCAAAGGACTTCCATGGACTCGTGTCAACTTGCCATTTTCGATTAAGAAAATCTACTTTGATGTGGAATAGTTGCAGAAAATCCATTCCTAGGACATCATCATATTCCAGACAATCGGCTATCCGGACATGTAGACATTTTATTTGGTCATCCACCTCCATACAAATGCGGACCAGACCTCCAATTTCTTCCTGATATCCGGTGGCACCTCGAATATAACCATGTCCTGGCTGAATCCATTTTTGAAGACTATCTTTCGTATGCGGACCAAAATAAGACCTACTAGCTCCCGGGTCACAGAGTGCTCTAATCGGACGACCTTCTATCTCTAGTGAAAAATATAGTCTAGGGTCACTATCCAATCGAACTCCTGCTTCTGGTTCTACTGGCTCAGATGAATGTCTAACTTCTTCATCTCTTGTCCCATTTTCAGAACTTATTGGGACTTCTACATTTCCCGATCTTGGATTCCATCTAGTAGTCACGAAATGACGTACCGCCTCCTTCACCAATTCTTCTTGGAGCTCCGGCTCCTGGCATTGATTATGAAGAGCTCGGTCGTTCGGAATTATCGTCACTGGGTTTTGGGTACTGCTTCGGACCGAGGAAAACCCTGCCACGGCCCGTTCTGACCGTTTCCCTGATCCACAATTTTGGACTGCTGACAATTAGGACATCTGTTCCTCTGAAATCCAACGAGTCCACAACCTAAACAACGTAATGGCTCTAGGCATACTCGGACGGTATGTCCAGGCTGTTGACAATTGTAACAGACTATCGTATCTCCATTCAACCTACTATTATCCTTAGGTTGTGGGTTAGGAGTATTAACCATTCTCGCTGGAGGACTGGACGTTGGTTGCCATCTGGTCCCTTTTCTCCAGGAAGGTCCTGCCACTGATTCGTAAGACCTTGAGAATATTCGGGTATTTCCAACTTGACTCTCGGATCTAGGAACTTGACTAGTTAATACATTTAGACGATTATTACGAGCTGGTGAAGATTTCTTCTGAACTTGAGAGATTCCTGACCGTTTTTGTTCTTCTTGCATAACTGCTACGATTCTTTGTGGACTTTTGCGTTTCTTCGTCGCCTTTTTCTTTTTACTTCTCTTCGGCGTAGATTCCTCTGATACCGACGATTCTATCGCTGCAATTTTAGTTGAATATTTCACTGCCTTTCCCCACTCTCGAACAACATTCGATCCAGTGGCTCTCTTATAGTCCTGGTCCCATTTCTTCTCTTTTTCGTACTGCTTTCCTAACTTCCTCAACTCCGAAAAATCAGTAAAAGGTCGGGACCCGATAAATCGTCGATAATCCGGGCGCAAATTTTTATAAGCCATCTGCACTTGCTTACTTTCTCGAAGCGGCTGTTTTAATCGATTTAGAAGCGTTCGGAATTCCGACAAAAATCGTGTAATTGATTCCGTGGGTAATTGTATCCGACGTTGAATTTTGTCTCTCAAATCATCTTCATCGTCGTCTTCTACAAAATTTTCTCGAAAATTTCTCTCGAATCGACGCCAGGTTTGCAATGAAGAACGTTCTACTCTATACCATTGACGAGCAATTCCACTCAATAGAGCTGGAAGACATCTTAAGATTTCTTCATCCGATAAGTTTAGACTTTCCTTACAATCTCGACGATCTAAGAGAAAATCCTCCCCAGTCATCGAATCTTCTCCAGAGAATTTGATATTCCAATTCCGAACCTTCCTCAATATATCTTCATGTCTCTCGGGTGATCTTCGATTTCTAGATGTACGAACTCTATTTACTCTCCGTACTCCAGCTCGAACTTGGGGAAGTCTTTCTTCCTCGGATAAATTCGAAATCGAATCTTCTTCTATGTTTCTATTATGATGTCTTCTACCACGTTCTCTTGGTAATTGAGACTGGTGTCGTTGGGGTCTCTCATTAGGTGTATCGGAGTCTAAACTTTCCGATGGGAAAGCGGTCCAGTTTGATGATGACAAATTTGCACGATTAGACTCCACACTTCTGTTATTGCCAGAAACTCGTTGATTTAATCCACGAACGACAGGCCCTGTTACGCCTATTCTTGAGCTCTCCCAAGTTGGTGGCATGTACCAACATCCCACATTAGATAATCTAGGTCCGATGGCTGTCGGACCCTCGAAAAGTGATGGTCTTGCAGGATAAAACATTCCAGCTTGTGTATTTAAAGTAGACCCTCTTAAACCAGCTTGACTCCATGTAACACGAGTGGCACTCTCTTGATTTGCTATCGTAGTAATACTAACAGTGCTCGTCATGGTTAAAGGTGTAGGGACTGTAGTATTTACCACAGTGACCGTAGGTTGCGACGAAAATCTTCTCTCTTCAGCTCCGATGAATTTTCGTCCATCCGTATCCAGTGAATGAGACATATCGCCTAATGATGTACGATTTACGCTAACATTTTCATCTCTAATCTGATCCCAATTAACCGGTGCAGTGGGAAATTTTTCTAATATTTTAAATCGCGTTAATCTATCGCGTAAATCCTTAACATTTCCATCCTCATTTAAATTTTCACTAACTAATTCTCGCACAACTCTACTGACTGAAAGATTAGCTATCTCCTGTTTAATTTTTCGAACGTCTTCCCGAACATCCCACTCTCCAGTGGATGCAGTTTTGCTACTATCCGACATCCTAACTATCTATTTTAAGTAATTTACAAAATTAATTTACAATAAAAATTAATAATCGCTAGCAATATGACTTCGAGCGGACCTTCTGACTAGCTAAATTTGACTAAATTATGATTATTTGCTATAATCGTATCGAGTACAGAAGCTCATGTGAGAATCCCAAATATTCTTCCACATTTAAGTAAATTCGATATTAATTAAATCAAACATATAGAATTTACTTCTTCCCGAACTTGCACGCACTACGTAAAATATTAATCAATTTATTTATACTCTAAAATTCAGACATAAATTCCATCTTTCAAAATCTTAATTAAATTTTCCTATTCATCAACCGAAAATTCAAATATCAAATTAAATATTCATTACCAAAGGACAACACAATAACACATAAGATTCTCCTTCAGATAAACTGACTCTCAAAAATATTCACAATTTCTCCTTATTTATAACTTAACCGTTACAAACGTATGCTTTCCTTGCTTTAATATCGAGTTCACTCAATATTGGAAAATTCAAAAATTGCATAAAATAATAATAAAAAAAAATAATAAAAAAAAATAAAAACTCAATTAATTTCCAATATTTCACTAATTTAAATGAAATCAACTTCTTATTACAATTTAAAATCTCTCATAAATTCAGTTTAACCATTCAAAATCTCTCAATCAATAAATTTTAATTCATACAACTTTCCAATAGAATATTCAAATAAAGGTAATAAAAAAAAATATACTTCAATCATCTTAAAAATCAAAACAATTATCAACATTATATTATTCCAAATTCATTATTTCAACCATTTATTATTTAATTTCACCTAAGTTCAAAACTTAGTTACAACTGTCATAAATTCGCACAATTATTTTCTATCTTCGTTAAATTTTATTACAACTCATTTTTCATCATTAAAGACTCTCGGAAACATAAATATCCAATAATTCTTAAAATTAAAATATTAACTCAGTCTCAGTCAAGTTCAACTTTCAATCTTCTAGAAAATTTTTAATTTCGTTAGTTATTCTTTGAATTATTATTTCCATTCGAACCGTTGATTTTGAAATTGTAAGAGACTCTCAATATAAATGACAATACAACACAGTTACACAAACACAAACAGGTCTTCAAAATTCAAAATCATCATAACTGTCAACAAAAAAAATTCAATTTCTATTTCCGAATTCCTTAATTATTTTAACGGATTATTTCCTGCTTATTATTCTTTAGTTTTCGTTTTTCACTATTTTTCAAAATTTAGATTTCGTACTAAATTTCATTACTATCACAACTAACTTTTAGCTTTCACTTTCAAAATATTTTACTTGTAAATATTATCAAAAATTTAATTAACTTCAAAACTGAATCTCTCTTGCCAACGACTTTTACTTTCTTAAACACAAATTTCTCTTCCAGCACTATTTTTCCTTACTGCTGTATCAATAAAATTTCTAAACAATATCTGTCATTACTTCATAAATTAATCGTTAAAATTCTCTTTCAAATTTAATTAATCACTTTTCATTCTATTATTACTATAATTTTTAAAATTAACTTTCTTTTCTTGCAAACAATTTATTTTAAATTTACACGACAAAATAAATTTACCGGTTTTTAATTTTCAAATAACTTTCCTTCAAAATTAATTTTCATGACACGTCCTACCTTATTTAAAATCGTTCCGTTACGACCTTCCTTGTTTTGAACGAACACAACACAACACCATGCCGTCCGTTGCGAAGTCGGTACTCGAAATATATGTCTTTTTAATTATTATTTTTAAACTAAATAATTCCCACTTAATTATTCTTCATTCGGCCCTTTAGTTGGGACGCCAATTTTGCGAGGGGTTTTTCTTCTTCCTCACTTAATTTATTTTTATTAGTTAGGGATACGAATTAAAATTAATGAGTACACTTCATTTAGTTTGGAACATTTATTATATTTAACTAATTAAACAATATATGGAGTACCGACTCGCGAGACCGAAGCCGGAGAAAACTAACACTCAATAAAATTGACAGGCGATTCGGACTTACCGCCTTCTGTGAGATACAATTCTTTGGGACTCTCTAATATATCGGTCGTAGCGACGCACAATGAACATTTTTTTTTTAAACTAAAGATAATAATAGATTGTCGAGCAAATTTAGATAAACCAACAAAAAAAAATTTTCTTTATAACAATATAGACGCTCGATGGTCCGCAACGAAGTGCCGAAATTTCCGCGAAACTTTTCGCGGATCGCACGTGACGCTCCGACACTCTTCCGCGCCCCTCTCATCATCGGTCGCCGCTATCGCCTATTTCCCGGGCGGTCTCTCTCGTTCGGTCGAAAACATAGTCGCTGAAACAAACATTCGAAAACGCATTTGTCAGTCGCACGCAATTTAATTCTTCGGCGATCGGGAAATCGAAGCTTGCGGCAGCGAACGGTTCGCCTACTAAGGAGCGCCGAGTCATGTGGCGAATGATCCGTCACAATGTTGCCACGCGATATCGAAACTTTCGGCGTTAACTGTCAAATTTTTTTACACATGCGCGGCCTCGCCGTCGAGGCATGATTTTAAATAATAAAACGTTTGAAATTCATCGAATGACGGATCTTTAAGTATAAGCGAGGAAACATGATCGCAAAACTCAATCCATTCAGTGTATATACGCGAAAAGTGCGGTAACTTTACCGCTGGTACTTGCGTTCGAGATCGATGTTCTGCGATGACTGGCGGTGAAGTTCTAATCGGCGTAAATGTGGCTGTTTCTTTATTACTGGCGATGGTTTCTAATCCAGCAATGGTGTCGAGGAAAATTTCTTCGGACCGTCCCATGAAGTCGCCTTCGAAATAATCATTCCATGCACAGACCGGATTTGACAGCATGAAAAGGATATCTCCATTTCTTTTGCCTGTTGCTCCGTGACATCCGGCTTTTCCAGAAGTGCTGCGGCTCGTTTAATCGAGGCAAACGTGTGCGTTTGAAGTGCGACGAGCTGAACGAACTCGTGAAAGTCGTCCGCGTCTTTATTCCGGCTTTTATTAGGCATCTTTGCGTTAAGATTACTGCTTTTGCTGCAATTTAATTCAGTTATGCGCTGTTCGAAATTCGAACAGTTGCATCTGATTGTGTTGCGAGCTTCTGCGTGAATACAGTCGTCGCGTGTGCTAGAGGCGTCCCGAGAGGGGCGCAAGCGAGCGTGAGTGGTGGTTTATCACTCAATGCGTGGCCTGGGCGTGATTGTTGCTAGGCAACGCGCGGAAGGGGCACTAGAGGCTTCCTTGCTGCGTGTCATTGTCGAGTGAGATACTAATGTACAAACTCGCGAGAGTTCGTACGAGGCCGAGAGCGGCCGAAGGCGTGCGAGAGCGTTGTAGCGGGGAATTGCGAGAGCGAGTGAGAAACTCGTACCCGTGTCGCTTCTAGCCGAGTTCACTCTGCTTTGTACGACTGAATAGAGAAGTGGCGCGGAGTTTCACGAGTCGAGACTCCGAGCGGGCCGGATAAGGCCGAAACGTCCCGAGAAGTGTTTACGGGAAGAGTTGCCGTTTCGTAGCAACTCGCCGTGACGTCACGATCCGACGCGATAATGCGAAGTCGTGAGAATTCGCAACGTGGCTGAGATGGCCGAAGATGCGCACTTTATGCGGGGATACTTAATCTCATTAGCGCGGGAGCTACAAATTATGAATGGGTTTTAGTCTTTTCACCGTTTCACACTAGCACAGGCACTAACACTGGCGATGCACTAGTGAATTCAATGTCCAATGTTCGGTTTACTCCAATAATCCAAATTGAATCCCACAGCTCTTGGTAATCCAAAATGCACTTTAGACACTGCAACTGCAATCCTGGCAGGATCGCCAAATGTTTGCTTAAAACCGGATACTCAACGGTATCGTACCACGATCTATGGCCGCTGGTGCGTGGTCACAGGGTTGCAGTAAAAGGTGGGAGACACATTGGATGCGGCGAGGAATTCCATGCAAGGGCAATAAATTATGCGCGGCGAATATTTTAATGCACTTTATTGTGTTTATGGGAGTACGCGGTCGCGGCCGGCAAGTCTTCGAACCGCGTGATCGTGGAGAGGTTCAATCCACAATTATTCGCGTCTCGCAATTATAAACCAAATAATATAATCGGTAGCGAACTAAATTAATTTATTATAACGCGATTCAATATAACGAGTGCGGATGCTGAACAATTTAGCGTTTTCGAAAGCGCTTTTGAGTAGCGATTTTCGGAGTTCACGACGGAGCGCGTGCCACATGTCGTGAAGCGCAAGCGAATCTGCTCTACCGGAAACGTGTTATCGGGAAAATCCCTTTTCCTGCGATTAACACCTTTGGCGGAGTCGAGCGTAGTTAAGTTTAAAGGGTCAAAGCCGCGGAAGTTGAAATCATATAATACGATAGGTCGCGTGAGTCGGTACATTGATAAAGTAGGCGCAGATCGCGCGGAGTCTCAGAGATGGTTCTGAGACCATTAGTGCCGCCGATTCTGTCACGCATATCGCAACACCAGGTATACATTACATTCCTAACTATGTGTTTGTAGAATTGTCAGGTATATAGATGGTGATAAGTGTTTAGATATACCCCATGTTTTTGCCTACATATTTTTATTTGCGTCATAACTTGGAAAATGGATTAGGTTTTTTTTTTTAAACGTGAACGTCGTTCATTTATATAGAACTTTTTCTCCAAGTTGTATCAGTCTTGAGGTTAATGTGGCACTGAGCACCTCATTTTTTAGTTATATTATCCAAAAGACAACTCGTTAATTTTTTAAAATCTGTTTATTTTTATCGTGAAAAATGCCTTTTAAAGAGTGCAGTAATCCGTTAAAAAAACATCATTCTCGTCGACTTAAGCTTTTTGAGGTAAGTGGTAATTTACTTAATTATCAATTGTTGAAACTTGGTGATTTTATTTGAAGTTTTTGTCGTATTCATTGTTACAAAGATTTAAAAGATATGGTTTCTAATAATCCGGAATGCTGTAATGATGAAACAATATTACAAAGCGAAAATGTTGAAGAACCATACTGCAATGTGAATGAAGCCGTTTAAGACACGGGTTACGAATTATCACATGATAATCTTAAGAAAGATGTCATTGAAGTATAAAATAGATTATTTCAACTATTTGGCTAAAGGGAAATCGATGGGCTTGATCTTGAAATTCCTCATATAATTGAGGAATCGCTAGGTTCGCGTAGTATAACATTAAAGAAGACTTTAACCAATAATTACAAAGCAAATCATGCAGGCGGAAGGTGTTTTCAAACAGAGATAATAACGGAAATGTGACAAAAATATGAGCAATCAAATAGTACCTCAGACAAAGTGCATTTACTTTCGGTTTTACCTTTGACTTGGAGTTCAATGAACATTAGAAGAAAATTGAGTGCACTGATACTTTAGAAAAGTCTTCAAAAAAATTACATAGAGAAAAAGGAATTCTGTCATACCTCGATCTAAGACGTGGAAATAGTGTATTCGAAAATATAATTACTCCTTTGCAAGGGTTTTATTGCAGTGATGATATCAGCCGCATGTCCCTGGCCAAAAAGATTTCATTACAGTAAGAAAGGAAAGAACCAAATCACAGGAACAGAAACGTTTATCGGAAATCTACGCATTATTCGTTGAAATCACTCCGATATAAAAATTGCACATATCATCAAAATACAAAAGTAATCATTGCGGGTGCCAAATTATCAACTCTTATTGCCGAGAACAATACAGAAAAGGTTGTAATCACGAATCATGATATGTTAAATCTCATAATGTGCGAGTGTACTACGAATGAATGCCACTTTAAAAATTACCAACAGTGTCCCGGATTTGTAAAAGTATATAATGAATTGAAAAATATGTTTGATAAAAACAATATTAACAAATTTTCATTCAAGGAATGGAATTATCTGAATGATCGATCAGATTTTATGCGAGCTGAATACAACAGAGAAGAAGATTTTAATCATTTGAGCGGCAAGGCGGTCCAAATGGCGTCACGCGAGTCGGTGACCAAAGCGGCGAAAATATCGAAAATGGTGGTCCTACTTAAACTCGCTTTGCAACGTTTGTAGAGGGATTTAAGTTATGAAATTGTAGTATATCAATGCTCTGATGTCAAGGAACACGAATATACCCAGAAAAAATAGGTTTTTCGAGGCTTTGAATAAGTTTTTTGAGTGTTAATGTCGTCAATTTTTAATACTTTTACGAGAATCTACACTCAGATGAAATGATGGTAGTGGGTGATTAATCAGAAAATTATTCCTTTTTAATGCGGGATGAAATTTAAAGTCATGACTGGTCTTAGAATCAAGTTACAATATATCCAGTCGTAATTTATACAAAAGCAAATAACGCAAATAATACCATAAAACGTAGGGGCTTTGTATCGTTATCAGAATATCTAAAACTCGATACACATGGCGTGTACTTATTCCAGGCGAAACTTATTGAATATTTAAAGTACATCAATCAACTATTAAGAAAATTATATACGTATCTGGTGGTGCAGCATCCCAATGGGTAAAAATTCATGAAGTGGGCCCCTAATTTTCGTTTGGGTAAGAAAAGTTAATAATACCTACATGTTTTGATAGTCCATGATACCACTAATAAGACCTGCAAAGGATTTTTTAAAATGCTCATTTGTATAAAAGTTATTAACAATTGAACCGAACTGAAGACGGTGGTAATTGTGCCTGTTATGTTGACCAGTATTATTAAAAGTGGGTTCATCACGAAATAAGGTGGCGAAAAAATGCCAGATCTTGCTGTATAATTGTTTGTGCCCATCTATACAGCAGATGCCTTCTTTCAAAGTCTTCGGCTTGCAATTCTTACGACAAAGTTGTATGGTAAAAATGAAATCTATGAACTTTCAAAATTCGGTGCACCGTGAATTTTGAAACAACGAATTGTCTTTTAATTTCTTTTGTAATAATTTAGGGATCGTTTGACCGCTAAGACATCTGTCATTTATGGATCATTTCCCTGTGGTGTATTATTTCGTCATCTTTATCGTGGACAAACTAGTCGTTGACGTTGGTGTTCTACAAGTCCCGCAAGTACAACAGTTCGGGTTCCTTACATTGGAGAAGCGATTACGATATCATTCTGCAGCTTGTACATAATTATCTTGGCATTCTCCAAGTACGAAGATAAAGATTAATTTTTACACAAGTTCTTTATATTCTTTTGCTCACGTTAATAACGGATCAAGGAAAAGAATTATCCCCTGCTTTAATGTCTTTTTAACTTACTCGCCGGTCGGCTCTTGGCTGGATAAGTCTGACAGACAGTCGCGAACATTATAGCGAGATAATACTTAAACATTACGAGGCATCACTCGCCCAGAGCCAGCCCCTCCAATATGATGCGACTCATCGAGTAACTTGAAGGATATGATACGATTTACCAGAGCTCTTTCGAAAATGCTATATGTTGATTTCGAGCATAGTACATGCAGTACAGAACGCCCGACTTATATGAATGTGTGTGTTAATCGTCCATGTTATAAGGGCGCAGAATTGTGATAACTGTCTGTGTCTTTCTATGAGCAGGCCGCCTCTATCTATAAATCGCACATATTGCGCCATTACACACATGGGGCATTTCGCGCCGATCCTCCCAGCGCAATGCGGCGCTCGGGCGGCAAATCACGTTACTTTTAACTCGCGATTTCGATATTTAAATAAACCTTTAAAAATGTCTAATAGTTGTTTCTATTGTATTCTTTCCTCAGGGTTTCAATGGTGTGGGTGGTTTTCCCAAAATTTTCCATTTTCACCTTTAAAAATTATAAAACATGTTATATCTCGAAAACTATATTTTTAATATTTTTGTTGATAATTTAGATCGAAAGCGATATAAATATATATACATTTTTATGTTTAATATATATATATATATATATTACAATTTCTTATAGAGAACACGTTTTGCACTTTTTGGAAAAGGTTTATTCCTATGTGAAAAAAGGTCAGCTTTTAAAATAGAGAGAGAGAGAGACAGCGTGATGACAGTTCCTATTTCACTTAATCTACGTATGAAATCGTCCAAATCAAAACCTAACTTAACACACGATAACGCAATTATCATCCACTTTCGGACATATACGCAATAATTTCTATAAAATAATACGTCGTCGATGGATTCGAGTTTATCACAAAGGCACACAAATACACATTTACCCGGAGCACAATATATCGATTGGAGCATATAAGCGACTGAATTCAATTAAATCACCGTTGGATCTCACAATGCATGATTTTAACTGCAGTTAGCATGACGAGTTAGGAAAATCCTTCCATATTCCAAATTATTGGTTATGGTAAGAGAAATGCGCTTATCCGACCCGATCGACTGTTAAACATCTGTAGACTTTTCACGAGCTACCATTGTTATTTAGCATAACCAGATTAATTATATAAATCCATTCCAACCGGTATATTCATAAGAAAATTGATAAGCTTAGTGAATTGAAGTCATTTGATTAAAAAGATAAAATAACGATTGATTGTTTAAAATGTTACAAAACTATATTCTTAACACACAAGAGATCTCGACATAATCACTCATAATTTAACCGATCTAAGGCGTTATCACAATCGAATATGATGATTAGTCGAATTACCGATAATTAATAGTGTAATAAAGGATAACTTTCGAGTTTACCAAGTAAACCAAGTCAAACACATGCGCGAATAGCTCAGATTATAGAAAATTAAATTAAATATAACCATACAGTCCAGGATGTTCCCTCTATTTGTTCTCTTCATGAATAGCGGAAATCTTCTATGAAGAATTATGTGTCATCTCTCCCAACTCCAAATCCAATTTATAAAATAAAACGTGGTCTAGACTCCAAATCGCTACACTAGTCAGCCAGCCATAAGAATGGATAATTTTAAATTTACTCCTTCCGAGATTCTCCTCCAGGATGATGATAATGCAGTATTTTCACCTGATCGCCACGTGGTCTTGAAAATTCTCCGTTAGCACGTTGTTTGTTCCTAAACAAGGAAACGGGAAAAAATTTGAAGATCGGCACACTGACTCCTGCACGCCACTGAAAATGGCTGTAACAATTGATTTAAAAGACGGCGATTCCGGTCCTCATTGATTTCAACCCAATCGCTGAGACCACAAGGAGAAATTTGTCTTGAGAAAAACGGTAAAGGATCAACATAAAATTACTGCTTTCTCTCTCCCTTTTACTCACCCCATCGGCACAAACTCTCTGACCACGTTTTTTCCCCAGCTCGATCGCATTCACCGCGATCCTTTACGTATCATCACTGGACGGAAAAGAAGGGTGGGCCACCGGGACCTTGTCCTTTTATCGCTTTCCCCTTTTTCACTTTGTTTTCCGTTAATTTTCCGAAATTGATCGGCGCCTTGTTTTGCCGGACTACTGAAAGAGAACGTGACATCACCGTCACTTTTGCTATCGGCCCTGAGCGGAATGAATAAATAAACGTAGAATGTTAACGTAAGAATATTTCCCTCCTTTATTACTTCTACGAGTTAAACAAAGATAAAACATTCTTACATTCTTACGTTCACGTTTTACGTCTTACTTGCTCATTGTGCTCAGGCCTATCCACTGTATGAAGGTTTAATGTACACGTGCTGGAAGCATTTTGGAAGTTTTTTACAGTGTAGGATAAGAAAATTCAGGAACTCAATATAGTTAAAACATGCACAGTATATTTTGTATAACAACGTAATTAATAATAAATTTATGTCTTAAAATTTATAATTTATTAATTTCATCTGGCAGTATCGCTATGAAGCTCTTAAAGGAAACCACATTTGAAATAAATATTAGTGAATTTATACAATTGTACGTATATAAAGTACATCTAATTGTTTTTTAATATAGGAACTTTATAATTACAGCGATTTATGTTGGACACCTTCGGTATTAGCATGTGAAAACCATCTACATCCCAGGATGTGCCGCGATGGGGCTACCGAAAGGATTTTACATCCCGCTTTTTTCGTATACTTTATTTTTTTTGTATTTTTTTAAAAATATTTCTTATTTTTTTTTGGATTATTAAACTTCTTAAATCGTTTTCTTGTACTTTAAAACTATTTTGTATTTTTTGTTTCTCCAAAATTTGTATGCAAAAAATTAATTACGACAGCATTTTTCTATTGTTTCTTTTATTAGGTTTTGAATTTAATTGTTTCTTTGTTTTACTTGACGGATTAAGAACAGGTGTTTTTAATTTTTTCCGTTGAATGTTTTCTTTTGAGAAGATTTAATAAACAGAACATTTAATAGACCCAATGAGCGCACTACTTCCTCCGCTGCACATTAAATTGGGACTAGTAAAGCAAATGGTAAAAGCTATGAGAAACGAAAACAGCGTTACTTTTCATTACCTTTTCTCAAAATTCCCTAAATTGTCAGAAGCAAAAATTAAAGAAAGAGTATTGACGGAGCCCAAATTAGATCGCTCTTGCGAGATAAAACATTTGATGAGTCAATGACGCCAAATGAAAAAGCAGCGTGGACGAGTTTTCGGGAAGTAGTAGATAAGTTTTAGGGAAATAATAAGGACAAATTATAAACAAATTGTTGAAATAATGCTTATAAATTTCGAAAAAATAGGATGTTTAATGAATTTGAAAATACATTTTCTGCATTCCCACATCGACCTTTATCCGGAAAATCTTGGAAAGTTTAGTGAAGAACAAGGAGAGAGATTCCATCAGGATATCAAAGATATGGAGAAGCGTTATCAAGAGATTACTGTTGGAGTCTAAAACGTGATTGTAAGATACATCATAAGAGAAAGTCGATAAGAAGATCGTTTGAAGGAAAAAAAGTACGCGCGCATAAAATCGCCAAACACTGATGGTTCACGCCGTACTTAGCCTCCACTCCTTCCCTCATACACGCGCACGCGCAAACACACACACACACACACACACACACACACACATACACACACCAGAGAGGATTTGGAGTCCTTAAATACCGTGGAGGCGACGAACCACGGGGTCCTGATCTCTGTTGTGTGTCACACACATTCACAAACACTCAAGCGCAAACAGACACACACACACACACACACACACCCGCCGGAGTCTTGCTGGTTCCTTCTAACGGGCGCGTCCCCAGGTGGCGGATCGGGGAATGCTGGTAAAAGGTATCGGAGAAATAAAATACCCGACGCGGACCAAAGAACTAGCTAGGGGAAGGAACCCCGAACAAGAAACCAAGTATGGAAGATCAGCTGCAGATAAAAGCTTACGGTGCAGGGGTCGGATCCCCAGTACCGGCGTCGGGTACTAGTGAGCAAGCGGGCTCTCCGGCGTCGTTATCAGGCAACCGCAGTGTTGTTGGGGTCGGTCACTCGGCCCCAACAGCATTAAATGCTACAAGTGACACTCTGCCAGGAAAGGCGCACGTGACTGTAAGTTTCGAGCGCCTGGAAGAGAAACTTCAGCTCCTTGTGGAATTTATCCAGGAAAAGAAAAATCTCCACAAGGAGCTCAAGAATATGGCCAAAGGCACACTGCGTGCCTTTAGCCATTACGCCAAGGCACGAGAAAGTTCGGGGGCTTCGCAGGCGTCGGTCACCTGCCAGGACGGGGCGAGCCAAACGTCGCCCCTATTCAGTAAGCCCCCGAACGTCCGGAGCGTAAAGGACTCTCGCCGCTGAAGCTGCCAGCGACAAAACGGGTCAGGAAAGAAGAGAATAAAGAGGCCCCTTACCACCAGCTGCAAAACAACGGCGGCAACCCCAGTCGGAAGACCAGGACTGCGAAGCAGCAGCAGCAACAACATCAGCAGCAGCAGGGAACGGATGTCGGCAAGCGACACAGGGGGAAGCCGGAATCAAAAGCCGGCCTCCGACGCTTCCGCCCCGATGCCATCAAGATCAAGGCAGCGGACGGTGCGTCATATGTCGACATCCGGAAGACCATGAAAGCTGCGCCAGAACTGCAAAAGTTAGGAGAAAGGGTGACCGTCATCAGGCGGACGAAAGCAGGCGAACTGCTCATAGAGCTTGCAACGCCTGGCGTGTGCACCCAAGAGCTCCAAGCAGCGGCCACGTCAATCCTAAAAGGGACAGCTGTCGTACAGGAACTGTCCCATAAGGAAGCCATCACCATCAAGGACATGGACGAGGCCACAACTCGGGAGGAGGTGGCACAGGCCATCATTGAGATGACTTCACCGGAAGCAATGGCCCCTGAGAATATCAAGCTCAGGGGAGCATATAGCGAAACCCAGGCGGCCAATATCTTGCTTCCCGTCGCAGTAGCAAACACACTGCTGCAATTGGTGGTATTGGGGAAGCTTAAAATTGGCTGGGTTAATTGCCGGGTTCGACTGCGCGAGGGACCCCCACGCTGTTACAGGTGCCACGAGAGCGGACATCTGGCAAGGGGTTGTAAGAGCTCGGTCGATCGCTCGGCGCAGTTCTTCCGGTGTGGCAAGGAGGGCCACAAGATTGAGGACTGCGTAGCCAAACATCGTGCAACGTAGGAGGTTGGAGCACAGACCAACAATGGCTAAGGTGCTCCAAATAAACCTCAATCACTGTGCGGTGGCCCAGGACCTGCTGTTTCTACTGATCAAGGAGGAGAAGGCCGATATCGCCGTCATCAGCGAGGCTTACCGGGATCTTTGTAAACCGAGCTGGGTGAAGGATTCCACCAGCAGTGCGGCCATCTGGGTGTGTGGGGATCTATCTCCACATTTCCAATAAGATGTCCGACTCCCTGCCCAGCTTCACCTGGGTGGAGGTGGCTGGTATAGGACTATACAGTTGCTACCTCCGTCCCAGTCTTACCATCAACGAGTTCCAAGGATCCCTGGAGGCCATCGTCGCCAGTGCAAGAACCTCCCGACTCCCATTAGTGATCGGGGGGGGGGGGGGGGGGCACTTCAATGCAGGGGCGACGGAATGGGGTAGCGCGAAGACCAATCATCCAGGATATGCCCTCATTGAGGCCTTCTCGTTACTGGAGTTGGAGATTGCTAACACGGGGGGAAAGCCGACCTACTCCAAGGCCGGCAAGTCCTCCGTAGTCGACCTGACCTTCGTCGACCCAAAATTGATGGAGGAAGGGTTGGGCTGGAAAGTTAGCGACCGATACACGGGCAGTGACCATCAAGCCTTGGTGTACCAGCTCCAACTGACCGGCAGAGCAGCAGGAAAGGTGCGGAGCGCAAGCAAAGAGAGATGGGCACCGGCCACCTTCGATCGGGAAATGTTCCTCTGCAGCTTGGAACAGACGGAGGTGGAGGGAACAGCAGAGAGAGCCCGATGCCTCTCGCGAGCCATAACGGCGGCTTGCGATGCCTCTATGGCCGCGAAGTCAAATCCTCGCGGCCGACCCCCAGTTTACTGGTGGAACGAGGAGATCGCAGATATCCGTCGAGAGTGCCTTCGGGCTCGAAGGCTGCACCAGAGAGCAATTCATAAGTCTCGGTACTACCAACTGGCCGCGGACTATGAAAGAAAGAGAAAGAGGCTCAAGATTGCCATCAAGGCCGCGAAAAGAAAGTGCTGGCAGGACTTTTGTGAGGAGGTGGACCGCGATCCCTGGGGGCGACCGTATAAAACGGTCATGAACAAGATCAAGCCCAGGTAACCCAACGCACCATCTTGTCCATCCTTCCTTGGCAAAGTCGTCGGCCATTTATTCCCAGAACAGCGGGAA
This sequence comes from Trichopria drosophilae, assembly GCA_030407085.1. Classification (NCBI taxonomy): domain Eukaryota; kingdom Metazoa; phylum Arthropoda; class Insecta; order Hymenoptera; family Diapriidae; genus Trichopria; species Trichopria drosophilae. The sequence goes on along the minus strand of CM059584.1, from coordinate 66,359,303 downwards.
CGGCCGATTGGCACTGGCCTGATGGCAATTGCTGGTGCAGCCGAGCCGCCAGATGTTACCGAAGCCGAAGTAATGATGGCTGCTAAGAAGATCTCCACCCGTAAGGCCCCAGGAATGGATGGGGTACCTGGAATGGCAGTGAAGATCGCAGCGCTGAATGTACCAACCATCTTCACATTGACATTCAGTGCTTGTCTGAAGGAAGGATGCTTCCACGCGGAGTGGAAGGAACAGAGATTGGTGCTGCTGTCTAAGGGAAACAAACCCCCGGACGACCCATCCTCATTCCGATCGCTCTACATGCTTGACATCTCCAGGAAGCTATATGAGAGGGTTATCTGTGCCAGACTGGAAGCAGCCATCGAAAATGCCGGAGGTCTTTCCGAAAACCAGTTCGGATTTCGGAAGGGGCGCTCAACCATCGATGCAATCAGCCGAGTGAAAGCAGTAGCCACTCTAGATGCCATCAGTGGCAGCCGAAACACCAGGTGCATGTGTGCCATCATTGCCCTGGATATCCGGAACGCATTCAATTCGGCCAGGTGGAATTGCATCATGCAGGCACTCGAAGATCTGAAGGTGCCTCTCTACCTAAGAGAAGCCACCTCAAGCTACCTAACAGAACGAACCCTGTATTATGACACCGATGACGGCAGGCATTCCTACAATATCACGGGAGGCGTGCCACAGGGTTCGGTTCTGGGACCCTTGCTCTGGAACGTCTTATATGACCGACTGCTCAGGCAATCCCTTCCAGACGGGGTGTCCATGGTAGCCTTCGCAGATGACCTTGCACTAATCGTCGTCGCAAACACCATCGACGAGGTGCAATTTAGCGATAGTAGCTAGGTGGTTGAGCAACCATGGGTTAGATCTGGCGGCTGAGAAGACGGAGGCGGTGCTCATCTCTCGAACAAAGAAAAGGGTATATGCCACCTTCACGGTGGAAGATATGCAGATCAGGACGGTGGACACTATTAGATATCTTGGAGTCACTCTAGATGCGCGGCTGTCGTTCAAACAACACCTGATGGACGCAGGCGCAAAGGCTTCCAAAGTGACTCGTACGCTCTCCAGCATCATGCCCAATATGGGGGGGGGGGGGCTGAAACAACCGCGACGGTCCCTCCTTTCATCGGTAGTAGGCTCCGTTATCGTTTACGGGGCACCGCTCTAGGCTGATGCCATGAACATCCATAAGAGCTACGGAGCCACCTGCCGGCGGGCTGATAGAACAGCCGCCGTAAGAGTGGCCCGGGCCTACCGTTCTGTATCGGACATCGCTCTCTCGGTGGTCGCGGGACTCCCTCCCATAGACCTTCTTGCTATGGAGAGGGCACCAGTACACCGCGAAGGCAGGTGTATAAGGCAGGACATCGCCGACCAGGAGCCGAACCACGACAAATGGTCTATGAGGACCATAGAAAAGTGGCAAAAAAGATGGGATTCAGCGGATTCGGGGCGGTGGACCCACTGCGTCATCCCAGATGTAGCAAAGTGGATGGGCAGACAACACGGATACACCACCTTTCATCTCACCCAGGTGCTCACCGGGCACGGCTGCTTTCGCAGCTACTTACATCGTTTCCGCATTTATCAAAGTGCGGAGTGCCCGGCATGCCCTGGTGTCGACGAAGACGTGGCCCATGTCCTCTTCCACTGCCCGAGATTTGCAGCGGAACGGGAACTGTTCCGGATCTCGGGAGGAGGACCACTAACACCTGAGGGCATTGGGGAATGTCTGCTCGCCTCACAGGAGGGATGGAACGCGGTGGTCATCATCGCCACCTCCATCATCGATAGGCTGAATGCCATCAGAAGAGAAGAAGACGGAAGAGGCAACAACATCACCCAGACTTGAAGAGCCAAAACATCGGCGGAGGGCAGTCTGAGGCAAAGACTGCCCCCCTCGAAGTCATGCCTTGCGGCGGTTTCCGAGGGGGGAATCACAGTCTGAGCGGAGGTGGTTTTAGCGGGTAGGAGCCCCGCACTCCTGCTGGCACCGGCCGGCAGGGATGGCTGGTAAAGCTTTCCAACGTCGCTTCTGAAAAAAAAAAAAAAAACACACACACACATACGCACATACTCACGAACGCACACTCGCGCACGCGCAATAGATAAGGGAATTATTCACATTAATCATCTCGAATGCTATGCTCACTGTCCGGCTATGTTCAATTCTTTGATTTTGGGTGACACCTACAGTACGACACGCACACATTCACATCCGTTTTAGCGCGCATACTCACACAGACACTTGCAAATATCTTTTTTTAGTAATTTTTACTCCTTGAAATTATTTGAGACTTCCACTTATAACTGTTTATCGGCTACACTATCGCAGTGACGAAAATCACTATTTTTCGCCTACATAACCTCACTTTCTGCATAATTCTGACGTGTTAGAGCAAAATAGGGTTTGGTTTCGGTTTCAGCGAACAAAAATCTATAAGAATCACCTTCTAAGATCCCAGGTGCTTTTTGAAAATTTTTTTTGTGGTCCTATGTTATGAATCCGATGTCAGTTTCAAGAAATTCAAAATGGCTGATCCAATATGGCGGACCAAAATATAACAAATTAAGATAAGCTCGTGAAAATAACTACTCGGGGGTTTTTGGGTTCGCTGACTACCAATCCGATGTCAGCTAAAAAAGATACAAAATGGATTTTCTTAAATGTCGTGTACTTTTACACAATTTTTCATTTTTATTCAACAAGAGTTGCAATTTTGTAAAATTTTTGAAAATAGGTCATTTTTACAGCCTTTTTACAATTATCTCTTTTGTCACAGTTTCCACGTTAAACATGCACAATATTTAATTTATATCACGGCCCAATTCATGCAAAAGTGTATGTATTTTTGGTGTTCTAAGAATTCTAAAACACTTACATTTTTGTATTTTTATATAAATCAAATGTGTGTTATTGTGGACTTAAAATAGACTTTAAACTAAAGACGTGACAATTTTAGTAATTTATGTGCGTTCTAACATAGTCTCATTATATCAGAAATTTATGGAGAAATTTTAGTCACACGAAAAGTTAAAATAACTATAAATTGTTAATGATCGTGATCAAGATAATAATAATAATAGTAACAATAACAAGAACAATAACGATTATAATAACATCTCTCCCTGCACCGCGTACGGGCTCAGTTGACTGCGACGAAGTCGCACAACAAAGTGAAGATTGCCCACCCGTCAGTGCATTAGAGGTGAAAAATGCCATCACAGGAGCGAGGAATTTCTCCTCGCCGGGCTGGGATGGAATTAACAACTATTGGTGGAAGAAGTTCACTTCTGTCCATCAACACCTAGCCCGAATATTCACCTCTTATATAAATGGAGACCAACCCATTCCGCACTGGCTGGTGGAGGGCCGAACGACACTGATCCCAAAATCGGGAGACTTGTCCGATCCGAGAAACCATAGACCGATCACGTTCCTCAATACGTTATATAAATTGTTCGCTAACATCTTGAATGGACGTATTGAGAAATCCGTGAAACCGGTGTGGCAATGGATAGTAGAACAACGAGGCTGCAAAATGGGTGGATACTGCAAAATTGTACGTAAATTTGTACAAGAGGTATACTATGCCTCCTACCGTATATAAGTACTCATACATGGATCTGATATTGTTGCAGCGTCACCTGTGCCTATAGGTCACTTGTCAGAAGAGGCTCAAGAGGCGACGAATAAAATCTTCCGTCTTGCGCGAGCTCGACATAGCAGAATGAAGACACGAAAATACATCAATCAAGGTATTCTGCACTATCTTTTAGTAAATTTAGATCCGAACATTACAGTTTTAAGGATACTGAAAGAGAAAGAAAATACTAATCTGTCAGGAGACATTACAAGCCTGCTTTTATTATATTGAAGACTTGTTAACTTTTAGTAAATTTCTTACATGGGCAAATCCACAGAACTTTTGACTTTCATGTTATTTTAAGATTCACGTATATCAGAAATATTTATACAACATTACTATTTACAAAATATTACTATTTACTAAAAAGGATATGCTTTTCAAGGTACAGTTATTTGTTTTGCATGATAGTTGATTAAAAAAACAAAGGAAACACGAAAGCTCATAAAATTTGAATAAACTGCTGCGTGCAAATTGTATTTTTTTAATATTTTGTTCTGTAACTTTTGGATCGTGTATTCTTTTCATTTGAACATCATGTCGTTGATTAATGGCACTTTATAAAAGCCAAAGATACTTGAAACATAAGTGTGCCTATCGTTTAATAAGAATGACATGCGTCCAAAGTCGCGTGCAGAAGATTTATGTAAAATGGAATTTTCGTTAATTTCTAACATTAACTTTTGGAACAAACAATATTATGGCTCCATATTTTGGGAATTTTTAATTGATGATATAATAAGTGACGTATTCCAAGGAATAAGGTGCACCTTGTCTCATCTCAATTCTGTGCCTATTACAACCTACAGCCTTCATGTGTAACTGTTGTTGAAAAATTACACTTTTGTCAGGCACACGAACTATACACAATAAAATGCCTCGATTATTGGCGTAGTTTATTGTTTTAGGTGTCATAATAATACTCTGAACTTGTTCCAGAAATACAATACGATGTTCAGGGGTAAAACAAGACATGAAATTATCTCTTTGACACAAACTCCATTCTTTACGCGGAAAAATGCTGAAATTTGTTACGCGCGGGTTTTATTGGTAACTGACGTCAACAGCGACAAGGTGGAAAGCACTCCGTACTAACAGCTGCAGCGCATTGGAAGATTTTGGTTTTGCCAAGCGTAAACGAGATTGCCAATCTTTCACAGACGACCTAAACGACTCACCGCCACCACGACAACGGAAGTTTTCGCTTCCTCGAGGCGCTTCCACAAACCGCATCTCAGACCATGTCTGCTATTACAGCGCCGCAACTCACCCTCGAAGCACTGCAACAGTCGCTTCTCGCAGCGTTGAAAAGCGAATCAAATCGTGTTACCGATTCACTGCAAGCCAGCATTAACCGATGCACAAACGGAATATCAGCAGTGGAACTAACAGTGGATCAGATTAATTCTGATCTCACGAATCGTCTCAGTTTATTGTTTTAGGTGTTATAATAATACTCTGAACTTGTTCCAGAAATACAATACGATGTTCAGGGGTAAAACAAGACATGAAATTATCTCTTTGACACAAACTCCTTTCTTTACGCGAAAAATTGCTGAAATTTGTTACGCACGGATTTTATTGGTAACTGATCATAAATGCGTTGACAAATATTAAAAATTGAAGATGGTAGATACAATGTAGCGGACCAAATTCCTAAAAAGTTGCTTGAACCAGCTGAAACTGTGTATTCGGGATCGCTTATCGGTCCAGAGTGGATATAGATTTGCTCCAGAAATAATGAAAATGTAACTTTGGGTAACTTTGTTTTTCATCTCCCTTGCTTCATCTTTTCTGGTTAAAAATGAATAAATATGGTACTAATGACAACTTACGTTATACCTATTTAAAATTTTTGTTCGAGATTGCCGGGATTGTAATGCCTTAAATCGACTTAAATAAATGTTTGCTGCTAAAATGTGTATATTATGAACCTAAAAGCAAAAAGAAAGAAAACCCCCGAATACCCAATTTGAGCTTGTGTGAGTAACTTCTTACAAATTCGGTCTTCCATATTGAATTCGCCATCTTGAATTCTGAATATCTGTTGACGGATTCGTGACCAGTAACTTTAACAACCCCGAGTAACAAATTTCATCTGTTTTCCGCGTACAGAAATATGTTTGGTTCGAAGATATAATTTTAGGTCTCGTTTTACCTGACTGCGCTGGAATAATCCTTTAAAAGTCGTAACGTGTTGTTTTTTCTACATTTTATATGTTTAGGAGTGGCCTCAGGTTGATGTTAAATGTGTGCCATCGAAAAAAAAATGTTTTTCTTAAAGCGTAAAGTTAAAAGTTCTGTGGATTTATCTACATATGCTCAGCTAATGTATAAAATAAATAAACTATAAAATTATGTTTAACCCGTTGTGTGATGAGTTGTATCTTTTACATAATAGGCTCCAAATTCGGTATTTGGGAATTTTCGTGGTTCCTTATTCAGAAACCTTTATTAGATCATCAAAATTCAAAATGGCGGCGGGTCCCCCAAGAATTTAATCATATAAAACAATTTGATAATTAGTTATATTAAGAATCATTTTGCGTTAAAAATTGGCCTCTATCCCTCCATTTATTGTTTTAAATCTACTTTTGTATTTTACTGTGGCTTACGGAACTTAAAAAGTGCGTACAGATACTTCTAACGTTTATTGTCATTATTACGCACGAAGAGCTGCAATTGAATTCCACCCAAGGATCTCCCACATTTCCCGTTTTTTTTCTGATATCATTTCGGCAATGCCTTATGGTTATTTTAAGCCGTAAATGCAACTAATACGCAAAGGGAAACAGAAAATATCCTCAATTTCCAAATTTTGTAAAAGTTCATTGCACGTATTTTTTATTGCAAGACTGTTTTCACATTTTTTTTTTCATTTTAATGATATTTTTAAAGTTGATATGTGAAATTTTTGAAAATAGCCTAAAATGGATCATATTCACAGCTTTTCTGCAACTCTCTCTTTTGTCAGAGTTTCCACGTTAAAACTACATAGGAATGTATTGAAGCGAACACAATTATCTAAAAAATAAGTAAGTTCGAATTCACCTTTCAGACTTTTCTCTGGTCGGGGAAATCTCTCCATCAATATGACAGTCCCACAAACGGTTTGTAGACCTTTCCCTTGACATTCAAGAGACCTTTTATCCTACCTATCCATTACAAAATTTGTTTCATCTAGTATCTATTTCCATTTTCTCGTTTCGTGACATAACGTTTCGAAATCCTTCTTGACCTAAATATTTTTTTTATTTTCCATTAAAATTTACAATCTGTCGATGAGACACTTCGTAAATTTTTCTAAACATATATAAACGTGCGATTAATTCTCCCATTGGATGGTTACTCATTTAACAATAATAACAATAACAATATATTGCAGTTACAACTTATTTAACAATAATTACATTGTGACGGCAGTTCTTTATAAATTTTTGTTCAGCATAAACGCTTGAATTTCTTTAGTCTTGAGTTTGAGTATGAAGTTTTTTGAAGTCTTGCAGCAAGTTTATTGGGATGAGATTTTAGTCTACTAATATATTTTGCGCGAATAGTTTTTATATCTTCTTCCACAGTTTTTATCTTGAGGTCTTTACGAATAATTTCGTTAGACACAAACCAAGGTGCATTCGTGATCTGTCTTAGATATTTAGACTGAAATCGTTCCAGTATATTAACATTGGTTTTTGAGGCACTCCCCCAAAGTTGAGCCCTATATACTCAAATCGGCTTAAGAATTGATTTATAGATGAGAAGATTGTTTACTTTGTTACTAAGTGATAACTGAGACTTTCTGCCAATAAGCCAGTACATTTTTCGTAATTTCGTGATACTCTGCTTACGTTTCATCCAGATATGCTTTTTCCAAGTAATGCGGCGATCAAGATGTATGCCAAGATATTTGGTATATATATAACATGGTCATCTTGTGGAATTGGTTTATCGTTTTAAATAGTATTTTTGGACATGTTCGTTTGCGGAGAGTAAATGTGACATGCGTTGACTTGCTCTCGTCGATCTTTATTCTCCAAAGTTTGAACCATGTCTGGATTTTATACATGTAATCTTGAAGAGAATGAGATGCTAAATTTGCGCTTGAATTAATGGCTATTAAAGCAGTATCATCTGCATAAGTGACAGTTGTTATATTCGGTACTGTCGGTATATCAGCAGTGAATAGTAGATAGAGCATGGGACCTAAGACGCTACCTTGGGGAACCCCAGCTTAAATTGTATAAAGTTTAGTTGTTATTTTGTTTATTTTAACTTGATATTTGCGGTTGTTGATATAGGATCTCAACAGGTAATAGTTGTTTTCAGGAAGCTATTTTTTTAATTTATCTAATAAACACTTGTGCCATACCTTATCAAATGCTTGCGCTACACCCAATACAGCCGAATAGTACTTTTTATGTTCTACTGCTTCGATGATTTTGTGTGTGATTCTATTGACTTGTTCAATGGTGCCATGATGATGAAGCCAAATTAATGTTCGGGAATAAGTTGTCTTTTTGTTATAATTTTTATAATATATATTCTATTATATAGTATTTAATCTAATTAAAAATAACTTCTCATGGATTTTAGACAAGATAGGAAGAATGCTAATAGGTCTGTACGACGAAACATTATCTAGATCTTTTCCAGGTTTTAAAATCATCAGTATTTGTGCTACCCACTGGCTAGGAAAGAATAACAGGCAAAAGGTAGCATTTATCAAAATTGTGATAAATCTATCAGGTAATTCTTTTATAATCTTGCCGTCACTGTTATCAAACCCAGGTGCTTTCTTAATCTTAACGCTTTTGATAATACCTTTAACCTCGTTGATTTTCACATATGGGATTGGTGATGAATCCTTGGGAATCTTCTTGATTACATCCATTAATTTGCTTTCCTCTTCATCAGATATCTCTGTTTCTTTAGATTGAATAGTTTCACTAAGGTGAGTTGCAAATGCGACGACCTTATCGCAGTCAGTTCTTGCCCATTTTCCTAGACTCGTCCTTATAGGTGGAATAAATTTTTGCGGTCGTTTAAAGCCTTTTGTACACTTCCATAGAGAATAATCACTATCTTTAGTGGGATTTAAAGATTCGACAAATTTTTGAAAGTTCGAATTTGTTCTGACAACGCTGTTTTAAGGTCTTCGATTGCCTTATTAAGTCTGGATTTATCAACCTTATTTTTTGTTATTTGCTAAATTTTCCGAAATTTTCTTTTTTCCTGAACCATTTTCCCAATATGTTTCGGTAAATCGGAGTGATTATTGCAGTAGTTTTGCCGTACAGGTATGAGAATTCTCTACCGCACGATGTAAAAGAATGTTAAAATTTTCAATTTCTTCTTCAAGTTCCGTAGGATTTTTTAGAGACACTTTACAGTTTAGGTTATTGTTAATATAGGCTTTAAATTTACTCTAATCGGTGTATATACCGTGTATCTTATTGCTGGTATTGTTGACAATATTTTTAGTAATATGGTAATAATTACGGGACAGTGATCAGACCATAAATCCAGATTTGAGTATGCTTTTAAGTGCAATGGATTCATACCTTTGACTACAGCAAAGTCTATTAGATCTGGTAGTTTTTTGGATCTGAAGGCCAGTACATAGGTTTACCTGTAGATATTGTGAACAAATTATTTGACTTTATTGCTTCATAGAGCTGTCGTCCCTTCGGATTTGGGGTAGATGACCTTGAGCCCCACCAAGGGTGTTTGGCGTTATAATCACCACCTGCTACAAATCGATGTCCTAATGACTTGAAAAATTCAGTGTAAATTTCTTTAGAAATTGAGTATTTTGGAGGAGAATATACTGATGACGTAATTAGAGGCCCAATCACATACTCCACCATTACGCTAGTGGCTTGTAAAAACTCTCTTTGATGTTTATTAGTTTCATGGTGTTTGATTGAACTTTTTATTATAATTGCTGTACCGCCGTGCGCTTTATTGTCCGGGTGATTAGTGATGTAGATATTGTATTGTGAATTTTGATAAAGTTTTTATTGGTAAAATGTGTAATGATATTGTAAATTTAGGAAGAGCTTTAGTTAGTGAAGTCTCTGGTTTAAGCCATTCGCATTCCAGATTGCAATTTATAAATTCAGTTTGATATTTTATTTATAAGAGTGGTAAGTAAATTTAGCATTGTATCCAGTCTGTTCATTAGTTGTATCAACATACTTTCTAATCTATTATTTTGCGAATTTTCTGTTAAATGATTGTTTACAGTACTAGTTTGTTTTTGTCTTTCTTGTAAGTAAACGCCACTAGTGGTAGCTTGTGCATAAGAGACATTATCATTGATTTTATTATCAATCACAGGCACTTGTTTTGAGAAGACACTTGTATTTAAATTTATATTAGAATGATCAGTCAGCTTTTTTTCCCTTAAAGCCGGGTATAATTTTTGTTTAAGTTGCTTTCGGACAATACATCCTTTGTAACCTGCTGGGTGGTTACCGTTGCAATTGGCACACTTCATATCTTTTATTTTTTCTTTGATCGCACAATCACTGGTTAATGAGTACTGGCGCACTTGACACAAATCGCTGTTTTATGACAGTAAATCTTGGTGTGTCCAAATGCTTGGCACCTCAGACATTGAGGAATATCCATTTTTTTACTAGAAGGCTCAAAAGTAACGACCGTATTCATAAGTCGATTGATATTATATATTTCCTTGTTATTTTCATTACTTTCAATTTCTACAAAGAAAAGTGGAAAAGGATTCTGGTTTAAGTAATTCTTGATGTTACTTATTCTTTAACTTTGTGACCATATGTTTCAATTTCACTTTTCAATTCTTCAATTTCCACAGACGGATGAATATTCTTGAGAACTACTTTATAGTTCTTGTCTTGCTTGCGCTGGTACGTGTAAAATTCCGTATTTCTTTTTTTCAATTCCTCCACGATAGGAAGATATTTTTCAGATATGCTTGGTTGAATTTTTATTCCTGTATTTGATATAGTTTTCAAACAGTAATTTGAGTCAACTGTATTTAGCACATCCATAAGTGGCTTTAGGTTGTATACGCCGATAACATATATAGGAGGAGATTTGACTGTGTGAGTTTGTTTATTTACGGAATTTTCAACCTCAACTGTCGTTTCAGATTCATCATCTAATGCATCATTGAAGCACTAAAGGAATTTATAATATTCACAGGACTGTTTAGCCAATAATTATCATTAGTTGTCTGCCATTTATTCCTTAAATTGGTTGTGGGACTAGTTCTTACTCTCTTTTTGTTCCTCTTAGTATGACTCCAATTTTCGCCTTGCTGTATTTCATTTTCTTGGACATTCCGCCTCGATAAATTTTCCATTACACTGTCGATTGTCAAAATTTAGACGTTTGACACAATAAACTTTATACAATCACAGTATGTTATTTCGATATTAGCGAGGGACAACAATATTTAATCGTGCACTCCGAGTCGTAGACATTACGTCCGAACTCGACGAGTGCTAATACCAAACTCCACCTATATATTTTAAACACAGATTTTCATTCATAAGGTGGAAAGTCTCGTTTTCGTCTCTCCTCCTATTGAAAACCGTTACCATTACCACAATCGCAACGCCTAGACTGTAAAATCCGTTAATCATTACGTCGATCATCGACCCTTTCATAAATATTTATTTTTTTTACAATATCATGCAGGAAGTAAGATGAAGAAAATGCAGAAGATGTATTTAATAAATTTTATTTGTCATGTTCATATTCATTCATACATTACATTAATTTTTTTGTTTAAAATATTGTTATACATAAGAATATAAAATAGCTATCACATAAAATTTATATTTTCAATATCGGCAACTAATGCATCGCTTTTAATTTGACAACTGATGCAGTCTTTAATCATAGGCGGTTTACCATCTATCATATCATAGCTTGATCCGAAATGTTTATAACATCGTATTTCAGGATGCATTTGCATAACAGCTGGCAAGCAAGTCCATGCTTCTTCAATTTGTCGTTCAGCAAACATGCATATGAAATCGATCGGTAGACATTCTATATCTTTTGTTTCCATCAAAGCGAGACGTTCTACTTCGTAACAAATCCTTAATGAACGTTGAAGAGATGTAGGCTGATCAAGTAGATACTAAATTTTTAAGTATTTGTACATTTTCTTTAGTGCAAGTTCCATTAATCGTATGGCTTTTACATTTCTCCGAGAATTGATATTGTTGCTGTTGCTTCAGTTTTGTCAGAAATGGACAGTCTAAATCGTCGAGATCAATAACATTTTAGGCGTTTAATATATCCTCCAACCAACATTTTTTATCGACTCCTTTTACATAAATTTTGTTGGCACATTTAACGATATCCTCCAAAGTCTCGTTTATAGCATCAAAGGGAACGTCACCAGATTGCCATGGTAAGTCATAGTAATTATGCATTAACCACTTACTCACTCTTTTATAGTGTAACAGTAACTACGCCCATTGATATGGTGGTTTAAACCCATAAGTATCAATTTCACCGACGAAAATATTCATTATAGATATATACTTCGGTATTACCAGGCCCACGGAATCCCTGCACGTAGACAATGTATTCTATTTCGTATTGTAACGGAGTTACTAAGCGCGCCTTCCGAATAGGCAACCAGCATGACGCACGCACTGGTACCGTCGCTACGGCTACCACCCTACCCTGCTACCGTTCCGAATCGACGCGCGCAATGTTCGCCCTGGCCACGCGATTATATAAACCAGGGTTCTACTCAATTTCGACACTTCTTCCCGGCCACCAACAGTAAAGCAGGATCGCCTACGTACGAAGATAGCCCCAGACTCGGCTCCCGTGGCAAGCATATTGCCAGAACGCACGCGAACTACGTCGCCTCTTCAGGAGTCTCGCCCCGAAGGCCACCAGAGCATACTCGCTCCCGACGTCCAAACACCACCACCGGCCATCCAAGAACCGCTGAAAAAGAAATCCCGGGCCAGAACAGTCGTGAAAAAGCATACACCTCCGCTGGTTCCGAAGACAGTGTTCCAGGTCTGACCTCCCTCCAAGTCCGGCTTTTCCGACTTGCCGGCTATGGTGCCTCGGATGCCTCCAGCGTCGGCCACATTGATCTAGATGGGACCTCATTTAGTATCTGCCTCTCTCAAAGCGGTGGAAATGTACAGGAAATGGACTCATTTCACGGCAACAGGATTTTACAGAGCACGATGGGACAAAAAGGGGACTCTCGGGAAGGTAACCTTCCATCCGAACAAATGATTTTTTTATGTTAACCCGTTTCGTCCTGAAATGCCCTAAATTTTGACTTCTTTTCATCAGGTGCTTTCTCATGAAGAAAGTCACTAAATCGTTTTGATATAACCACACCTATTGTATTTTTTCTCGAACTTTGTAAATCCGGTTTCAGATTGACCATATCTGCCGCCATTTTTTTACTATGGCGGTTTAAACTTAAAAAATCGTGAATTTTTAAAAAATTTGTTCAAATAATCGTATTTTTGAACAGGAAACTGTGTTCGAATCAAGCTGAATCTCTGTATCTGGTGGAGTAAATAGTTACACTAAAAGATAGGATGGTTATTAATTCACCATTCAAAATAGCGGCTTCAAAAGGGCGGTTCTCAGTGAATATTTTGTTGAAAAATTTCTGGACGCTCTAACTGAACAATTATGAGCTTGTTTTAAAAAATGCTAAGAATAAAAAATTCGTAGAATTTGCCGAGAAATATAATGGGTTTTTTCAGATTTTTTAAATGAATTTTTGAAAAATTGTTTTCAAAATTGTTTTCAAAATTGTTTTCAAAATTGTAATTTTTTTTTTCGAAAAATTCTGAACAAAATTCAGTGCATTCTCTGATGAATTCTAAGAGTTTTTTATTCTATGCATTTTTTCCCAAAAGTTGATAGTTTTCGAGAAAGAAAAATCTTAATAATACTTGAAATTGATTTCCTCGAAAACTATCAACTTTTAAAAAATCTGAAAAAATTCCACTATATTTCTCAATGAATTCTAAGAAATTTTTCATTCTCAACATTTTTTTTAAAAAGCTCGTAGCTTTTGAGTTAGATCGTCCAGAAATTTTTCAAAAAAATGTTGACTGAGAACCTCTATTTTGAAGCCGCCATTTTGAAAGGAGAATTAATACTCATCCTATCTTTTAGTGTAACTAATTACTCCACTAGATACAGAGACTTAGCTTGTTCCGAACACGGTTTCCTGTTCAAAAATACGATTATTTGAAGAAATATTTTCAAAATTCATAATTTTGTTATGTTTAAACCGCCATAGTAAAAACATTGCGGCAGATATGGTCAATCTGAAACCGGATTTAGAAAGTTCGAGAAAAATACAATAGGTATGTTATATCAAAACGGTTGAGTGATTTTTTTTCTCTAAGAAAGAACCTGATGAAAAGAAGTCAAAATTTAGGGCATTTCAGGACGAAACGGGTTAATTTCTTTTCTTCAGCGAATTTATTTACATCCGAGATGTACTTTGTAATTTAGTTTAAGGCAAATACACGTAATTTATGTATTTCCGTTATATTATAATTTGAATATGCACAAAAATCTGTGCCGTTTATTTTCCGTGTCAAATGAAGCACAACATTTGTAAAATGTATATTCCGTTTCTAGTAAAATAAAAGCGCATACCTAATGTTGCCACTGCGTTACCATGTAATATATGAATAAATCGACGAACTTGCCTCGAGATAGAAGTGTCATAACACTTGCGAGACGCTCTTTTCCAAGCGGCATTTTCTGCGAGCTTTCGTTTAGGTTCTATAAGTTTTATTGCGAGCGTCATTTCTGCAAGCCTTCGGGGGTGCGATGAATTTCTTTTGCTTACATCATGCCCTTCAAGAACTTCGTTGCAAGGGTTATGTCTACCAACACTTTTTACTAGTTTCTTTTGTACCTCCGAAGAAAGGGGGGAGTGTAACGGAGTTACTAACCGTGCCTTCCGAATAGGCAACCAGCATGACGCACGCACTGGTACCGTCGCTACGGCTACCACACCACCTTGCTACCGTTCCGCATCGATGCGCGCAATGTTCGCCCTGGCCACGCGATTATATAAACCAGGGTTCTAATCAATTTCGACACTTCTTCCCGGCTCGTGACTCGCGGGCCTTCCTTCCTCCTAGAGTTTGGTGACTCGCGGAATCTCTTCCCGTCGGTGCCTCGGGTTCATCGCCCAGGTACGACCCTTGCCCATCCTGATAGAAGTACGGTGACCCGCGGTGCTTCTGTCTCTAACTCTGGAGTGTGGTGACTCGCGGCACTTGTGGTCTTTTCGACACTTAAGCGCTCTTTTCTTCTATCGATAGTCTCTATTACGGTCGCGTCAATAGTTCTACACTTACAACTCCACGGCTGAGCGGTGAGCCGCCTATTTTTCACTAAATTTCTACCACTTGTATAAATTAGGGCAATACTGAAAATATATCTGTACTTTTACCTATTAACTCACGCGTTCTCATTTTCCCCTTCCTTTATTCTCTACTTTTGGCTTAGAATAATTAAATACTACTCGTTTTTGAAACCTGGCGTACCGGTTGAGCCAGGGCACGAGTAGTCCGGGGAAAAACAACCGTTACAGTATGATACTTATTACGGACAGAATCGATGTTTTATCGACTGCGGTACCCGGCGTAGGTTTTTTCCCACAAAGGTGGTTTTCCCTACGCCATTGCACACCCGAATGGGGGTACCTCTCAAAATGAAGCTGGCCTGTTAGGTAATTATGTAAAAGGCTCTTCGAAATGGTGACGATCTCGATACAATTATTTGTAATTCGAATAGTATGATATCGATATATAAAACGTCGTTGCAGTCTATTTAAATGTTCGAGAGTTTGAAAAATCGAACCAAGATGTGAAAAAGTGACGATCGGGTGGGGAGAGAACGTTCCGGAACGTCGTCGGGTTAGGAAGTCCGCGTCGCGATCGGATCGTCACCGGTTGATCGCTAATAAATAGTTAATATTTTCTTTCGGTTGATCAAATCGCGTGTTTTATTCAAAGCCCTTCCACCAGTCGTTTACAATACTGATTCACTAGCAATTAAAGTATAACTATATTTTACTCATTAATTGACGCATGCGCAATAATGGCTACCACAAAGGACAGCTATTGCTACATCATAGTCGCTCCTCGGTGCCTATGTGGAAATACATTGTAGGCTAGGAACCGTATTGGGAAACTGAACGTAAAATTCTAATAATAGCCTTTTCCTGCTGCGTTCTACTACCATATCTCTCGCTATCGCATATTCTTTGTTAGATCCGTTAACTTTAGCATTATACCTTTTCACGGTCATCGTCATCGCCGATTACTCGCCGATCATTTTCACCATATATTTTTCCATGTATACAGGTTCAGACGCGTTTTAAGTCATTGCGCAATTTCATGAAAACATATACTATTTTCTCTTTCCAAAATTTAGACAACCTCCGCCATAATAGAAAGGAGATGACCTCAGTTCCGTATTTTATCTAGGAATGATCTGGCGGCCACCTGTAGGCCAACTCACCTCTTCAATAACAAAAGTAGCATCAATAAATAAATAAATAATTTATAATAATAATATTTAAATAGCAATAAATCTCAAATAATCCGAAAAGCGTGTATTAAAATGTATAATATAGAAATGATGGAAGAAGCTAGTAGTAATTAGAAAGAGAGGATGACACGCTTATTTCCTATGCATTTATCTATTCACCGTATTTACTTGTTTTCATGACGTTCAAACCATAGCTAAGAGAGTTTGGACACGTGGATAATGTAATTAATCGTGCTCCTGACCGCTTTTTAATATGTGTACAATTAAACACCGCCATACAGGTTTCGACCTGTTAATTATCCGTAGACTTTACTATACGGTAACAATGAATCTGACTCCCCATAAGTGATGAATACATACGAGTATCGACTTACTTTTAATATAATTAATCAACCTTCATTTAATATTTCCCACTTTTAACATTTCTGAGAATAAGAAGATCGAAATGACGATGTAAAACTCTAAGAGAAACGTGTAAAATTCAACAGTTTCTTTCTATCTTTAGGCACAGTCTTTTGTATCTTTTAAGTAAAAAGTTAAAGGAAATGACAATGCTGCCATCATTTGGTATGTTTAAAAAGATTGCAGAAACTGTGTATCACAGAATGAAATAAGCGGATGCATCTGAAATGCATGGATTAATTGTAGGCTGCGATCATACACTTGCTGATACGATTGGTTATGGAGCGATTACAATTGAATATGAGGTTCTTGAAAATTGAATCTAGTTGACAATTAACCTTATTATCGCCATGCAAAAGAATATAAAAGTGAAATTGTTAAATATTACCGGGCATCTACTGCAAAGCGAAAGCAATCTCGCTATTTTTAAAATTTTATCCTACGAGTTTCGGTAGAAATGGACGGGCCAATATGTCTATGTCAACAGCATTGTCAGCATCTAAAACTTCCTGCAACTATATATTTTTTTTGGTCTGCGTCTTTTATGTATATTTTTGTGCAATACGGTCTGTATAAAAAACGGTTAGGACTAGTGTCTGTAATTATTATTTTATTTGTGGACACGATAGATACAAATATGGCGACAAGGTGCGAAATTACCGATCGGAGAACCTTTCTTTGCCGCGGTTCTGCTGCCTCTGTCTCGTGGTTCCCCCGAGCGAAAACCTTCTCCGCGCAATTACATTTACGATTTTTCGGCCGTTCTCGAAGATGTCCGAACACATTCAAACGCTTCGATATATAAAATTCAAAATTTACTGTCGTTTCACAACATCCTCCCGCCTTTTGATGAAAACTGTAATAATTCCTTTTTTTTTTCTTTTCGCCAATTAATGATACAAAATTATATAACACCGTTCGTACATTTTTTATTATTTTAACATTTTTTACAGTTATATCGAAGAGGTTTTTTTCTTTTTGACAGTACGTCCATTTCTCGTAGTTACACTATTTTCATCGCAGTCATTCGTATTGCAGGCTTCATTGGGGACAGTTTCCGAATCATCGCATTTTTCCACGTCATAGTCCGTTCGATTTTTAACTTTGTTTGTTATCGCATGTTCGCATAAACTTTCTGTAATTTCTATTTCGCTTTGGGGGATTTCTAATGGATAAATTCTTTGAATCGATCTCTTTAATACACCTTTTTTGTTTTTAAAAGGAATACTCTCGCTTCGCCATCACGTCCCGTAATCGCACTCATTACACACGCAAGAGGCCAATCAATTCTCTTATGAATGTCGTCACCAATTAAAACTATATCTCCAATTTGTATCTTTCTCTTTTCCCTTTTACCATTCTTTAACAAAAGTTGACCCAGGTATTCGGCACGAAATCTAGCACGAAGATCATCGATTATTTTTTGTCTATATTTAAGTCTTTTATTTAATTTTTCGTGGCATAACATATCAGTCTGGCACCCCAATTTCTCGTATTTCACTCAAGAAAGTTGAGGGTGTTAAGGGTTTCGGATCGCTTGGATCTTCCGAAATGTACGTCAGAGGCCTAGAGTTAATGATTGCTTCGGCATCGCAAAGAATTGTAACTAAACTTTCGTAAGTTAAACTCGCTCTACCTAGGATTTTTCTGAGTATAGTCTTTAACACGCCTATCAGCCGTTCCCACCAACCGCCCCATCATAGTGCTGTTGGTGGATTAAAATACCACTCAATTTGCATGGCTGAACTTCTTTTCAGAATTTTTGTCCAGTCTAAGCTATTGAAAGCATTCTTCGTACCGGTAAAATTTGTACCATTATCGCTACAAATAGTACGTGGTCGACCGCGTCTAGCGATAAATCTGCGTAGGCACTCTAAAAATCCGTCAGTAGACAGCGATGATGCCAATTCCAAATGAATTGCCCTGTAGACAGCACCCGTAAACATACATATCCACGCTTTTCCCCCTCCTTTAATAAATAACGGTTCTGCGAAATCTACACCTGTAACTTATGGAGGGCAATGGAGGACATTCACATGTTGCATGCTTAGCTTTCATCTTTTTACAAATAACACATTTGGAAATGACTAATTTAATTACTTTACATAAAGAGATAATCCAAAATCGTTCTCGCAAATTACTCATTACAATTTGAGTATACACCTGGTATATATTGCCATTCATCCTGTTTAGTGAGGGATCTGATTTCTTTTACCCTATTATGTACAAATGTCCCCCTTTGCATATCGCGTTTGAGCCAAGCTAATACCGTAGTCGAATCAGACCAATAAACTATTCGCGATATCTTACGCATAAATGAATCAATAATCGCAGAAGAAAGTCGAGCAGCTATCGTCGCCGCCATTAACTCGAGACGCGGCATCGTTATTTTTCCCTTTAGAGTCACGCGAGATTTAGCGCTTATAAACTTTACCAAGACCTTCCCTTTATATTCAATTCTCGCGAAAACTACGGCGGCATAGGCTGATGCGCTTGCATCTCCAAATACATGTATAGTTATCTCACCCTTGTCAATTTTTCGCGGAATCTCTATTTTTTTAAATATATGTAACTCGGTAAACCAATGCATAAATTGATCATTTTGATAATCGTTAATTTCCGTGTCCCAACCAATTTTTTCTACCCATAGATTTTGAAGCAATATTTTGGGTTGTAAAGGGGCTGGACATGCAATACCGATCGGGTCAAAAACCTTATGCGCCGCAGACAACATAGCTCTTTTCGTAACGATTACCGGAATATCGAGATTTAAAGCTAATGGATTACTCGACATAGTATCGCTCCTTTTATTCCATTGTATTTGATCGGCGTGAGGGTCGTGCGGGCTAAGGTCAGTCTTAGTCCGCCGAACTGAACGTCGCGAAGGGCCCGAGTTCGAATCCCCGTCCTGCAATTTTCTCTGCTTATGTCCAGTGTGGAATGACCGTGGAACCTTGCTGGGCGAAGGGACGAATTTGGGACCGCTGCCGACCCCCGTCGGCAGTTATCGGTACCGTCAGCGTCTTATCCGCGGTCGGTACGTCGTGGGTCTTATCTCGGATAAAGATAGGATAAGCCCCGCGTCGTACTCGCTAAGGCACAGACCGTCGAATCTGCTGGTGGTACCGATATTGGGGTAGGGGGGACTGGCTCTGGGTGGGTGTTGTGTGTGCCTATAGTTCTGTCTTGTACTGTCTGTCTCGGTCCTGTACCTCTCCACCCGAGAGCCGACCCGCAAACAGACATATTCGTCATTAACGCGGGGGAAAATTTTCTGTCCTCTGTCCTTTGTCCTTTTGTCCTAATCCATTGTAAACCTAGAACAGGCGAAGTAATATTTTCCGAAACTTCACCCGAGCTCTCCCACCCGCGAAGGTCAAATCCGCCTGTGGCCATAATCGTTGTCGACTCTCGAATGAATTTATCTATTTCCTTTTCGAATTCACACTCCTTACACAGTTATCGACGTAAAAGGAGCGTTTTAACTTGTCGATTGATTCTTTAGTCCAATTTAAGTTTAAATCTCGATTTTCTAAAGCTGCAGCTAAAACTAACTCAATGATAGCCGGCAGCAAAAATGGACTGCATGATAAGCCGAATACAACGCAACAAAGTCGAAAAGTTGCTTCTTTCCGGTCTAAAATCCAGAGAAATCGAAGGTAATCTCGATCAACATGATTTATTGCAATTTGCAAAAAAGCCTTTGTTATATCAGAAATTACTCCGATCTCTCCTTCTCGAAACCTGACTAAACAAGACGGAATCAGATCGATTAAATTTGGCCCCTTTTCGAGACATTGATTCGGTGATGGATAACCCTCTTTACAAGCCGAAGCATCAAAAACTGGTCGAATTTTCGTTGTACTATACAATTTAATTACTGGCCGATGTGGCAAATAATGACTTAAATTTTCCATTTCGTAATCCGAAACTCATTCAATAGTACCGACTTTTAACCGTTTCTTAAAAACGTTATCATACGAATCATATAGTTTCTGTTTCTTAAGTTTCTCTATGCTCTTAGTTAACCTACCACGTGCCATATCGTAATTATTATCTACCGGCGCATGATCTTTTGTCCACGGCAATCTGACTTCGTTCCGACTATCTTTATTCAACATCGCCATTTTCATTAAAAATTCACGCGTTTCTTCGTCACGAATCGATTTTTCCGTTTTTTCTATTGGATCGGTAACACCAATGACATCTAACCGCCATAAATCGGATAGAGTGGCCTCCTGCACGTGCATTGTCGTGATCATAAGTGCCGTAAACTCGGACACATAATCAAAACATACCTTTTGCAACACTAATCGCATTTAATTAGAACTTTACATTTACTTGAAAAATGATCACGTCTCAAACAGTAAAAACAAACATTTTCTCTTGTTTCTATGTCGCGTCTTTCATCTAATTTTAGTTCGCGGGCTTTATCACAAATCGTACTATCGTGACTAGATTTACAAAAAATGCATGTCATTTTTTCACTTTTCGCGGTAAAAAGAACACTTGCACTTGCGTCTGTAGAAATTCTGGAAGCTGCGTCAATCTATCTGTCGTTTGTCGCTGGCCATCGATTTCCGGTATATCACGCGGTCCACTTCAATGCCACGCGCGGAGAACTTCTTCCGGAAGTGATGATTTCACCAATGGATACAGCATGGCGGCGCATTTGTCCGTTGTTACACCTAGTGTATCTAAAGCTCGAATATAAGATTCGACCTTGTCGTATAATGCTGCGAGCGTTGTCCGACTATTTTCTTTCAGGGCATTTTGTAAAACGAGACCAAGAAGTTCACGAACATAAAATTCCACTACAATATCGTCACGTCCGAATCGATTTTTCAAACACGTGATCGCCTTTTCATAATTTTTGTCCGTAGGTGGAAAACTTTTAACTAGTTCGTTTGCTCTTGAATCAAGAACTGTAGCTTGTAGAAGATACTGAAATTTGTCGTCTTTACTTATATTCTGGTCATCGTTTATCTTTTTAAATTGGCTCCAAAAGGATAGCCGTTCCTTAACGTGGCCCGTGAATTTCGGCAGCTCGATAATCGGCAGCTTCAATGTCTTCGTAGATTGCGGCAGACAATTATTCCTCACAGCAGATGTAGGTCCCGGCATCGTCAATTCTGTTATTTTCATTTTCGCTGTTAGAAAATTCATCTTGTAGCTATCATCCGACTCCATTTCTTTCGCAACGTCCTCGTCGCTCATATCGGATCCGAAAAGTTCCTCGTTGTATCTTGCATGAATGGCGTCCAAATCTACCATCTTTGTCTCCAAGAATTGAAAGGCAACCATTTTTCTTCTCTCGAACAGTCACTGTCTAATTTGAATAAAAATGTGGTATGCGCTTTCGTATAGGCTATGCGAAACGCTCTTCGTTGTTTCTTAAGAGACTCCATAATGGCATTTACACTAGTCAAAACTCAAACTACTATCACTCGATATACACTACGGTCCTGTTACGGTCGCCAGATTTCATGCAATGTGGTCTGTACAAAAAAGGGTTAGGACTAGTGTCTGTAATTATTATTTTATTTGTGGACACGATAGATACAAATATGGCGACAAGGTGCGAAATTACCTATCGGAGAACTTTTCTTTGCCGCGGTTCTGCTGTCTCTGTCTTGTTGTTCCCCCACGCGAAAACCTTTTCCGCGCAATTACATTTTCGATTTTTCGGCCGTTCTCGAAGATGCCCGAACACATTCAAACGCTTCGATATATAAAATTCAAAATTTACTGTCGTTTCACAACATATATATTGTGAGCACATGTAACGATGTCTTCCAATGTTTCGTTGATTGCATCAAATCGCCCGATTCCAATCGTAGACCATGATAATTGTGCATTAACCAATTGTTTTAATTCAAAACGTACTTTACAACATCACTGTCGGAAATATCCATAATGCACATTTCCTTCCGTGTAAACCGATTACCAGATCCGGGGAATCCTTGCACGTCGGCAATATGCTACATTTCTAGTACCTAATACTGATTTCCCTGTCCCCATCATTAATTGACGCATCATTCTCTCTCTTCCTCTCTCTCTCTCTCTCTCTCTCTCTCTCTCTCTCTCTCTCACACACACATTGTGCCACTTCCACATATGGCGTGGTACCTCTAACTTTTGGGTATACGTCGTACCTTTCTCTCTAGATGGTAGTATCTCGTCGTCAAATCCTATGAATCGGAAATCAAATCAGAGTGTAACAAAAACAGACAGTTTTCACGGTCACTAGATCCCTCTCGGTATCATCCGATGTTCCTCTTGAGATAAGGATAGACGGTCTCATACGTGTCAATTGTGGATAGTTTGCGAGTTACGATACTCAGATGATGAAGAAGAAGTTAAACGCAATATTAAATCGTTTCAAGTATTAGCACCAGTATGATGGTCACCACACTTTTACAATTGAAGAAATCTTTTCTACGATATTCGATCTCATTAAAAAGTACATATACACGTATGAATACAAGTTCCGATCCATTTATAATACAATTGAGCGTGCC
This sequence comes from Trichopria drosophilae, assembly GCA_030407085.1. Taxonomy (NCBI): domain Eukaryota; kingdom Metazoa; phylum Arthropoda; class Insecta; order Hymenoptera; family Diapriidae; genus Trichopria; species Trichopria drosophilae. The sequence continues at coordinate 66,336,160 of CM059584.1, read as the reverse complement.
AAAGATCTCTAAATTTTAAATAAAAAATATTCAGTCATTAAGTTGACTTCGTTTAAACAATAAATTTTTGTATGTATAATAAATCGCGATGTATTGCACTCTAAAAACAAATATTTAAAATCATCACATCTTAAAGTCAGTCCATGCATAAAGCTTACATGGTCTAAGTCATCTTATCTATACTACATCTTTCTTTCTGTCAATGTAAAAACAAAACGTCAGACGACGTTTTTATCATTATCAAAGTATTTGTCATTAAATAATAACAAATTTGTTCACATTAGAACCGTGTATAATAGCCCACATAAGATCACCTTATTCATGGCGAATGTGACTTTTAAACTGTCTTCTTTAATTGTCGACCATTCTCTCTCTCTCTCTCTCTCTCTCTCTCTCTCTCTCTCTCTCTCTCTCTCTCTCTCTCTCATTAGCTACCCATTTCTTACATCTATGCGAATACCCGTGCATAAAATCAAATCGTGTGCACATTCTTGTGATGTAACATTCACACGTCATTGGGATGAAATTCATTCTGAAAATCCAACAAGTACAAGCGTAAATGTATTTTAGTACTAACTAACGGTATATCTCTTGATTTGAAATTGTATGTAGCCTAACCGACATGACTATTTGATTCCGTTTACAATAATTGATTTGAATATTCACACTGCACGAAACGTTGTTATATTTGACCAATTTTTTTACTTCCGCTTTGTAATCGTAATTAGTTAACTAAGTCATTCACGTACGAATACTATTGTTCTAGGTATTTTGTTAAATGTATTGGCATAAGGAGACTTTACTCCTATCCATCACACTTAGTGTAATAGAAAAAGACACAAGTCATTATATCAATAAATAATTTTCATGGTAATAAATTAACCTTTAAAAACTTCTTATGTTTTCACATCATGGACTAAAATTTGATATTATTATTATTATTATTAATATTGAATCGATTATAAAACTGATGTTTTCATACATTATCACTTAAAAAGACTACCGTATATGAAAAAAAAGAGACCAAACAAAAATTCAACATGAATACATGCATAGATTAATTCTATTTAAATGTGTGTATGTGATTCCGAAAAAAAACATTAGTTATTTTGAAAGGAAAAGTGAAAAAATCTCAATGATCTATCCGTAAAGCTTCTTTCTTACTTGTCGTTTCTTTTCGACAGTCCAAACACATTAGTACACAAACACACTTTCAATAATTATTGAATGTTATCTTCTATAAGGAAGTAAATATTCAACGATTTTTTTCGTAAATAATGAAACAATTTAATATATATATACGATCATTATACAATTTTACCAAAACAAGCTTAATTGCGGTGTTTTGGAAATGATGGTGATAACAGTATGAATATGCAATTAAATGAATAATTTAACACACGTATCTCTATCATTAATTTCAATTATATAATTTTTGCATATTATAACACGTACATTTTACAATATTTGCAGACTGTATGTCAGTATTTTCATTATCACGTTTCGACTAAAAATGTGCGTCAAAGCTGACTCTTGCCCGTCATCAATTATAGGCATCTAGTACATCGCAGCTTTGAAACACCTTTACAATATGTTGTATATTTTCTTAAATCGGAATGCATTCACGTTACTGATGATATTAATAGAAAATGCGACCAGCTTCTGGCCATTTTTGTCTGGTCTGTATGCTATAACTAATGGAGCCCAGAAAAACTGGCCAGAAAATGGCTTAATCATAAATAAAAATAATAAAGCCAGAAAAAATGGCCAGAAACTGGTCGCACTCTCTACTAGGGTACATGCATCGTGTACTTTACACTTACATTATTGCTCTCTGATACACAAAAGATATCATAAATTTCTGCACGTTTGCTGTCACGATGGTGAACATATGCTTAAATATTATAATTTTTATCGGTTGTTCAACAGATGATTGAGAGAGGATATGTGAGAAAGGGCGAGAGGGAGAGACGGAGGGAACACCAATATGTGTGCATGCCCTGGTGAAAATTTCCGTAAAATCATATGATAAATCATATGAGATTTTTATAATTTCTTTAATATCTTAGAGGAATCCAGATGATTGTAATTCATTTTCTCATATTATTATTATTTCTTATAATTACATGAGGAATCACATGAAAAGTTTCCTGGATCGACTGATATTTTAAAAATCTCATATGATTTATCATATGATATTACGAACATTTTCAGTAGGGTGGGACAGCAATGATGAACGATTCCACATTTAATACTTGTGCGAAAAGTAGATAATAATTGATAAAGTAGATAATCGTTTAGCATAAGACCACATTAAGATGCACACCCAAGGTGAAGTAAATGTTACGGAAACAACAAAAATACATCTCGCAATGGTACCAAACGTCCACAATGCATATCATAACGTAGATAGCTTAATATTCAAAATTATAGATAAAAGTATAATTAGAAGTGTTCTTACTTAAGATGAACTACCGTATAGTAAAATGTTGCAGATTGCATATTTTGAAGAAAAATATTGAATGCAGGTTCAAGACAAATTGCATTCAATCATTAAGTTTAACATCAGATTCAAGCCTTATTATGGAAGTTTCTATAGTAACAGGATGTAATGTTCAAATGCGTAGAATTATTAAATAAATGCCGACAGATTTAAATAAAAGTGCAATAATGCATTTATGTGCTGACAAACCGGAATGTTAAAGTGAAAATGATGGATGACGTCATGGAATACATATAAAATTCAAGTCATATCCTGCAGTAAAATCAAGTCTTAGAGTGCAGTACCAGGGAATATAAAAGAAGAGGATAACATTGATTGCTGTACTCTCAGAGTCGAAAGAAAACCCGTAGAATAATCTCTAGAAAATAAATCTGTTCAAACATATGGGTTGGAAAATATACAAATTCCTCGCTTAAAATATCAGTTAACTAATGTTTCCGATATAAGATAAGTAAGATGCAAAACTTGTAAGAAAAGTTTAAACTGAGAGAGATATTTCAAGTAGGTTCAATTTGAAGTGAAAATATTACCTCAATTATTTACTAGATGTTATTGTTATTGGTAGAATATTAGTGTGGGTATAAGGTGGATGGTCAAATAATCAATGTATACGAAATTATGTCCTTTGATTTTCAGTCTTAATTATTAGTAAGGTGTACGTTAATATCCGGAGTAACTACAATTTATCTTTACAATATGACTGCAATATAGAGAGTGGGAACAGATATATTACAAGACGGAATAAAAGACGTCGCTTTGAAGGGTATATATTGAATATTGTGAGGAATTAAATATAAGATAAGGAATTAGATACTTACCGTTCCACATTAAACAATATGTTTATTATGAATCTACTCGACAGCAAACTTATAAGAAGCATATTAATAACTGTGAATGCTTTTCCAATAATTTACGAAATCTCCTTGATAGGTGTGGGTAAGAAATTTCAGACAGTGGCAACGGTACTGATCTCCATTTGTTGCGTTCGCATCTTTGGTGAAGATGAAATTAACGAAGCATTATTATCATCAGCAACGTGAATGCATTCAGATTAAAAAAAAAAAATTACAACGTATTGTAAAGGTGTTTCAAAGCTGCGATATAATAGATGCCTATAATTAATCACGGGCAAAAGTCAATTTTGACGCACATATTAGTTGAAACGTGATAATAAAAATACTGACATACAGTCTGCAAATATTGTAAAATGTACGTGTTATAATATGCAAAAATTATATGATTAAAATTAATGATAGAGATACGTTTGTTAAATTATTCATTTGATTGCATATTCATACGTGTTGGTTCATGCCTAAACTAAATACCGGTCGGAATCGTACTCGCAGCGCCATCTCTGTACGAGCGCTCGAAGCTCAGGCGCAAAATCTAGTTGCGCGCCTTTGAACCGTTCCGCGACGATCAAATTGTAACTCGCGTAATTAGTTATCAATCAAGGCCACCTGTGGCGCGGCCTTTCCGCAATTTTTCCGGCCCTTGGAAAACTTCGAGAAGATTTTGAGAGTCACGATCGAATCGTACGTCTTGGGTGTCGGCGTGTCATTCTGTCGTTCGCATATTGGGAATTGGTAACCACGCGTGCCTCACGAGCGATTTTCCGCACGCCGCGAACAAACTTTGTTCATTTTCGCCGTTTTCTCGAGTGCCGGCTCAGCGCGTCGGTTTCTGTTCGGCCACGTGTGTTCAGAACCGGTCTTTATGTTTCGACGCCATTTTTCGCCGTTAGTTTTAATTTTGACGAAAGATTACGCAAAAGGATTTTGTAAAGTTTGGAGTGATCGCAAGGAGGAGCAGTATAGGCTCATTAAAGTGTTTGTTTTTGTTTTTTTTGTCAATTTGGGTTATTATTTATTCGCATGGGATCCTGAACCACCCCCGCAGCTAGCGTGCAATCATCCGATATTGCTGAGGATATTGGATCAAGCGAACAATACTTTTGTCACCAACATTTCCAAAACACCGCAATTAAGCTTGTTTTGGTAAAATTGTATAATGATCGTATATATTAAATTGTTTCATTATTTACGAAAAAATCGTTGAATATTTACTCCCTTATATAAGAAAACATTCAATAATTATTGAAAGTGTGTTTGTGTACTAATGTGTTTGGACTGTCGAAAAGAAACGACAAGTAAGAAAGAAGCTTTACGGATAGATCATTGAGATTTTTTCACTTTTCCTTTCAAAATAACTAATGTTTTTTTTCGGAATCACATACACACATTTAAATAGAATTAATCTATGCATGTATTCATGTTGAATTTTTGTTTGGTCTCTTTTTTTTCATATACGGTAGTCTTTTTAAGTGATAATGTATGAAAACATCAGTTTTATAATCGATTCAATATTAATAATAATAATAATAATATCAAATTTTAGTCCATGATGTGAAAACATAAGAAGTTTTTAAAGGTTAATTTATTACCATGAAAATTATTTATTGATATAATGACTTGTGTCTTTTTCTATTACACTAAGTGTGATGGATAGGAGTAAAGTCTCCTTATGCCAATACATTTAACAAAATACCTAGAACAATAGTATTCGTACGTGAATGACTTAGTTAACTAAATACGATTACAAAGCGGAAGTAAAAAAATTGGTCAAATATAACAACGTTTCGTGCAGTGTGAATATTCAAATCAATTATTGTAAACGGAATCAAAAAGTCATGTCAGTTAGGCTACATACAATTTCAAATCAAGAGATATACCATTAGTTAGTACTAAAATACATTTACACTTGTACTTGTTGGATTTTCAGAATGAATTTCATCCTAATGTGTGAATGTTACATCACAAGAATGTGCACACGATTCGATTTTATGCACGGGTATTCGCATAGATGTAAGAAATGGGTAGCTAATGAGAGAGAGAGAGATGGATAGAGAGAATGGTCGACAATTAAAGAAGACAGTTCAAAAGTCACATTCGCTATGAATAAGGTGATCTTATGTGGGCTATTATACACGGTTCTAATGTGAACAAATTTGTTATTATTTAATGACAAATACTTTGATAATGATAAAAACGTCGTCGGACGTTTTGTTTTTACATTGACAGAAAGAAAGATGTAGTATAGATAAGATGACTTAGACCATGTAAGCTTAATGCATGGACTGACTTTAGGATGTGATGATTTTAAATATTTGTTTTTAGAGTGCAATACATCGCGATTTATTATACATACAAAAATTTATTGTTTAAACGAAGTCAACTTAATGACTGAATGTTTTTTATTTAAAATTTAGAGATCTTTGGCACGCTCAATTGTATTATAAATGGATCGGAACTTGTATTCATACGTCTATATGTACTTTTTAATGAGATCAAATATCGTAGAAAAGATTTCTTCAATTGTAAAAGTGTGGTGACCATCATACTGGTGCTAATACGTGAAACGATTTAATATTGCGTTTAACTTCTTCTTCATCATCTGAGTATCGTAACTCGCAAACTATCGACAATGGACACGTATGAGACCGTCTATCCTTATCTCAAGAGGAACATCGGATGATACCGAGAGAGAGAGAGAGAGAGAGAGAGAGAGAGAGAATGATGCGTCAATTAATGATGGGGACAGGGAAATCAGTATTGGGTACTAGAAATGTAGCATATTGCCGACGTGCAAGGATTCCCCGGATCTGGTAATCGGTTTATACCGAAGGAAATGTGCATTATGGATATTTCCGACAGTGATGTTGTAAAGTACGTTTTGAATGTAAAACAATTGGTTAATGCACAATTACAATGGTCTTCGATTGGAATCGGGCGATTTGATGCATTCAACGAAACATTGGAAGACATCGTTACATGTGCTCACAAGACATACATAAAAGGCACAGACCAAAAAAAAGATATAGTTGCAGGAAGTTTTAGATGCTGACAATGCTGTTGACCTAGGCATATTGGCCCGTGTATCTCTACCGAAACTAACAGGATAAAATGCTTAAAAATTGGATACTGGAAAATGTTCAAGACCATCCTGCATCTCTTCAAAAGTCAATGACAATTTTCTATGAAGTGAAACGTCTTGCATTAATGGAAACAAAAGACATCGAGTGTCTACCTATAGATTTCATCTCAACATTTGCAGAACGTGAAATTGAAGAAGCATGATCATGCCTACCACTCACAATGCAAATGCATTCAGATTTACGTGCATGTCGTCGATAAACATTTTGAAACGAGTGATGATACCATAGATAGACAACCGCCGATGATTAAAGACTATGCAAAGTGTTAATTTCAGAGGGATGTATAATAATGGCAATATAGGTATTTTAAAAATAGCGAGATTGCTTTCGCTTTGCAGTAGATGCCCGGTAATATTTAACAATTTCACTTTTATATTCTTTTGCATGGCGATAATAAGGTTAATTGTCAACTAGATTCAATTTTCAAGAACCTCATCTTCAATTGTAATCGCTCCATAACTAATCATATCAGCAAGTGTATGATCGCAGCCTACGAATAATCCATGCATTTCAGATGCATCAGCTTATTTCATTCTGTGATACACAAATTCTGCAATCTTTTTAAACATACCAAAAGATGTCAACATTGTCATTTCCTTTAACTTTTAACTTAAAAGATACAAAAGACTGTGCCTAAAGATAGGAAGAAACTGTTGAATTTTACACACTTCTCTTAGATTTTTACATCGTCATTTCGATCTTCTTATTCTCAGAAATCTTAAAAGTGGGAAATATTAAATGAAGGTTAATTCATTATATTAAAAGTAAGTCGATACTCGTATGTATTCATCACTTATGGGAAGTCAGATTATTTTAACATTGTTACCGTATAGTAAACTCTAGATAATTAACAGGTCGAAACCTGTATGGCGGTGTTTAAATGTACACATATTAAAAAACGGTCAGGAGCATGATTAATTACATTACCCACGTGTCCAAACTCTTATAGCTATGGTTTGAATGTCATGAAAACACGTAGTACCGTGAATAGATAAATTCATAGGAAATAAGCGTGTCATCCTCTCTTTCTAATTACTGCTAGCTTCTTCAATCATTTCTTTACTATACATTTTAATACACGCTATTCGGATTATGTGAGATTTATTACTATTTAAAAATTATTATTATAAATTATTTATTTATTTATTAATGCTACTTTTGTTAATGAAGGGGTTGAGTTGGCCTATAGGTGGCCGCCAGATCATTCCTAGATAAAATACGGAACTGAGGTCATCTCCTTCCTATTATGGCGGAGGTTGTCCGAATTTTGGAAAGAGAAAATGTGTCACTTAGTATGTGTTTTGATGAAATTGCGCAATGACTTTAAACGCATTAAAATATACGGTGAAAATGATCGGCGAGTAATTGGCGATGACGATGACCGTGGAAACGCTAACGGCTTGTCAAGGGAAAGGTCTACAAACTGGTTGTGCGACTGGCATATTGATGGAGAGATATCCCCGACGAGAGAAAATTCTGAAAGGTGAATTCGAACTTACAACATGACAAGGGAGAGGTCAAAGCTCTGATTGCATCAGTAACGAGTAACAGGTTTTAAAAATGTATGTAAGATTTAAAAAGTAGGTCGCCGATATACGGGATTGGGCTAGACACCTTCAAACTGGTATTTAGACTAATTGTGACGAAGGTTGGAGGAAATCTACGCTTTCAATTCATCAACAAAGATACGTAGCATCTGAAATACGTCGGTAACAGTGTGTCATATTGAAAGAGAGATTTCCCAACAGGGCACATTTAAAACATCGAAAGATATATGCATAACGCTACAGCATTGATCTTCGAAAACTCAATGGAACCGTCCACGAAGTCCTTGCGTCATTTTAATGACCTTATTAGTGACGGTCAGATTTCCCAATGAGAGAGTCTTGAATGAAGCTCGGGTACTAAACAGCAAATCAAAAATGCGAATCAATCCGCGAATCGGTCCGAGACTCAGCCGCGAATCAGTCTGCGAATTAGTTCACGAATCTACCACCCCGCATGCTGCGACAGCGCCGCGAGAATTTCGTGGGGACTGTTCTACTTATACTACTGATATAATAGAAGAGGATGCTCCAAGATGGTCATCTCATTAAACAATTTTTTTTGTACTTTTGCTGTTTATTTAGAGAATTTTTTACATTTTAGTCTGCCATAGTGGATCAGCCATTTTGTTTTTTTTTAAACTGGCGTCAGATTCGCAATCTCCGACCCTAAAAAGCTAAAACTGCGCAAGATGTGAAAAATTACATTATATAAAATCTCTGGCGTTAAAATGTTAATCGTTAACCACTTATAGTTAACTATACTTTTCCCATTGTTTAGATTACGCCATAATTTGAATGTTAGGGGTCATTGAAGCATGAACATATGCGCAGTGTTTCAAATTTTCTCGAAACTTGTGTAAAATTTTGTATTTGATCGGAATATATTTAATCAAATTTCGTATGCTACTATTAGGCGCAACTATTCTACTTTTTTTTTAGTTCCAAACAAAGTTTGTAGTGTACATTTTCGTGTTGTAGATCCACTTAGCTTTAAAATAAAAAAGAATCAACTCGATCTGTTGTGAATTCACGCGTTAATCGATTATTGTTCAACAAAACTTTTTTCAAAGACCTTTCCTCCCACTGTGCGGTGTTACGTCCAAATTCTGCTATGTATTTCTCATAGGAAATACATAAAAAATACGTTAGAAACAGCTATTAGACATTTGTTAAAGGTTCAGTGAAATCGCGAGTTAGAAGTAACGTGATTGGATGCCCGAGACCCGCGCTAGGAGGATCGGCGCGAAATGCCCCACGTGCAAAACCTTGTTAAGTTTTTTATGAAGGTATGTTCGCTAGGTTATATCAATTAGGTTAGTTTCATAATTAATCCATTCAATATTGTTTTTATTAAAAGAAATTTATTCTTTCTGTGGTTTTCCAGTTTCATGATCTGCCAGCGGAAGATAGTGCATTTGGAGCAGCGCGACAACGACCGAGGAGAAAGATGAGGATATATCCGTGGATTGGAAAAGCCATCCCGACAAAATATCTACCCTGCAAACACGGAAACTAACAGTTACGTAATATTTACGTAATGGTTACATCGTTACGTAATATTTACGTAATGGTTACATCGTTACGTAAATGTGACATAGTTGTTACACAACTGTTACTTTTGTGTTTGCAGGGTACGTTTTCGACAACCTGGAGGTTGCAAGGCATCTTTCGAAGAAAGGTTAGTTGTAATGTTTGCTCCTTTATTCACTTTGATTTCCATTTTCTAAAAGTTGCCTTTCTATTAAAAACCATACAAATTATTATTAATGCAATATCTAAGAGGACATAGTCCTAATTGCATTTTTTTATAATAACTTAACACACGAACATGTTAGGTTCCTCGTAACTTATGTAGCGATTTTGCTATATTGAAATTTAACGCTATTTAAAAGCACAAAAGTTTCGATATGTCAGCATACGATAAGTGTAATATTTATTTTGCGGCGTGCTAGTTTCGAGTCAATTTAAAGTTATTAGAACAAAGTGAATCGCGTCTTATTGGTCTGAAATGCCCTGAAATCATTTCACCGGAACAGGTATACATTTTGTACATAACATTTAGCAGTTTCACTAAAAAATTAATCTTCTTTTTTTATTAAAATTGTTAGGCGCATGAATATTTTCATTTTCTTGTTACTTTTGTAAATAGTTATTGTAAACTCATTTGTGGGTTTAATTTTTGATTATAATTGACAGCGATATAAAGTACTTAATTAGTTGCCTTACCTTCGATTCTTTAGGTGTAAAGAAACTTTACTGGCAATCATTTTCTTAGACATTTTTGACAGACCTATAAATTTATTTAACATTCTTTTTATATGCAAGTTATAAAAGAATACAGAAACAATATTAATGTAACTTTTGTCAAATAAGTGCTGATGCTGGTGGCTCATTTGGTAGAGTATCGGCTTCGTAATCCGAAAACCCTGGTTCGGTCCCGGCCTGTGTCATCTGTCATCGGGACCCCTCTATATTTGTTTATAAGTGTATAATAACGCCAAAGCTCAGGTGGTTCGGATTCCACCTTCATAAACTGTAGGTCCCATCGCGATGTAGTCCCATATGGGTTCAGAAAAGTCGACGTTAAATAATAAATAAAAAAAAAGTTTATATTTAACCTGAATCCGAAATTACGGGTTAGCGAAACTTACAAGAGAAATCTTCATCTGAAAACCTGCTGCTCCCATCCGTGTAAAGAGGCTTCAATAAGAATCCATCAAGCATCAGCACTTATTTGATAAAATTTACATTAATATTGTTTCTGTATAATTTTAAAACTTGCCTATAACAAAAATGTTAAATAAATTTCGAAATCTGTCTAAAATGTTTAACATAATTATTAGCGCGTCAAGTTTCTTTATGCCTAAAGAACCGAACGCATTTAATTAATTACTTCAATCGCTGCCAATTATTATTAAGAATGAAATTCACAAATGAGTTCACAACAAGTGTTTATGAAAGTAACAAAAGAATAAAAATATTTATGTGCATAACCATTGCAATAAAAAAAAGATTAATTTTTGTAATAAAACTACTAAATGTTATGTACAAAATGTACCGGATCAGTTGAAATGATTTCAGGGAATTTCGGACCAATAAGATGTGATTCACTATGTTCTAATAACTTTAACTTGACTTGAAACTAGTGCGCATCAAAATAAATATTATATTTATCGCATGTTGACATATGGAAATTTGTGTACTTTTAAATAGCGCTAAATATCAATTTGGTAAAATTTTTAAATGGGCTACACGGAACCTACTAGTTGAGTTATTCAATCAAAAGTGGGGCAATTAAAAGTAATATAATTAGGGCTATGTCCTCTTTGAATATAGAAGGCAACTTTTAGAAAATTGAAGTGAAAGTAAATAACGGGGTAAACTTTACAACTAACTTATCGTCAAAAGATTCCTCGTAACCTCAGGGACGTCGAAAACGGAGGTACTTTGTCGGGATTTTTTCGAATCGCCGAATCCTTCTCCTCGGTTGTCGCACTGTTCCAAGCGCACTCTCTTCCGGTCCCGGCTTCTGGAACACAAAAAGCACAGATAAAATCAATTTCTTTTAAAGAAAATAATATTTTAAGTTACATCGTAAGTTTGTAACATTACTTGGACCTTGCAGAACCCTTCTGTAACTTTACGGTAACATTATATGACGGTGTAAATATTCGCATACATTAATATTAACGAGTAATCTTCATTAATATTATAATAACATTAAATGTTAATCACTAACGTTACCGTGCAACCTGGCTCGAATTTACGCAACCTTCCTAAGCCCAAGAACCCTAGTTCCTAGAACCCTTCTCAACACGCTACTGAAAATGTCTTTAAATTATATGATAAATCATATGAGATTTGTATTATTTCAGAAGATTCAGGAAGATTCCCCTATTGAAAAAACCGGCCGGTTTTACTGACTGATATCACCACTTGGTAAATTGGAACAGTACACCATGTAAATTTTCCCAGGCCGGCAAATCCGGCTGATAAGTTCGGTAAATATCGAATCAAAATTAAAGTACTTATTGTTATGAATTCCTCCCCTTTTGGGCGAGGGAGATCAATCAAAGAAAGTTATTCCTTTTTGTGAAAAGACATTGGTTCAAATTGTACACATAATGGAATCTCATTTGTTCCGATTCGTGGCGATATCACACATGCGCAATGTGGCAAAGGTTATAGCACCATTGTTCCATGTGCGTTTACTGTGTGCTGGCGGAGTGGGAGAAACATTTCTGTCCCTTACGCGACTCACATTGGGAGGGCTAGCAAAAGACAGACAAAACGGACTAGGCTAATGGGGGGGGGGGGGCTACGGCACTTATTATTATCTCTGACAGACGAAATGTCAACAGAACATTATACATTTAACATTACCTAATCATTACTAGATATTACAGAATCTCATCATTAATTCCATATTGCAACAACATTAACGTTAACATTCAAGTTCGCGAAGATTTTCACCTTCCTGTAATATTGTCAGAAAGTCACTGAATCCTTAGCACATGGTGCACGTATTTTACACTGTAAGATGAAACACAACGGAGCGCGATACTTAAAGACCGTAATCGGCAACCCTATTTAATGGCATCATACGGATACGAGTAAGGTAAATGTAATGTAGATAGCTCGTTACCCAAACCTTTGAAGACGTTACACAGCATAAACATTGCTACCACATTGTAACAACATTAACGTTAACATTAAAATATGCGATGATTTTCACCTTCCTGTAATATTATCAGAAAGTTACACTAACATTCTGTAACCTTCGTGTAATGCTCGTAATTTTTAAGGTTACTGTAGCCTTCCTGGGACCTTCTCGTGGTACGAGGGCTGATGATCCTGGTCACATGTACACAAAGGTTTTGCATGTGTGTGTAATGGCGCAACATATGCGATTTGTAGAGAGAGGCAGCATGCGCATAGAAAGAGACAGACAGTTGTCACAATTCTGCGCCTTGATGACACGGACGATGAACACACTATTTACATAAATCGGGCGTTCTGTGCTACATGTACTATGTTCGAATCAACATATAGAAATTCCGAAAGAGCTCTAGTAAATCGTGCCGTACCCTACTTCACTCCTTGTGTATCGCATTTTCTTGGGACCTGGTAAAACTACGGAAAACAAAGACTGATAAAGTAAACGAACTACTTCAACATCAGTCAATGTTTTATTTTCTCAACCTCCTAGTATGGATCACCAGCCATGATGCTTAACTTGAAAGAGCGATTCCGCTGTGCGTCACCCACAGGACCATTACTGTCGGCAACTCATCATAATAATAAGGTAAAATAGGGTGTGTCAAGTACCTGAATAATTTATGCAGAGGGAGATTTAAAGATTATTTCACTACAAAAAAATTTGAGCATTTACTTTATTACAAAAAATATTTTCAAGCATATTATAAGGTACAATAACAACTGAAAGAATTTTGCATTCCTTAAAACATAAGACAAAGTGCCCCAAAATCGACATTGTTTTCATTTAATGCTCCAGAAGCCATATCGTATAAGATTACAGATGTCTTTCGAGGCGACGACTTCTCGTATTTTCCCGCCATGTCCCGTCTCGTACAACTCGAGATGAAAATCGCAATCTCCTTTCAAGGCAATTCCTTTCAAAGCATCGCGTACCGTTTCGTCTCGTATCCAAAGTCTCGCCTACCGATTTTCATTCTTTTTCGATCCTTTCCGATCTTTTGATATCTTTTTCTAACTTTCTCGAAGTTTTTATATCTTTCTATATCTTTCTCGAGCTTTCTCGATCTTTTTCCATCTTTCTCGTTCATTCTCAATCTTTTTCAATCCTTTTAAATTTTTTTAGATCTATTCCGATCGTTCTTGATCTTTCACGATCTTCCTCGATCTTTCCCGATTTTTCTAAATCATGTCTACCATTTCCCTGGAAAAATGAGAGGCCCATTAAAAAAATCCACCTTCAAACGCGCTTAAAGCTTGAAGCCAAGATCGATGTCAAGGTCACATGCGTGCGTGAAATCTTTCTCTATTTCCATTTCCATGGTAAAAATGAGAGTTTCTATTAAAACAATCGAATTAATGTTACAATAATCTTGGAGGTACAGGTGAAGGTCACTGTCAAGGTTATGTTGAGATGTAAAATCATAAAAAGTTCCATTAGAACAATTATACTTGTTTTTTTAAGTAATCTTGAAGGTCATAGTCAAGGTCAATGTCAAGGTCACCATAAGTTATTCTTGTCTGTACCTACAACTTTAATACAAACAAATTTCCTCCAAAATTCTTACCATCCGATATATTCTCGTCCGTTATTTAATATGGGACACCTGCATATAAACACACACACACACATATATATATATAAAACGTGTAAAACTGTATATATATATATATATATTAGAGTGGGGTGAATCGGAAAAGTTTTTTTGTAACACTTATTTTTTGGTAGTTATTGATGCGCTAAGAACGAAAATGACCATAAAAAAATTCTAAAAAAATGTTTCACATTCGCCCCGACTTCCCAAAGATGCGGTTTTTGGGGTGTTTTTTTTTTCGATTGTCTGTAACTCCGTCATTTTTTTAAATTTTTTGGAAAAGGTGCCCACATTATTCATCTATTAAATCCATATAATAGAAATTTTTATTTTTTTTATTATGCCTCTAAAAAATCGATATATATGTCGATTTTTCAAAAAATTGAATATTTCGATATTTTTCATTAGAGTAGTGGTCATCTTTACTGGTTAGGTAAATTACTAATAAAGAAATATAGAGATATTTAGAAATGTATAAAAAAATCTTCTTATAGCATATTCGGACGGGCTGCACCGTCCCGGTGTAGTGCACTCTTCGCTAATCTCGGGTACCCGTGGCCCGGGTCAGAGATTGGGGAAAACATGCACTATACCGGGACGGTGCAGCCGTCCGAATATGATCTTACAGGGATGGGCAATGGTGATACCGAAGCAGAACACTACAGACCACGGCCCGAACTAGCAAGTTCTTTACCTTAGTGATTTATTGGTGACGTAAGGGTGAATCAACATGGAGCGGAAATTTGCGCGCGGAATCGTCTTTTAGCCAATAGTATTTCACTTAGAATGAGATAGGCGATCTAGAACTTAGATACTATTGGCTAAAAGATGATTCCGCGCAGAAATTTCCGCTCCATGTGGATTCACCCTAAGTTGGGATTGTCTATGGATGGCGTTGAATTTAATTTTGAGAAGATCCGTATTGGATGGTATTTATAAGAAACGAACGTTGAAAATTACATTTCATCGATAATGGAGATGTAGATGTTTGTTCGAAAATCCAAATATGTACGGCCTTTCTGTCGTTGTGAACAATTTGTTTATTTACAATTTATAATGACACTTTGTTTTCTTGGAATAGATTCGACGCCATTGTTATAATCCAGTGATTTTAATGCGTCTTTTTGCTCCTGCCTTCTTCGTATTCTCTCTTCTTTCTTGGTAATGTCATTTTGTTGCTCAGCTCGTACGCGTTAGGTCTCCCAGTCGGACAATTCAAAAAATCATGTCTGTGTTAGTTTTGCTCGGATTGACGCGAGATTTTTACAGAATATTCTTGAAAGGTTGTACTTTCGAATAAAAAATTAAAACTCTGACAATTTTTGGCCGTAGTAAGCCCTTAAAATAGCTTTTAATAGAATCAGGTTACATTTTTAGAACTTTTTAAAAAATTACGACTAAGAGAAGACATTTAGCTAAATTTTACGATCATTTTCATGTTTAGGAGGTCAAAATACGTTGAAAAATCGTAGCCACACTTCAATTTTGCCGATATTTGACTGGTTATAAATGAAAAATATCGAAATATTCAATTTTTTGAAAAATCGACTTACATATCGATTTTTTAGAGGCATAATAAAAAAAAATAAAAATTTCTATTATATGGATTTAATAGATTGATAATGTGGGCACATTTTCAAACAAAAAAAAAAAAAAAAAATTTTTTTAAAAATGACGGAGTTACAGACAATCGAAAAAAAACACCCCAAAAACGGCATCTTTGGGACGTCGGGGCGAATGTGAAACATTTTTTTAGAATTTTTTTATGGTCATTTTCGTTCTTAGCGCATCAAAAACTACCAAAAAATAAGTGTTATAAAAAAACTTTTCCGATTCACCCAACCCTAATAAATATATATATATTCTTAATTATGTCATTTGAAAATTAGATCGGTCAAGAAGGTTGCAAAATATCGAGAGATTAAGAAAGATCGAGGAAGATCGAAAGAGATTGATAACGAACGAGAAAGATTCATAGAAAACAAGAGAAACAGAGAAACAACGAGACAGGTCGAAAAAGCTAAAAAAGAACGAAAAATATCGCGAAAGTTTGACAAAATCGAGATGAAAGGAGAAACATAAAAAGTGGGAAACGTTATGAAACATCGAAATGGATCGTCAAAGATATAGACGATCGAGCAAGATCAATCGAGATAAATAGAGAGCGAGTGCTCTCGAGAAAGATCGAGAGAAATAGAAATCTTCCCGGAAGATCAAGAACCATTGAGAATGATCCAGAAATAGTTGAAAAAGATTCGGAAATTTCAACAAGAATGGAGGTGAAAAATAAAAAATTACGAAGAATGATAGATGAAAATTAACGATTAGCAAGGAACATCGGGAGAGCTCGCGAAAGATAAAAAAGATTGGAAATAATCGAAACAGTTCGGAAAGTATGCGAGCGATCTCATATTCAATGCAAATTTAAACTAATTAAATGTACCATCCCCTTGATTCGGCTCCTTTTCCAAATTTTGGTGTATTAATATTTTTTTAATAGATTTCCCATTTGGAAGTGATCAATCGGGAAAGAATTCGGTGTAACGAGTTTCTGCGAGCGGATTTATGAAAATCTATTTAAAAATTGTAAGACTCCCATCTTTCTGATATTTCAATCAAAGCTAGCTGAGTTTACAAACTCTATGACATATTTATTCGATGTAAAATCCTGCATATACACTATGGCATTAAACTGCATTTGTGCCACTTGAAGGCAAACAAAACGTGTCAATTCTCTTATCTTGGATACAAGAAAGTTTTCTAGATGAAGTTTCCTTTTGTTATAATACAAAGAATAAATACAAACATCTAAACTTAACAATTGTAAGTCATCGCAAGCACGAAAGGAAATACTTGAACCTTCAAAAAGAATCGCAGATTGAAGCTTCAAAATGACGCCATACGTCATACCACATGCACCCAAACAAACGGTAAATCAGATCGCCACTAGCTCCAATAGCTTCGAATTAAGCAATTGTCACAAAAATAATTAAATACACCTTTTTAGCACCACATTGCCAGAGAGATCCCAGCAAAAAATTTTAAGTGGCGAGAGAGTAACAGCAGGCAGTATTAAAGAAACAAAAATAATCGTATTAACTTTAAATTAAAATGCGAATTTAAATATAACGGAGCACCACGTCCTAATGTACTAGGAAAAAAAGAAATCCCACGCGGTCCGCTCTGAATGTTAGGTTAGGTTACATCATATAAAATTCAACCGAATAAATGCAACCGTTTCATCATCACCGGTGTCAACGTTAACTCCAGCCTGCCAGCACTGCTTCTACGGAGTTACCTGGTTGAAAATCACAGGCACAACGATGACGACAGCACATGAACCACGATATCCTTTGAATACTTTCCTTGGTCTTGGGCGAAATTCACGAAGCTTCTGAAGTGCAGACAGCTAGCAGAACACCAAATCTGATGTTGGGTTAACCGCAGAATATGCATCATTCACCGGTTGGAACGCTTTGATTTTCGAAGCGAAAAACGTGCTCGGCAAAAATTTCATAGTGGAAAAAAGAACATATAGATCATAAACACACTGGATCCAAAATAAACGTTAAAAATAAAGTTGTTTTGGAAATGGGACGAATCCACACACCATGACGGTATCTGCGCCTCGTGGAGAATCTCCTTCTCGGAGCAATACCAAGTGTCGTCCGATGATGCAGCCCAAGAGCCCAAACAGACTGAACATCCTGTCGCATGAGCTTTTATAATTTTCGTCATTCCCGAACTCGAAGCAGCCGGACATGACGAACCGTAAACAGGAGACAGTGTGGCACAATCAGACGGGATGAACGTAAACATACAGGGTGATTGATTGTCCACCTATATGTTGATGAAGACTCGACTCTCGACTCCCGATTGGTCGCGTAATCGACTGCATTCCAGAACGCAACGCCGTGTCTACCGAACTGTACCGGCGGCGAATGACTCGCAGCTCGCGAAATGTAAACGTAGATCGTGATCGAAAGTCGATCGTTACACTATGTCGGTGCTTATGTATCAATCGCTCCACCACGCGGCGTGCCTGGACTATATTGTAAATAATTTAGCTGCAAATTCTGCTGTTATCAAAGCAAATTCGTAGGATATTAGTGACTTAAAGAGCTTGTGGGCCGATGCGCAGCTGAGTCCCGAATTCATTATAGTCCGGGAGCCGGCCGCAAAAAACATGATCGGCTTCCTATTGCGGGCTGCCGCATATAACACGAAAACTTGTGAAAAACTGTGCACGAAACACTCCTATGTTTATTCGATATCTGTGCGACAAAGTAAATAAACAGCAACTTGCGGTACAACAAATTGGAGGTTAACTGGTCGGAATCCTATTGCAATGAACCAGGTACCATATGAAAGAGGTCCGCTAATACTACCAAAAAACATCGGGTTGCCTCCTCCCACCCGGTCGCATATGAGTAATTCCGCGATACTTTTGATATTTAGGAAACTGTATATTTACAAGACGAATGTAATACAATTGATAAACAAAAAATTTTTTTTGATATGAATTGAATGTCGGAAAATATCATACAATAGTTTTGGTGGATAGAGAATAATTAGTTTTGCGTGAAAAAAATTTAAATTCGTCATATTTAAAGATTTGTGCAGGAAACTGTCCTATATTTCTTTTCTTTCGACCAAAAAATAAAATGTGCTTGTTTATGAAAGACCGCACAAATTTTTCTGTACTATCATTTGATATTGAACTTTCAACCCATGTCATTTTTAAGAAGGTGCCTGCCTCCTGAAATGAAATATAAAAACAAAAATAAAAGAAACTAAATTTTCATAAAGAAAACATTTTTTTACATTTCATCGTTTGGAAAAAGTGCGTTTCGAGATTTCAAAAAAAGTAAAGCATGAGTGTATTCCTTACATAAAAACGGTTCAAACCACTATTTTTCCATTACCGCGCCACTCTACCGGAAAAAAATACGAGGCTTTGAAAAATGATATTACTTCCGCCGCTGGTACCGAAAATAGTTATTTTTTACTGGCACACTTTCTGAACAGTTTGAAAATCCCCAAAACCTATTGCTGTTTTTTGTTTGGTATATTTCTAAGCGTGTATCACTAGTCTCAAGTCAATATTATTTGCACCTGTCTGAAAAAAAGACTGAACAAAAGTAATTTTATTTTCGGTAATTACTGCATTATATTATTTTGATTATTTTGGCAATAATAAATAGTTTGTATATTGTTATATTGTTTTTCTGCCTTTATTATTATAGTAATATATCAAAAATGTCGAAAAGTGAATTTTGAACGGGCCACCAAATTGTTGTACGGCGCTATATCTCCATGTTTCATATTTTTAGATTTACATGTACAAATAATTATTTTTTATCTTCAAGAGGTAAAAGTCCCCAAACTGATCAAATCGGTTAAGAATTACAGATTCAACAAAGTTTTGAAAATAGATAACAAAATTACTTTGTTCAAAATTTTAAAGTTGCTCCTACAAAATGTGCGTTTTTAAAAAAATGTTGGCACCATCAAATTTTTGCTCTTCGTATCACCTGAAATGAGAAAAAAAAACTTTACATGTGGGTGCAATTAAAAAAAAAAAATTTTTTTTAAATGCCAAATATTAAAAGTATCGCAGAATTACTCATATACGAGGCAACCCTCTTTTAATTAGCGTAATTAGCGTGCAATTTTGGTCGGTCTCCTATTGCAATGAACCAGGAGTCAAATGAAAGCTGGAAGCCTCCTTTTCAAGAAAAACCAGGGTTGCCTTTGCTTAGGCGTGCGTTTATGCAGGTTGCCTGCGTCTTTTAGGCACGCATGAAAGGTAGCACCGAGTCTGTTATTTGATAAATATCTCGCTTCTGCTGGGTCGCATGAAAAAATACTTGAGACTAATTTTGTTCAGAATATGATCCTTTACAACTTCTCTGTGATATTTCTCCCCTAAAATTAATATTTAAATTTTATCAGATAAACAATTATAAAGTAGTACTGATTCTGATATGTTTTTTGCCAAAAGTACTACTAAAGTTATTGAACTTAAAATTTTCTAAAATTTTAATATAAAATACTATTGCTATAAGACCACATATGAAATTAAATGATACTATAGTCTAGTGAACATATTAGAAAAAAGGCCCTTCAAAAAATGAACCTATTCTTTTTTTTATATTTATGTAGAATGTCAATAATTGAATGAAAACTGGAGTTTTTGGGGTAATGCGAGCTACAGTCGTGCGGATCTTAAATAAAATTAAGCTGAGTATAATATAATTATTTTTTATTATAAAATAGTAATTATTTTACAAATTTACTGTTCATCGTCAGAAAGATTACACGTTAATTCGAAACATTCATCGTCATCGGTTTTGTCGCTTGTTACTGCCAAAATGTGATCTACGCTAATGGGCGTAGGATTTCCGTCAAACCACAGTAGAAGTAATTTAAAATTGTTGTTTAACGTCCATCCACACTCTTCAGGATTATATACTTGACATTTTGGTTCGGTTGAGCGTTGCCACATTTTATTGATAAAAATTGTTCGTAACATTTGTTGTTTTAATGATTTCCAGCAGGGTGGAATAACGCTCGAGTCAAAACCTTTCATTTTTTGTAAAAATTTATTGCAGTTAGACGTATCGCAATATTGCTTGTTAAACATAATATATCGTGCACTGTTTACACTTAAGCAATTACGAATACCGTACAACAGGCATGTACATTCTTGCAGTAAATTAATTTTTTCGTCATCAAAAATATCAGTAATATTGTTGAGAGAACTAAACATGCTTTGATGTTGTAAGAATAGCAATGTTCGTCAATCGTAAGGAAAACTTTTTTATTTTGCATCAGCGGAATCTTGTTGTCATTTTCCCAATGGACGGATAAGAATTTAACCATAGATTGTTTAAATTTGTAATTTTTCAACACTTTATAGAAATCATTTGGCCGCGTCTGTTGAGGACCAATAATGGAGAATGAACTGTCATATTCATGACGATTAGCTCGTTCGCTAACTATTATAGATGGGGAAATGTAAGTGTCAAAAATGAGGTGAATTTCAGATGCACTTGTGGAGCAAATATTTCGTAAAATCATTTCTGAAATTTGGCAGAATGTTGCTGGAACAGACAAGAGATGCAGATAATAAAAGCCATCTATAATTTCGACATTAGCTCGTGGAAGTTTCTCCGAGGTAACACTGTTTTTTAACACTTCTAGATAGAAATATCTCGGTCCATTTTGATCAGTGCGTGTTTACTGCCAACTCTGCTTTTTGGCGACACCTTTGCACACTCGGATCCGAAATTTGCAATCGAGTTTCTTTTTAGTAGGTTTGTCGAAACGATTAGGATCTACTTCACAATCTTCGATGAAATGCAGTTTTGTCGAGTTGCCTTTTTCATTTGCCCTAAGTAGAAATTCAGCAACATGAGCAGATGCTGATTTTCCGCTTGCAATATTAAAAAGTTCGTTTTCTTCATTGTTTGGGTCAAATGGATTCATATTGCTTTTTACTGTTTCAATTATACTGTTTATAGCATCACGGTCTTTACGAATTTGATTTTTGTTAAGATGATACGAAATCTCATGTCCTTTCGTAATCTGTACCTCTTGCAAAAGATGTGATACGATTTTAGTACACATACTGTGGCTCAAGGACCATCTTTGTCTGGCAGAGATGGAATTAGTGAAATGACTAATTCCGCTTAAACAATTCGGAGCGTCATCATTGATAGTTTGTTCTAAAATAAGATCAACCGGAGATCGGGAAAGAATTCCTTTCGTTCTCTTGACGCCGAAAGCTCCTTGAAGGAATTCATCGTAGAGTGGAGACTTCGTTGATTTTAAAGCAATCAAATCGCTAAAATGTTTTATAGACCATCTGGCGTAATTCGGCTGATTGAAAACGAAGAATAAGTTAGCGAGTTCGAAAAATGGAATCGACGTGCAATTCAAAATCACTTATTCTGACACTGCGCGTAAACCGTAAGTATGTGTTTACAAACTCGACATAGTGCATGTAGAACTGGGCTGGTTTGCCGTGACCACCTGACAATGTTACAGATCTGAATTCTTTGTATTGTTTTAATAAATCGGTCACTGATTATGACAAATTCAGTGGTTTATGAGGTTCTACAGGATTTGTAATAACATTTTGTAAGTCAGCCATCAATATTTCTGGACTAATAACGTAGTGTGATAGACACCTTTCAAAATGTAAGCTTTGGATAGCACCGGACAACAATGGATGTATTCTATTGCATGTAATTATATCTTCAACCGACAAATTTTTGGGAAGTTTTGTTGTAGGTAATGATTTAATATCGTTTCTCAATTTGTAAGCGACCTCAGTATTTTTTTTTAACTCGATATCTGTCACTACTATATTCTCGTTGAGTAACTTATTGACATCTATGTCGTTCGTATATATAATTTTTTTTCTCACACCCATTTCTGTTGCTGCAATGATAACTTTGTCCTGATACTTCTTCAGAATTTTGCGCTCAAAACTACTGATAGTATAATAAAGCAAATCATCTGTCGACAATTCACCCTCTCCCTTTCCCAAGAGCAAAGCTTTATAGCGCGTGAATAAATCCTTAATGAAAAACACTTTTTCTAGATGAATTATTTCCTCCTGTATGATCTCCGAGAGTATCCTGAAAGCGGCATCATGAACGTTTCGGACATTTTTTTCTTGATCACCACTTGTTTGATTATTACAAACACTCTGATATTTCAAACAATAAGCACTGTAACATTGTGAGTGGAAAGGTAAAGTAATCGAGTCATCCAAGTCATGTAAATACTGTAATATCTTGGTATCATCCAGTGCTTCAGCCATTCGTTGTATTGATTTTTTTTTCTCTTGTAATATAGCCTCGACGACAAGTTTTCTCGTTAAACCAATTTTTCTCTCGATTACGGAACAAAACATACAGGATATTCGCTTCTTTTGTGAAGTCGAAAATGATGCTTCAGTATTGAGTAATTCATTTTCTTCCTGCTCTAAAATGCTTATATTTGACGATGTATACAGATTGATCTCAGGGATAAATTTAACGCCACTCTTTGAAGCACTGCCATCGGAGGACTTTTCCACTTTCTCATTCGTCGCATTATCGATCTGAATATTCTCTTGTAGCACGCAGCTAGATGCAATATAATCGTAGTTCAAAGCGTCGTTTTGCTTCGTTTGAAAATTAAACGAAATTATAAAAATTTCGACATTGTGATCGAAGGAGGAAAACATAACAATGTTTTTTTATCAATGAAAGCATAACCTTAGACTTAATAACTGCCTTAACATTTGAATATAATTTTTGAATACGTGACATATACTTTTGATCTACATTTCTGGGGCAGAAATCGGATGGTAAAGAAGGAATCTCCGAAAACCGAGACTTCAGGAATTCTCTAAATAGTACATAGGGTGTGGAAGTAAGACATCAGCGCCCCCAATTTGACAACATATGGATGGCTTGAATGATTCATTTCCCATGATAACTCTAATCTAAATTCACAATTAATATTTAAAATCAAATTTACATTCGTAAAGTAATATGTTTTATGTTTTAAAGGTATTTTATCGTACAACTTGCATTTATTTGTATGCAAGTTACCTTAACGGACCTCGAGCATGACTGGAAGCGAACTAAAAGCCAGGGAATTTTGCGCCGATCTTTAAGAAATACAAACAACTTTTCAAATCATGTTTTTTTACGGAAATATTATCTAATATATTTCCCACCGATTGAGTAATTATGGATCCATTCTGCTGCTAGGGAGTCTGTAAAAATAAATACATAATTTTCGAAATAAATGATAGGTTAGAGAACCTAAATCTGTCATATCTCTAACCGTCCATTCAATTCACAACTTCCAGATTTATTTTTAAATGCTTCCTAGTGACAGAATTTATCCACAATCACATACTCGGTGGCCAATAAGCTAGAAAATATTTTCGTAAAAGAGCATTTTCTGAAAAATTGTTTGTAGTTCTGTTCGGCGTAAAATTTTCTTACTTTTTGCCCGCCTCTGGTCATGCTCGAGGGCCCTTAGTTTTGTCTAATTTTGTCATTTAGGGCCGCTGCAAAAAAAGATAATTCCGAACCCTATTACATTAAATTGCACGCTGAGTTAACAAAATATATAATAGTGCAATAAGACTTACATTTTGACCATTTTCTGATCTTATGACTGGCGATGCAATTTCGTCATGCACTATTGCTTTATCATTTGGCTAGAAAGAACATATTATTTTTTAATATTTTGTTCAAAACGGTAGTAGCTGATTTAATTAATGATCATAATTTATAAGTGACGTATCACTTTACTAAGATCCAATGAACAATGGATACTAATATTTGCAGGGATAAATGTAACAGTCAATATATTGGGAGATTTACTTTATATGTGTTACGAGGAATATAACATACATTATCTACGTCGAAAAACGTAGCATACTCTTCTCTTTGTTTCTTCTTTAAGGCCACTATCTTTTTATAACACATCAGGTGGTATCCAAAACCAGTAATCGATTCTTGAGTTAGGTTAATATTTCCGTATTTTAAATTTTTACTACATCGATAATCAATTGCTTTACAGCACTTTTCGAAAATTTCTTTACGAAATTCAACGACATTGTCTCTGTTACTTTGACAAAAAAATCACTTCTTCATTATCTCAATTACAGTTTCTGACAAAATATTGCATTGAATAAATACCAGAATACTTTCAGAATATCTTAACATATGTCTTAAAAAAAGACGATCGTTACTGATGTATAGATGAATTTTTTTCAATGTTCAGTCCGATCGATAACATCATCGATATTTTTAGTTCCTTATTCAAAGGTGGTCCTACTGCAAAACTATTTCGTTCAAATTGTAGAAATTTCGGGCTCTACGACTTTAAACCTACCTATTATTACAGTAAAATGTTCGTAGGCGATATAGTTGACAGAAAACATGTCATAATCAGTACCTCTTTATAATTGTTTATCTGATGAACTTTAAATATTAATTTTAGGGGGAAAATGTCAAAGAGAAGTTATAAAGGATTAAATTCTGAACAAAATTAGTCTGAAGTATTTTTTTCTTGCGACCCAGCAGAACCGAGATGTTTATCAAATAACGGACTCGGCGCTACCTCTCATGCGTGCCTAAAAGACGCAGGCAACCTGCAGAACCGCACGCCTAAGCAAAGGCAACCCTGGTTTTTCTTGAAAAGGAAGCTTCCAGCTTTTATTTGACTCCTGTTCCACTGCAATAGGAGACCGACCAAAATTGCACGCTAATTACGCTAATTAAAAGAGGGTTGCCTCGTATGTGCAACCGGGTGGGAGGCGGCAACCCGATGTTTTTTGGTAGCATTAGCGGACCTCTTTTATATGGTACCTGGTTCATTGCAATAGGATTCCGACCAGTTAACCTCCAATTTATTGTAACGGAAGTCGCTGTTTATTTACTTTACTACAACCCAAATTTGCAAAAATGTTCGTTCCCAGCCATGTATCTAGAAGATGTTCACAATGTCATTGTGTCCTCCTTTTCAAAATCAAATGGACTGAGTCCCGGTAGTCTACAACTTATACATCTGAAATCCTGTCTGTCATTGTCGTTCCTCTTACAGTCATTTTCAATTCTTCACTGCGTACTGGGGACTATATAACCTTATGGAAATCTCCTTTCATAATTTCACTTACCAAAAGAGCAAATCCATCATCTCCAAATGCTAGGCATCCAATAGCTAATCCCCAGACATCGCGAAAATTCTCCATATATGTTTGCAAAGAAGCTAGTATCTTATCTTGAAGCAAATAGCCTACTACACCCTGGACAGTTTGACTTTCGAATATTCCACAGCATACCGACCGCTCTTTTAAAACTTACACATGATATCAAGCGGGGGATAGAAACGCACTAAAGCCTTTGACTCACTCAACCATTTACTGATTCCGCTTCATAAAAGAGGATTTGTGATTGTTGCGACACAACGATTGTATTCGTAGGAAGATTGCTCCGAGAAGGAGATTCTCCACGAGCTGCAGATACCGTCAGGGTGTGTAGCTTCGTCCCATTTCCAAAACAAATTTATTTTTAACGTTTATTTTGGTTCCAGCGTGTTTATCTATGTGTTTCGGAATTTTTTGAGTTTCGGGATTTCGGCTTGGTATGATCACTTTGTGACCGCTTTATCGACGTTCCCGAGCACGTTTTTTGCTTCGAAAATCAAAGCGTGCCAACCGGTTAGTGATGCTCGCAAACAACGAAATTGAGAGATTTGTTAGCTGGATTCAACAGCGTGGCATCGAAATGCGAGACAAAGACAAAAGCTACCATCGTTGGGTATCGATACAACCTCGCTATATTAGACTCTTTAGCAATACCTCCCATCCTAGCAGAAAGTCATATCGTTCCCTACTTCAGCGAAGTTCGCAACCTAGGAGACTACCTTGCCACTGACCACATTTAGAATCGCCAAATTTCCTCCCTAAGTTCGAAAGTTCACTATACATTGCACAGACTACGCTTCCAATGTGCTGGTCTTCCGCCCTCTTTCAAGCTGCTATTGATCATTGCATTGATTGTGCCACATATCAATTTCGCCTGCCTCGTATATGCCGATGAATCAGACACTTCACTAAATTACGTCGGCTCTTGAACTCGGTACTTCATTTTATTTATAAACTAAGGCGAGCTGAATCCATGAATAAGTGTTGGAAGACGAGAAATTAGTTAACCGACGAGGAATGTCGAAAAGTACTTTAGGGACTCACTTATTTACCAAGTGCTTGTCGCATCACTGCTTAGATATATTCGGAATAAATTTGTTCAATCTCCCGTGTCGTTACGGCAGACACTACGATTCAATATCATGGATTTTTCCTTGCCGATCTGTCGAACGAATGGCTGCTCTAATCCCTATTAGAATATCGCTACAAAAAAAACCCGATTTTAAACTTACCAAATCAGTCCATCAGTGACCGGGACTCTCAAATTATGTCAGCTAGTTTTTAAGTCTAGTTTATAAGTTTACTATGTACAAAAAACTATAGTATTTTAAAAACTGTCTCTTTGCCCACGGACAATGTTGTCCAGAGCATTAATAATAGCATCAAATCAAATCAAATCAAGGAGGCTACCAGATATTAAGGAAGAGGCTTATTGAGACCCGGCTCCAAAACTGCAATGTTCACGAAGTTCACGGAGGAGGTGGTGGCACACCTAATCCCCGAGCAAGAGGAGGTACAATTCCAGCGACAGGAGCCAGATGGAATTAAGCCATACGCTGCCACTGAGCTTCAGAAGGCATATAAAAGCTCAGAGACAACAATATTCACCCTGAAATTCTGAAGGAAGTATATAATGGACTGCCCCAAAAGAGCGAATTCTCGAATTCAGTATCTAGAGTAAGTCTGAAGCGTCCCTATCTACATTTTAAAATACGTGGTTTTTCCAGGATACCTCGTTGTTCGCTTCCCAAAGCACCGAGTTAGAGCGGTGAGTTGAAGAGGCACTACGGTCTCGTTGGAAGGACCGGTGGCAGGGTTGCGGCAAAGGGTCTACGATCCGATGCTTCCTCCCTGTACCCAGTCGAGTTGCCGAACATCGGCATTTCGATTTCGGGCTTAACACCGGTTTGCTTCTGACGGGCCATGGCTCGCTCCGCTAGTTCCTTCATAGGAGGGGACTCGCGGAGTCGCCCGCTTGCGACTACTCGAACGAGTGCCCTTTTTATGGCGTCCGCCGGGACCTGGTTAGCATGGGCATCGTTGCCCGTTCAGCTGAGGGCTGGAACGTGGATGGGGCCGTTACGACCCGAAAGCTACCTCAATTTTTTAATTGGGAGGTCGCTCATAATGAAAAAAATTTTATGTTCGGTAATATTGACATTACACACTTAATTTTCGCACGTCCTGGGAAAAACATATTGCATGCATGTGTAATATTTTTCCGGCACAGTTGGTGTAGAGTACAGTCTTATGCCCATTAGGCGCAAAGTGGAAATACGATGTAAGAATTTACTCTCATAAGCGATGGACAACTCCCTCGGACCGGTTGCGTCGTCCCTCGGACGGTACATCGCCCTATAACAGATGAATTATCACGCATATTTTATGACTCACCCGACATAAGGCCTTTAGACATTTATTTACGGGGATACGTGAAAGAGAACTTGTACCTATATTACTGAGCGCTAAAGTGAACATATAAAACAAGGGATTGAGGCAGCATTTCGCGAAATCAATGTAGAAACAATCTACACAAGTACTATTTGTCACGAACAATTTAAGTCCCGTTTTATTATGATG